>CM053771.1:126566865-126597497 GCA_028658325.1 Potorous gilbertii | reverse complement strand
GGAGGAGGGAGCAATTTGAAGTCAATCCTCGGGGAGGGACAGGATCAAAAGAGAGAATAGTAACACTGGGGGGCAGAATAGGATGGAGGGAAATATAGTTAGTCCTACACAACACGACTATTATGGGAGTCATTTGCAAAACTACACAGATATGGCCTTATATTGAATTGCCTGCCTTCCCAAAGGGAATGGGTGGGGAGGGAGGGATGGGGAGAAGTTGGAACTCAAAGTTTTGGGAACAATTGTTGAGTACTATTCTTGGTACTAGGAAATAAGAAATACACCTAAGGGGCAATAGAAAGTTATCTGGCCCTACAGCACAAAAGAGAAGATGGGGACAAGAGAAGGGAGGGATGGTAGAAGAGAGGGCAGATTGGTGATAGGGGAAATTAGAATGCTGGGTGTATTGGTGTGGGGGGAGGGGGCAAATGGGGAGAGAATTTGGAACCCAAAATTTTGTGAAAATGAATGTAAAAAGTTAAATAAATAAATTTATACCTTAAACAAAAAAGAATATTGTATGTAGTAAAGAAGTTGCGAAGAGTTTTAAACAGCAAATAGAATACCAATTCTTTTTTTTTCCTGGAAATAAGGTCCTTTTTGGACTTTATTCCATTAGGAATAAGTAATCAGAGATGACCTTTGAATAATAGAGGTGATTTGATTAGATTTATGCTTTAGGGAGATTAATTTGACAATGGAGAGTATGGTGGATTGAAATGGGGAAAGAATGGAATCAAGGAGGTCTACTATATAAAAGCTACTGTCATAATACAGATAAGAAATTTTGAGGGCCTAGACTTGGGGGTTAATAAAGTTGAAATAAAAAGAGAAATGATGACACTGGTAATGCCTGACAGTTTTGTTTGTTTGTTTGTTTCATTCACATTTCAATATAAACATTTTAAAGAATGTATACCTAACAAAAGAGATATTTGAAATCTGGGTAACTGAATGATTTTTTTTACTTTAAATATTCTTCTAGATACTTGGCGTCATAAGTGTCATCTCCTAATGCAACGCAATATGGTATAGTGAAGAGCTATAATGAAAACCTACAAAAACAGCAGATGATGAGGAAGCAGGATAACCCAGATGATTCCCACAACTACTCCAAACAAAGACTGAGGAAGAACTTCAGACAGAATGGTTATCAAGATATCCAAGGAAGAATCATTTTTTCCAACCCAGGTCAATAAAACAAGATAGCCAGACATCTGTCCACCTGCCAGCACTGGGGAGAGGGGCCAGAGAAGAAAGCCAGTATACCGACAATTTTGAGGCCAGCAATTTTGTATCAGGGCAGAAAGTACTAGAAAGGGAGGAGTTAGCAGCTATATTGCTATGATCCAAAGTCTTCCAGTATTGACTGGGGCTGAAATCAGCAACTTTCAACTCCACCCTGTAGCAGAAAGTTTAGATAAATGGTGATCCTACAGCTCTGTTGGTCTTTCCATGAAATAGAATTTGGACCCCAAAGCTGAGCAACCAGTAAAAGACCTAGGAAGAGCCTAAAGTTCTATTTCTGTGAATTTACAGAAACTTCTAGGGAGGTGCAGGAACTAGGGATAATAACTATCCACTAGAAGGGAAAACAGGAGAAAGCCTATTGTGCAGATACAAATTGTAGTTGGGAGCTTACAGAGAGGGAGGTAATTAGAAAGAATGGGAGTCATATATTTAATGATCTTAAAAGAAGAAAGAAAAGTGAGAGAAAAAGAAACATACTAAGGAAGAAAGGAGGCAGACAAGAAGGAGCTTATGATCTCATATAAGTAGAGTATAAAAATTATTTAATCAAGGAAAAGTGAATGAGAATATTTGAAAGCACACACACACACAGAGAAAAAAGGAGAATAAGTTTGCTATAGAAATACATTCCAACTCAATTATTATTATTTTTAAGAAAAATATACTTAGAGCAAGAACAATGCTGAGAGTAAATTCAGGGAGGGATTAGTCATAAGCAAAATGAACTCTAAGCATGAATTATGAAGTAAGAGGGTTTAAAAGGAAAGAAAGTAATAATCTGTGATTGTTTCTGGTGAGAGAGAAGTTTCAGAGAATCAGAATGAGAAAGCAGCAAAGATCAATAGTGTTTAACATATTCCTCTCCCACTCAATTCTTTATCTAGTAAAAAGTGAAGATGGCGAAGAGAATAAGGTAGTTAGCATCATAGCTCTGAATGTGAATGATTTCAATTCACCCATAAAATGGAAAAAAAATGGATTAGAAAGAAGAGTTCAGCAATATGCTATTTACACAAAACACTTGAAACATATATATTCACAAAGAACTAAAATAAGAGCCTAGAGCAAAATTTTCAGACACAAGAAGTGAAAATCCAGAAATTGATGGATTTACAAACGAATTCTATCAATTCAAAGAACAATTAATTTCAATATTAAGAAAAATGTTTGCACAAACAGGAAAAGAATGATTCCTACAAAATGCAGTCAGTTATGAAAATGTGATCTTGAGACCCAAACTAGGGGTGGTGAAAATGGATAAAGCAATAGTTTTCTAGATAATATTGTACTTGTTTAAAAATTTAGAAAGTGGGTCATTAGGATATATCTACAGCATAAAGAACTAAAGAAGCCTAGTAGACCAGCTTTAAAAAATGCAAAGACCCCAGTTACTGAATAAGGACTCACTATTCTACAAAAATTACTGAGAAAACTTGAAAGAAATAATAAATAGCAAGTTTTAGAGAAGATAACATAAACAATTATGATTAAATAAAATCAGTTGTGTAGAAAAAATAACTTGCAGAAATAGAACTATTACAATTAAAATTAGAAGGGGAAAAATAAAGGGAAATCTATCTATAAAGCTTCTTTGAGAAAGGTCTCACATCTTATATCCATAATATATAAACTTTTTTAAAGAAAAAAGTCACTTACCCCCAAATATGACTACTTTACAGAGCAAGTTTACAAATATGACAGTTTACAAAGGAAGAAATCTAAGTTACCTATAGCTATATGAAAATATATTCTAAATCACTAATACAAATTAAAACATCTGAGATTCTACCTCACACCTCTAAATAAACATTTATCCACTCATACTGTGAGCCAAGCACTTAAAAAAATAAATATTCTCTAATTTGATCCTCACAAGAAAACAACCCTGTGAAATAAGTGCTATTTTATTATTGCTATTTTATAGCTGAAGAAACTGGGGAATACAGAATGTCTTGCCCTGAGTCACACAGCTTATGAATGTCTGAGGCCATATTGGAACTCAGATCTTCCTCACTCTAAACCCAGACCTGAATCCACTGTATTACCAACTGCCTCCTCTTTTTTTTCTGAAGAAAGAAAAAATGACAAATAGTGGAGGGGTTGTAGGAAAAGACATACATGGATGCACATATTGATACATGTTGTAAATTGATCCAGCTGTTGTGGGGAGCAATTTTAAACTATGCCCCCAAAGTTACTAAATTGTGCGTATCTTTGACACAGTAATAACGCACTGGACCTGTACCTTAAAGAGAGTAAACAAAGAAAAACAGACTCATTTTTACCCTCCAAAATATTTGTAGCAGGTATTTTTTAAGTTGGTAGAAAACTAAAAACTAAGGGGCTAAACACAAATGGGAAATGGATAACTAAACTTTTTAATGAATGTAATAGAATATTATTGCACCATAACAAATCCTGGAAAGACTTGTGCGAAGTGATACAAAGTGAAAAGCATAACCAGGGGAACAATTTATACAATAATAATGTTAATAATAAAACTATCTTTGAAGGACTTAAGAATTCTTAACAATGAAATGATCAGCCACAATTCCAGAGTCCCTACACTGAAGCTCACTATTGCCCTGACAAAGAGGGGATGAACTCCTGATGCACAATACAACTAAAGAGTTATAAATATAGGGAAGTTCAGAGACAGGAGAGACCAGTGGATCAACTAGAATAGCTGGGCTGAATTTATAGAGGAGATGGGAAGCTTTTGGAAAAGAAGGGAAAAGGATATATTTGCCATGGAGTTAACTTTTTTTGTTTCCTCTTCTAAAAATGAAGACAGAATTCTGCTGGGCAACAAGTAAATATAATTGGAAAATACTTTGCACATACATAATTGTGTTGTGCATGTTTCAAAGTTACTCCTTCTATGCTCTCTTGACAGGATTTTCTCATTTATCACAACCATATAACATATCACTTTGGCACAAAGCTTTTAAATTTATTTCATCTTATTAACAAGGAAAAATGTCATCCAAAATAAATTCATGAGTTATAGGGATATAATTCATAGAGAAACTGGTGATTCCAAGTAAGAATGAAGCCATGCAAGTTTAATAAGGGAGGGAGGGAGGCTGAAAATGGTACTGAAAATAATTCAAACAAATGAAAAAAGTAGCATGATACAAATGAATGAAATATGTAGCTTAATTCTATTTTTAAGGTAAATTATGATGAATAAAGTTGAAATTCAATTGTAATCCTAAGAGATCCTCAGCCTAAAGAACTGAAAAAGGGAACAAAATAGAATATGTATAGACACAGAAAAAGAAATTTTAAAAATAAAGAACTGTTCTGATTATTAGATCTATCATAAAGTTATTTAAAGCTTTATATTTACTTCTGTGAAAATGAATCTCAATGAAATACACACTGATAAAACTATCCCAGGACACCTCACTTATCTCAGGTTCCTTGGCTTTCAATTATTATTTGCAGCAAGACCAAGAACTGGAAAGGAAGCAACGAAGTCTGTGAACAGGAGAAATAAATGTCTATGGTTCTGTAAACTAAAACTCATGAATTTTATTCAGCATTGATAGATTTCTATGTTAAAATAATTCCAATAAATATTCATCTGGTTTCCCAAACCACAATATACTAGAAAGAGCAAACAGAATGGAGTGGGGGAGTAAGAGAAAGGTTCTGCCATTGGCAGATTCACTGATGTCAAAAACACAAGACATTTGACAGCAAGGAAAGAGGAAAAGCTATAAAAAATAGACAAGAAGTTCTTCCTAGTGGGGAGGTACTGGACCCCCTGAGAAAGAAGCAATTACTTTTGCTCCAAAGAATTATAGTGCGGATTCATAAATGATCTCAGCAAAGTGAGCAGTGGTATTTTGGTGGCTTCCTACTCTAGGGTATTTTTGACTAAATGTCTATTCTATCCTCTTCCTGGGGCATATATCTAAGACATACTAGAGAACCTCCCAGGACATTTTGGTGATTATTCACATGGGCAAAAATGGATGCTACTTAAAGGAATATAGAAGGCAGTATTTGGAATTACAAAGTCTTTAGTAAGAAACTGGATATTTTAGGAGCATCAGAGATGTTTTCATCATTGTGCTCATTAAATAGAAGGACTTCTAAAGGAAAAGTCAATTGGAGAAATACATAACTGATTACAAAGATGGTATCTTAGAACAGAATTTTGATGTTTGGTTTACAGCTTAATATAAAGTAACGATGAATAATCAATAAGTATTTGTTATGTGCTTACATATTCCAGGCAAGCATTTCAGTACAAAGAATGAAATGATCCTTACTGTCAAAGAGTTTACATTCTAAAAAGGGAGGCAAGTAGAAGTAAAAATATTTACAAAATAAACATTAAGTTTAAACATACACACACACACACACACACACACACACACACACACACACACACACATAAAGTAGCTAAATACAACATAGTTTGGCAAGGGAAGCAGTAGCAACTGGAAAGATCAGGAAAGGCGTCATACAGAAGATTGTGCCTGAACTGCCTCTCAGTTCTAAGCAAGGGGTACAGTTAGTGCCAAAGCATGGAGAGAGGAAATTGAGTATTGTCCCTGAGGTACAAAAGGAAGGCCTATGGCTAGCTCCCCTTGTGGAATGAGTATTGTCCAATAAGTTAGGAAACATAGGTTGGATTGTGCTGAGTAGGGCATTAAACAGAGAAATTTATATTTTATCTCTAAAAACAAGCTCCTGGCCATGGATGAAATATATCTGAAAAAGTCTGCTAAAAATATTTTTTCCAGAAGTCTTTAAAATCTAATGAAAATGACTTTAAATCAAATAGTAAGGAGAGGGGAGAAAACGGCATATGTATCCAAGGTTGATCAAGAAAAAATAAAATAAAGAAAGTAGAATGAAATGCTAGAAATTCACAGGAGATAAAATCCAAGGAAGTAGTTAGCAATAAAAGGCAACTTTAAACAATTATACAAAGTGCTGGTAACAAGCAAGGTTAGCTAGAGATTGTAATACAAAGAGGCAAATTTATTTCACAAGTATTACTGAGTCTTAGTGGGATGAGACTCATGACTGAGATACGACTTTGAAAAGATATACTTTATACAAAAGAAACAAGATAAGCAAAAGTTGGGTAGGAATGCTGAATGGCCAAATATATTAAGCAGATAACACTCATGTAGTGAAATTCAGGAACCAGAGAGGGAATGTGGTAGAGAACATATGGATACAAATAAATGGAGGCAGAATGAGAAATGTGATGGTGGTGGTGGTGATGAGGATGATGATATACTGCAGACCACTTGGACAGAAAGAGGAAATAGAGTTCAGTAAACAAGTCACAAACCATGATAAAGTGAAGGCCACTTCAGTCATTCAGATATCTACTAGAACTTTCTTTCATACCAAAACACAGCATCCAGTAATGTCACGACTTTAACTTGTCCTGATAATTTATCTTTCAAAAAGAATATATACAAATAAGAAAGAGGAGCTTCTGTCCTAGATCTGATTCTCACCAAGAAGAAGTCAGTTACTAAGCAGAAATAATTTCACTTTGTGACAGTGTTACTACACTAGTAGATCAGAAGAATATTGCATATATGGTTTACCAAGATTTTAGGAAAGCATTTGATGAAATCTCTTAGGCTCCACTCTTCCAAAAAATATGGAGAGAAGTAGGCTAGCTGACGGTAAAGTGGTGGATTCAGGGTGGAAATGGAGAGAATAAACATTCCAGGCATTGTGCTAATGCTTTCACAAATATTTTCTCCTTCGATGCTCACAGCAGCTCTGGGCAGCAGTGCTGTTACGAGCCTCATTTTACAGCTGAAGATCGTGAAATACACAGACGTGAAGTGACTTACCCAGGTTCACACGGCCAGTAAGTATTTGAGGCTGGATTTAAACTAGGGCCTTTCTGACTCTGGGTCCAGCACCTCCTTAACTGCACAAGTGAGCTACCTTTCTGTATCAGTTGAATGTACTGGATTCAAGAGCCGTTGATTCAATGCTAACTTGTAAGTAGGTCTCCACCACAATGCCCCAGGGATCAATGCTTTATTTTTTATTTAACATTTTTTTGTCAATGATTTAAAAAAAAGTATGGATGGAATTCTTATAAAATTTTCAAGTGACACAAAGCTGGGAGCAATAATTAATACTAAATGACAAATTAAGACCTTAAAAGGATCTGATTGACCAGAACATTAGGCCAAGTCAAATAAGATGATATTTAATAAGGATAAATATATGATAAATTCATACATTAGGTTTAAAGATAAATTTCACAAGTCTGTATTAGAAAGATTTCTTTTCTTCTGAAAACGATTTAGGAGATTTAATAGATCACAAGCTCAATATGTGTAAATAATGTGATATGACAATTCAAAAAAAATAATATATATACATATATGTATATATTAACAAACTCTATTTTACCCTCCACCTTTATAAATGAGGTGGAACATGCTAGAAACCAGAAGTGATAATTCCACTATATTCTGTCCTCATCAGATCAGATTTCAAGCACTGCCTTGGAATTGAATATCATATTTTGGGGAAAAGAATAATAAGTATGACATCGTCTAAAGGAAGAGCAACATCAGTGGTGAATAGATTTAAGCTCCCGCTTCATGAGGATCACTTAAAGGCAATGGGACCATGTAGCCTTAGGGATGACAGGACGAATGTTCAAGTATTTGAAGGACTATATAAAGTATAAGAAGGTTTAGCCTTTTGTTATTTGGCCCCTGAAAGCAACATTAGGGGTAACTGATAGAATTTTCAAGGAGGGAAATTTAGACTGTATCCAGTGGAGAATTTTCTAACAGAGCTTTATGGAAATGTATTTGCTTCAAGAGGTTTTCCCTCACTGGAGGGCTTCCAGCACAGGTTATATGACAACTTGGCCGGTATATTAGAGAAGGATTTCCTGTTCTAGTATGCGTCAGCCTCTAAGGTATCTTATAACTTCTCTGAGATTTGTTAATTCTCTAAATTGAAAAACACAGCAGTCTAACACCACTTGCACAGATAATTCTGAACACTTCCATAACCTTTGAAGATATCAATATTTTAGAGTAAAATATAATAGGTAATGCTCATAGTGATAATCTTAATCATATGAAAAGTTTAAATTATTGCCTAATATAGTCAGTTATTTAAGACACTGGGGAAATTGAGGAAATATAAAAACCATTCTGAGTGATTATCCTGGCTCTCACTGATTGAAGGCCTGGTATGTTATACTTCACACATCTCCCAGGGCTCTCTGGCATCTTTAAGAAACTAACCTCCCTGCCATTAGTTCAAGCCCTCAAGAATTGTGTTCTCCTAATTTTAAGGCCCCATCCCTCAACTTCCATTGAATCACAATATAATCGGATTAGGTTTTTCAAAGGGATATATACTTTATAGCAGGAACAAACATATAAACATGTCTCCTCCAACACCTGGAGAGTATAATTCCCCCTTGACCACTTCAGTTTATGAGGAGAAGAGGGGGATTAGATTCACAATATAACTCAGTTCCACCAATTTCCAAGTCTAAAGTCCCCATGAACTTGCTTCCCAGAACCCTGACTTCCCAGGGCCTCGCCTCTGGGCTGCTTAGAATCTTGCCTCCCAAAGTTGCCACGGCTCATACTTCCAGATCCAAGGGCTTAATCACCTATCCCTAGAACTGAAAAGGATAACAAAATAAAATAAAGATCCCAAGCCAGATTTTTGGGTCACAGAACCTAAATGGAGAAAGGCTACCTTCCTTTCCCTGCCTTTACGAGCCCCTGCTGCCACAGCTCATTGCCTGGTGCCTTTTCTCTAGTGAAGAGCCTATTCTGACTACCAAGTCGATGGAGAGAGGTTGCTTCCATTTACATAGCCAGGAAACTCGTGTTTTCTCCCAGAAGGAGGTCTCTGCCATTTCCTACGTGGAAAGAGAAAATGGCTAAGGCAGAGATGAGAAACTAAAACATATGCCTCCATCTTAGGCAATCTAGGCATGCACAAAAGTCCTATTAGACTATTTTTAGAAAAACTTTCATGAAAAATAGTTTTCGATATTTTAAAAATGTAGGCAATGAAATGAAAAATCTTCATTTACCTAGAAAATTCATTAATATGCAAGTTCTTTTTCCAACAATGCCAATGCTTTATATGCTTTTCTTGGACACAAGAATAACATATTTTGTATATCTGTTCAAATAATTCTCATGAAAAAGTAGAACAAGAAGTTTTAAATAGTTTAAAAATAATCCAAAATATCTTACAAGGGTATTAATATTTACCTGTTCCTATAAATCACTCCTGAGGCAATAGGAATCAAATGAGCTCAAGGGGGAGTGACATTTTCAGTGGGCACTAACATAGATCTGAGATACAGAATCAACTTAAGTGCAATCAACATACAAACCCACTTCCCATAGGCAGCTGATATCCTCTTGGAGCAGGCAGACAATTGAATCTTCTCATTTTCCATTCATATATCACTGCTCACCTTCACTTTACCTGTTGCTTTTCAATGACATTTCTTCTCTCTCCCCCCAAAAAAGGTTTCCCTTAGAGATCACTTTAACTAGATTTCACCTGTGCAATGACATTGAGAGACAGAAGGAAGACAAATAGTATGATTTTTTTTCAAGGGAACCACCCACCTTCTGCCCCACCCCCAAATGGCCCTTTCCCATATTTCTCTCCAGGAGTCTTTTGCCATCATCACCCAGGACATATTTACACTGGATCTTATAATAAAATACAACTCTCCTCCTCTCAAGGACCCTAAAATTGTCAACAGTCTCTGCTTTTCTCTTTTCCCTCCCTAACAATCTTTGCCAGGGTTCAATTCTCCAACTACCCTTGAAGAACCACCTTAAGTTCTGCCGTTTAGGGACCAGTCTCTCACACAATTACAGCAATAATAGGAGAAGTATGGTTGTTGCCTACAGCTCAGACCCTAGAGTCTTCTACTTCCTGTGTTTTCCTCCCAGAATTTTACAGTCAGCTTTATTCTGCAAAGGGGAGAAACCACACATAATTTCATTTGCAAATACATTACTTACTTATAACCCAAAAAGAGAATATTGAAAACCAGGCAAAATTAAGCTAAATAAAATTTTAGAAAAAAAATCACTAAATAGTTTCCCAAGAGAAATAGTAGGGTTTGGACTCATAAAATTGGACTAGAAAAGTCAACTAAGATTTCATTGTCGATAGCAGTCTTACAATAAATAAGCAATAGAATACATAGGTTAAATGGTCTTTTATATCATTGATCCAGTTATTTTAAGGAAGTGAAAAGCATTTAATTTGTGAAGCTTATAATTCTTGAGACCACTTTTATTGTACCTGTTCTCTGAATTTCAGTGATTTCTTCTATGGAATTAATACTACTGTGCCATTTTTCCCAAAGAGGCATCATTTCTCTGGAAGCTGACTCTAAAATCAATTCCTTTACTAGATTTTATAGCATCATTTGACCTAATAATGTACCATGTATATATAAAGACTGAAAAATGAGAAAAAAAATTCAGCTCATCCAAGACTCTTTTATGGTACACAGGAACAAGATAATTATGAGTACCTACTGGCAAAAGCACTGTACTTAGAATCAGGAGAGGAGAATTCTTTTCCAAGCTCTGCCACTAACACAATGACCTTAGAAAGGTTATTTAGCCTCTCTAAACCTCAGCTTCCACATTTATATAATCAGTTGGCTAGATTCAGTAGGCTGTCCTGCTCAAATTCTATCCTTCAATATTACAGAAAAAGTAGGTCCGATAGACTTATGGGAATATGCTACAATTAAATAAGCCACACATGTCAATTTTATATTTTCCACATCAACAATTGGAGGCATGGCAATTAGCTGGCTGAACCATGAAGTAATCTGATTAAGGAAACAAAAGAAAAATATCAGATTAGTCACACTGGTTTTGGGTTTGTTTTTTTTTTAAGCTAATTATTTAAACATAACTTGAGTGCTTGAACTATCTAGCACATACATAACTCTTCATCTCCACTTGGCACCCACCTCCCTATGCTTCATTTGACAGTTCTTGATAGACTAGTTCTGCTGACCCCTTTCCGTATTCTTTGTTCCTTACGGGGACAGTGATAAATGAATTATCTGTTTAGGAAAATAACATTTTGAAAACTACGATCATACCTATTTCTTCTTTATATTGTCTTTCTTTATCTTTCTCTCTTTTCAGTAGCCATTTAGAAAGTTTGACTATTTCTCTTCAAGAGCATTGAAGGCTGACTGTATATATTTAGGAAACATTTCAGCCATCCAGTCAAATCTCACTAGAAAGACTTGGAATCTGCCCCCTGGGTCCTTGAGTTCTGTTTGAAGAAGATTTTGCCCTATCTCGTGCAAATCAAGCCTCCAGTTACTTTCTAAGTATCTCTAAACCATACTGCCATAGGCATATTGTCCCCTTCTCCCTCCTCTTTATATGTCTTCTCCCATTAGAATGTGAGTTTTTTGAGAGTAGGAACTTTCTTGCTTGCTTGTATCATATAGATAGAAGCTTTATGCCCAAAGTTTAACAAAGTGCCTGGAATATACTAAGTGCTTGATAAATACCTATCATTTATTCATCATTTATTCAAATGTGAGAATATTTTAACAATACTAAGACAAGAAGCCTTCTAACACCAAGCCTTTGAAACACCTAAGGACAGGCAGATAGAAGCATTAGTCAGTAACGTTGTTCAAAGACAAAAGAGAAAGCAGTTGTCATATAATTTATGATCTTGTGATTTTTCAGCAAAACAACTTCTGCAGTAACAGTGATAAAATAGTGCAAAAGAGGCCAAGGGTGATAAAAAATGGTAGATGAGTCAATGGACTAAGTGCCAAAAGTGGGTCTGAATGTTGCCTCAGAGACTAAGGCTGTGTGTTTATGGTGTAAGAGCTTCAGAAGTCTATGAGGGTAGAGGCCATACCCTCTGGAAGTGGTAGACAGATTCCATTCTCACATAGGTGGGGTCCTTCCTTTGAGAATGCTGTTACCATAGGTAACCTCTCAGAGCTTCAGTTACCTCATTTGTATAATGTGGAAAAGAATACTTGAACTATCCTCCTCGCAGGTTTGCTGTGAGAAGACATTTCACAAATTTTAAAAGGCTATATAATTATGAATCCTTAAGAACTGCATTTGGTTTACCTACAAACCCTAACTTAGCCATTGGTTTTCTTAATGCACAACTTCTTGTTGTGTTTGTGCTTCATTCTCAAAGAGGACTATGACATCAAGATGATGACACGACTAGCAGTTGACTCTGATTTGAAGGAGGAAGGGCTGTGCAAGGTCACTAGCCTCACTTTCTTCTCCTAAACCATCTGGGTCCAATGGCCTGATATTCATCAGGATGACTGGAGATGGCCCAGGATGCAATGGGAGACTCTGGACCTTTTAGATATTTAGAATATCACATTCTCACTTTGAGTGAGATACACCCATTCAATGAATTCAATGAATTGGTTTCTTTAAGTAGGCAAGGGATGGCCCCTTTAATTAAAAGAAAAACTGAGACTGGAAGACCCTCAGGGCTCCTGGGTAAAAAAGAAACAATTTCTATTTGATATTTACATTTACTCTGTGCAAGGTGGGTGGAGACCTGTTGTCCAGTAGCCAGTAAACCCAAAGGAAAAAAGGCAGCTTTTGGCCATGGAAGTGTACCTTCCCATGGGTAGAGGACCTAAAGAGAGAAGAAGAGAGGAAAGAAGAGGAGAGGAGAGAAGAGGAGAGGAGAGGAGAGGAGAGGAGAGGAGAGGAACTGCTACTCTTTCACTGGTTGTGTTTGTCCTTTGTTCTCAAAGAGGACCATGATATTATCTTGAGATAATGGCATGACTTGCAGTTGACTTTGCTTTGAGTGAGGGAGGGCTGAATGCACAACTGTCAGAGGAACTATGTTATTTACCCATATTGACATTCTCTTCATAAATGAAGCTAGAAGATTAAAAAAGAAATTAAGCTAAATGGAAAGATGGGTCACAGGCTACCCTCAAAGAAAAGAATAAAAGATTAAGTAGAGCAGACTTCAACTTGAGCCCAAAGACAAAAGTAAATTTTATTTCCTGGCACACTTAATCACTTTGCCTTTCAAGGATCACAATGAGCATGGAAATAACAAATTTATATTCCAAAATATATTGCAGAGCATGAAGAAATTGAGAAATTCTACAAATTAAATCAGCATATACCTTGCCACTTGGTGACTTCAATGTATCAGGGAATGCATGAAAGAGTAATTGAATTTTGGAAAATATGGTAAAACACAAAGAGACCAGTGGATTATATACCACTCAGTAAGCCTCTACTCTTCATAATGAATACATTTTTATGGAATAAAAAAACAACTAAAGGTACGGGACATAGAAAATACCATAAAAGTCACAAAAGTTAAATTAACTAAATTTTAATAGATAGGAATTGGATGACCCTAAAATGGGGATTACTTCAGAATCAACTGTTTTCAGATTATCAAATGATCAAGGCAAAGGTAAAATAAATACCAAATAAGAAGAAAGGATAAAATTCCTTCTCCTTCTATAATATTTCACTTGGTAATCCCATAAGATCATACAAATACAAATATTATTTCATATGCAAATGATTTTATCTACCCCAAATATTTCTACTGACTTCCACTCATATCTCCAATTCAACTGCCTATTAGACATCTCGTAGTCATCCTAAACTCAGCAAATCCAAAACTAAGCTGAGTATCTTTTCCTTTCAAGTCTTCTCTTATCAACTTTCCTATTACAGTTGAGAGCACCCTATGTTCCCAGTCCTCTAGACTTGAAATCTAGGGGTCATCCTTGATGCCTCTAACTCAACTTAAACAATAAACATCTTTTAAGAGCTTGGTTTGTGCCAGACACTGTGCTAAGTACTTGGAATATAAAGAAAACCAAAACAAAATCAAAATTTAAAAGGAGCTTATAGTCTTTGGGGGGAGCTAACATGCAAACAATTATGTACATACAAAATATATATATGATAAACTGGAGATAATCACAAAGGAAGGCAATAACATTAAGGGAGATGATGAAAAGCTTCATGTTGATGAACAGAGTTTAGCTAGGACTTTGAATGAAGTCAGAGAAGACAACATACAGAAATGAGGAAGCATTTCAGGTATAAGAGTCAACCAGTGAAAATACCCTGATTCTGCAAATGGAATAGTACCTTTGTAACGTCTCCTGACTTTGACCAATCGTAATATTTTTAAGAAAGACAATGACCTGAATCTTTACTTTTCTTAGAGAAGTTGAAGAAATGCAAAACAGTCACCATAACAGAGACCAAAAAACTCAAAAATCCCAAGCAATTAACAGTTGATGTTTTTGCCAACTGAAGAGATATGACATAAAATTCATTACACTTTTACACTGAGATTCTTCTATTTGTATTGTTGTTCATTCCCCACCCAAAAAAACATTCAACTCAGTAGAATACATTAAAAGTTCACCATAAGTGATGTCTCTCCATATATATGTTAAAAGCATAAACATTCCATTTCAAATGAAACCCACTGAGAAAATTTTTTTTACTGATTTGCTGAGCACTGCAATCAATCAAGGAATAAAACAAAGTTTACTCACTAAATATATTCCTCAGTGTCATAGACAATGACCTGCACTAAGTTCAAAAGGAAATGGGATTCATATTGTATGGTTTTCTTGTACAAACAAGAATTTGTGCTGAATGCATCAAACTTGAAACCTACTGGGTCTCCTCAATGAAATCCACAGTCATTCAAAAGTAATTAGCATGCATGAGAAAAGTAAATGGTTGAAAAATGCATGTTGCTCATACTACAATGTGCAGTTTAATAGGCAAACCACAAAGCTAATATGTCAGTAATGTACATTTTGAAGAGACATTGAAAATAAAAAATAAGTTGACCCTAGAATTTAATAGGAGAAAAAGTTTAGGCTAGATTTCTTTTTTATTATTATTTAATTAATTTTCAGTTTTCATGTTTACTTCCACAAAATTTTGAATTTCAAATTTTCTCCCCATCTCCCTCCTCCTTCCACCCCAGAACAGCAGGTATTCTGATCACCCTTTCCTCTAATCTGCCCTCCTTTCTATCATCCCTCCCTCCCCTTCCCTTCTGTTTTCCCATACAGTAAGATAGATTTTTATACCCCATTGCCTATATATCTTATTTCCTAGTAGCATGTAAAAACAATTTTTAACTTTCATTTTTACAGTTTTGAGTTTCACATTCTCTCTGATCCCCCTCCCCATCCACCCTCATTGAGAAGGCAGGAAATTCTATATAGGTTATACATGTGTAGTCATGCAAAACACTTCCGTAACAGTCATGTTGTGAAAGAATATATCCCTGTACCCTGTCCTACCCTCCATTTATTCTATTTTCTCCTTTGACCAGTCTCTCTAAAAAGTGTTTCCTTTCAATTACCCCTTCCCCCAATCTGTAGTCCCTTCTATTATCCCTTCTCTCCTATTCCCTTCCTGTATGGTGAGATAAAACTTCTGTACCCAAATGAGTGTCTATGTTATTCCCATCTGAAGCCAAATCTGATGAAAGGAAGATACACTTAATTCCTCTCATCTTCCCCTTCTTCCCCTCCATTGTAAAGACTCTTTCTTGCCTCTTTTACATGAGATAATTTACTCCATTCTACCTCTCCCTTTCTCTTTCCCCTAGTACATTCCTCTCAACACTTTTCTTTTTTTTCATCTCTTCATATTCAGTTCATCCTGTGCCCTCTGCTTCTCTCTCTCTCTCTCTTTCTCTCTCTTTCTCTTTCTCTGTGTGTAGATATAGATATATACACACATATGCACACACATATATACACATAGTACACACACACATGCACACACACATATATACATATATTCCCTCCAGCTATCCTAATACTGAGAAAGGTCTCATAAGCTACAAATATCATCTTTCCATGTAGGAATGTAAACAGTTCAACTTTAGTAAGTCCCTTATAATTTCTCTTTCCTGTTTACCTTTTTATGCTTCTATTGATTCTTATATTTGAAAATCAAATTTTCTATTCAACTCTGGTCTTTTCAACAAGAATGCTGGAAATCCTCTATTTCATTAAAGTTCCATTTTCCCCCTGGGTATGAAAGCTTATCTTGCCCTACAGGAAAGTAGAGGGAAAGGGATAAAAGAAGGGGAATAATAGAAGGGACAGCAGATTGAGGAAAGAGGTAATGGGAAGCAAACATTTTTGCAGAGGGACAGGTCAAAGGAGAGAAAAGAATAAATAGAGGGTGGGAAAGGATAAAGGGAAATAATGTCTTTCACAACATGACTATTATGGAAGTGTTTTGCATGACTACATATGTATAACATATATTGAATTGCTTGCCTTCTCAATGAGGGAGGATGGGGAAGAGGGAAGAGAGAGAATGTGGCACTCAAAGCTTTAAAAATGAAAGTTAAAGATCGTTTTTACATGCTACTAGGAAGTAAGTCATACAGGCAATGGCATATAAAAATCTATCTTACTATACTCAGTTTTGCTGGATAGGGGATTCTTGGTTATAATCCTCTCTCCTTTGACCTTAGGAATAACATAGTCCAAGATCTCTGATTGCTTAGGGTAGAAGCTGCTAAATCTTGTGTTATCCTGAATGTGTTTCCACAATTCTTGAATTGTTTCTTTCTGGATGCTTGTAATATTTTCTCCTTGACCTAGGAACTCTGGAATTTGACTATAATATTCCTAGGAGTTTTTCTTTTGGGAACTCTTTCAGGAAACTTTCCGTTTCTACTTTACTCTCTAGAAGATAAGGACAGATTTCCTTGATAATTTCTTGAAAGATGATGTCTAGTCTCTTTTTGATCATAGCTTTCAGGCACTCCAATAATTTTAAAATTATCTCTCCTGGATCCATTTTCCAGGTCAGTTGTTTTTCCAATGAGATACACTTCACATTGTCTTCTATCATTTCATTTTTTGGTTTTGTTTCATAATTTCTTGATTTCTCATAAAGTCTTTTGCTTCCATTTGCTCCATTCTAATTTTTAAGGGATTCTTTTCTTCAGTGAGCTTGTGGACCTCTTTTTCCATTTGGCCCATTCTGCTTTTTAAAGCATTCTTCTTCTCATTGGCTTTTTGGACCTCTTTTGTCATTTGGGGTATTCAACTATTTTTTTCTTCAGCTTTTGGAGGGATTTCCTTTAGCAAACTGTTGACCTGTTTTTTGTGATTTTTTTTTGCATCACTCTCATTTCTCTTCCCAATTTTTCCTCTACTTCTCTTACTTGATTTTCAAAAACCTTTTTGAGTTCTTCAATGGCCTGAAACCAATTCATATTTTTTGGAGGCTTTGGATGCAGGAGCTTTGGCTTTGTTGTCTTCTGACTTTATGTTTTGATCTTCCTAAAACACCTCTTCACCAGGAAAGTAAGAATTTATAGTCTATTTCTTTTCCCCCGTTTCATCATTTCCTCAGCCAATTACTTGGCTTTTGAGTTCTTTTGTTATGTGGAGGGCTACAGAAGCAACCTTGCCACTACCCAGAGGGCTGGGGTTGGGGCTGGACCATGCTCTCCTCTCAGCCAGATGAGAGACACTTACCACTGATTTTTGAAGCTATTGTTAGTGTTTGTGGTTTGAGAAGTCTGGAAACCACAGCAGCCACCAGCAATTCAATCCCATAAGGCCTGTTCCAGCTCTGTCCAGGCCAAACTGCCTTCTGCTCCCAGCCCAGTGGGATATACCTTTCCTGTCATCCTCCAGATTTTATTGGGTTGGAAATTTGCTTCAATCTGTCATTTTGTGTCTTCTGCTGCTCTAGAATTTGTTTAGAGTCATTTCTACAGGTTTTTTGAGGGGTTTGGGTGAAGAGCTCTAGCAAGTCCCTGCTTCTATTCTGCCACCTTGGCTCCCCCATCTCCTTGGATCATATTTCATTTAGGAAAGTGGGTAACTTTTTTGATGACCTCAACCTACTCAGTGTTACAAAAGTCCTTTCTTGAAAAACCAGTTTTCTCCAAGAGATGACCCTGGAATATAGCTCCTTATCATGGAACAACAACTCAATCTCATAATAATTAAAATTTATAAACTTGTGACCCAAATGGCACAGGAAAGATGCATGGTCCATTGAAGTATATTGTGTCATATTTCCAATAGTGATTTATGTGGAATGCATCATATGAAACTACTTATCAAGGGACATACATGAAGAATGACAGAAGGATCTGGTCAGGTAGCAAGAGTGATGGATAATGGATGGATAGCCCAAGTACTTCATTGCTATCCATTAAATAATTAAAGGATCCAGAAGTTATGATAGACAATAATAAATACATTCCAAAGAGGCAGGAACAATATATCATATGGATTTCAAAGAGGAAAGGATCATTGCCAACTGAGGGTATCAGGGAAAATTTCATGGCAGAAATCATCTTTGAATTGTTTTAAAAGACAGGAAGCAATAAAACAGGGAGAAAAGACACGGTGAAAGTAAAAGTGTGAGGAAGGGCATCAAACATGAAGAATTTAAGAAGTGTAAGAAAGTTTTAGAGTGAATGAGTGAGTCGGTTAATCAACAAGTATTTAAATGATTTTTATGTGCCAAATACTATGCTAAACTCTGAGGATATGAAGAAAGGTAAAAATATTCCCTGCCTTAAAGGAGCTCACATTTCAATGGTAGGTATGATATTTCAACACCATTGCATAATCATCATACACTAGGGTTCTTTTTCAGTCCCCAAAATTGGTTTATAACCTTCCATCATGTAATTGTTGCATGGTACAATTCTGTTTCTCATGCCATTTAAAAGATAAACAGAGAAGCCATGTATTTACCAATGGCATATGGATGTGCATTTATCTCTCACACATTGCAAGCGGCAAGCCTAGAATTTTCAGTGCAAGTGCTTTGTCAATATATTCCCAAAATTCATCTTACATGGTTTGTTTAGAGTGCTTGCAATACTAACAATATTGTCAGTCAATTCAAGCGCAAGGGGAGTGGGCAGGCAGGCAAAGCTGCCATGACTAAGTCACATGATATGGTAAGACTTGCATCTTCCTATGCTAACTGGACAGTTCGTTTATCAGCTATCCAGTTTAGTAATAAATGATTTTTAAGTGATATTGGCACATTTTTAAAAAGTTTGTATAATTTTTTGCAAAAATTTGGCATAAAATCTGCAATGATTATATGGTGGAAAACAGTATGATATAAAAATGCAATAAAGATGCAAGAGATATATTTGGGTGTGTCTATATACACACATATACATTCATGTTATGTGTATATGTATCTATATATAGTTTCTATATGTATGTGTATAAATATATGCACACATGTTACACATGTTTTGTGCGTGTGTGTGTGTGTGTGTGTGTGTGTATGTATGTGTGTGTCCAGAGTTGATAGAATGTAATTTCTGAGGAGGAAGCAATAGCAGTTGTGGAAAATTTATAAAAGCTTTTTTGGATAACGTAGCATTTGAACTGAATCTTGAACAAAGCCAGGGAAACAGGCAAAGATTATGAGGAAAAGTATTTCAGGCACTGGGAATACAATAGATTGCTAGCAGCTTGCAGAGGGCCTTGAGTGCCATATTCAGGAGGTTGAAGTTTACTTGGTAGGCAATATAAACCTATGAAACTTATTTGAATAGATAAGGACATGTCCAGATTGGACACTCAATTGTGGATTGGACTGAGGTGGACTGAAAGTTAAGGTGAGAAGAAATTTTAGGGTATTATAATAATAGCATAAAATATTATATTACATATATTGGTAAAAGAGAGAAAGAGAGTTGTGGGAAAAACTGCAGGCAGATTAAACATGATTTGTCAGCTAACTGATGGGAGAGATACAGGAGGAGCAAGAGTCAAGGATTACATTAGGGATCTAAATATGGGCAATTGGATAAATGCTGCTTCCCCTGACAAAGGTAAGGATGTCAGAAAGAGAAGCAGGCTTAGGATGAAGGATAATAAGGCTTATTTCATACATACAAATGGTGACATTCTAAAAAAGATATTCTGTTATATTTATTTGTCTGTTAAATATCTGAAAATATGAGTCTGGATCTTGGAATAAAGGTTAGGGTTGAAGACGTAAAATTGGGAGCTTTTTGCCTAGAGATGACTGTTAAAACCAAGGGAATGTCTGAGATGTAAAGAGACAACATAGAACACAGACCTGTGATTTCATTAGTATAGAGAATTCTTGGCATGGAAATTTCTTCCACAGATACAGACTAGCATCTCTTCTGAAACTTTATTTTGGAGGATTTTCTGTGGCACTGAGAAGTGACTTGCCCCTGGCCACTCCGTTAACATGTATCAGAGACCAGTCTAGAATCCATAGTTTCCTAAACCAAGGACAGCCCTCTATACACTACATCATACTCTCTCTTTATAGCAATTAAAGCTGTGGAAAGGTGGAATGGGCTCTATTGTAATATAGTGAATTCACCATCATCAGAAGTATGCAAGTAGAAATTGGATGACTATTTTTCAGCGTAGCTATAGAGGGGACTATTTTACCAAAGGAGGATACATTATATTACTTCTAATATTACTTCTAATTTTACATTTCTTTGATTTTGTAATTCTATACATATTAGGTTAATCCTCTTAGGAAGATTATAGAAGGATACGAACAAGAATTGTACAGAATGAGAAGGTATGATTATGCTCTAGGATAGGACCAATTTAATTGCATATCAATCAAAGCACAATTTATAATAATCTATTAAACTCTCAAATATATTTCAGAATAAACATTAGAGATCAAACATCTTCCATATTTCAGTAAATTATATATCTACATGAATAATCTTTGATTTCTTCAGGATGGATAACTCCTCATGTGACAACTCTATCAATATGTTTGTAACCCATCTGTGATTTAATAAATGCATATTAGGAAACTGTTTTAGGCACAAAGAGGTTAAGGGATTTGCTCAACAACATACATTTCAAAAATGGGAGGATGAGCATTTGAATCTAAGATCTTCTTGAATCCAAGTACATTATTCTATCCACAAAGTTACACTGCTTCTTTCAAATCACTCATCTGAAAATAACCTAGTAAACAACAGGCATAAACATTCTTCTTTCATTTAAAAAGATAATTTAATTGTAAAAGATGATTTAATTGCAAATAAAGATAAAATTCAGCTATATGGATAACAGTATTACAGTGGCAAGAACACAGTGGTCTGAAGTCAGTAGACCTGGATCTGAATTCAGGTTCTGTCTCTTAACCTTCTGTGAGATCTTGAATATGTTCTTTAACTTCTAGTAGTCTTAATAGTTTCCTGTTCTGTAAAATAGGGTTAACACTTGCACTGCTCAGCTTACAAAGTTGTTATAAAGAAAAGCATTTTGTAAGCCTTAAAATTTTCTATAAATAAATATGATCTAGTACTATAAATGAGAGGGTTTCAAGTTAGATTGTGCAAAAGCATTCATCCAGTCTTTTATCTGCAAGTATGACCAAACAGAACATATTTGATTACACTGGAGTTATGTATCCCTGCTTCATTCCACTGGTGACAGACTGAGGATGCACCCTTTTACAAGAAGCGCTAGGTTACTGTCCTGTTAGAGGGAGAAAAATACCTCAGTACTTTTGTCCAAGGCTATATAGCTCAAGAGCCTGCTGCAGGGGTTGGGCAGGAAAATAATTTTTTCTTGTTAATTAGGAGCTGATGTCTATTTTTTCTGCACTGATGAAATGTAGCTGTTAGTAGTCCCATAAATTTGGGACCCTGGAGCAAAACTCCATAACCTTATATTCTAGTTCTGATTTTAGTCTTTGGACCTGGGCCAGATGAGACACCATCTATTCTCATGCTATTCTATCACGAAACTAGTTAACATGTCAAGGACAGTCAAATATATTTTTGGTTGCCAAAGTACAAGTCTACCAAAATATAAAACTTAGCTAAAATAGGTGAGAAGTTATTTTAAAATATATTGATATCTTTTGTTTTTAAATACTTTAATTTCCCAATATAGCTTTCTGCCTGGCCCAACCAGAGAACTATCCTTTATTATAAAAAAGAAAAAGAGTAACAGGAAAGAAAACATTGAGCAAACTAACAAACATATCAATGAAATCCAGTAACAATATGCTCTTACCTCTGTGGTCTCTTACCTCTGTGAAGAGGGAAAAATAGATGAATTTTTATATCTCAGAGTTCACGTTTTAGTAAAGCCATTGTATTTTCGCCTTGAAATCTTAGAGGTTAAATTAATATGCAATGGAAGAAAATCACTTTTTCTTGAAAGATTAAAAATAGTTAAAGCCAATATTGTAGCTACATCTGGTGGCTAATTGATTCACATGCATAATAGAAGAGATATGTGCTAGTTAAAATGTTCCTAGATAATTTATACTTATGTACTAGAATTTTACATACAGAGGACAAATTATCAAACCATAAAAATATAATCATTTTAGAAATCATTGCTTTTCAAAGTTACCCATAGATGTATATAGTATTTCAGGAGATTTTATTTGCTCATTAAATCCACACTGTGATATTTTAAAAAAAAAATAAGTCTAAGAGAAATAAGAAGGGCCAAAAAAAGTGATTTATGTTCCTAATCAATTTCAATTACTACAGTTACAGAAGCGCAACGCCCCAGAAACAAAGAGTATTCTTCTTACTCTTTGGTCCATGACTCTTTTTCCAGAAAAAAAAATAATTCTTTGTCTCCAAAACTCATTTTCCTTGATTCTTATCTCCCTACTATTGTAGCCTTCACTTTTAAGCATCTTTTGCTATTATACTGAATTATATGGTGATTTTAAAAAATCTGACAAGTTGAAGAATTTATTTTACTCTCCACTATACTTTCAATAACCTGTTCATTGATCCTTAATACAGATTTTGCCATCATATTTACTGGACTCAGCATGAAGTTACACTTGAGCCTTCTTAATAGATAACTTACTTCAGAGTGCCAGGTAAATGCCTAATTGAACCAATGATCTTGATATTACAATACCATGAACTTTCTCAATGGACCTCTCCTTCTAGCTGTTGAATTTATTAGTTCCACTGATGCTGTCATAGATTGTGAAGAAACACATACAAACACTTGCAAACAATTCAAAGGGGTGGTTATATCATGAAAATATGGAACCAACTGTTAGTGTAACATTGAGATTGAAATGTTGATTAAGGAGTGAATACACTGAAAATCAAACTAAAAATATAAAAGCACCAGTGTGGAGAGTAACACTATGTCATATTTAGGAATAATTATCTTCCAGTATGAGAGTATCAAGCCAGATATATCAATGACCTAACTACTGAAATAATAATCTCACTATTATTATTTATTATCAGCTAAGAGTAGGCAGCATAGAGCCTATATTTCCTAAGTACTTTCTGATTTATGTCTTCCTTATACAATTTAAAATGAACTTTTGCCAATTCAATTCTAAATACTGAAGATTAAAACCTCTGGCTCCTCAGGAAAACTGAAGGGACATTTTTATCATTTGAAAATCATGATGCAAATAATGTGCTAGTGAGTGACTAAAAATACATATGGAGGTAGTGAAGGTGAATTTACTTTAAATTTTACTTTAAAAATACATTTTACTGATGCCTTCTTTTTATCTTTGTACTACCACAATTTTTAATGCCCCTTTATTTCTAACTTGATCTCTCCTTTGGAACAAGAAAAAATAATTTAGCAGAAAACACTGTATCAATGCAAACAACACACTGCTTCAGTAATTTGCCACCACTCTGCCATGAGTACAGATAAATATTTCATTATTTGTTCTTCAAGATCATCTTGAAAATGATCTCTTCATTTACATTGTTGAAGTCATTTTGCATTCTATTCTTTTGTGTCTGCTTATTTCACTCTGCTTTATTTTATGCATATCTTTCTGTGTTTCTGTTAATGCCTGACAGCCATCACTTTTAAATGCCAAGAATATTCTGGTACATATTGGACCTTTGTTTCTTTCTTTGACTTCCTTAGGTATATCCTAGGATTTGTATATCTGAGTGAATAGGACAATGCAGTCAATTACCTTGAATAATTTTGATTTAAAATCCACAACATTTGGACCACTTTCCAACTCTGCTAATAGTATATGACCAAGTTTATCTTTCCGCAGTCACTCCAACAGTGACCTCGATTCTTTCCATCTTTGCCAATTGTTGAGATGGAGCACGACAAACTTCAGAGTTGTTTTAAGCTACATTTCTCTTATTATTATTGGTATTTGGATCATATTTTCAAGTGGTCACGATAACCAAAACCCAGCACTTTCAGATCAAAGAAAAAATATTGTAAAAGGCCATGAGAAAGAACTCGGGTATGAGGGATCTACAGTCAAGATCTCAGAAGATCTGGCAGATTTCATGTGCAGGATCAAGAATTCTGAAATTGGACCATAAGATTATATTATTCAATCTCCCTCTGTGGCCTCATTCCTTCTAAAACTACCCTTCATCTCCACATCCATCCCTCAGCATTAGTTGAAGTCATCACTACAGCTCAGATTTCACTTTTTCAAACCAAACTTGAACCTACAATAAAATAGTTCAATGATATACTATCATCTACTCTTTAATTTCCTTGTCCCCTTGATCTTGCTAAACCCAAACACATTCACTACATTTGAGCTAAAGTTTAAAATATCTATTAACAAAGGGCATGAACTGTTCAGCAACATTATGGTCATTAGCATGGTAGAAGGAGTTGACATTTCCATACAACTCTTGCAATTTTTTTCAATATATATGAGTATTAGCTAAAATTAGTCAAAATAAATTCTCTACCTAAGTAATTAATCAAACAAATCAACAGCAGAGTTGGGACTGTCATTTCTATCACAGAAAATTTGGTTGACCAGCACAGTGACATTGGTAGCATGGTGGACAGCACTCTGGATTTAGATTTAAGAAGGCCTAGCCTGATTAGTATAACTCTGAGGCAAGAGAAACTATAGTAAATCCCTACATCTAGCCTAGGACAGCACTAAAATACAGAGGAAAGTTGCAAACAATGGAAACCACTAGAGAAGCCAAAGCAATCCAAAATAAACAGACCAGAAACTCTAGCTAGTGCAACAAAAAGAAAAGTCCAAAGCAGGGCCTTTACTGAGCAAACACCAGTAGCACAGAGAACTCTTAGAAACCTGATAAGGAGAAATACCAAGGAAAAGGGAGACAAAAACATTACTGCCTTATCTGTGGAAGTCTCAACGGGAATGTAAAAACTCTAGTACCTAGAATGGGGAGACAAAAAGAAGGGATAGAAGAGCTAATCAAGGTCCAAAGAAAATAGAAGACCACCTAGTAGCCTCACTAGGGAACCAAAAAAATCAGAGGTAAGAATCAAAATAGAAAGAAATAACCTGATCAAGGAAGGAATAAAAGGGAAAGACACCATCCAGCACCTTGATGAAGGGAGACCTGGAAGGGACAGAGGACCACTTACTGAGTGTCCTGATAAAGGAAATATCAAAGTAGATAGAAACTATTTAGTGCCCTATTGAGCAAGGCACAGGGAACAAAATATAACCCAACATCTTGAATAAAATTTACTGTGCATCAAATGAATAAAAAAAGGGATGTAATCATGCTATCAAAGAAAAATAAAAAAATTCAAGAAGTAAACAGATAAAAAAGGAAAATATATTCATTTGAAAGGAAAGATAGCAAATAAATATAAATAGTAGCATATGCTCCAAATAACTTAGCATCTAAATTCATAAACCTAGTATTCATACAGCATTTTAAGGTCTGCAAAGCATTTCACAAAACTTATCCTCAGTATAAGCCTATGGTGTAGGTACTACAATTACTATCATTTTTAAAATGAGAAAACTGATGCAAACAGAGACCAAGTGCTCTGTGTCTAACAGTCTACACTGTGCCACTTAATGCCTCTCATGGAAGAATTAATTGAATTATAAGAAATAAACCATATATTAATAACTGGAGCCCTTAATGCTCCTCTTTAAGTTTTCAATAAATCCAACATGAAGATAAAAGGGAAAATATAGAATTGAACAAATTGCTTAAGAAATTAGGACTATGATTTCTCAGAGGTAGAACCATGATGACAGAATGAAAGCAGGGACTCACTTGAGCTCTTCCACAAATTCCTTCACATATCTCTAAAAAATTAATCTGGAGAGGCAAAATCCACCAACAGACAAAGTATGGGAGATTTCCAGCCCTTTAAAGCCTGGAGAGTGGATGGGAAGAATCTGTTACATGAGGCTAGATGAGTGGAGAGGACTTGGGCGTACAGATTCCCAAGCTCCTCAGCCCAGGGTAAGAGTCCAGTGGAACCGAGTGAGAGAGAAATGCAGGGACCACTGCAGAAGTTGCAGCCACTCCTGGGGCCATCACTTCACAGACTAAATATTTGAAAGTCACCTACTTGAACTTCTGGGAGCCAAGATGGTGAAGTAAACTTTAAGTGCTCCCACCCTCCCCTGGTTTATTTCAAAAAACCCAGAGAATATTGCCCCAGAAAAATTCTGGAATAGTGGAGCCAGCAGAAGGGAAACATTAATCTTTCAGTTCAGGAACTAGAGAGGTCGACAGGGAGTCCCTTTTGCTATGGCTGAAGGAAACTGATACAGAGCCAGAAGCATCCTAGCAAGCCCCACCTCAGTGGACCAGCAGCAGAATCTGAACTCCAGAGGGGTGAAGCCAGTAAGCACCAATATCAGGACCCCAGTCATGCCTCAGCACAACCAGGGAAATTGAGTAGACACTAGAACAGATGGGGTGCACCTGCCACTGAGCCTGCCAGTGCTCTAGTAAAGACTTAGGGGAGGAGGGGACCTTCTGTGACCAGACCCTTCCCCACAGCTCACACCCTGAGCTTCAGTGTAACCCCAGGAAAACTCAGAAAGACTTTACCTGACCTCAGTCTTGTCACACACCAGCCAGCTCAGCACTAAGTAACCTGCAGCATTATATAGCTTCTAGCTGAAAGAACCAGAGGCCACAACACACAATGGCAGAAACCACACCCCAAGCTCCCAGCACAAAAAACATGGGACAGAGACCCCTGTGCCCCAGAAGCCGAAATCCACATTAAAAGCCAGGAAAAAGCCAATCACCATGAGCAAAAAGCAAATCAGAAAAGCAAATACTGGGAAGATCAAAAAAGGAATTCAGAAGAGGACAGAATTAAAACTGAACTCACATCTGAAACCTCAAAATGGAATATGAACTGGTTTCAAGGCCAAAGAACATTCTTGGAAAAGCTCAAGAAGGATTTTAAAAGTCAAATTAGAGAGGCAGAAAAAAAATTGTCCAATGAATTTAAAAATAAAATTGACAAAATGAATAAAGAATTTAATGAAGAGAACAGCTCCTTAGAAAGCAAAATTGTCCAAAGGGATAAAGAGGTACAAAACTTAACTAGAAAAATCAGACAAATGGAAAAGGAAGTAAAAAAAGCTAACCGAAGAAAACTATTTGTTAAAAAAAAACAAAAACTGAATTGTGCAAGTAGAAACTAATGACTCTATGAGCCATCAAAAATCAATCAAACAAATTCTAAAGAATGAAAAAATAGAAGAAAATGTAAGTTATGTCATTGGGAAAACAACTGACCTGGAAAATAGATCCAGGAGAAAAAAATCTAAGAATTATTAGTCTACTGGAAGGTCATGATGAAAAAAAAAACCTGAACAATATATCTTCCAAGAAATCATCAAGGAAAAATCCCCTAAGTCCTAGATCCAGAAGGCAAAATAATCATCAAAAGAATCCACTGATCACCTCCTGAAAGAGATCCCACGTTGAAAATCTCAAGAAATATTGTTTCCAAATTTCAGAGCTATCAGATCAAGGAGAAAATACCAAAAGCAGTCAGAAAGAAACAATTCAAATATTGAGGAACTACAGTCAGGCTCACACAGAACCTTGCAGCTTCTATATTAATAGGTTAGAGAGATTGGAATATGCTATTCCATAAGGCAAAGGAGCCCAGATTACAACCAAGGATCAGTTACAGAGAAAAACTGAGAATAAACTGTCAGGCAAGGAAATGAATATTCAATGAAATGAGGGATTTCCAGACCTTCCTGATGAAAAAGCCAGATCTTAATGGAAAACGTGGTCTTCAAATAAAAGTCTCAAGAGAGACATAAAAGGTAAATGGGGGTTCAGGAGAACTTGTTATTCAATATTCAATATCCCTGTAATGGGATGGGAGGACAATACTTGTTAACTTTGAGAATTGTATATTTATTATGACATTTAAAAGGGATATACACAGATAGAGGGAGTGGGTAATCATGAACTGATGTGAACATAAAAAACATAATTAAAGGATGGGAAGAGATTTTAAGGGATGAAGAAGAAAGGAGGAGGCAAAAAGGGTAACTTACATCATATGAGGAGGCACAAAAACATATTACAGTAGAGGGAAAGAAGGGAGGGAGATGAGCATTGTTTGAGCTTTACTCTCATCAGATTTGTTTCAAGGACAGAACAGTATACTCAGTTAAGTATAGAAATCTAAGTTGCCCTACAGGCAATAGGAGGGAAAAGGGAAAGAAAAGGGAGGGGGGCTGATAGAAGGGAGGAAAAAGTGAGGGAAGCAATAGTTAAAAGTAAAACTGTTTTGAAGAAGGGAAGGGAGAAGGAAGAAATAAAAGATAAATAAGAGAGGAAATTGGATAGAGAAGAAGTCATAGATATTAACCATAATTTTGAATGTGAATGGGATGAACTCTCCCATAAAACAGAGGCACAAAGCAGCATGGATGAAAAGCCACAATCCTACAATATGTTATCTGAAATAAATATATTTGAAACAAGGGAATACACACAGAATAAAGGTAAAAGGCTGGAGTAGAATATATTATGTTTCAGCTTATGTGAAAAAAGCAGGTGAAGCAATCCTAATCTCACACAAAGCCAAAGCAAAAATAGTTCTAATAAAAAGAGATAAGGAAGGAAACTATATCCTGCTAAAAGGTACCCTAGAAATTGAAACAAAATCATTAATAAATACATATGCCCCAAGTGGTATAACATCCAGATTCTTAGAGGAGAAGTTAAGGGAGTTACTGGAAGAAACAGACAGCAAAACTATACTATTGGGGGACCTCAACCTCCCAATCACTGAACTTGATAAATTTAACCTTAAAATAAACAAGAAGGAAGTTAAAGACGTGGATATAATTCTGGAAAATGTAGATATGATAGACTTTGGGAGAAAGCTGGATGGGGAGAGAAAGGAATACACCTTTTTCTCTGTGGTACTTGGCACATACACAAACACTGACCATGTACTAGAGCAAATAAACTCACAGTCCAGTGCAGAAAGGCAGACATAGTCAATGTATCCTTTTCAGATCATGATGGATTAAAAATTATATGTAATAAAGGGCCATGGGAAGATGGATGAAAAATTAATTGGAAACTAAATAATATAATAGCAAAGAATGAGTGGGTTAGGGGGGGAGCCAAGATGTTAGAGTAGAAAGATTCATATATGCTAGCACCAAACCCACAGCCCATGGATTTCCTATAAAACGAACTCCCAACAAATTCTGGAGCAGTGGAAGTCACGCAGCAACACAGTGAAGGAGATTTCCATTCCAGAGAGTCCTGAAAAACCGATCCCAAAGGTCCATCGCGCATGGGACGGGAGCAGAGCCTAGCCCTTCCCTGGCCACACAGCCCCAAGAGAAGCAGATCTGAACAGGCTATAAGGACGGAATCTCTAGGGGACACAAAAGTCCCTCCACCCACAGGTGCACAGGTCAGTGAGAGACACTTCTGGGCTGGCTGAGAGGGGAGCGGAGTATCTTCATAACTCAGGCTCTCTCGGGAGGCAGTGGCAGAGGCAGAGGCAGTGGGCGACCAGAAGCTCCTAGAGTAGGCAGGAGCTTGGGTCCATTACTGAAGGTCTCCACATAAGCCCCCTAGGAAACTGAGCCTGGGAGGCGGCCCTGCCCCCACCTGAGCACCAGAACTTAAGCTCACATTGAATAGAAGCCAGGCCTGCCACCAAAAGCCCTGAGGCTGGGAAGCAGCATTTGAATCTCAGACCCTAAGTACTAGCTGAGCAGATCTGGGCAGGGGTGGAGAGGAATTTCAGAAGTCTAGTAACTGGCTGGGAAAACGCCCAGAAAAGGGAAAAAGATAAGACCATAGAAGGTTACTTTCTTGGGGAACAGATGATTCCACCGTTCCTCTCTGACGAAGTAGACCAATGCTTACCATCAGTTAAACACATATGAGTCAAGCCCTCTGTATCCCAAACATCTGAGATAGATATCCAATGGGCTCAGGCCTTGGAAGAGCTCAAAAAGAATTTTGAAAATCAAGTTAGACAGATGGAGGAAAAACTGGGAAGAGAAATGAGAGAGATGCAAGAAAAGCATGAAAAACGGGTC
>CM053771.1:126517604-126566365 GCA_028658325.1 Potorous gilbertii | reverse complement strand
ATATATATATATATATATATATATATATATATATATATATATATATATATATATATATATATATATGTATGTATGTATGTATGTATATGTTATTATAAAAGGTAATTAAGATGACATAATAAGAGATGAAATTTGTTCATCAGTTCTCTCTTAACACCAAGCAAGGCTTCCAAGAAGCTGGCATGTTGACTAAAGATGTTTACCAAAATCTTCCTGTTGACAAACAGGCTTTTGTAGATTCTGGTGGCTCTGGGTGACATAATACTGATTGCCTGAGACTAGATACACAACAGGGACTCCTTAATGAGATCCCAGGACATTAAAAAAATCAGCTAAAACATTCACACTAGAAAAACGAATAGTGAAGAACACATATTACTCAGGTTATAACATGAAATTAGATGGGCAAGCCAACAAATTAGTCCATCGGTATATATCAAAGGGGCAAAATAGGTGGATAATAAACTGGGTCCAGAATCAAATAGGAGAGAATCAGGGTAGTTTACCTTTAAATAATTACTCAATGTTATATCCCAAACTGCTTGTTATGAGTCAAATATAAAATCCTGTTTGGCCTTTGACCTTACCCATTTTTCCCCTTTTGTCTTCTTCCACCTTAACTCTCTTTCACATACTCTGAGATCCGGTAGCCTCATTACTTTTCCTTACAGGACACCCAGTATCCCCATTCTAAATATTCTCTGACTGTTTTTCATGCCTAAAAGACTCTCCCTCCTCATTTCTGCCTCTTAGTATCCCTGTCTTCCTTCAAGTTTTACCTAAAGTCCAAGTCTTAGTGCTTTTCCAAAGAGATTACCCTGAATTTATCCTGTAAATTTCATGTTTTTATATAGTTTGCATGTTGGCTCCCACATTAGACCATGAGGTCCTTGAGAAAAGGATTGCTTTTTGCCTTTCTTTTCATTTATAGGACTTAAGACTGAGATTGGCATATAGGAGACATTTAGCAAATGCTAGGTAACCGACTCGATAACTCAACTTTTGCAGAAAGTTTTTAGCTCTTCCCAGGTATTAGACTTCATATATTTTGAGAAACTGTCACCCGATGTAGTATGGTAGCACAGAGATGATGGTTAAGTTTACTTCAGGTGTGCAATCAAAATGAAGACTATCATTTACATAGTATTATAAAGTTTGTGAAGGACTTAAAACATATGAATTCAGGCTTGTTATTTCCTTCTCCAGTGTGTCTCCATTTTACAGATGAGGAACTGAGGCAAATAGAAATTAAGGGACTTGCCCAGGGTCACACAGCTAGCAAGTATCTGAGGCCAGATTTTAACTCAGATCTTCTTGACTTCAGGCCTGATGCTCCATCTACTTCACCCACCTAGCTATCCCTATGAGGGGTTGGACTAAATGGTCTGTTCAGGTTCTAAATCTATGATCCTATAAGATATATATTAAGATATTATCTCCATTTTATAGATGGGGAAACTGGGGCTAAGTCATTAATAAACCTGTCTATTGTCACACGTGTAGAAATGAGATATCAGGGTACCACAAGATGTACTCACTTGTGTTTTTATTCTAAGTATATATGTATATTGATAGTATCGTTAATTTATTCATCCCCTTATTGAACAGAAAGAAATACACAAATTGGATACTTCTGCTTCTAAAAAAAAAGTAGCCCAGTTAAGGGTTTAAAAAAATCTCCTAAGTACCAATTAATCACCTCTTTAATTTCAACTTTCCCCTAAGTAAATAGTTCCTTCTTTATCTTTCTCTTCTTATGTACTGCTCCACACCCCTTTATACAGTCTTCGATTCAGCATTTATTTAAGTTACATTTGGGATAACAATATTATCTTAAGACATGTTTGCTACTCACCCTGGATGGTAAATGTCTCATCTGTTAATTAATCCCTGCCTAATTCATTCTTCCTCATGCTCAGAACTTTAAGCTTCTCTTTTCTTTCTCTTCTAAAAAGATTTCATGAAATATGATTGCCTCTATCCTTAACTGTTTCTCATTCTATATGAGGCATGGCACTTGGCATGTAATGTGAATTTATTTACATGATTAATCATATTAATTTCTTTTTCTAGCATTGAAACATTGATCCTTGTATCTTCAAGATAAATATGTGTTCACAGAGAATTTTTTTTGGATATATTGTATAAAATTATTCTATTTTCAAATACTCCCTTAAGAATGAGATTTCTATAATAATCTTCTGTAAGTAGAGGCCTTAGAGTTTCTGATTTCTACATATAAATTCTATTTGATGGTAGCAACTGAACACCCTAGGTAGTGAGTGACATTATTAGCTATCATTTTGTATGCTTGATAATACTTATTACCCTACCTCCTCATGTCACTAGAGGAGAGGTTTAACTGTAATCACTTCAAGAATCAAAACTTAAAGGTTCATTTTGGTACAACTTTAAATTCTGAATCCCACCCCACCTCCAAGATTTTCTTTCTGATTTGTTAAGTATAATTGCTTTTACAGACTTGGACTTAGAAATAAAAATCCAGTAGAATTGTAACAAATTCAGTATGATTTCAAAAGTCCTAGCTCTGGCTAGTGCTTATTAATATGAAATCTTTAAAAATGTATTATGTTACATTTCTATTTTTGAAACAAATGTTTGCTCAATTAATCAATGAGTGATTAAATTCCTGCTAGTGTCAGTCCCTTAGTTTACTCAGTAAGTATACAAACATATTTTAAGAGCTTATTATGTGCCAACCACTTTGCCAAGCACTGGAGTTGCAAACAAGAGCTAAAATAGTTTCTGTTTTCCGGGAACTTACAATCTTTTCAGGGAGACAATATGCAAACAAGTATGTACAAATAAGATAAACTGAAGATAATCTCATAAAGAGACCATTAGCATTAAGGAGTATCAGTAAAGGCTTATGGCAGAAAGTGGAGCTTTAGCTGTATTCTAAAGGAAGCCAGAAGGCATGAGTGAGAGAGGAAAAGCCAAAAGTGCAGTGTTATCAGCTTTTAGAGTACATAGAGGGGAGTAAAAATGTAAACAAAATGGAAAGGTAAGAAGGTGCTTGAGTATGAAAAGATGATAAATGCCGGACAGAACATTTTAAATTAGATCCTGAAGTCAATAAGGATCAACATGGGAAGTATAAAAGGCAATTAGTGATTTGGGATCAGGAGCTCTGGATTAAGGATAAATCCATATATCTGGTAATTATCTGCAAAGATGAAAATTGAACCCATGTGAGTTGAGATCATCAAAGAAGATTGTATGCAAGGAGAAGAAAAGAGAGCTCTGTTTCAGCCCTTATTATGTTACTGTGGTTAGTGGGCATGTCTTTGAGGAAGAATCAGTAAAGGAGATGGAGCAGGAGAGTTCTGAGAGGTAGGTGGAAAACCAAAAGAAAACCATATTACACGAAACTAGAGAAGAAATAGTATCTTGGAATACATGGTGATTAGTAGTGTGAGCAGCTGAAGAAAGGCCAAGAAATATGAGAATTGAAAAAAGGCCATTAGACTTGGTAATTAAGAAATCACTGGTAACTTTGGAGAGAGTAGTTTCAGTAGAATGATGAGATCAGGAACCAGATTGTAGAGGGTTTATATAATTGAGCAAGATTAGAGAAAGTGAAATAATTAGTATAGACAGCTTTCTCATACAAGGGGAGAAGAGCTTCTAGGGCTATAACTGGGAAGGATATTCTGATCAAGTGAGATCTTTTTTAGGGGGGAATTGAGGGGACATATGTATGTTTGTAAGCAGCAAGGAGGTAGTTGGTACATAAAGGGATTAAAAATTAGCAAGAGATTGCAGATGAAAAAATTAGGCAATATTCTGGAAAATATGGGATGAAATGGGATCTAGGGTGCATGTGGAAAATTTTCCTTCATAAGAGGAGCATCTCTTCAAGTATAGGGGTAAAAGCTTCACAGGAGTCTGAGATGAAGAGGGAAGAAAAGGGAGTTCTTAGAGAATTGTCTCAATTTTTTCCTCTGAAGCATGAAGCAAAGTCCTTACTTTCAAGGATGGAGGGAGGGGTAAATTAAGACACTGTTCTAGATTCTAGGGATCTAAATAAAAAAGGGACGTAATTCCTGACCTTAAGTTTACATTCTACTTGTGTATGGGAGTATGTGGTGCTTATTGGGTATACCCTACCACACTAGAATGTGCCAGTAGCTCTTTCACAATGTTAGGGCTGCCTGGCATCCAGAGCCCGGAAGAAACAGGAACAGCTTTTCCAATACCTGGAGATCCCCACTTGTTGCAGTTATAGTCACTACTCTATTTTCTCCACTTTTCTGCTGCTTTTTAAAGGAGACTTACTTGCCAATGAATTCCAGGTCTCATTGTAATCTTCCAGCATCTGTCCATGATGCTATTTTACCTATGCTGGTGACTATTTGCTTAATGAAACCCAGTTTGTGGGTTTCAGAGACTGTGTGCGCTGTCTGTCCTTTATCTTGTGCTCTCCCCCACCCCCTGCCAAAGCCTGTACTTCTCCCAGGAGTTTAACTGGATAGAAGTGGCTGGAGAAATAATCAATCAGACATTTTTCCCCTTTTGACTCCTCTGATCACTTTGTTTTCTGTGGCTCATCTTATTATATGGAGTCACGGGGCTCAAGTTGATATGGGCAATAAAAATATATTAAAATTTAGAAGGATGTTCCTCTGTGTATTGTTTTATAAACTCTAATGATAGCTCCCCATGCCAAAGTATAAGGTGAGAGTTCAGATGTAAAGATGCCTTTTTAGCCAAGAAGATAAATTGGGGGGAAAAGTTGTTTTTTTTAAGGGGGGTAAGATTTTGATAAAAAACAGTCCTTTGCAAAATTTGTGTTTTTTAAATAAAATTCAGTGGTTAACTTTAAAAAATAAGTTTGTATAAGTTTTAATTTCTTTGGTTTAGTCAATAATAGTATCTTTCATGATTGAGTATTCAATGTTTAATAAAATAAAATAAATTTCCCCGATTTCATACATTGTTGAAATATTTAGCATACATATGACTATTTGGTATTTGCCAGCAATAAGTATTGGAGATTATATATATATATATATATATATATATATATATATTTTATAGTGGTACCTTAGAGATTTTTTAATTTGCATTTCTTCAACTATTAGTGTTAAAATAATTTTTATACAACTATTATAATTTGGATTTCTTCTTCTGAAAATTTCCTAGTCATATGCTTTGACCATTTGTCCGTTAGGGAATGGCTCTTATTCTTAGAAATTTGACTCAGAAATGAGACTTGTATCAGATAAATTTGCTGAAAAGATTTTCCCTTCCAATTTTCTGATTCTTTCCTAATTTTAGCTGCATTAATTTTGTTTGTGCAAAACCTCTTAAATTTTATGTAATCCAAATTGTCTGTTGTAACTTCGGTGAATCTCTCTATCTCTTCTTTGGTCACAAACTTTCATCCTGTCCATAGATCTCACAGGTGATGTCTTCCATGCTCCTCTAATTTGCTTTTAATATCACCCTTTATGACTAAATACTGTACTCATTTGGAGTTTATCTTAGTATATATTGTGAGAGGCTGGTCTATACCTAGTTTTGGCCAGGCTCTTTTTCAGGTTTCCCAACAATTTTTGTTGCATAATGAATCCTTGCCCCAATAGCTGGAATCTTTGGGGCAAGGATTCATTATTCTGTTAATGAAATCAAAGGTCTGATCCAAAAAATAATCAGCCATACTAATTACTGCTTCAAAACAGGAATAAGAGAAAATGCTATTAAAACAATTCTGAAGTTTTACTTCACACCCAATTAATTAACAAAGATGAAGATTTGAATCAATATTGGTGGTACTATGAAAAGATGGTCATACTAAAAATCTACTGGTAGATCTGTGAATTGGTCAAAAATTTCTGAAAAATAATTTGTAATTAATTACTCAAAAAAGTGACTAAAATGTCTATATTTCTTGACCCATAGATCCTACTGCTAGGGATATGTAGAAAGAAAGTCAAAAGCAGAGAGAAATGTCCCATATATACCAAAACATTAAAAGAAGCACTTTTTTATGGTAGCAAAGAACTAGAAACTAAGTAGGTACCTATTGATTGGGAAATGGTTAAACAAGTTGGGCACATGAACATAATAGACCATTGTTGCATTATAGGGGAGGATGAATATGAGGAATTCAGAGAAACTTGGGGTAACTTGTATGAATGAAGCCAGCTCATTACCAGGTAAGCTGCCAGACCCTTACAGCCTCCAGCTATGAGCACCTGAGGCCCCAGCACACAAAACTGGCGACCAGATCCAGGGTTTCCAGCACAAGAAGCTTGAGTTAGTGCCCCCTGTGCTCCAGTAGGTGAGCTGAACTTTAAAAACCAGGAAATGAACAAACACCATGAGCAAAAACCAGAAATGGACAATGACCATAGATTCTTATTATGGGGATAGGGAAGATCAAGGAACAAATTCAGAAGAGGACAACATTGTCAATATACCCACATCTGAAACCTCAAAGGGGAATATGAACTGGTCTCAAGCCCAAAAGGCCTTTTTGGAAGAGCTCAAGAAGGATTTTACAAGTCAAATAAAAGAGGTAGAAGAAAAATTGGGAAAAGAAATGAGAGGTATGCAAGAGAGTCAATAGTTTCAAAAAGGAAGGACAAAAATTCCTGGTAGAAAACTAGTTCTTAAAAAATACAATTGGCCAAATGAATGAGGATGCACAAAAAATTCACTGAAGAGAATAACTCCTTAAAAAGTAAGAGAGGTCAAATGGAAAAGGATGTACAAAATCTAATAGAAAAAAAGTACTTTGTTAAAAATTAGTGGAAGCTAAAGACTGTGAGATATCAAGAATCAGTCAAACAGAAACAAAGGAATGAAAAAAATAGAAGAAAACATAAAATACCTCATTGGTAAAACAGTTGATTTAGAAAACAGATCCAGAAGAGACAATTTAAAAATCATTGGTCTACTTGAAAACCATGATGAAAAGAAGAGCCTGGACAGTATCTTTCAGGAAATCATCAAGGAAGACTGCCCTGGAGTCCTAGAACCAGAGGATAAAATAGACACTAAAAGAATACACCAATCACCTCTTGAAAGAGATCCCAAATTGAAAACACCAAGGAATATTATGGCCAAAATCCAAAATTACCAGATCAAAGAGAAAATATTGCAAGCCACCAGAAAGAAACAATTTCAATGTCATAAAACCACAGTAAGGATTAGGCACGAACTTGCAGCTTCTACATTTAAAAGACTGAATGGATTAGAATATGATATTCCATAAAGTCAAGGAGCTTGGATTGCAACCAAAGATCAATTACCCAGCAAACTTGAGCATAATATTTCAAGAGACGAGATGGATATTCAGTGAAACAGGGGACTTCCAAACCTTCCTGATGAAAAGACCAGAGCTCAACAGAAAATTTGGTCTTCAAATATAGGCTAAAAAGAGGCATAAAAAGGAAAACAGGAAAGAAAAACAACAACATGTTATTAATAAGGGCAAACTGCTTACATTCCTACAAGAGAAGATGACCTTTGTAACTATTGGGTATTATATCATTATTGTAACACTTGAAAAGCGTATACCTAGAGCGCATGGGTATGATGTGATGATAAAAACATCTAATTAAGTGGTGGAAAGGGATTGTATTGGGAGAAGAGTAAAGGAGAAAGTAGACAAGGGTAAATTACAGCACATCAAAAGGTACAGAAACCTATTACAGTAGAGGAAAAGAAGGGAGAGAAATGTTTTTGAACATTTGAAACAAATGTGTTTGAACCTTACTCTTATCAAATTGGGAATGACATACTCAGCTAGGTATAGAAATCTAACTTACCATATAAGAAGTAGGAGGAGACAGAGGAAAGAAAGGGGATGAGGTGGGTAGAAGGGAGGGAAGAAGTAATAAGGGTAAAGGAGAAGAAAGGGGAGAGCAGTGATAAAAGGGAGGGCAGAATGAGGGTTGAAAGTGAAACTCTAGTGAGGAGAAAAAGGGGCAAAGGAAAGAGAAAAAGCATAAATGAGGAGGGGGGATAGGATGGAGAGAAGGACACAGATAAGTGGATGTGAATGGGATGAACTCTGCTATAAGATGAAAGCAGATAGCAAAATAGATTAAGAACCATAATCCCAAAATATGTTGTTTACAAGAAACACATTTGAAAAAGAGGGATATACACAGAGTAAAGGTAAAAAGCTGGAGCAGAATATATTGTTCATAAAAACAGCTCTTAGTTTTCTTTATTAGTTCAATAGATTTTCTAACTTTTTTATTTGAATGCTAAATTTATTGATCTATTTTATTCATATAAGCATTTAGAGATATAAAACTTCCCTTAAGAATTGCTTTCTCTGCATCCTATCAGTTTTAGTGTGTCGTCTCATTATTGTCCTTCTCTTGGATGAAGTTATTGTTTCTATGATTTCTTGTTTGACTTACTCATTAGATTATTTAGTTTCCAGTGAGTTTTTAGTCTGTCTTTCCATGCTCCTTTATTACATGTAATTTTTATTGCAGCATGATCTGAAAAGGATGTATTTAATATTTCTGCCTTTCTGCATTGGATTGTGAGGTTTTATGCCCTAATACATGGTCAGGTATATTCCTTTCTATTACCATTCAGTTTTCATCACAGGTCAACCATATTTAACTTTTCTAAAGTTCCATTCATCTCCTTAACTTCTTTCTTGTTTATTTTTTGGTTATATCTATCTAGTTCTGAGAGGGGAAGCTTGAGGTCCCCCATGATTATAGTTTTGTTATCTATTTCTTCCTGTAGCTCCCTTAACTTATCCTCTAAGAATTCAAATGCTATACCATGTGGTGTATATATGTTTAATAATGGTAATACTACATTTTCCTATGGTACTTTTTAGCAGGATGTAGTGCCTTTTCTTATCTCTTTTAATTAGATCTATTTTTGCTTGTCTGAGATCAGGATTGCTACCCCTGAAATTTGGAACTATGCCCAAAGGGTTGTAAAACTGTGCATACCCTTTGACCCAGTAATACCTCTTCTAAGTCTGTATCCCAAAGAAATCATAAAAACTGGAAAAGGACCACATGTAAAAAATATTTATGGCAACTCTTTTGGGGTGACTAAGAATTAGAAATTGAAGGGTTGTCCGTCAATTTGGGAATGGCTGAACACGTTGTGTTATATGCATGTAATGGAATATACTCTCAAAAATGATGAACAGACAGACTTCAGAAAACCTGGAAAGACTTCTATGAACTCATGTTGAGTGAAATGAGCAGAATCAGGAGAACATTGTGCACAATAACGATTAACTTCATACACTTAGCTCTCCTCGGCAATGCAAGGATCTAAGATAACTCTAAAAGACCCATGGTGGAAAATGCTCTCCACATCCTCAGAAAGAACTTTTTGAATGTAGATAGAAGCATATTATTTACTCTCTTTTTCTTTTGTTGTTTTGTTTCCTCTTTTTCATGGTTCTTCCCCTTAGTTCTAATTCTTCTTTACATCATAACTAATGTGAAAAAATACGTTTAATATGAATGTATAAGTACAGTCTGTATCAGATTGCACACTGTCTTGAGGGGAGAGGAGGAGAAAATGTACAACTCAAACTCTTATATAAGTGAATGTTGAAAACTAAAAATAAATATATTAACTTCTCCCTTGCCCATCCTGTTCAATCAGTTACCAAGTTCTGGTGTTTTTACTTCCAGAATATTCCTCTCATCTGTCACCTTTCTATCTCAATAACACCATCACTGTGCTAAATTTAATTACTGTTGAACTGGTCAGTTTCAGTAGCCTGTTTTCCTACCTCCATTATCTCCTTGATCATCAATGCATATTTTATACCTCTGTGAAAATAATCATTCTTATGTATTATTCTAGTCATTTTATTTCTTTGTTCATGCATGTACATGGATATATATATATGTATATACATATATATACATACATATATATATATGTATATACATATATATATATACAGATGGATATTTTGGATATTTTTCACAGGGATAGTATTCAAGGCCCTTCACAATCTATCACTATCCTAAATTCTTTCCCCTCCCTCTCCTCACCTTCTTTCTCTTGCTCTCCAGGGGTTAACCAACCACGTTAGTGTTGGATTTAGGGTAACACCTGATCAACTCTACTCCTACTAAATCTCAGAACCCTTGATTTTGATAGATCCACAACCCTTAGTCTCCCCAGTAGCAGAGATTATAGGCCTGTGCCCTAAATTTCCTCACCTTCATGTATTCTAAGTTCTAGGTAAATTATATCACTCTTCAGTTCCTTAATATATACTGCACTCTTCCACCTTCAAGCCTTCTCTTACACTCAGTGTAAGAGCCTTGAGGATAGGTAATGTTCTGTTTCTGTATCTGTAACTCTTGGTTGTTCAGTCATTTTTCTGTTGTATCTGACTCTTCATGACCCCAGTTGGAGTTTTCTTGGCAAAGATACTAGAGTGGTTTGCCATTTTCTTCTCCAGATCATTTTACAGATTGAGAAACTGAGGCAAACAGGGTTAAGTGGAGTTGCCCAGGCTCACACTCATCCCATGTAACCAACTTGTAGCTCAATATTACTATTCCTAAGTCCAAAGCATCTCGCCTATCAGTCCCTATGCCACTACTCACACAGCCACCACCTTAGAGCAATCTCTCATCACTTCTTACCTGGATTGTTGCAGTAGCATACAGATTAATTCCCTGTCTCCTCTTGATTTAATAAACTCAAATTAGCTCCCTATTGACTATCTAGTAAAGCACAAATTCCTTTTTTTTAACTTTCAAATCAATGAGTTAAGCAGCAAAAACTTATTAAGCACCCCTTATGTACCAGACACTGTATTAAGCGCTGGAAATCCTCTAATAGCCTGGGCCCTATTTATATTTCTAGTCTCATTATACATTATTCCCTTTCCTGTATTCTGCAGAAACAGTCTTCTTGCTGAATCTCACACATGGCAGTCCATCTCTCACCTTTGTGCCTTCATAGTGGCCATTCTGTACCTGGATTGTCCTCCTGTCTCAACTCTGCCTTACAGAATCTTTTTCTTTATAGAGAAGCTGAAGCCTCACCTTCTCCATGAAATCTTTCCTGATCCCTCATACAACTCATTTCCTATCTGGCTGCACTCACCTTGGACTTCTTCAACTTCTCCACCATGCCTCCAAGGATACTCACTATTGGGAAATCTCATTTTCTTGTAAGATCCAATCAGCTTTGTTAGTCACATTTTATCAATACTGTTTGCTCCTCTGATTGGAGGGTGGAAACTGAAACTGCTCCATTTAAGGAAGGGAACAGAAGTGACATCTCAGTTACATCCCTACTTCCCCACTCAGGAGCACTAGCATTATTTTGGACTTTTTTTGACTTTCCACCATGCTGCCTTTCTCCCTTCCCTTTTTCTACCCTTATGATCCCTAAATCTACTTTTCAACTTTCCTTTATATATTGTCTTTCAACATTTGATTGAAAGCACCTTCAAGGCAGCAACAATTTTTCTTTTTTGTAGTTGTATTTGTGTTCCCAGCCTACTAGGCACATAGTAGGTACTTAAAAAATCTTTCTTGATTGATTGATATTGATGCCCCCCACAACTTAGAGTGCCTTAAAGCTACTTGTCTTTAATTTAGATTTATTCTGCAGCTTTTCACATATGTACATACTATTTTTCCCTGATATAATATATCAGGGAAGATATTTCTGGAGGCAGAATTTTTTTTCATTTTTGCCTTTGCCTTCCTGGCACTGAGTACAAGGCCCTGTACTTTATCGTGACTTTATGTAGTAGCTGTATATAAAGTGACTACAGAATAGTCACTTTAAAAATCCTTATTGATTGATTTTATTCCAACTCAAAGGGATTACTCATTGATCTGTTTATTATCTTTTGCTCTCCTGTCTTTTTTTGGGGGATGAGGTCATATATCTCTCCTCCCCGCAGCTGTACCTATTATGCTTTTCTTTAATACCTAATTATGGCTCCATCCTTCCGTGACATCATTTCTAATGCCCACTTTTTAGTGCCCTTCTTCCTCAGATTTCTCATAGTCCTGTGTATGTACTTTGTACTTATATCATATATTACAGTTATTTTGTGCAAATATTGTTCCTTATATTAGATATTACAGTTATTTTGTGCAAATATTGTTCCATAGGGGCAAGAATATATGTTATTCCATCTGTGAGTCCTCAGTGGCTTTTAGATAGTTGACTTTTGAAAATGTTTGTTGAATTGAATTGAAGCATTTTTTTACTTGAAATAGATTATTTTTTTACTATACATAAGTAATAGACTAAATGGAAAAATACTTTGATCCTATCATGGTTCTGCTATTACACTGAAGTGAGTACTTCTTTCACTGGTGAAAGATCATCTATCTTTTAATCCTATGCAATTTTTTCCCATGTTATTTTACAAATTACATATAAACAGTTTGCCCAATGTTATTTTTCTATGTCTTAATATTTTATGGACAGCCCCTGATCAGGCTGTCTTGCTTATAATACAAAACTGTTTCCTTTTCTGGTCATATATTTCCTTGATAATGTGTTTTATATCATTTCTTAGGCATGAATCATTGGCAACATGTGACAGTCTATGAACGCTTAACATGGATATTTCCATAGATCTTGAATTTCTTGCAGTTTTGATTGTCACAAAGTGTTCTGCCCTGTGATTCATAGCTAATAAAGGATCACTGAGAAAACATATTTTAAAAATGGGAAGGTTCTGGGAATTTGGTGGAGTAGGTTAGAAAATTTTGGGCTCTCCAGATTTCCTCCACAGAAAAAGAAAGAACATTGCCTCAGAGAGAAATAAACAGAAGTAAGGGTAAAGCAGTTGTTCACCTAAGGCAACCTGAGAAGACCCCAGGAAAGATTTGACCTCCAGGGCAGATGTTCTGTCTGAGTGAAATGCAAACAACTCAATGCCAACTTTGTAAAATCAACAAACAAACCTGGGAGGCAGCTGGAGTTGGGAGACATTCTCAGCCTTAGAAACTTTTGCCTCACAGACAATGTGGGGGGTTGATGACTGAATAGGAGAATATTGAAGGACCTTCCACTGTCGAGGGACACCAGACACAGCTATGCTGATCACACACGCCCTTGACTGGGCTTCCACAGGGGAGGGAAAATCTTCAAATTCCCTTACCATTATAAATAGTTGGACTCTCTGAAAATTATGATAAAAAAAGAATCTTAATACACTATTCCAAGAAATTATTAAGGAAAATTTCTCTGAAGTTCTCAAACAAGAAAATAAAGCAGAAAAAGAAAAAATCCACTCATCACTTCCTTAAAGAGATCCCAAGAGGAAAACTTGCAGTAAGATCATAGCCGAGTTTCAAAGCTCCCTGGTTAAGGAGAAAATACTGTTAGCAACAAGATAAAAAAAAAGACTGAAATATTGTGGAGCTACAATAAGGATTATACAAGATCTAGCAGCTATTACATTGAAGGACTGTTTTCTTGGAATACTATATTTCATAGAGCAAAAGAGCTGAGGTTACAACCAGCAAAATTAAATATAATCCCAAATGAAAAAAATGGACATTGAATGAACTGAAAGACTTGCAGGGATGTGTGACAAATACAGCAGAACTTAAGGGGAAATTTGCTATGTAACATCCTGGAGAAATATAAACATTAAAGATCGAGTATAAAGGATAATAAGGCCAAATTGTATACTTCTTATATATGAAAACATTATCAGTTATCTTATGACTGTCATTTTTATTTGGGTAGTTTCAAAGAAAAGAAATCTTGGGTTGAGCTGAGTATGATGGAGGTGATTCCAAATAAATAAATAAATAAAATTGTGTAGGGAGAGAGAAAAAGGAGCAATTATCTCATACTAATGAGGCCAAGAAAAGGGGAAAAATTGATGCAGAAACTAGTGGGAGGGAGGGTGGGTAGTGCTGAAACCTTACTCTCATTGGGAATGGATTAGAGGGAACAACATATGTATGTATCTAGACTTCTAAATTTAGGTAGAAAGAAGAGGGCAAGGGGATTGATAGGAGAGAGGATAAATAAGAGGACAAAGGGAAAGGGTGGTGGGGAGAGGATAAGGGGAGGATCCTTGGAGGTGGGTAGGTAAAGTAATAGAGCAAGGTAGCAAGTAGAAGTAAATTAGAGGAGTCAGGAGGGATAGTAAACAAAAGATATATACACAAGCATAAAATAAAAATCAGGAGTAGAATTTATGAGGTAAAAAAGAAGGGTAGCAATCATGATCTCAGACAAAATTAAAGCTAAAATAGGTTTAATCAAAAGAGAAAAATAGGGAAACTATACTATATGTCAGCAAATTGTTTTAGACTACTTAAAATAACTGGATAGCATAAGGTTGGAATATTGCTGAATATTCCTGAAAGAGATCCTAAGAGGAAAATCTGATGAATTGATGGTTTAGGAAAATATGGAAAGACTTCATCTTCCATCAGAGAAACATACCACAAACAAGTATTATACAGTCTTACATAGATGCATATGAATGTATATGTGTATGTATGTGTATGATTATTGATATCTACATATATGTATGTGTATATACGTGCATGAATATCTCTGTGTGTATATGTGTACATATGTGTATGCACATGCATATACATGCACATATATGTATATATACATACACACATGTCTGTGCTTAAATGTAGCCTGGCGGGGGAGGGAGGAAAGAGGAAAAAACAAAGTAAAAAGTGCATAGCAGAGAACAAAATAAAACCTACAAGGAATTAAGAAAAGATGGACAACTCTGAAAACAAAGTATAGAATTTATTTATATGGGCTTTCTTGAAAGTAAAATTTATTGCTTCATAATTTGAATCCTCTCTTATGTTCTGCTGTACACATAGCAATTTTTTTATTTTTTATTTAAGTTTTACTATTTAAGTTTGTTTCTTTTTCCTTTCATGTTTTGTATTTAAGTTCAAAATAAAAATAAAACATTTGTAAATGTACTGTTGAAGTCAGGGAGAATCTAAGGACTGCAAAACCTTGCACAGTTTGACAGATGAGATCAAGCTCACATTGCCTTTCCTATTCAATTCTTGGCTTGGATCATTGGTCATCTGCAATGCCCATCAAAGATATAAGTCATACTGGCCTAACTCAGTAGATTGCCCATCTGGTTATACTAGCAGTATTCATTCTTTGTCCATTTGGAGGAGGGAGGGTTGTTTGTTTTTTTCTGTGTGAATTTCTAGCCCAGTCTCCTGTTTAGGCTGTGAATGTCTGAGAAAACCGTACGGTGTTGAACTGCTTGGTACAATCAACAGTGTTAAAGTCACCACGGAACACATAGAAAACCTCACTCATAGAGAGCTATATCACATTTTTGTTAGCGCATAAATGCAGAGATTTTATTATTTATCTTCATTTACGTATATTTAATCCTAAAGAACATCATTTCTATTAAATAAAAAATGAAAGCTAAATTTTTCTTTTTAAGGAATCACTAAACTCTACTTAAAAATACAAACTTAACAAAGGGTGCCTTTTAGTTAACCCCTTCGCTTTTCTCTAAAATACAGGACCACTTTTCTGCCTCATGAGTTTGGTGAAAAAAAGTAGCTTCTAAACTAGACCCTGCTCCCTTAGACTGTGTGAATCACAGCAAAATATGGTAGGTTCTCAAAGAAATATAAGTACCATGTCATCTTTCTTGTCTCCTGAGACATCTGTATGTGAGTCAAGAAGTAATAGTTAGAACTAATCATGGAACAACTAATTGATTTCAAATTAAAAAAGCAGTATGACAAAGCCATAAACTGTCAACTTATTTATTTAACTTATATGCAGAATACATCTTGTGAAATGCCAGGCTGGATGAATCAAAAGCCAGAATTCAGATTGCCAGGAGAAATACCAATAATTTTCAATATATAGATGATGGCCCTGTAATGGCAGAAAGTGAAGAACAAAAAAACCTTTTGATGAAGGTGTCAAAGTATAACATCAAAAATACCTAAGATCATGGCAGCTGGTCCACTCCCTGGAAAATAAGGAGAAAAGAAATGGAAGCAATGTCAGATTTTATATTCTTGGACTCAAAGATCATTGTAGATGGTGACTGTAGCCATGAAATTAAAAGACACTCCTTGAAAGGAAATCTATGGTAGATCTGGACAGCATACCAAGAAGCTGAGAAGTCACCTTGTCAACAAAGGTCCATGGAGTTGAAATTATGGTTTTTCCAATATCAGTGCATGGCTGAGAGTTGGACTATAAGACTGAATGCTGAAGAACTGAATAGTGGTAGTCAAGGGACTTTTGAGAGTTTATTGGATAGCAAGGAGATTAAATCAGTTAGTACTTGAAGAAATTAGGTCTAACTCTTCATTGGAAGTTCAAATACTGAAGCTGAAGCTTAACTACTTTGGCCACATAATGAGAAGAGAGAACTCATGGGAAGAGACCCTGAGTTTGGGAAAGATTGGAGGCAAAAAGACAAGACAGTAAAGTATGAGATGGATAGATAGTGTCATGAAAACAACGAACATGAGCTTGGACAAACTTCAGGAGATAGTGGGCGATTGAAGGGACTGGCCTGCTATGATTCATTGCATCACAAAGCATCTAACATGACAGAAACAACAACAAAAACAAAGAATGCTTTAAAATTTGTAAAGCCCTTCTCATGTATTACCTCATTTAATCATAATAACAATCCTGTGAAGTAGGTACTATTATTGTTCCAATTTTACAGATGAGGAAATTGAGATCGAAAGAGTAAGTGTTTGAGGCCAGGTTTGATCTCAGGTCTTCTTAAATCCAAGTCTAGGAATCTATCCACTTCACCACTTAGCTGACTTTGAAGGTCATTTATTCCAGCCCTTCTCAGTTTACATAGGAGGAGAATGAGGTCCAGAGAAGTTACCTGACTTACCAGAGGTTACACAGGAAGTATGTGTTTGGACTAGGATTGGAATACTGGTCTTCTTAATCTAAACTCAATACTCTTTACACTGTACCATGCAACCTTACAAGTAGAAGCACTACCAGGGTGAGTGAGGCAGTGCCTTGGAAGGAGTCTGAAAAAAATTCATAACAAAGACCAGGATTGTAGCCTATTTTAGCCTTTTTGTGACCCTTCTTCTTTCTCCTGTGCCAAAACTTTGTGAAAATAGCTGTGGGAAGTGAATGAGGAGTGGAAAAAGGGATCAAAAAAAGCATCCATGACAACTATAGTAGCTTGAAGACCTAGAGCCTGTGAAAACTGCTTCCACCTCTGAAGTACTATCTGATGCTGAACAACACAGGTGAGCCAGAGGATTCCAGGCACATGAGGATATGCCTAGGTACTCCTAGTGTGACCAGTTACATATGCCTATCACTCTACTCTCTATCCAGAATCCTTTTTCCATTTGGGTGTAAACAGGACATGCTCCCATCACGGTGGTAAACAATTTTACTGAGCACACCTTTTCCTATTTGATAGTGATAAAAGGATTTTTAGACAGTTACCTTTGTGGTTGCATCTATCAATGTATCTTATAAGATTTGAGTGTATATGTGGGGGTACACTTTATTAGAGTACTTTTCAAGACTGAGTTTGTATTTATTGTCTAAGATTGTACTGAGATGAACACCTTTAGTAGTCAATACTCAATAAATCTGACAGAATCTTGGATAATCTATGCTGCTTTCAAATCTGCTAGGAAACTGTAGACATGGAATCTATTGGAGAAAATTGTCTCTGACAGTCTGTGATTTTCTTTCCCACATTTTCATCAAGGAAAATTCCTTAGTGTGTGCCTAGACCATTCTATTATGTAGAGTTGAGAAATTAGACATACTGGTTGTGAGTTACTGATGCCTTCTTAACTGATTTTCTTGAGGAGTTAATATTTGTGTTGATCTTTTCCAGGTTTTTGCAGTTTTCTTGTCTTTGAGATATCTTAACAATCTCCTTCCTAATGCTTTGAAAATTTGATCATTTTCAGCATGCATTTCCTTTGTACTTGACCAAGAATAACCTCTCTACCTGACCCTGTCTTCTTGAGTATCCTATTCCTATTTCTCTTTCATCCTCAGTAAGAGAATTGAACATGCTGGTTATCTTAGGTCTGTTTTTTCATGCTCCAAGAGCCACCACACTTCTTTAAAGGAATACAAGTCTTTGTTAAGACTTTTTTAATGATTCTTACCCTAAGGTAAATTTTTTGCCCTGGGACATAGCCCACATTGCCCAGACTTATAATTCTGCCCCTAAGTGTTGAATTTGGGGCGACCCCAATTCCCTTAGTGCACCCCTTCCCCTTTCCCTAAAATATTGACAGTTTACCAAGTCACAAAAAAATTTAAATTTGTGTCAGTAGTGGGACAACCCATATGGTACTAGAACAATTAAAATAAAGTGTCATAGGATGCGTGAGTCAGAGTGGAACAAAAACATGCAGAACAAGGATAGTGTTTCTTCTGTGAAAAGAGGAGATGACTGAGGCAATTTGGGGAATAGGAAAATAAATCTGAGGACATTTATAATGGCTGACTCTACTCTCTTCAGGAAAAGACGAGTAGCATAGCTGGCAGGAGGAGGGGGAAAAGAAAAAGAATCAGCTGCCAGAGAGTGGAGATTAAGATAAGCAGTCAAGAAATCTCTATGTAGAGCCCCCAAATGGTAATGCACCATGCATTTTAGGAGGAGAGATCACTTCATATTTGTGACTGTTTCCAGAAACTCTCATCATGCTAGAAACAAGAACAGAGAAACCATATAGCGGTGATAGGTCAAGGGTCCAAGGGTTCATAAATCATGAAAAGTGAAAAACTGGGATGACAAGGGATTCTAGGATATTAACTGATGAAACATTAAAATGATAAACCACAGAGTAAAGGCCAGGTGTTGAGGCAAGTAAAGCTAGAATGGGTAGGAAGGAAAAAAGGCCTGAAGCACTTATAATCAATCAATAAGCATTCGTTAAATTCCTACTATGTGCCAGGTACTGAGGCTACAAAGACAAAAAATGTTAAATAATACCTGCTTTCAAGAAGGTTATTTTTTTTTGGAAAGATATAAGATGTATATTTAGAAAGTATCCCAAGCTTTAATAACTTAGAACTACACACAAATACATACACATGCATGAAAAATATAAAATAAATATTGCACACAAATACACATGAAAAATACAAAGTAAATATGAGGGGATGGCATTAGTAGTTGGGGGTGTGGTGATCAGGAAGGTGATGTTTGAACTGAATCTTGAAAGTAATGAAGGTTTTTATGAGGTAGAGGGGCAGAGGGAACGCATTTCAGGCAGGACAGTAGAAGGGCAGGCAGTACAAGGGACACAGAGGTGAGAGATGGTGTGCCATGTGTGAGGGACAGAGAGAAGGCCTATTCTGTTGTACCACAGAGTATTGGAAGGGAGTAATGTACAATGAGACTGAAAGAGTAGTTAGTTAGTAGGGGTCAAGTTGTGAGGGACTTTAGAAGACAAATGAAGAAGTTTATACTTCATAATAGAGGCAGAAGGAGTTTATGGAATGGGGGCCTAACATGGTCAGACCACTTACTTTGGAATCTGAGTGAATTGGAGAGGGATGATTTGAGAGGGGAGAGAATTGCGGCAGGGATGACCAATTTTAGGAAGTCATTGCAGTTATTCAGGTGGGACATGATGAAGACCTGAACTAGGTTGTAGCTATTGTGAGCAATGAGAAAGAGACTGATGGGAGAAATGTTGTGGAGGGAGGAATGACAAGACCCATTCACTCTTAATCCAGGGGGGTTTGGTCACTCCCCTTCAAACACTGCCTCAGGGAGAGTCTTTGATAATTAGGGAGAAACTGGTGCACTGACATTTCCTCAACAGTTGGGGAATGCACAGGTGAGATATACCCTCCTAGATATCAGAGGGAGAAAGACCATTAAGTTTTATAGGGACTCTAACCTGAACCTTGAGACGGTATCAGGGACTCTTTTAAATATGGACAATGAGATCTAGTCCCTACCCTCCACAAGGTTTTTTGTGAGTCTGGAGGTGAGAAGCAAGCAAGATGTGGGTCACTTCAGTGAGGGAAGGTCCTTCCTTAACCTTTCTAGAGCAAAGATGGAGAAAGAACTGAACCTCTTTCTCATCTATGAAAACCAGGGATCTAGTCCACTGTGGTAGCAAAGGGGGAGACCTCACTTCTTCATAGTGTGGGCCTTGCTTGAAAGGAACAACTGTTGCCACCTGCTGGAAGTAGCAGAGAAGGGACATGCTTATGCATGAGAGATACTCATTAGGGGATGTCTGTTTTCTAAGGGTTTTGTTTGCAGGGTTATTTTTGTCTTCTAGTCTGAATTTTTTAAACATTGTGCTTGGAAGGAAAATTTGCATCATCATGCTAGGTATCAAATCATGCTTTTCTACATAACAACTACAATTAGAAAACTGAAAAATGCTCCCAAAGTAAACCTGGGCATATCATTTTGTTGGAGTCTTTGATACCAGAATTGTTGGGGTTTTTTTAAAACATTTTTTAGCAATTATACTTATCTGCAAAATGGTCTTTACTAAAAGATTTGAGTCTTTACTAAAAAAGATTGTATGATTATTCATTTCACTTTTTTTCAGGACCTTCCCACTTTCTGTCTCATGGTACCTGTGTCTTGGTGTCATCTCAACTCAATCTTGTCCTCTACCAGTATCTGTAAATTTCCTTCCTTCATCTGGCTTTTTCTTTAAACTAGCTGTTCAGTATGCCTAAAGGGCTATAAAAAATGTACATGCCCTTTGACCCAGCAATATTGCTTCTAGGGCTATATCCCAAAGAGATCATAAAGATGTACAAAAATATTTCTAGCAGCTCTTTCTGTGGTGGCCAAGAACTGGAAATTAAGGGGATGTCCATCAATTGGGAAATGGCTGAACAAGTTATGGTATATGAATATATGAAATTATGAACAGGTAAACTTTGGGAAAACCTGGAAAGACATATATGAACTGATGCTGAGTGAAGTGAGCAGAGCCAGGAGAACATTATACACAGTAACAGCCAGAGTGAGTGAGGAGTATTTCTGATAGCCTTAGCCCTTCCCAACAACGCAAGGACCTACAACATTTCCAAAGGACTCAGGATGCAAGATGTCATCCATATCCAGAGGAAGAGTGGAAGGCAGAATGAAGCAGATTATTTTCCTTTTTGTCATGTCTGGTTGTGTTTAGTTTTTCTCATGGTTTCTTCCATTCGTTATAATTCTGTGTAACAAGACTGCTGTGTAAATGTATTTAATAGGAATGTATGGTGCCTTTGGTAGGCAGTGGGGAGGGAGCAAAAATTGAAAACTTATGAAAGTGAATGTTGAAAACTGAAAACAAATAAATTAATAAATTTGAAGAAAAGAAAAAAATGAATCCCCAAATATTTCTATTTAATAAATCACTGAAGAGCTTAGCAGTATAAAAAAAAACAACTAACTGTTTAGTTGAAAAGGAAACTAACACTCATGATTTAATAATTGATAACAGCCCGATAAATCACTTACTCTTGAGCGTATTTGTATTTGAATGGTTAAACATTTGAGCTAATCCAATAATCCAAGGGAATAAACCTCTTATGATGACATTTCGGGAATTGGCAAACAAAAGAAGGAATCTTATTTCTGGCAGAAAAGCTTTAGCATTACCTCTCAAATAACAAGGAGTTGGAATATTGGCATTTCCCCCTCCCCAGCAAAAAAAGAAGAAAGTACACAAAACTGTGATGAGATACCTTTTGAATTAAATCAAACAAGTTCTAATCCTACCTCTGCCAACCACTAGGACTTCTGCGATCTCAGGTAAATCCTTTTAACTCTTTGGACCTCACTTTCTTATCTACAAAATGAAGGAGTAGTTTAAATGATTTCTGCTCTAAATTTCTGAGTGCATTTTACTTATTTAGATATGCTACTGCACAATCTCGTGTTTTTTAAAGGAAAAAAATTCTCTAAAAGGCTGCCATTTCTTATTTTAGTATACTATATATGAGTATAAACTTATTTCAGATGTTTTACTTATCAATTTTAAAATGTATTTTACTTATTAATTTTAATATACGTTTTATTTATTCATTTTAGTTTCTACCATAGCATCTGGGCTACATGTTAAAAAAAACCAACAACATAGAGACAAAATTCAATGGTCTAACTAATCGTTATACCCTTGATAGGTTCTGAAGGACCTTAACAAGTTGTTTATGGGAAGACCCAATGTAGTAGCATGGGAGGGATGCAATATGCAGTGTTAGAGGAAACATCTGCATAGATTGCATCAGAAATCTGTTAGATTTCAGGAGAATAGGAACAGAGAAAAATAACCAGAAAGAGGAAGCATGTTGACAAGAATTTATATGACAAACTTAACTAAATGGCCACTAGAAATACTTCAGAAAACCTCCAATTCGTTCGGAGCTAGCTATGTAGACTTGTGGTCTAGCTCTTAATACTCTGAAATAATATAATGGCATCCCTAAAAGAAAAGGAATAAAATACCCACCAGAGTTTCTCTAGAGTTAATTCTTCCAGGAAGGCTGTCTCATCATGATGGGTCAGGACACCCTTGTGTATTTTTATACCTGCCCATCTTGATAAGCTTTTAAAAATGTTTGTTCTTGTATTCACTACCCATCTGTAAACATTTCTCATTTTGAAAAATGGCAGTGTGTGATGCAATCAGTGCTATATTGGGCTTGACCCCACCAGTGAGAAGACAATGAGTTGTCTAATGGGGCAATCTGTGGGGACAAATGTTGCCTGTTACAAGTCATAATGAACGATTTATTAAATTACATCTCTTGGACAAAACATGAAACAGTCATAACTAAAAGATACTATACTTCAATAGACAGAGGGCTGGATTTGTGGATGGAAGGACTAGTTTCCAATTCTGGCCTTTCCACTTACTATATGTGTAGTCACTTAGAACAATGTAGCTCCCTGGTCCCCAATTTCCTCAGCTATAAAATGAAAGAATTGGTTTGAAAGACCTCTCAGATTCGTGTCAACTCTGTGTATGTGTGTGTGTGTGTGTGTGTGTGTGTGTGTGTGTGTGTGTGTATGTTGTGTATAACTGACCAGATCTTTCCCATAATCTCTTCTCACTAAGAGGCGGCAAACCATTCAATATAGAACTGAACTTGGGTAAAAGCCGCAGTCAGTATTTTGGACTGCTGTTTCACTATAAGATTTTAAGAACAAAAATTTTACAATTTTAATCCTTGTGCTTCATAATATAATTAAAATATTTTTGTTGTTTAGTTATTTTTAGTCATATCTGAGTCTTCATGACCCCTTTGGGGTTTTCTTGGCAATGACACTGGAGTGGTTGGCCATCTCCTACTCCAGCTCATTTTACAGATGAGGAAACTGAGGCAAACAGGGTTAAGTGATTTTCCCAGGGTAACTCTAAAAGTTGAGGTCTTCCTGACTCTAAGCCGGTACTCTATCTACTGCTGTCACTGTCACTGAAATATACAAAGGGCTTCTCTTTTATTTTGTTCTTGGTGTGGGGCAAGATTTTTTGGAAGAAAGCAGGGTAGCAATAAGGTATACACAGGAAAAAAAAGATGTTCTTCTGCTTTGAGAAATGTACTTTTGCACAAGCATAGATTTAGGCTCTGATCTCAAACCTGTGACCCAGCAGAAAGATTATTTATAGCAAAAGCATAACAATAACAATTCACATTTATGAAAATTTTAAAGTTCTTCATAACAAAACTGTAGGGTAAGTACTGTATGTATTATTATTCCAATTTTACAAATAAGGAAACTGAGGCTTGGGGGAATAAAGTGACTTGTCCAAAGGCTTGCAAGTGTCTGAGGTGGGATTGAATATCTGGTCTTCTGACTCCAAGTCCAGAGCTCTTTCCCCTGCATTCCTTACCTCATGCTCTGCAGTCGTAGACAGGACAGGGAAGATGTCTGGAGGGCAGGATGAGAAAAATGGAATTGGTCATTTTCCAGAGAACACATTTTATTGCAAGTAAACCTCCTTCCCCCCCACTCTTCCACCCCAACTGTACCACTCCTTGGTTTATGCTTTGAAACCCAGCTCCACTTTTTGTCATTCAGTTCTTGTCTTAGCTGAAATGTGAAAGAGTGAGAGAGAATGGAAAACTGAGAAGAGAGACAGAAATATAGGCATAGAGAGAGGAGAGAGAGAGAGAGAGAGAGAGAGAGAGAGAGAGAGAGAGAGAGAGAGAGAGAGAATGATAAGAGGAAAAGTCAGTCTTCTGGTGAGCCAGGGCAAATAGAACACAGTGTCAGAATGACATTTCATAATGATACCGGAAAAGTAATTTGCTCTTTAGGTGAGTGCTTTATCTTCCAGGGGTGTATAACCCGAAGAAGGTAAATTGATTTGTCCTGGTACCATTTGGTATCCTGGAAGAGGTAATTTACCTCATCATGTCAAGACACTCTACTACATAGAGAGTTGTTCATTCTCCCTGGTTTAATACTGGAAAAAAGGTTTTGTTCAGCATGGCTTCAAACCTCATAATAAAGTCACAGACTCAGAGATGAATGATTTAGGACCATCCAAACAAGTGCACGAAGAGCTTCTTTTCTGTCTCTGGTTGCAGCTTTATCAGACATTTTCCTTTCAGTCAAAGATTTTGCTACTCTTAAGGAGACTGGAAACAGGAATAAGCAGGCTTTGTGTCTCTTCAGTCATTAGACCATTGCTTCTCACACAGCTCCAGCACCAATTCAGGGGAGATCAGTGAGGCAGAGGGAGGCTCCTTTGCCCCTTTACAATGGTTACTCTTAGGGCTGTAGATTTAGAGCCAGAAAGAACCTTAGAGACTGCATGGTCATAGAATTAAACCTAGAAGTTATCTCAGAAACTCTCCAGTTCAACATACACATTTTCACTTGAAGAAACTGAGTCCTAGATAGAGGAAGTGACCTGCCCAAGGAGATACAAGCACTAAGTGGGAAACAGAGCCCATTCACTACACCACTTCCATTAAGAATAAAGGGGAAAAAATACCCCAATGCTAATATACGGTACTGTAACACAGAGTCTTATTTGTGAGATAAATATGAATCATCCAAGAACAGATACTCATTCTGATTATGGAATGAATGCTAATCGAAGAGTACTCTGGCTGGTTGACTGGAACTTGCTCCTTAGGACAATGAAAGTATTTCATGTGACAGACCAGCCACAATTGGTGTGGAGCAGAAGGCTTGAAGGGAACCAGATGGTTTTTCATTGCTGCTGATAAAAGGCAAAGTCTTCAGCAGACTGTTGTTCAGTTGTTTCAGTCATGTCCAATTCATGACCATATTTTTTGGCCAAGATACTTTTCTTGCCTAAGGTACTAGATAAATTTCCCTCTTTTCTGTTAAAGCCACTTCTTTCCTTCTAATCAAACAGGTTCAAAACTTTAGTCAGTCTCAATTCAACCCTCACCTATCATTAGCTGGTTGACTGGAACTTGCTCCTTAGGACAATGAAAGTATTTCATGTGACAGATCAGCAGCAATTGGTGTGGAGCAGAAGGCTTGAAGGGGTGCAGATTGGTGTGGATTTTTCTCTGGGGGCAGACTTTGAGGAAGACTAATACATTTGCTAAGCAACTCTCCCACCTCTTCCACAGATGTCTATTCTACAGGGGAAATAGACATCTTGGAAAAGATGAATTAGAAATAAGAGGGAAAGGAGTGCAGTAGACCAAGTGACAGATGTGGATTCAGGAAGGAGGGAGTTTGAATACTCCCAAAGACACCAGCTCCTAGGATAAAATATTAAATCCTCAATTTAACATTGAAAACCCTTCACAATCTGGTTCTTCCGACCTATATTGAAAGAAGAATTTCACATTATTCCCTGCTCTTATGTGCTTATCCCATCCAAACTGATCTGGTACTTTATTTTCTATGTACATGGCATCACATCTCTTACCTCTGTGCTTTATGCCACCATCTACCCCTTCCCCCTGCCCAATACAGAAGAAATAACTCCTACCTGATGCCCTCAGGATCTCATCTTCTTTTGGGCAAATATATAAATTCACAGATAAATGTGTACATGATAATTTTAGGAAAGAGAGAGCATGAGCAGCTAGGCGAATCAGGAAAGGCATCCCATAAAGGTTAGTACATAAATTTTGCTTTAAAAGAGCTGGAATTCGAGGAAGGGGAGGGGAAAAATGAATGAGATCTACATGGGGTTGTCTGTATAAGTCCTGTCTATATGAAGTCCTAGAGATGGGATTTGATAAACATTAACTGCCAGAGTGTGTGAAGTGGAGCAATATGGAAAAAAAAGCCCAGGAAAATGAGGTAGAGCTTGATGGTGCGGGATTTTAAACACCAAGGGAAGGAGTTTGATTTTGCCTTGGTGACAATAGGGAGCTCCTGAAGCTTTTTGAGAAAGGGAGTGACATGCTCAGAATTGTGTTTATGGAAGATCATTTTTGGTACTCATGTAGAAGATGGATTGAAGACAGGAGAGTCTGGAGGTTAGGAGTTCAATGAGTGGGCCCTTGCAATAATAGTCGTGGTGAGAGATGATAAGGGCTTGAAATAAGGTAGTAACGAGGTGAAGAAAGAGGGAGGAATATATTTGAGAGATGTTATGAAGGTATAATTGCCAAGACTTGACAGCTGATTGGACAGACAGATGGGAGAACAGAAATATTCAAGGATGATGACTTTAAATTTGTGATCAGAGGACTAATTCTGTAGAAATTCGTGATATCATTTCCTTTAAGAAGGTAGTGGCTTTATACATGAGTGGAGATAAAGAGATGGATGCAAGAAATGTATGGAAGTAGAATTGACAAAACTTAGCAGCTAATGATAGGTGAGGGTTGAGTTGAGATTGACTAAAGTTTTGAACCTGTCTGATTAGAAGGAACGAAGTAGCTCTAACAGAAAGAGGGAAGTTTATCTAGTACCTTAGCCAAGAAAACAGTATCTTAGCCAAAAAATATGGTCATGAGTTGGACATGACTGAAACAACCGAACAACAATTTGCTGAAGACTTTGCCTTTTATCAGCTGCAAGGAAAAACCATCTGCGCCCTTTCAAGCCTTCTGTTCCCACTAAGTTTTTCACGTTGTTTAATAATGCTTTTTGGGTTCCATGTGGTCATGCAATTTTTGTCTACTTTAATCATCAGAAATAGATAATTGCCTAAGTATGGAAATGGGTCTCTATCACTTCCCAGACATATAAATTGTTAATATCAAGTTATCAAACGGATGCCTTAGTGCTCCTCAGAACAAATATAGCATATACCACTATTTGATTTTTTCTTTCTCTGGGACAGCTTTGGATTTGTGAATTACTGCCCTTTTCCATGTTTTATGACATTTCCTCCCTCCCTGAATAAACTGCCTTCATACTCTTTTGATACCTTTAGACACATGTTCATACATTCAAACATTTTTTGTTGTTCATTTATTTCAGTTGTGCTCAACTTTTTGTGACCTCATTTGAAATATTCTTAGCAAAAAAACTAGAGTGGTTTGCCATTTTCTTCTTCAGCTCATTTTATAAATGAGTAAACTGAAATGACTTGCCCAGGATCACTCAGCTATTAAGTGTCTGAGGCTGGATTTGAACTCAGGTCTTCCTGACTCCAGGTTTGGCACTGTATCCATTGTGCCATCTAGTTGTCCCTTGTCCAAATACAGGAGAAGTAATGTGATTCCTAAGTTGTAGTAATTTTCTCAATTTTTCAGTTGTTTCTCCAACCCGTTGATTAATGAGCTTAGTGGATCTCCTCAGAATCCTCTCAGCCTGAGGGACATATAAAAACAGTCCTCACCCCTGAAGGACCTGTAGAAATCATGCCAAAGGATTAAGGGCCAAAAATCCAAATAATTCTTAAACTAGTAAGCATTCTGGGCCCTGGAATAGTGCAAATTCCCCATGGGGACATAGCACCAAATTAATGTGTAATGTCCTCTGTCTCTTAGACACTGGGGGTCAAATTCAGTCTTGCTGAAACAGACTGTTAGTTTTTGAGTTTTATTCTCTATGTAATTACTCACATAAGTATAATTACCCACAGGTGCCCTAGGCTAATTGATCTATGCCACAATACACTTTGCTTCCAGCTTGAGAGACCAGTGCTACCACTAGGACCTGGTTGCATTGTTTTCATGTTGACTTGACGACCAGTTTATTTCCTTCTTACTTTGTCCATGCTCTCCCACTTTCAGATCCTCCTAAACCCTGCACTTAGCAGCAGTATGGCATGGTGGTTAGACAGTCAGCCTTGGAGACAGAAAGCTCTGGGTTTAGTTCCTTTCTGACATATACTCACTATGTGACTGTAGGTAAATTATAATAATATTCCAGGTAAGTTTCTAATACTAAATTACACATGAATTGCTAGTATGCATTGGTGGAAAGAATTTTCACATTGGGAGTTCCATCTAGTGGAACAATTCCCCTTCCCCCTCAATCCCTTTGTTTGGCCTATCCATCTTTCTCTCCCACTCAATGCCTACCATATATGTGAGTAATAAATAGCAATCCAGTCACTGAGGCTTTATGTTAGAGCCAAGGCAGTTAAGTTATGAGAACGAGATGGCCACAACTAATGTCAAAATCCTCTTCTACTATGAGGGTTTCTGATGGTACCATATGAAAAACATGCTCTCTAGCAAAAACAACAAAAAATGGCTCAAGATCTGATTGTATTAGCCAAAGGAGATTAAAAGAATTAGGTGAGGACACATTGTTGCCCAGAAGTTCAGGTCTAGAAGTTCTGGTTTCCCCAGATGGCTTTTTCTGGGCACCAACATGTTGGTAGTTCCCAGGATGGCAAGGGTTACACATCTTTCCATTCATCAGCAATTGGAGGAAAAACAGTATCTGACCTTCTTAGGGTTTTGTTTGTTTGTTTGTTTTACAAATAATTTTAAATATTTTGTATTACAGATCAAAATGGGGTGTGTAGGATGTTTAGAAGGACTAGCATCACTGGTGTGAGGGCTTTCCAAGCTCTTTTCAGGACTACTCTTCCACCTTTAGTGTCCACCTGTCACCCAGTTCTCATCTGTGGCTCCAAGAAATTGTAGCACCTGCAATGGCCACACACCATGGTAAACCCTCTTGGCAGACAAGCTAAATCTGATTAAGGGTAACCAACAGGCTTCATACCTGCTACTGAGTTATGGAGATATCTGTCCCAGTCATGTGAGAACTTTCCCTGGTGGAATGAGCAGATGTGAACAACAGCTATGAAGTGGTTTGAAGAAAGCTCTATGACGTGCTTAGAGCTTGGTGCATCTACTGCATGCAGTTGTATGTATAGACTTTCATCCTACCACTGAACTTTGATGATTCAGGAAGAAAGTGAGGCTGATGACTTTGTGTAATTCTACCTCACTTAGATACTGTTTATGAGAAAGGCAAAACAAGACATCATCCATGAAGTCATTGGTTCTCTTGAAAACAAAGTATTATGTACAGTTTTCAAAGTTCAGTGATCTTAACGAAGTTTGAATGAGTTTTGAATTTCCAAAGTGTAGTGTAAGGAAGCAAACACAGCAAGACAGAACACAGAGAGATGGGAGTCAATAGAGGAAAAGTAAACACAGATAGTTTTATTGAGAGGTAATGCAATGAAGACTGTCAAGGATGGTGAAAACAGGTATTTTCGTAGGATTCTTATCTGGGTCAAGCATGTCAAGGTCTGGGGACTGGTGCTGATTAAAGTTGAGAAAAATAGCTGGGAAATGGGCAGAGAGTCAACATTTAAACTCTATGCAGAGAAAAGGGGACTTTCCACCTTCATTGCAGGCCTTACTTTCATGGGAGTGATTAAGGAGATTTGAGCCGTCCTGCTGTGTCTACATTGAGTAGGGCTACCTTGGAGTCTACTGAGGCCCTTTCAAGTAGAAAAACAGATAGCAAGTGTAAATAGACCCTCGTAAGTTCCACGTATAATAATAATAGTTAAGATTTCTGTGCAATAGGGGTCTGGTCCATTCGAGCCAGCTATTTATAAGGATGTGTAAGTAACCCTCTTGATGTAACTGCAGCCCTCCACCAAAAAAATGTGGATTTTGGAGCATGTACAAATATTCTATGACTACTTCTTGTCCACTTACTTGTAGTGAAGAAGAGATTCTCTTTGACTGCTGAGCCAGAACTGAGTCTACATAAAAAAGAAAAGTCTCCCACAGAAACAACTCAAGCTTTTGCTCCCAGGCTACATTCAATTAAGGAAGCAATACCTGTATAAGTCTTTGAGTAGGGGGACCCCCATGGCCAACTCTCCACAATGGGGCAACATATAGCCATACAAATGTAGCCTTGATATTGCTTCAGTTCATTTTAGGTCTCTTCTTTCCTGTTTTAGATGGAGGAGTTCGGGGGACAGAGTGGATGATGATGATATAGCCCTGTAAGCTTCAAAAGGTTGGGAGAGCACCACTTGAATCCATGCTAGAGTCTGTAGGCAGCCGAGTCTGTGGAGAGGCAATCAACATGGCTCAGTACGGTAGTGGATTGATCGAAGTCGAGATGACTTTGTCCATTTGTCATTCACATTTGGAACTTGGCAGGGACAATATTTTGAAGCAGGCAATTTAAATTGGACCCTACATTTCCCAGGGGCTGAGATGGTATAGGGAAAAGTGTTTTCCAAGTGCAAGGGGTATGTTTGCATTTCTGTTCTTGCTATATCTTTTTGATAAAATATTACTTTGAAAATTGGTGTTAATTGATGGTACTATAGCCCTAATCACTGTGTCAATTAATAACATAAGAGAATACTATAACTGGTGATTGATACTAATAGCTAATAGTTTAGAAAAACACCTCAATCCCTTAGGGAATAACCCTAGAATTCTTAGGTTGGAGGAGGCATAGCTAGCCACACATTTGGGGATTCAACTTTGGCTGTTCTGATTCTGTGGACTGTACCTCTGTGGTTCTACTATTTTCTCAACCTGGACTTTCCCTCCACCATTCTGATCCCTTTTGCTGATGAATTTCTTCCAGGGGCCTCAGTTTTGGGGCCTGATCCAGACTGGCCATGCTTCATTCCCCATTGAACTGTATTTCTAACTCTCTGGACTTTGCCTCCATATCCTTATGTGGGTACCTCTGTCCCCTAACCCTATTTTCGTCTCCCTTTTATGTATTAGCTACCTTTATTAGAATATAAGCACCTTAAAGTCAAGGACTATCTTTCTTTTATGCTCATATTTATATCCCCATCACTTGGTATGGTACCTGTGCTTAATAAATGTATGTTTCCCGCCTGCCAATTCATCATTATATGTAGGAGTTGGGATAAGGGCCACAGAGTTTACTTACTACGTATTAACTTTAAAGATTTCAAATTGATTTTTTCTTCAGATCTTTATTATGTAGGTGTCACAAAAAACTCTGAAAGGTACTTACCCATTTGTAGAAAAATAAACTGAGGCTTAAAAGTTAAGTAATTTTTTTATACTTTCAGAGTTAGTAAGTGTACAAGACAGGATGCATATGCAGATCTCTCAACTCCAAATCGTGAACTCTTTCTACAGCACTCCACCAACACTGCCTTACCAATAGGTTAACATGTCCACATTTGTGCTCTTGTTTAAACACAATTGTGTGGCAGTATTTGTTATATTAAGGGGGCAGTGGTATTATGACCCCGCAACAAAGTGCTGGGAAAAGCTTTCCTCTCAGACCTTTTGTAAATGTCCTTTCTAATTCCCAATTCATAAAACTTATCCAGAAGTAGAGGCTAAACCTTTCAGAGATATTGCTGAAGGAATTCTTATAGCAAATGGCAGCTGGGATTAAGTGATCACTGAGGTCTCTCCCTAGTCTGAAGAGTTTCTGATTCTGTGACCTAGGTTCTGGGTGTACTCACCATTGTGTACTCATTCATTGTTAAATTTGAAACCTTCATATTACTGAGCACAATTTGAACTGGTGAGGGAGTGGATGACAGTAGTGAAGCTTGAGGAAATTTTTCTTTTCTACGGATCTTGACATGTGAATTATATAGTGATTTTATATATGTGGGCTAAGGTGTTTTCCTTCCTGTTGTGAATTCACACAGATATCTGGACTGTTTATACTGTGTTCAGGTCCAAGTGTTCCAAAATTACCTTTTCTTTGAACCTAGAGTCTTCCATACTTGTGAACATGTGCTCTGACTCTCTTTGTAGTCACTGAACAAAGAGCCACTGAAGCAAAAATAAGGTGGAATTTTCAAAGTCAGACAGGAAAAAAGGGTCAGAAATTGAAAGTTTGGTTAAGTTCACAGGAATCCACATTCTGAGGGTAAAGTTACCTGGCTCCTTCCCAGAAGTCAATACTTCAAAATTTCAGTGGGCTATGATTTCACTGGTGTTGGTAATGATGCAGAATGTTCCACCTCTAGGGGGTATAGTGGATAGAGAACTGGGACTGAAACTTCCTGATCACAGGATGAAAGACCTGAGCTCAAAACTAGCTTCAGATACTTACTACCTGTATGACCCTAGGCAAGTCACTTAACTGCTATCAGCCTTAGTTTCCTCAACTATAAAATGGGGATAATGATAGCATGTGCCTCAGAAGGTCGTTGTGAAGCTCAAATGAGGTCTTACTTGTATAGCACCAAGTACAATGCCTGGAACGCAGTAGGTGCTTAATAAGTGCTTATTATTTTTTCCTCTCCTCTTCTGTCCCTGTGACTTAGTAGATATTTGTGAGCTGCTGTAGAGAGACAATCCCCAAGCAACCGACCTGCTGATGAGCTCCTCCAAATATATTTAGACTGGCCATAGACATACAGTCTACCACTGCACTATCCACCTTGGTAAGATGGAGAAAACTTCCATAGTCTGAGAATTTCAAGGTTATCACCATGCCACAATATGGAATTGGAGTAGGGGTTTAATTTAGTGCGGTAAGTGGGTACCTTCCAAGAAGTAACTCATCCTAAAATATACTTGGAAGATGTTCTTCCTTGGAGACTAAGGTACCTATCTGCATGTCATTAGGAAGCCACTAACTTCAAGTGTAATAAATTCCAGAGTAGCTATAAATTTGGAAATAGGAACATTATGAAAGTAGGACAGATTGAGGAACGGTGATGTTGTAATGAAGAAATCAAACAAAGAGGGAGCCTAGATAAAGGAAAATATCAGAGCAAGAACTAGCTTCTGACACTGCCAATGAAAGAGGGTGCCCCAGTCTACTGACATGAATATTCTGGTTCACTTGGCAGGTGTGTCTTTTTTGTGAAAAAGTGACTCATCAGGTCATCATAGTTTAATGAAAACCATCCCTTGACATTTTTCAAATGTCTTTCCTCCAATTCTATATTCACTAAAAACCTTTTAGTTATTAGCTAAATTTCACAGATATTTTGGTAATAAGGGATTTGCTTGGCCACCTGACATGTGGTTTCCAGTTGGTTTAAAATATAAATACCAGAGTTTAATTGAATAAACTAATATCTTTGTTTACAGTGTGTCTTTGACTTTTTATTCCCAGTGCCAAGAGCAATGTCTTCTACAAAATAGGTACTTAATACATATTTATTGAATTTTTAGTTTGTTTTTTCTTTGATCCAAACTTACTTCATCAGCATTGGGGAACTCCCAGTTTGGAAACTCCTTCCAGTGATATAGAGCACAACTCATCTGTAACTTAGAGGCTTAGAGAGATGCAGCAGACGTTGAGTGACTTGGTTATGGTCACACAGTGAGGATGTTTCAGAGGCAATGCTTGAACTCACTTCTTCCTGACTCTAAGACAGGCCTTTCTGTCCACCATGCTTGCTTACCTCACTTATGAGTTTTGTTAACATATAACACCTCCCTCAAAACAGATCAGCCCTGGGTGAAATTTTAGATAAAAATCAAAGTTGAGGTTTTTTTCATCTTACTTTAAAAAATATTTTATTGATGATTTTGGCTTTTACGTGGCTGTGATTTCTGAATATTTGCACCCAGTTTCCAAATCAGTAAGTCTTCCCTTATAACCAAAAAGACAAAGCAAAACAAATCAAAACCAAAACCAGTTAAGTAAAACCTTCTGCTATGGAAACCACATCTGATAGTTAATTCTGCACTCATAATTCCCCACTTGTAATAAAAGGAAACATAAAAGTGAGTTTGAAATTATCAAAGCTGAGGAATAGATTCTCAGATCAGGACTAGATTCAAGAGAAACTATAACCTCTGAAACCTGACCTAAAACATCCTGCCAATCTTCTAGTCAGGAGAGTAGGATCTATTTGGGATGTTATATTTGAGTGCTGAGTTGCTTCAAAGTGAGCATCTCATCTTTTTTTGCCCTACCAATTCTTGGACACCTAGCTAGTCTGATCTCTCCCCCCTTCCTTGAAGCTTTCCCTGGCTCCCCCAGGACACACCCATCTCTCTCCTTTGTCTAAAATCCCCGCCCCCCAAAAGCACCCACAGTCCTACCAGAACCATTTAATATTTAATTATATCCTGCTTTATATTGTTCTGGCTCTAATTGTTTCATGTGTATCAACCTTTCCCCCCAACAGTGTGGTAAGCTCCTTGAGAGAAGGTGCCAAGATTAGAAGACTCTTTTTTGTATTTTGCCCCTTACCCCTCCTGCATCTCACCATCTGTACAACACAGTGCTGGGCACAGCCTTGACAATAAATGAATGAATTCTAGTCTTCATTTTTCTATCCAAGTGCTCTATAAGTAGGATTGATTTACCAGAGACTGATTTTCCACCTCTTCTTCAGTCTCCACTAGTTCTCTCCTGGATTGAGAATGGTCTTAATGGTCTTTTTGCTAGTAAGATAAATGCATCTCTTACTCAACCCTGGATGTCTGAAATGCTCAAATGACCAAATTTCCACATGGTTCACAAAGGAAAGGAGAGCTTGGTGACCTGACCAGACCACACTAATGGCCAAGAAGGTGTCCCAAAACATCAAAGTAGGCAAATGCAATTTCCCTTAGGATATTAGTAAATGATTATATCTCCTTTGAAGCAACAGAACTGGCAGTCCTATTTTATTTGTCCCACATCCTGCGGCACCGGTAAGAGAAACTAAAACATTTCTATGAATGGAATTTTTTTCATTAACACAGGACTGTTTTAACCCCTTTATTTAAAAAAAAGTCAGGCGAATTTCCATATCCAGCATAGCACTTTGCAATTCTTGAGTTTGTTCGATCTTGGATAACATTCCAAGGCTTTTGAGGTGAGGCCAGAGTCCCTGGCTTTCATCTGTGTGCTAGGGAAGCTAGAGGACACCTATGTTAAGAGTATTAATACCTATGAAACACTTTTGGGACCAGGGTGGGCTGTGCCAGGTACTTCAGGGCAATAGTAAAGAATGAATTTCATGTTCTAGGTATGGGAAAAGAGTAAATCATTGCTGTTCCCAGATCCTTTCAGCATCCTGATTCATTCTTAAGCTTTTACTGGAAGTTTCCAGAGGGTTTCCAAAAGTAGTGGATTGACCCTAGAATTCTTCCCCTTTCTGAGAATTTCACTTTATTAGGAGGTATTATTAAAGGCCTTGGTTGAATTCAGCCTCCCTCCCTCCCTGTGTTTTCTCTGTTTTTGAATCCTTCCTCAGCAAACTAGGACCAAGGCTCAGTAAGTATCCTTCAGACTTGCTCTGAATGACTCAAGAATTCCTGTGGAGATCTGAAGCACAAACCATCTTCTTTCTAATGTCCAGGGCACAAGGCTGAGGGATATAGGAGGCAAACTTCAATCTCAAGTCTCTTTACAGTATCAACACCATGGTCTTGGGGCATTCCATTTCAAGGAGCCACTAAGTGCTATCTCCAAGAATTCTGTAAAGATCACATGACATGAATTTTGCAGAACAAGGAAAGGAATCTGGGTCTTGGAATCAGAAGACCTGAATTCAAGTCCCGACTCTGCCACTTGGCAGAGGTGTGACCTTGGGCAACCTTCATCTAGATCTCGGTTTCCTCACCTATAAAATAAGTAAACCAGTTGGATATGATGGCCCCTGAGGTTATTTTTGCCTCCTACATCCTGACAGACTTTGGTGATTCAATTTTATTAAAGGTGAAGAGTGGTAATGATACAATGCTGGCCTTTTAAATTGCCCCTTACTCCCCTACCCTCCATCAAATAATTAAGGCACTGGGTTGCCACAAGGTTTTTATTGTTCAGTAGTTTTCAATCTGTCCAACTCTTTGTGACCCCATTTGGGGTTTTCTTGGCAAAGATACTGGAGTGATTTGTCATTTCCTTCTCCAGATCATTTTATAAATGAGGAAACTGAGGCAAACAGGGCTAAGTGACTTGCCTAGGTTTATTCTGCTAGTAAGGGCCTGAGACTAGATTTGAACTCAGAGAGATGAATCTTTCTAACTAGGCTCGGCACTCTATCCACTCCACCACCTAGCTTCAAGTTTGATTATTTTACTTCTATGTTTCATTTGTAATGGTTCATATATATGTACATACATTCATATATGAATACATATATATATTTTCACCATTGTTTGTCTTACCTCTACCCATTAGTTTCTGAAGAGTAGAGAAAACATCTAATATTTCCTTTGTAATGTCCCAGTATCTAGTGCCTGTTCGAAAAAGATTAGGTGATTAGGATAATTGATCTAGAGTTGGAAAGGGCCTCAGAGACCCTCTAGTTCAATGCCCTCATTTTACAGATGAGAAAATTGAGCCTGAGAGGTTAAGTGACTTGTTTAAGGTTATCCAGGCAGTAAGGCAGCCCAGTATGGTCCTAGAAGAATTGACAGGTGCCATCTCTGTTAGATCAGAATAGTTTGACCCCAGGTCCTACGATTTTATGCTAGTGATCAATCCAATGTGCCATTCTGCCTCTTCTGTCTTCATAGTAATTTCATAACTATTGACTGCCTATCTCCAGCAATCAAATCAGGTGTTTAAGCAATATTCTCCTTGACCTACCACAATAAAATCTATTATACTTTAATACCTCAAAGCTATGTGATTTTCTTGGTGTGTGTTTCCTACATCAATACCAATCATAAACTCTCTGAAGGTCTTTATAAGTTCCACTGTCTAAAAATATTTTTTCCATGTTCAAGCAGCCCCTCATACATATTTATCCATCTTAGGACTCTTACTCCACACCTTTCCAATTTGATAGAATCTATCAGGTGCTTTTCTAGAAGAGCTTTTGAGAAGGAAGGACCACGTCTGTGCAATCATGATGAATTTGATTAGGACTTTGGTGGAGGACAAAATGTATACACACTGGAAAAAAAATCTCTGGGCTTGAATTATAATCAGAACATTGCAATAGTTTGTTTTTAAACAATAAATATTTTACAATATTTCATACAATATCACACAATGAGAAGTTTTCCAGAAGACTAATGATAAAGGTGTGAGTTTGTTACCTAAAAGAAAAAGCATTAAGGACTTCTTTCGGCGTTGTGACTTGTGTAACCATTGTAGAGGTTGCAAAACTATATAGTTATCACTGCCACCATTTGCCCAAGGATCCCTGATTCATTCAATTATTTAGCACAACATGAAATATTAAGTCTTCTCATAACTGAGGTTGGCCTCAGTCTTCACAGGCAGGTAGTTCAAAGTTCCAGACTTTCAACTAAAAACGTCACTCTTACTGGGTTAGTCCTGAGCAGAATCAGAGACAAACAGCAATTGAGGGGATGGTGTTATTAAGAGGCACTGATCAACTTTAAGCCCAAGGAAATTTTTTAAGAGTCCTGAATTGATACCCAAAATAACTTGAAAATTGATACAATTGAAACAATTTGAAACAAATTGAAACAATTGAAACAAATTGAAACAATATTTGGAAGCAAAATACAGAAAGTAACTTTCCTCGGTTTAGGGGATTCACAATGTCTTGCCCCTAATCTCCCCTCCATGTGACTCTTTGCTACAGGTTCAGGAAATGTGTTTGATGAGAATCAACTTGGATTTAGAAAATGCCTATATTGTTTGCTATTACCTTAGTTAGAAAGGCAGGGCTATTGATTTTTGAGGTAGGTACTTGAGGTATACCTAACTAATAACTATGTACTCAATAAATGGTTATTGATTGATTTGTTAATAGGAAGGCAGTGGCTACTGCCAATGGAGCAAAGAAAACTTTGCTGGTCACTGAGAGTGATAAAAAGGTAAATAACAGATTTGGAGTAGTAATTTATTCTTTTAAAATACCTAAAGCCCCAATTTTTTCCAGTTTTTATTTAAAGCAGATGATAAGCTATCTTCTTAATTACCAGCACATTTTTGAAAAATGTCACAGTTTAAAAAATATATTTTATTTTATTTTCAAATATACCTAAAAGCAGGAAGGATAAATGCAAACACAGAAGTGTTTGTCCAATCAGGGACTTCTACCTTGGAACCTGAGAAATAACTGACTTTTATATAAAATTCCCTAATTTGCTATTATTTGTCTAGCACAGTAGCTAGAGGCACCACTTGACTCAAGTTACAGGGATGGCAACACATGGCAGACTTTGACTTTTACATATCTGCTTAGACTTTGCCAGTTCAACTCTGGGGAAGCCCAAACCCTAATAAGGTGGGGTCCTCATTCTCATATTCATTAGCTCATAGTACCCACCCTAGAATCCCAGAGAAAGTGGTTTTTTTTTTTTTTAAGTAATCAAGGTATAAACATTCATCAGATGTGAAATGGATAATTTATTCATTGTCCAAGTTAAAAAACATAACAGAGTCAAACGTTGCCAGGAGCCCTGGTATAAGTTTAGTTAGTTGAGTCTCTGCTCCATGTTGGGATTAGGGGGGCCACTGCCATTATGGGGTAGAGAAGGGCTATCTTTCAGCCCTTGTTGATTATCTTCTTGTCACTTGGAAGACTGTATCCAAGAAGTTTTACATTATCTTCTACTCTGTGGGATATTCTATTATCAGTTTCTGTACCTTAACTGCCAATCAGGAGACTCTCAGCAGGTGAATTTCTCCTGCGGTTAATTAGAATCATGGTTGCACATGATCTGCTGGGGTTGGGGAGGGTAGCCATTACACTTGCAAAAAATAAATATTTATTTGCTTTATATTTTACAACCTACTTTAATTCCTTTATTCTGTAGAAAGGGTTTCCATTTGAATAAGATTTGGCTACATTACATATTAATAAAATTCTGCTTTGAAGGCTTATTGTGTCATGAGGACATGAAAATGACCCTGGGTTGACCCTGGGTTCTCAAAGATTATGCTACTAAGACTAGAACTACACTAGAATTGTCCAGTATGGAAAATTCTAGAAAGTCTTACCAAGTTAGAAAGGCTCTGAGTACGGGCCAAGATCTGCACTGGATCTCTTTGTCTAGGACCAGACTAATTAAGTGTGGGGAGGCTTAGTAATTAAGTGTGGGAATTTGGGGTCTCAGATAATGACTTGATTTTGGCCATAGCAGCTCACAGAACTGTCTCCTAGAGCATGGAGGGAAGTTAAAATTAGCTCCTTGAGTAACCTTGGTGACTTTCATACACAATATAGGACTCTAGGTTTCTTTCCTCTGCTACAGGGGTGCTTCAGGACAAGGATGTGAATAGGACATGGAATCCCCAGTATAGGAACATAGGTTAGGAATGTAGGTTCCCCGGTGGTGGATCTCCTCTTTTTTCACTGGGGATGAAGATCCATGGTTTTCTACTTTACCCCTTGGAGGCCACGTAGACCATGAGGTCTATTACATGGTTGCTATAAACCATACTCATTGTCATACCAAGAAATGAGCTTGACAAATTGGTCAATGAGGGCAATATTGGTGCCAGCATCAAAGGTAGAAGAGTGAGTGTTGCTGTTAAGGTCACAAGATACAGCCTGGTACTCTGTGTAGCCCAAGAGGTCCTTCAAGGATCCCTCTGATGCCTGCTTTATCACTTTCTTGATATCATAATATTTGGCAGGTTTCTTCAGGCAGCAGGTCAAGTCTACAACAAATATATTGGGAGTAGTAATGTGGAAGCCATGACTGTGAACTTTCCGTTCAGCTCAGGTAGGACCTTGCCTAGCCTTGGCAGTACCATTGGAAGCAAGGATGACGTTTTGGGCAGCACCACCCCCATCACACCACAGCTTACCAGAGGAGCCATCTACTCTCTTCTAGATAGTAGTACTGGCATGGAGTGTAGTCCTGAGTCCTTCCACAATGCCAAGGTTGTCATGAATGACCTTGGCTAAGGGAACCAAGCAGTTGGTAGTGCAGGAAGTATTACTGACAATCTTAAGGGAATTATCATATTTCTCATGGTTCACTCCCATGATGAACATTGAGCCATCAGCAGAAGGGGCATAGATGATGAATCTCTTGACTCCACCCTTCAAGTGAGCCCCAACCTTTACCATGGTGATAAAAATTACAGTGGAGTCTACAAGATACTTGGTTCCAGCGTCTCCCCATTTGATATTGATGGGATCCCACTCCTGGAAGATGGCAATGACTTTTCCATTGATCACCAGCTTCCCCTTCTCAGCCTTGACAGTGCCTTTGAACTTGCCATGAGTGGAGTCATATTGGAACATATAAACCATGTAGCTGTGGTCAAGGAAGGGGTCATTTATGGCCATAATGTCTACTCTACCTGCAGTGACTGCATCCTTCATCACCAATATTGCCAAATCTGTTGAATCTGACCTTCACTGTGTTGTTTTAGGAATGCAACTGAAGCAGGAGAACCTGGCACCAAGTTTGGGAGAAAAGCTCTCACACAACTTTTTTTCTTTATGAAATGGCAATAATGGTTTTCAGTAGGAATGAGAATCAGTGAGATGTTGTGCCAAAGATTTTATGACATTAAATTTACTTTTTAACTCTTACCATTCAGTCATCCTTTCAGCAAACTTATGGAGCACTGACTAAGTCTACAGTACCAAGCACTACATAGTACTATATAGGACCAAGCATTAATAATAGACAATTTGTAAAGGTCTCCTGACAGTACTGCACTCAGGAGTCCTGAATGACTATATGTACACATAGTATATGCACATTGCATACTTGTAACACATGTATACAATATGCAAGCCACATTTATGTAACACATGTATGTATACATATGTTTTGTTTAATGCATATGTAATACATGTATACACTCATTCAATATATGCATATTGTATATATGTGCATATATATACACATAGATATAGATCTATTTCTGACTGTAAAAAGAATTTATTCCTGTACATTTTAGCTTATCGATTAGTACCCTTTTGATTCAGTTTCCAAAATGAATTTACTAAAAGATATGAAATGATTCAATCTTCCCAAATAGTAGATAATTTGCATTATATTAGCCTATGAGGACAGTCATCAGATTGCGAATTCTAAAGGTCTTCATGGAATATCTATTCCTATCATATAATTTTACATATGAAGAAACTGAGGACAAGAAGATTGTAACTGACCTGTCCAGTGTCACGCAAGTAGTCAATATCAAATCCAAGATTCAAAAAAAAAATTCCTTTATTCCAGATTCTGTGTATTTTTTGCTATACGATGCATTTTTCTAATGTTCATAATTATTGTTTTACAGCAATTAACAATGTCAAATGATAGTTAAGAGGTCAAATCAAGCATTATTTCATAAAAATCCAATAAGGACAATTTAATCAACAATTATTAAGGGCTAACTGAATGCCAAGTATGGTTCTGGGTGTTGGAACAAAGACAAAAATGAAACAGTGTAAGTTTTCAAGGAGTTCACATTCTCTCAGGGGAGACAGCATATACATATATGAGTACATATATAGGCAAAGCAAACAAAATAAATAATTTATGGATGGCACAGTTGCTGGCAAACTTAGGAAAGACAAAGTAGAAGCTGGAGTTTGAGATGATTTTTTCAAGAAAACTACGGATTATAAGATGCAGAAGTGGGGAGAGAGTGCACTTTAGTCATAGGCATAGGCAGGGAAAAACCACAAGGGATCTGGGATGGAGTGTTGTGTATAAAGAATAGTAACAAGCTCATTTATTTGTGATGAAAATTGCGAAAGGTCTCATTGCTTATTACTTTAGAGGGTAAATTTAAATTCAATTCCTTACGTATTAAATGTATTCTCTAAATTTCAATGACTGCTTTTTAGTGAAAATTAATGAGATAATAGAATCTTAGAGCAAGTATATTTTTTAATAAAAACATAATTATGTAAAATATTTTCCCATAAAACATATTTATATGACTTTATACATATGTAAATATGAATATATAGATATTTAAAGGATGAAGATACATGAAAATCACCTTTCCTGATTTCTCATTGTGACATAGAGATGACCTTGAACACTCAAAGGTTATATCATTGGAGTATGCTTTGACAAATGATACAAAGCTGGAAGAGCTTTGAGTCATGGTCACAAGGATGAACTGTATGTCTATCATCTAAGAACAAGTCTAGATGAGTTCAAAGTTCATCCCAACAGTAAAACTCACACCCACACATGTGTATGTATGTAAGCAGCTATAGATATATCCTAGCCTATCAAAAACTGATAGTGGTTTGTAGTTGTTTCAATTACAAGGTTTCTGTTCAGAAATCATTTAGTCCAGGTCATACTTGAAGCAATCTTGACAACTGGTCCTCAACCCTCCAGGGATAGATGATGCTTTTTAAAATACATTTTATTTATACCATTTTTTATCAAGTCACTTCACTCCCCATCTATAATGAATCCTTCATTGTGACAAAAATATGATAGAGTAACTGCATAAGACAACATACACACATACATACATACATATATGTGTAATTAGTCCCATTAGTTCCTCAGCTCTCTAATATGAGGGAGTAAATATATTCTCTCTTTTCTCTACTTAGAATTTAACTTTCTTTTAACAACTTTGTCACTTGCATTGTTGTAGTCATATTGTTCACTTGGTAATTCTTATTTTTATGCTGCATCAGTTCATGCAAATCTCACATTTCTCCGAATTCTTCATATCCTTACTACTCCATAATATTCCATACATTGTGAGACCAAACAAAGTAGGATCTCTTGGTCTTTTTGTTTTAGTAAAATCAAGAAGTATAATGCCTGTATTTGAATGTGATTAAAGAAAATCTTCCCCATTCCTTTATGGGCCTGCCTATTGAGGGAAGCTTGATTAAGGGAGTTTATTTGTAGGAGGGTCTCAACTACCTTTTGTTTTTTTTTCCTATTGAGGTACTCAGTCAGAGAGTCATGCCTGCTGCCTCTGAAAAGTGTATAAATATTTTGAGGATCAAGTTTTACTTTGGGGTTTAGTTTTTGGAAGAAGATTTGTGTGCCAAATGAGACTCTGGAAAGCTGCTAAGCAGTCCCCTGGCTTTGAAAACCCAGATGTTGGTGTTTCCCTCTCTGGTAACTATGATCAGACAGTTGGATCAGTTTGTTGATTTATGATATATGTATTGCTTATGTCAGGCAGTTAGGAAGCTCTGTCTGTTGACTTTTTATTTCTCTGTATTTTTTCTGAAGTTCAGGGTATGGATTTTTCCTCTGAATAAACTGAATGATACATGTACTTGATAACCCCTTAAAAATTACTTTTCCTTTTAGAGAAGTAAATCAAAGAACCTGTGATAGCAGGTCCCTTTGTGTATGTTGGGTTACTTACTGTTACATACATTCATATGACATGGTTCAGATTTTTTTCCAGACAGATTTATTTATCCATAAGGAAAGCCATTTCACTTTTGGACAAAGTGATTGAAAAAGGTATTGAAACAAAATCTCTTGAAGCTTAAGTTTTTGTTTAATTGAAGTACAGCTTCCATGCATTCATCTTGGTTCTACCCTAGAGCATTCAATTAGGGTCCTTTCTTTAGGTTAACATTAATCCATTAATTATCAATTGTCAGGTCCAAATTCACCTAATTGGTTTAGTCATCCTGTCCATATTTTCCATTTTGTGCACAAAGAAAACATGAGAAATTCTGTTAAATGCTTTGTAGAAATCTAAATATACTATACACACACACACACACACACACACACACACACACACCCACACACACAAGCATATACACACACATCACTCTCCTTAACCATCTACTGGGTAATGTAAAAAAAAGAAAACAGATTAATTAGAAATTAGATTAATCTTGCTTGCTTTATCCTTAATGAACCCTTGATAATTATAATCAATCAAGTTTTTAATTAAGCACCTACTGTGGACCAGGCTGCTAAGTGCTCATAAACCATAAATGTCTATTCATCCACAAACATTTATGGTATAAAAATGCACTATTAGATAATAAGTGAGCTATAAGCATAAATAAAACATGTTTCTTTCTCGTAAGAAGCATACGCTATAGTACAGGGAAAGGTTTCATCAATTATAAAATGAAGACTATTAAACTAGATGACCTGTGAGAATTCTCATAGCTTTTGATCTATGAGCCAATAATATTATGACATGCACACGGAAAAATATACTGTAAATTAGAATATAAGCTTGTAATAGAAATATAATATACTAAGAGAAAGACATCACTTCCAGCATGGAAATGCAAAGAAGGTTTCACAGAGGAAGAGGAGGAGGCATTGGAGATGGCTCTACATGGATGAATGAGAACATGTGATTGCAAATAAGTATCTTAATGTATACTATTGTACCAGTCTTTATAAATAAATTCCTTTTGTTACTATTATACTATCTCAGATAAATAACGTTGAAATTCCAGCGCAAGCACTGTACTGAACGCCAGTGAACCACGTTGAACTTCACAGCATTAACCAGACATGCAGGATGTTGCAATGTACAACCAGAAGTGTTGAAAATGTAGTTGTGGCACATTGCTGTGTAAGTCATCACTATTTCAACATGATAGATATCTACTTTTTTTGTCTTTTCAGGTGGCATTTCTATACAGAGCAGTGAGATCAAAGAAGTTGAAGTCACATGGTTATGACCTATTGACCTAGTTTTAGCTTTATAGTGTTCTGGGAGTGACCTTTGCCTTGGAGAACAAATTTAAAAAATATAATGTTAGCAAACACTGATTAGGCTTCTAACTGTATCTGATACCACAGAAAAAGAATTATTTATTGTGCTTGACCTCAGGGGGAAGAGAGAGAGAGAGAGAGAGAGAGAGAAAGAGAGAGAGAGAGAGAGAGAGAGAGACAGAGACAGAGAGAGAGAGAGAGACAGAGAGAGAGAGAGACAGAGAGAGAGAGAGACAGAGAGAGACAGAGAGAGAGAGAGGTGTCAGTTAAAGGCAATACCAGTTTTGAATATAAACTTGTATGGTAAAACCTTATGGGAAAAATAGTGGAAACTTATGAGTAAAAAATGATGAGAAATAGTGGGGGAAAAGCATTTAAAGAAAGCATGGGAAAAAATAACAAAGTTATTCTGAAATCATTTAAGAATGAAACAGGAAGAAAGGCTAGAAACAGGTGAACAGTGAATAAGATCTGAGGGGATTTTTATAGCAAATTCAAGCTAGAATAAATACACAGAGGAAGTCTGCAATGCAGTTGATGTGATGTTGAAAGTCTTGAAGGAAAAGGAGAAGAGAAGGAAAAAAACCAAAGATGTGGAAAAAAATCTCAGACCTTATTTTATCCTCCACGCAAAACCCCCAATCCCTCCAAAACTAAACCAAAACCAAAAAAACACCCTACCAAGTCTGAGAGAATGTCGATAACTACTGACCAATATACCTATTTTCTGATCTATATAATTTTTTATGAGAACTCCTCTTAAAAGAGATTGAGGAAATTCTTTATAAGGATATCAGAAGGGAATAGACAAGCTTCTGCAAAGTGATATTCCATGATAGATTATGTCATTACTATCAAACAATTGAATAAAATATGTGGGGAATACAAGATCACACTGTTTTTGCTTGTTGCCTTGTTTTAAAAATTTGACTTGGTAGAGCAAAATACCTTAATGTCTTACTCCAAACAAGATGTCTCTCATGACATCAATATTATACAAGATTATTATAAAGAACTAACAATAGTTATTCACTTATTTGACGAACCTCTGATCGTTACCATCAAGCAAGACATAAAGCATGAAAAATGTTTGGAGGAGATTGAGTACAAAGTTCAAGTTCAAAAAATACTTGTTATAAATGGTGGGATCCTCCAGGTGCTCCTGCTTTCCCAGTGACATTGTTCTGATCATATCAAGGCCCAGACCACTGTGGAGCCTTCTAAATGAGATCTGTAATAACTCAAAGAAATTTAGCCTAACTATTCAAGCGGATGAAGAATGACTATTGTCTAACCTAAGATATGCAGGTGAAGGGGTGACCTATGTAACTTTTTTATCTATTTTGGACAAACTACAGATCAATAATGAGTTGGACTCAGGATTGAACCAAAGGGCTGGAGGGAGAGGGTGAGGAAAATAATCTGGGATTGCTTTGGAAAAATGGAAAAGTTCTTTTCCTACTCAAAATTCTCCTTGACATAAAGGCCCACTTAAAAAATACCAATATTCCACTCATGCTATTGTAATGGTAATTTAAATGGAAAATCTTTCATATTCATGAATAGGCCCATGTGTCCTGCCTGGGTCACATGGAAGCCTGAGTCACATGAATCTGAGTCCCATGGAGCCTGTGGTGCCAGGAGTTTGCTGAATGGGTGAGCAAGAAGAGGCAGAGCTAGAGCACAGGTGAGAGGAAGTTAGTGAGACAGAAGTCAGAGCTAGGAAGGATGCAGGCTGCTGGCTAGTGGGAGTGAAAGAGCTTGTTTGTGATTTTGTTAAGAGAGTCTGCATGAGAGTTGTTTAATGGAGCTGGTTTGTGAGAAGCCTAGCAGGGGGAAAGCTTGAGGCTAATGCTGTCCTTTGGGTTGTTACTGTGTATAGATTTTTGCTGCTGTGATGGATTTGGCTCTCTGGTGTCTGAATAAATGTTTTGGTTCTGCCTTCTATGTGGAGAGTCTGGGGTATTTTATGATGCAGAATTGTGCCATGGTATCATGGCTGTTGTGGGCATTGTGAATATTACATTGGTGCTACAGATGCCAAGCTACGAGTTATTGAATATGACTGTCTCTGAGGATTGGAAGATGAGAATCAGCCAAAAGGCAATGGATAAGTTCATGGCAGGCATGGACAGGCTGTAACAAATTATAAATGAGGAATTATGAAGAAGAAGCTTTAGAAATTATATAATTGAAGATGTGAAAAAAATTAAAAGAAAAGATGTGTTGATAACATGAAGAAAGATAGGAATAATCAGTAAACAGCTATGTGCTTTATGGTTGCCTAAGTATATCATGAAAACTAGAGGAAAACTCACAATTTAATGGCAAATATATGGGCCTTAATCAAATAAGAAGGGCAGCTATGTATGAGTTGCAGTCTATAGCATTGGAAGGAAAATCCTCTAATGAGATGAAATCATGACAGATAGGAGGCACAGTATATAGAACATTGGACTTGAAGTCAAAAAGATCTACATTCATTACTATCTCAGCTGCATATTAGTCATGTGACCTGCATAAGTCAAATAGCTTTGATTAGCTTCAGTTTCCTCATCTGTGAAAAGGGATAGTGATAGTGGTTATTTCACAGGGCTAATAATGTTGTGAGACATTATCACATGAGGTAATATATGTGAAGTGTTTTGCAAACTTTTAAGTGCTACAAAGATGTTACGTTTTATTATTTTTATAGATACATTAGATAACGTGACTAAAACCAAGCTGTGGCATATCACTAAAAATATTACAAACTGAAGAGGCAGTCTTGCACAGGGGATAGATTAGGATTGAAAAAGACTCACCTTTGGATTCTGCCTCTGATGCTTACTGGTCATGTGACCAATGAAATCACAGGTCTTTGACATTTTGTAGGAAAGAGGGAAAAGAAATCATAAAGGATTAAATACAGTTGAACTGTTTACATCCTTACATGGAAAGATGATACTTTTAAAAGTTGCTCTTCTAATACTACAGTTAGAAGGAATATGACAGACAAAGAGTGTCAAGGCATAAGGTAAATTTGGGAGAATGACATAAAAAGAATTAAGGGATGAGAAAGAGGTGTATATCTGGTGCAGAAGGAAGTGAGAGGTAAAATGTAAATTATTTCACATGATGAAACACAAACAATCTATTACAGTGGAGGGAAAGATGACAGAGTGGGAGATGGACACTGAACCTTACTCTTATCAGTATTAGCTTGAAGAGGAATAATATGCACAATCAAGTGAATATAGCAATCTAACTTACCCTCCAGGAAAGTAAGAGGGGAGGAGATTAAGTAAAAGCAACAGGAAGACTGACAGAAGTGAGAGAAGACTGGGGAGGTGGTGGACAGAAGCAAAACACTGCTGAGGAGGGAAAGGGTACAAGGAGAGGAGGGAAAGGGTACAAGGAGAGAAAGGAAAAACAAGAGAAAAAATAGGATGGAGGGAAATATGCAATTAGTAATTATAACTGTGGATGTGAATGGGATGAACTCTCCCATAAAATGAAAACAGTAGAAATGGATCAAAAACCAGAATCTTACAATATGTTGTTTACAAGAAACACATTCAAAGCAGAGAGACACACATACAAAGAATAAAGGTAAGGGACTGGAGCAGAATCTATTATGCTTCCACTGAAATTAAAAAATAAAACAGAAATAGCAATCCTGATCTCAGACAAAGCAAAAGCAAAAATAGACCTAATTAACCAAAAGAAATAAAGGAAACTAAACCTTGCTAAAAGGTACCATAGGGGGGCGGAGCCAAGATGGCAGAGTAGAAAGACTCACCTATGCTAGGTCTGAATCCACAGCCCATAAATTTCCTGTAAAAAGAACTCCTGACAAATTCTGGAACAGTGGAAACCGCGCAGCAACACAGTGAAGGAGATTTCCGTTGCAGAGAGCCCTGAAAAACCGACCGCAAAGGTACCCCGGGATGGGAGCGGAG
>CM053771.1:126493827-126517104 GCA_028658325.1 Potorous gilbertii | reverse complement strand
TTATCAATACATTGTCTTGAAAATGAAAATGTAAAACTGTTTATATTTTGTCCTGTTGTTAACAGTCACTAAACTTTTATAAAGAAAATTAGTTGAAAACCTTCAAAATAATAGTTCTTTTCCCTTGTTCTAATCTGGAATGATAAGAGTTACAATTCACTGTAGACCCAGCTGAATGATGAGTTGGGACTGCAGGGCAAAAAAATCTTAATGGTTATAACCTTTACTCAAGTAAATTTTTACTTCTGTGTCCACTCCTTAAGGACTTCTTTGAACAAAAGGACTTTTGAAATTCATCAGCTGAAGCGGGGAGACTTCTGGACAACTGCCCAGTGGCACCAAGTCTATTCCGTTCTGCTGGAGAGTTCCAAAAGCTTTATCTCTGCTGAGGTGTCTCTTTAAGATTTATGCATTTTCCCAATTTGCCTTAGTGCCAAATGATATAACAAATCCTGATCTGTTTCAAACATCCACTTAGGAGTGACATGTTTCACTTAAAATATGAACAGAAATACTACTTTTTGGTTATTTCTCATTATACAAAAAACTTTTCTTTTAAGTGAGGCATGAGATAATGAAAATGCTAATCAGCCTGCCTCTGATTTGAGGGAAAAAGTTCCCTGATCTCTTGTCTTTCTCTCCACTTTTACAACCTGGCCAGTGTTAGAAAGTAGAGAGAGAGAATTTTACCAACAACTTTCCAACAATTTCCAAAACTTTCATCCTTTCCTTAAACTTCATATCTATGTTGTTCTCCTAGTGGGCTTTGATGGAAGCCCCTTAAAAACTGCACATACATTATTTCCTTGCAATTTGCAATCATATAAACTAAATAATATAAGATTAGTTCTTCTCTTTCTCTCTTTTACCTCCTCCCCGATGCTGCAGCCATCAGAAAGAAGGGAGGAGGGGGAAGAAAAGAGATAACATTCCAAGGTCCAGCTACCATGGAGCTGACCGTAATAACTCACAAACACATGCACACAGAACATGTAAAGGCAGAACACATATACAGACAATGAAAAAGGAGCCCAAAAACTGAGAAAAAATTGTCAAAATTCTCTGAAAATTATAACTTCGGCTTACTTTCTAGCACTGTGTAACAAACATCCTTTTTGAGAAGGGCCTACCAAGCAATCCTGTATCTTTATTTATTTATTTATTTATTTTATTTTCTGGGCTGCTGAATCTATAACTGTGCCACAGATCCAGGCCCTGGGCCAACTCTGGATGTATTTCCTGATAGAATTTCTGATTGCACCACATCCCTCTTTCCCCTCTGTCCTATCTGGTCGTGATTGTCTCCTGAGCAAACTGGCCCATCAGCAGCAAGTCTTTATATGAGGCCACATCCCTTCCTCTTTGCATAATTTATAAAGGTGACATGCCAGCACTGCCTTATCCTCAGGCAGGATCAACGGAATGCTGCTTCCGTGACCCATTATATTCCCCCTGGACTTCCTGCTGCCAAGCAGCGAGGTTGTGTAGTCCTTCTCCCGTAAAGGGAGGCCAAGTGGTACCTCCTTAATTCCGTCCCTGTTCAGGCACCATCTGCATGGGGCTACCCCTCAGCCTTCGTCTGGATACCAGGCCAGGCGGTATCTATCTGGGCTCCTGCTTGGGCTACCCCCCGACCATCCCGCTCCAGGCTACCCCTAGGCCTCGCTTGGATACTTACCCTATCCCAGGTCTTCGAACATCTCTGGCCCCTACCATGTGGCAGGGGAATCCCCTCCTCCACGGAGGGGAAATGACTACACAGAGCACCCAAGGTGGCCAGTGCACTTTATTTTATTGCTTACATCACTCTCCCCACTCTTTCCCAGCATCCCCTTATATACCAAGCCAGAGCTCCTCCCATGTTCCTCCCTGAGGGTGGAGCCAGCTCCCGAAGGGCGGTCCCAGCACCTGAAGGCAGTCCAGAGCTTGGCCCCTAACAATTTCACTCCTGTTATTACTGGAAATGCATCTAGCTTATCCCCATTGCATATAAAGCTTGCTGATGGTTTTAGGTAGATACTGCTTATCATTTTATGGAAGGCTCTATTTATTCCTATGCTTTCTAGTGTTTTCAATAGGAATGGGTGTTGAATTTTGTCAAAAGCTTTTTCCTGCATCTATTGAGACAGTTATGTGGTTTCTGTTAGTTTTGTTGTTGATGAGCAATAATGTTAATAGTTTTTCTAATATTGAACCAGCCCTGCATTTCTGGTATAAATCCTACCTGATCATAATGTATTATTCTCATGATTAGTTGTTGTATTTTTTTTTGTTAAAATCTTATTTAAAATTTTTGCATCTATATTCATTAGAGAAATTGGACTATAATTTTCTTTCTCTGTTTTGGCTCTTCCTGGTTTGGGTATCAAAACCATATTTGCATCATAAAAAGAATTTGGGCAGACTCCTTCCCCAATTTTCCCAAATAATCTATATACTATTTGAATTAACTGTTCTTTAAATATTTAATAGAATTCACTTGTGAATCCATCTGGCCCTGGAGATTTTTTCCTAGGGAGTTCATTGATGGCTTGTTCAATTTCCTTTTCTGAGATGGAGTTGTTTAAGTATTCAACTTCCTCTTCTGTTAGTCTGGGTAATTTGTATCTTTTAAAACACTCCTCCATCTCATTTAGATTGTCGAATTTATGGGCATACAGTTGGGCAAAGTAATTTTTTTATTATTATTTTAATTTCCTCCTCATTGAAGGTGAGTTCCCCCTTTTCATTTTTGATATTTGTAATTTGGTTTTCTTCTTTCTTTTTTTTTTTAAATCAAATTGACAAAAGGTTTATCAATTTTATTGGTTTTTGAATAAAACCAACTCCTAGTTTTATTTATTAGTTCAGTAATTCTCTTAATTTCCATTTTATTAATCTCTCCTTTGGTTTTCAGTATTTCTAATTTGGTTTTTACTTGGGGATTTTCAATTTGTTCTTTCTCAAGTTTCTACAGCTGCATGACCAATTTATCAATCTCCTCTTTCTCTATTTTATTCATGTAGGCACTCAAAGATATAAAACTTCCCCTAAGAACTGCTTTTGCAGTATCCTATAAAATTTGGTAGGTTGTCTCATTATTGTCATTCTCTTGAATGAAATTGTTGATTGTTTCTATAATTTGTTGTTTAACCCACTCATTCTTTAGGATTAGATTGTTTCGTTTCCAATTAGTTTTTGGTTTATATTTAATAATTACATATAACTTATTATCTGAGAAGGATGCATTGACTATTTCTGCCTTTCTGCACTGGATTGTGAGATTTTTCTGGCTTGGTACATGGTCAATTTTTGTATATGTGGCATGTACCACTGAGAAAAAGGTGTATTCCTTTCTATTCCCATTCAGTTTTCTCCAGAGAGCTATCATATCTACCTTATCTTGAGTTCTATTCACCTTCTTAACTTCTTGTTTATTTTGAGGTTAGAAAACAGAGTGGGGGAGTTTGAGGTCCCCCACCAGTATAATTTTGCTGTATATTTCTTTCTGTAACTCCTTGAACTTCTCCTCTAAGAATCTGGATGCTATATCACTTGGAGCATATATGTTTAGTAATGAAATTGCTTTGTTGTGTATGGTGCCTTTTAGCAGGATATAGTTTCCTTCCTTATCTCTTTTGATTCGATCTATTTCTGCTTTTGCATTGTCTGAGATTAGAATTGCTACCCCTGCTTTTTTAAAATACCATCTGAAACACAATAAATTCTGCTCCAACCTTTTACCTTTACCTTATGCATTTCTCCCCTTTTCAAATGTATTTCTTGTAAACAATATATTGTTGGATTATGGTTTTTAATCCATTCTGCTATCCATCTCTGTTTTATGGGAGATTTCATCCCATTCACACTCACAGTTATGATTACTATTTGTCTCTTTCCTTCCATTCTCTTTCCCCTTGTTTATCATTTTAATTTTCTCTTCTCCCTTCTCTTCCACAATAAAGTTTTAATTTTTGACAACCACCTCCCTCAGTCTTCCCTCCATTCTTTCAGTATCCCTCCCTTTTAATCCCCTTTTCTCTTACTACTTCTTCCCTCCCTTTTACCCTCCCCTCCTTTTTCTTTACCCTTCCCCTCCTATTGCCCTTGGAGCTAGTTTTATTTCTATACTTAACTGAGTTTGTTGTATCCTCCTTGAACCCAGTCTGATGAGAGTATCTCTCAAACAATACTCATGTCCCTCCCCTCTTTCCCACTACTGTAATATATTTTTGTGCCTCTTCCTGTGATGGAATTTTTTTTCTGCCTCCTCCTTTTCACCTCTCCAATTACAATCCCTTGCCACCCTTAAATCACATTTGTTTTTCATCACATCATTTAATTTATACTCACTTCCTCTATCTATGTATATGCCTTTTACATTTCATAATAAATATATAATTCTCAAGATTAAAAAATATCATCTTCCTTTATAGAGATCCACACAGTTTGCCCACATTGTGCAACAAGTTTTTTTTCTTTTCTCCTGTTTATCTTTTTATGTCTCTCTTGAGACCTGCATTTGAAGATCAAATTTTCTTTTGAGTCCTGGCCTTTTCATAAGGAAGGTCTGGAAACTGTTTATTTCATTGAATTACCATCTCCTTGTCTGAAATATTATGCTCAACTGTGCTGGGTAATTAATCCTTGGTTGTAGTCCCAGTTCCTTTGCCTTCCAGAATATCATATTTCAATTCATTCAATCTTTCAATGTAGAAGCTGCAAGGTAATGTGTGATCCTGACTGTAGCTCCTTGATATTTGAATTTTTTCTTTCTGGCTGCCTGCAGTATTTTCTCCTTCACTTGACAGTTCTGGAATTAGGCAACAATATTCCTTGGTGGTTTTAGTTTGGGGTCCCTTTCAGGAGGTGCATGGTGGATTCTTTGATGACTATTTTGCCCTCTGGGTCTAGGACTTCTGGGCAATTTTCCTTGATGATTTCTTGGATGATATTGTCTAGGCTCTTTTTTCATCATGGCTTTCTGGTAGACCAATAATCATTAGATTTTTCTCTCCTGGGCTATTTTACAGGTCATTTGTTTTTCCAATTAGATATTTTACATTTTCTTTTATCTTTTCATACTTTAGATTCTGTTTGACTGATTCTTGCTGTCTCATAGATTCATTAGCTTCTACTTGCCCAATTCTATTTTTTTATCAAACTGTTTTCGTCAGTTAACTTTTGCATCTCCTCTTCCATCTGTCCAATTGTTCCTTTTAAGGAGTTATTTTCACCAGTTAGGTTTTGTACTTCCTTTTCCATTTGTCCAATTTTCCTTTTTAGGAAGCTATTCTCTTCAGTGAATTCTTTTTTCATATTTTTAAAATCAATAGCAAGTTTTTATTCTATTTCTCTAATTTGGATTTTAAAATCCTTCCAGAGCTCTTCCAAGAAGGATCTTTGTGCTTCCAACCAGTTCATATTGCCTTCTGAAGTTTCAGATGGGAGTACAGTCTCAATGCTTACCTCTTTGTCTTTTGATCTTTGTTCCCATAGAAAGATTCTATGGCCTTTTCTGCTTTGCTTTTTACTCATGATAATAACCATTTTCCTGACTTTTAAGGTAGATCTCTGCATCTGTGGCAGAGGGAGCTCTGTTCCACAGTTCTTGTGCCTAAAACTAGAGGCTTTGTGTGTTGTTGTCTCTGGTTCTTTCCTCTAGAAATTAAATGCTACAGCTTGCCTGGTGTTGAGCTGACTGATGTTTGAAAGCAGAAGCTGGTTAGGTCTTTTTTTGGGTTTCCTCACAGTTACCCTGGAGGTAGCTCATTAAGTATGGGAGAAGGATGGTCTGGACTCTGGAGGCTCCTCTGGTGAGCTAGAGCATAATCAAGCTCAGCTTTCTGCGATAGTGTCTTTTGTCTTCCACTAGGGTGCTTAGGCATGCCTGGGAGCCTGGTGTTGGCAGTTGCTAGCTTCACTACCTGGAGTTCATGATCTTCTCTTGATTTGTTGAGGTGTGGGTGTCTGAGACACCTCTGATCCTTTGGCCACAGCAAGAGGTACCCTCCTTAGCGATTTTTCTAGCCTCCTGGACTGAGAGTCTGTTTATCCCTTCTGCTGCTTCCATTGTTTCAGAGTTTTTCCCAGGGAGATAATCTCTGAGCTGGTCAAGGTCAACAAGGGGAAGGAGCAGTTACTGTTCACTCTGCCATCTTGGCTCCCAGAACCAGAAATCAACATACATATCTTTCAAGGCACTTCCAGAAAGAAAGAAGCAATTCAAGTTTTAAAGGCCCACAGTCAAGATCACACAAGACCTGGAAGCCTCTGCTTAAACCAAAAGGAGATCTTAGAATACAATATTCCACAAGACAAAAAGATGTAACCTAACAACCAAGAAGAATTTACCCTTCTAAGCTAAATTTAATCCTAAGGAGAGAAAATTGACCTTTAATGGAATGGTGAACTTTGGGTCTCATTGCCATAGTATTCCTTAGAATGCCCAAACTTAAACCCTCCACAGTCAGCCCACCTAAAGAGGGTCATTGAAACATTCTTAAATACACAAAAAAGAACAGAAAGAAACTTATAGAGAAGCACAGATAAGCAAAATAATTTTAAAACTAATGGCTGGAATTATTGCATACTTTTTAAAAGCAAGTGGTATGAAATGGAAATTTGTGGTGTCATATATAATCTTTTCATATTTTGCTATGTACATGGAAATATTCTTTTTTTTGGTGTTTAAATTTTTTTAATGTTTTTTTAAGAAAACTGTGGGATGGAACAAAATCTATTATGCATCAGGAAGTACTAAAAATTGGAACTATAATCATGATAAATAAGACAATGATAAAATTTAAAATGTCAAGATAAGGAAACTACATTGTGCTTAAATGCACCATAGACAATGAAAAATAATAATTAATTGTTTGTAAACCATAGAGTTTATTTATGTTGAACAGAAAACTCTTGGTTTCCAACATGAAGTGACCTCTGCCTGAACCGAACCCCCAGAATTTCCTTGTTTTCTTGCATGGTCAAACCATTGGGTGACACCTGTTGTGCAAGATTGCTGGATTGGTTCCCAGACAAAGCACTCAATTTCACATAAAAAGTAATAATTAAAACTAGGCTTTTTAGTGCTTTAAGATTTCCAAAGCATTTTACGTATGTTATCTCCCTTGATCCCCATCACCCTGGAAGGTAGGTACAACTACTATCCCCATTATACAAATGAGAAAAGTAAGAGTAACGGAAGTTAAGTGATTTGCCCAAGTCACACAGCTACCAACTGTTTGAGGTAGAATTCAAATTCTGGTGTTATTCCCATTCAGGTACCCTATTAGCTACGCCACCTAATTACTCTCCTAGTTTAAAACAATGAGGCTTGTCCCTAGATCAAACTTATACTTCTGAGAGCTCCAAATATAGCTTGCTAGCACTTCAAGGATGTCATTGAGACTTCCACCCCTTGGTAGAAGTGTAAGCTTTGGAGAATTATGGAAAGATGACAAAGTAAGTTAGAAAATTTCAAGCTCTCAAGATTTTCCTCCAGAAAAGAGATAGTGTCTTAGAGCAAACGTAAAGCAATGGAAATAAATAAGAGTTGGGGCCGAACAGGAGCCCTCCTGGACAATCTGAGAAGATCTGAAGAAAAATCCCAGGACAAATTTTCCTCCCTATGAAGAGTAAATAGCTTCATGATAGGGACCCTTTAAACACCAAGTGGCAACCCCTGGGGTTAGCTGGGTTGGGAGGCTGCTTGGCCCCAGCTATAGGAATTTTTACCACTGGAACACTGGGGGGAATTGGGCTTCTGAGGGAAGAAGAACTAGGGAACCTCTGCTGACTAGGAATGCCAGATCCAGCTGTGTTGCAGAGAGCAGCAGTAACGAGAAGGAATCAACACATCTCAGGTGAGTGCAGAGGCAATTGGATGGGATGCTGCTGGGTTGGGGCACTTACAGAACGCCAGAGGTCTTGATTTGAGTTCAAAGTTTGAGGGGAGAACTGAAAAGGATCTGAGGCCAGAGGCACTATCTCCCATACCCCAAGGCTAGAGGCGATTATAAAAAACTGAACTATTACCCCACCCCTCCCCAAAAAAAGCACAGGCAAAGACGAAAGAATTCAACCACAGAGAGCTATTATGGGGATAGAGAAGACCTGGGTTTCTCTTCAGAGGAGGATATTGAAGCAAAGAAATCCTCTTTTACTCCAAAGAGTAATGTCAAATGGTCACTTGGTCCAAAAGAATTAATTGAAGAACTTGAAAAAGACTTTAAAAATCAAATAAGAGAGAATGAGGCAAAACTGAAAAGGAAAATAAGTATAAGCCATGAAAAACAAGGTTATGGAAAGCAAGTCAACCAATTAGAAAAGGAGATCCAGAATATTAAGGAAAAAAATTACTTGGGCAGAATTGGGTAAGGGGAAGCCAGCAAAGTAATAAGAGATCAAGAAATAAAAACACAAAATGAATGAAAAAAAATAGAAGGCAATGTGAACATCTCATAAGAGAAACACCTGATCCCAAAAACAAATCAGGAGAAAACATAAGAATAATTGGACTATCAGAAAACTATGCAAAAAGATCTTAAGAAATAAAGAAAATTGTCCTGAAGCATAGAGGGGAAAGTAGAAATAGAAAAAGTGTACCAAACACTACCTAAAAGAAATCCTATTAGAAGAATTAACAAGAATATTATAGTCAAATTCTGAAGCCTCCAACTCAAGGACAAAATGTTAAAAGCAACAAGAAAAATATAATTTACATGTGGGAGTATCACAATTAGAACCACACCAGAGCTATCACTGGTAACACTAATATCCACAGATTTTGGAACACTATATATTGAAGAGCAAAAGAACTGGGCTCCCAGATGAAAATATCATACTCCACAAAACTGAGTATAATTCTGAATGAAAAAAAAATCGACATTTAATGAATTGTAAGATTTTGAGGTCTTTGTTAAAAGAATTCCCTGAACTTAATAGAAGATTTGACATACAAGAGTCAAGAGAAATATAATTTATATACCAATGGCCGATTACAAGGGACTCAATAAGGATATAATGTTTACCTTTCATGTATGTAAAATATAGAACCTATTTCTAAGGTTGCTATTTGTAATTAGGTAACTTTTAAGGAAGATATGACTTCAAAAAGGAAAACAGTTCAAGAACAACTAAAAGAGTAATTATCTTATACAAATGAGCTGTGAGAGGCAGAACCAACATAGAGGAATTAGATGGGGAAGGAGGACTGTTGGCTCTGGAGACCTACTCTCATTGGGAATGGGTTTAAGAGGGAAAAAAATACATATAAATCTGGAAGAATATAAAAGTCTTCCAGATTTAGAAAGAAATAAAACTCTAAGGAATAGGGAGGGGGAGGATAAGGGACAGATCTTTAGAGGGGAGGATGAGGGAATAGCTTAAAAGGGGGATCTAGAAGGATGTTTAGATCCACAGGAATGGGAGGATAAGAGAGGAATTGTTAGGGGTGGGTGGGTTAAGTAATAGAAGAGCAAGGTAGTAGTAGAAGTAGAGGCATTAGGAGAGATATGAAAAAAAGATACACACAGACATAAAAACAAAGATTAGGAGTAGAATCTCTTAGGGAACATACATGTTTGCATATATATGTGTATATACTTATGTGTATATATATTGACAAGTATGTATATATCAATATCTATTTATAAATATATCTACACTTAGTTGTAGCTCAAGTAGGGAAGGGGGAAGAAAGAGGGAGAAAAGAACAAAAATGTGCAGCAGAGAACAAAAGAAAATCTACAAGGAAGCCAAGATGGACAGCTTCCAACAGAATGCGTAGTATTTAATATATAGGTTTTCCTGAAATGGAAAGTTATTGCTCCATATTCTGAATCCTCTCCTAAGTTCTGCTGTGCATATGACATTTTTTCCTTTCTCAGTTTATATTTAAATATTTAAGTTTATAATATGTTTTTTTTCTTATTATGTATTTATTTTTGTATGTCTAAAATTTAAAAAAAAAAATTAAAAGAAGTGTAAACTTCCCTCATTTATCTTTAACAATGCTTTAATAAAATTCATTTTGCTACTGTACTCTGGATCTCACCGCTATAGTGCTTCCTACAATGCTCAAAATTAAACCCTACATAGCCAGCCAAGTCTAAATTCTTAAAAGAAAATCTATGTGAATTTTTAAAGTCATTGATAGCAACACAATAGCTATAGAAGACTTTAATATTCTTCTCAAAAATAAAGCAGATAAACCAGAAGAAAACCATAGAGTTGAAGAGATTATTGGAAAAACAGAATTTTACTGGCCTATGGTGCCTTATGAATGGTAAAGTGAGTGTTTCTAATTGAAAACATTAATAGCTTTAGTAAAATAGCAGGATACAAAATAAATCCACAGTAGTCATCAGTGTTTCTTCATTATACTAAAAGAAATCAGGGAGAGATAATCAGAGAAATTCCAATAAAAATAACCACATTACATACTATACCTAAATCATCTGAAATTAAGATAACAAGACATGCAAGTTTTATATAAACATAACTACAAAACACCCTTTAACAAAATAAAACAAGACATAAAACTGGTGAATGATGTGAAGGTGACCTAGGGTTTTTGAAGGCTGTGCTAGTAGAACACAAGCTCTAGAAGGTTCTACAAAGTTATAGAAGCTTCTAGGTTATACATGGTGATGAGCTACTGTCCGAAGAGCAGCCTAGCGAGGGGAGATAGATTTATTACTAAATGAACTGCAAGGTGAGGATTTTTCCAAACACAGAAACTTTTAGAGACAATATAACAAATTATATAGTCTGTGATCTCTGTTGAAGGAAAGCCAAGTCATATCAATGTAATAACATATTCTTTAAGAGTTAAATGTTTCTTTACTTCTTGACTTTTTATATCAATATAACAGTTCCGGAGGGAAATCTTGTGCTATTTTTAAGTATATGCAGCGTTTTTTACAATTAACAGTGAAAGAAAAGTTGTAATAAAATGTTTTGAGCATGTAGGAGCCTATCTCTTATTTGTGACTTGGGTTTACTGTAATTTCAAATAGAGCTACATTCCTAATTACTTTTTTTATGGAAAACTTCCAATTTGACAACATTCATTCTACCAGCCTTGATGTCGTTCTTCTGAAACTTTAATTCATTCCATGCAAATGGAGTTTCATCACATTTGACATTACTGGAAATGATTAAGGTCATACTCCCACCTTTTTTTACAGCTCTTCTTCAGTTGTTTCAGTTACTCGTCATGACTTTGTTTGGGGTTTTCTTGGCAAAGATACCAGAATGGTTTGCTATTTCCTTCTCCAGTTCATTTTACAGATAAGGAACTGAAGCAAATAGGGTTAAGTGACTTGCCCATGGTCATACAGCTAGTAAGTATCTGAGACCAGATTTGAACTCATGAAGATGTTTTACTAACTTTAGGCCCAGAACTCTATCTATTGTGCCATCTAGCTGCCCACTCCCTGACTGAAATCTTCTAAAAGATAAAATTTCTTTGATACCTGTCATACATATTTTCTGCCAGAAATTTCAGTTTTGACTCAAATCAGAATAGACAGAATTAAACCTAACCCCTCATATGTTTAGGAGTCCATGGAAGAAGACACAAAGCAACAGAAATCAATTACAACAGATAAAGCTAGTTTTCAAAATTCACCTCTTCCTCTTTTTTTCAAATGCTTGCACCAAGTAGAAAGGAAAAAAACCTAATTACTTAGCTCTATGTATAGAGTAAAATATTTTTTCAAAGCCAAAGATAACAAAGTTTTCTAGTAACCTAAGATCCTGACAGTAATTTTCAAAACTAATAAATATCTATCCGGAAGGTGTATCCTACTTGATTCCTTGAACCTTACACTGGAGGACTATTAGAAATCCCTGAAATAATGGTCACCATCACTTTATGCTACATGATTTATGTGTGTATATTGTACGCCTGCTCATCGGTGTATGCCCAGGAAGAGAAAAAAATTGTCTCCTCTGACTCCTTACAAGTATTACATCTGTCAGTCTCCTATATTCCTATAGATTGTATAATCTGAGTAATGACATCTGGTAAATCACGCAGAGGAATTGTTCTTTGTCTTCCCATCACAGAGTTCTCTCTTGTGTTTTTGGGAAGAAAAATTCCTTAGCAGGCAGAGAAGAAGCATATGTATTACTTTTTATTTTTATTAATAATGCAAATTGTTTCTGTAATTTTCCAAACAGGATTTTAGTGCGGAGAGAGGTCCCAGTACTATTGCCATCCAAAAGTATAACTTTGGAAAATGAGAGCTGTTCTCTGTAGATCTTATCTCTCTATTAAGAATCCTTGTGGTTTCATCACAGAAGAGCCATAGTCTTTCCAAGTATTCTGAATGACCTGCTCTCATTAGTTTGAAAAATATTCACTTTCCACGAATGTATTTTTGAGATGAGAAAATACTGTGCATTAAATCTCCAATAAATGCTTTTGTTGTTGTTATTAAACTTTAAAGAGATTCTAATGTATTTGAGCGATAAGAATGTCACTGACCCCTGAGGATTATTTTTCCAGAAGCTGGATTAAGATTACATTTCATTTATGATTGTTCTAGGACTCAGGCAGAACACTTGGAACTAGTTTTTATGTTTTGTCCTCTAAAGAGCAAGATGACAAAATGGCAGATCGATCCTAGTGGGCCTAGTATCTGCTTGGTTCATCTTGGATGACAAAAACAAATCTGAAGCTTTAATCAGGGTCTGCATTTGCAGGTAGAAGCAAAAGCACTATAGTGCTGATCATTGTACTTGGGTAGAGGATAGAGTATTGTGTAGAGTACAAACTCTAAGATTCTTCCCTGAAGTGAATATGCAGGAAAATAAAAAGGGGAGAAGGGGAAGAAGGCTGAAAGAGCAAGCTCAGAGTCAGTCTTGTACCTAGCCAATTTATGTACTATGATTGCATGGGAACAAGGAAGTCTCACCCCAAAATTTCTCCAAACTAGATATTAATACTTAAAATTCTATCATTGGAGATTATTAAGTGCCTTGTGTTCAGAATTACCCTTTTCCTGCGAACTGCTATTAAAATATGTAATGAAATCCAGGAGGAAATTAAGCATTCATATAGTCATAGTCTCAGATCTGGAAGAGATTATAGAGGCCAAAGAGTCAAAAACTCTCATTTACAGATGAGGAAACTGAGTCTAGGGATGGTGATATGACTTGCCCAACATCAAACAAGTAGGACTTGGCAGGGCTAGCATTTGCGTAAGGCCCTCTGACTCTAAATACAAAGATTTTCCCATTGCACCTTTCTATGGTCCTATAGAGTCCTGTTCCAGGCCCAGGGAGAAATCCAAAGTTCATAAGAGATATATTCCCACTTGTGGTCCAGTATAGCTAAGAAGTAAATGTTTAGAGGGGAATTGTGTGAAAACTAGAAAGTAGTTTGGCATGAAATCATGGAAGTCCCTCATAGGACTGTTCATTTTATTCCATATACCAGGCACCAGCAAAACACTGCACAAGGATTCTTTGCCTTTTGTATTGCCTATGAACTAAGAATGTTTTCTTACATTCTAAAATAAGGGTGTTTGGTTTTTTTAATGCAGAAACTATTCTTAGGTGTTGACCATATGAAAACAAGCAGTGGGATTTGGCCTTCCTGCTGTAGTTTGCCAACCACTGTGTATAGGTAATACGGAGCCACTAGAAGTTTTTGAGGAATGGGAAGCTAACTTTTAAGATTACCAATACTGTGCTTTAGGAACTCTAAAGGAGTTCCTGGCTGTACTTGCTAGTTGTATATGGAAAAAGAAAGATATCTCCAGTAGGACATTTGGTCATATTGTCAACTTAAAGACAATATTTACAATTCTGTTCAATTTCACAGAGATGTTTGTGAGCTTCTACTTTGTGCAGGAAGAGCTTTGTTCAGGTCCCACATCTGACACAGATGGGCTGTGTGACTGACATAGGACAAGTCACTCATCTTCTCAGCATCCCAGGCAACTTTCTAAGGCAACATATTGTAAAGCAGGTGCCTGCTGATCTGCATTGCTAGATGGGCCTTTCTACATGATTGAAATAATCATGTCTGTAAAAAAAAAATCAACTACGAAACAGGCATTCTGGGAGCTAAAAGGGTAGATACAATCTTAAATAAGACCTACATTTTAATCTTCAAGAATTGTGATTTATTTCAACATTACAAAAAGTACCAAAGTTAAAGTTGTATGCCTATAATTTAACGCCATTCTCCTTTTCTTTTTATGAATGAAAATTCTGCTTCTTCTGGGAATGTTCAGCTCCAACCTGGAGGCTACCTTGAAGGGCCTTTTGAGCGTGCCTAGTTTGCCTAACATGGAGCTCAGTAGCGCAGTCCTACAATGTGAATGGAGAGTGTTTCCTTTGATTAACCACTTACATCTTTAAAAGTGATTTGACTGCCCTGGCCATGTGGCAAAGAGAGGAGCGAGCAGATCCGAGCAGGATTCAGGGACAGAATCTCTGGTGGCCACAAAGGTCCCTCCACCCACAGGTGCACAGGTCAGTGAGAGATACTTCTGGACTGGCCGAGAGGGGAGCAGGGTGTCTCCATAACTCAGGCCCCCTCGGGAGGCAGCAGCAGAGGCAGCGGGCAGCCAGAGGCTCCCAGAGCAGACAGGAGCTCGACAGGAGCTCCATTACAGGTCTCCACATAAACCCCCTGAGGGAACTGAGCCTGGGAGGCGGCCCTGCCCCTACCTGAGCACCAGAACTTAAGCTCCCATTGAATAGCAGCCAGGCCTGCCGCCAAAAGCCCTGAGGCTGGAGAGCAGCATTTAAATCTCAGACCCCAAGCACTAGCTGGGCAGATCTAGGCTGGGGTGGAGAGGAATCTCAGAAGTCAAGTAACTGGCTGGGAAAATGCCCAGAAAAGGGGAAAAAAATAAGACCATAGAAGGTTACTTTCTTGGTGAACAGATGTTTCCCCCCTTTCCTTTCTGAGGAGGAAGAACAATGCTTACCATCAGGTAAAGACATAAGAGTCAAGGCCTCTGTATCCCAAATATCTGAAATAGATATCCAGAGGACTCAGGCCATGGAAGAGCTCAAAAAGGATTTTGAAAATCAAGTTAGACAGGTGGAGGAAAAACTGGGAAGAGAAATGAGAGAGATGCAAGAAAAGCATAAAAAACAGGTCAATACCTTGATAAAGGAGACTTAAAAAATGCTGAAGAAAATAACACCTTGAAAAATAGGCTAACTCAATTGGCAAAAAGTGACTGAACCCTTGGCTCTCTTTTCTACCATCTTTTTGACTTTGCTCCTTTTGGGGGGTTGACACCTGCTTTGCCCAGCACATATGCTAATGAACTGAACTAATGAGAAAGAAAGGATTTGCCTCCTATTTTTCTTTTTTTAGTCTGTTACCAAGAAATAAATCTGGGGGTATTTATTTCTGTTCTGTTCTGTGTTGTTTGTCCTTGATTTGGGGTGCCAGACAGTAATACACATGGATCAGGAAGTTTGAGACATGATGATTTTTGTAGCCAGGCAGCCAGCCCAACATGGAAACCCTGAAACTCAAGCTCAAAGGAGTTTTTGTACTTTTGAACTGGGACTGTTCTGATCAAAGTTATAAACACAAACTCCTTCCTCTCTCCAGGAACTGTGGTATAAGGGAAGAGGAGAATTATGCCTCCTACATATTGGAGGAAGAGTAAGTTTGTATATTTGTGATCATACCTTCTGAAGTAAATATTTTTGTGTAAAAGCTATGCTGTCAGTGACTAAGTGAAACTGGAGTTTAGGGTACCTCTCCTTACAATTGAGGGAATGCCATTAATGAGGGCTGGAGCCATTAACAGAGAGTCTAGACCCTCCCCCAATGCCCCTAGAGAATCCTGTGGAAGAGAAGAAACACAACATAACTGGCCTTTAGGCAGTGGGGGCCAGGGTCAGTTTTACATAAATATAGGTATGATGTTTGTCCCCCTTGCCATCTCATGGCATCCCATTGATTTTTCTTTAAGAACAGAAAATGAGCAAGTAGTTTTTTGATAACTGTGGCCAAATCATATTCATCTGAGAGCTCCTCCCACCCCAGGCTGGTGTGGGAGCTGAGTCTAGTCCAGAGCAACCCTATTTCAGTCTCGTCATGCCTGATTCATCTCCAAAGAGGCTGGCAGCATCCTGGCTTCTAGAACAACGTTTAAAATTAACCCTCTCTCATTTCCCACTCCATTAAGCTAATCAAAACTCCCATTATTTCAGGCAGATAAGTAGACATAGATAAGAAATTTTGCAGGTACCTTCTTTGTATCCTCACATTGTACCACATAGATGACTACTATTGAGACGCGATCAGTGTTTACTTGAAGAAATTAAGGTTACTAAAAGAATTTTCACCAGATCCTTCCTTATCCTGGTTTGTCCTCCTATTCCTTCATTTCATTATTCTCCCTTGATTTTGATAATTTTTCCTTTTGGATAAAAAGGTAGTAAATAAACCTGCAAAGTTAACTTCAAAGGCATCAATTATAGATTTCAGATATTAGTCCTGTTTGAAAAATCAGAATTGTGCATTGTAAAATCTCTATCATTTCAAAACTTGGCTACAAGGTTATGGAATATATGGATGAAAAAAATACAATCAATAACTTACAGACACACAGTGGGGTATCTCTTTAGAGCTTAACATCACACAGTGAATCTGTATCATTTACTTTTCTTGGGCTTAGATGACTGAGCCACCATATGCTTTGACTTCAGTTAAGAGATGCTCCTATTCTAGAATTCACACTTATAATTATTAAGGGCTATCTAAACTTCATGGAGAGAAGCCACATGATACAGTCAATAGAGAAATGACCTTGCCATAAGGAAGACCTGGATAAAATTTTACCCCCCCACTAGGGGAGGGACTGCTGCACAGGTGTCCTTGCTTGCAAGTCATTTCCTTCACTTTGAAATTAAACTTCTATCTGATTCCTGACTCACCTGTCTCTAGCCTGCTCTCTTTGGCTTCAGATATCCACAGGTTAGAGGTTGGTTCCTTCTGGTTGATGCCTCTGACAAATATTATCTGTGTGACTATAAGCAGGGCAAGTAATCCTTCAGTGTCCTTAGGAAACTTCCTAAGACTATAAGTTATAGAATAGCTGCTTGTTTGCATTTGTGGAGGGTGTTTCTATACTGCAATTTACCTATGCTGATGTCATGACATTTCTCCAAACCCCCCATATATTTCACGATAAAAAGGTTTATCACAATTTTATGAAATTTAACAGGAGCCTCTGCCAAAGTCCTTATCCAACCCCTCATCATAGGAAGAAGGTAACTGGATTCTTAAAGACCATGCCAGTGTCAAATAAGCTCTGGAACTTCCTATCAAAGTGGCAAGGCTTTAACAACAGACCTACTGGTCGAGTTCATGTCTGAGGACCAACCGGGCTAAGTTCAAAGAGCTCTTCACTAATTTGCCCATGGGATGGTGGATTTTTCCACCACAACAACTCTAGAAGATCACCTAGTGATTTGTCAAGGGGCTTTAAATCTTCACTTGTGGCAGGAGTATCCACACTCTGGAAAATGTGGATCTTTTAAGTCCTAACAGGAGGATTGATTATATGTCACAGAATAGTTATTTAAATTACTTATGAAATAGTTATTTCCTGAACTCATTACTTTTCAGTTTTTGAACAGAATATTTAGTCTTCCATTGATGACCAGATTCCTTTCCCCTGCCTGCTGTTCCCCACCAAAGACAGCAATTTTTGCCTAATTTTTTCAGTCTGCAAAACGTATATCAATACCATCCTTTTGTTAGAAGGGATAGCTCACTGGATAGGGGTTATGGAAAGAATATCTTTGAAAGTGGAGTTGATGTAAAAGCAAAATACATAAATTTTTAAAAGATTGAATTTTTAAAAGAGTTTTAAAAAATTCTTGGCTTATATTGGAAACATTTGTAACTTTTCATAAATCAGCTGCTTAATTCTGAGTTTAGATATACTTTTTTTCTCCTTCCCTTTAATCTCAGAGGATGCAATGACTATTTTCCTTCTGAAATATAAACCCTCAACCTATATCCTCAAGCCTTTTTGCTCCTACTATCTCTCTTGGCCCCTTCATTATAAAATTTCTGGAAAGTATATTGAGTAGAGACTCCTTCTACTTCCGCATTATTCATTTACTTCTCTGCCCCATGCAATATGACTTCCTAAACTGTTTTATCCACAATCATCTAATTTCCAAATCCAGTGACAATGAGGCTGTGGAGCTAGCCTAATAAAAATATTTTAATGAACTGTCTTGATCATGTAATTCCTCAACTCAACAACCTTCAATGGCTCTTGTTGCCTGCCAAATAAAAACATAATCTGATATTCAAGGTCATACAAAATTTGGCACCAAGAAACCTTTCCCGCTTTATCTGATACTGTTCCATTTCCTGTATGTCCCTGCTCAATCAGCCCATTTGTCATTCCCTGTTCTTTTTCTCTCTTCTCCTTTTACTTACAATATCTTCACATTTGCTATATCAGGCTCCCAGTTTTCAAGTTCTCATTACAGGGTACTGGATTTGATTACATAGAAGAATATCAAGTGCAGAAATGTTGCTTGAAGGGAATATTAGCAGCTCTGTAGCTCATTTCTACTGGCCCTGCAACAGTAGAATGATTCAACATAACCAGCCCTGATCCTTAGCTTCCTGAAATCCACAACAAGACTTACAGGTTCCGTTGATATTAAATGTGCATGATGAGAGGTAAGGCAATGTCTGAATGCTGAGCCAGTCCACCATCCCTCTCAGGAGAGGTTTTTCTACCTGACAGGAGGGATGGAAAATATTGACAGTCCCTTTGTGACATTTCTTGATATACTCCTAAGCAAAAAGTCCTTATAGGAAGGCAAAGAATGACTATAAACTTTTGCTATGTCAGAAGTTACTTATCATTCCTATGGGAGGGAGATATAGGAACTGAGTATGAATGTTACATTCCCCACCCAACTACCATTATACTGAGGAGTTCGGGCTTTGAAATTAATCTATGAGTTACCAACCTTCTGTTTCATTAAGCCTGGAGTGCATTTGCTCCATCTTACTCCAGTTCCACATTTTGAGATCTCTCCCTTCCTTCAAGGCCCAAATCAAGTATCACATCCTCAGTGAAACGTTTCTGACACTGGAGTTTTCTCAACTAAGACAAACACTCTTGGGACTGGAATGGAATTGTCTAATTGTATCAAGTGAATGTTGGCTTTGGTAACATTTTCTTTGTTGTATTTGTTCAATCTTTGAAAGATATAAATTTTCTACCCTATGAAAGAGTAGCAAGTTACATGAATGGTAAAACTATTCATGGGAAAAATTTGATTTAAAACTTTCTCCAATTACTTTAGCTGTATTTTCAAAATGTTTCCTGTCCAGGAATTTCCTTTTCCCTAAAGTAGAGGACATCCATTTTACATTCTGTCACAGGATGGGTCCTAATGATTTTCTTTCCACTGATCACTCAAGCTTTACTAGAAGTTTTCAGTAATATTTTCAATAATATTTAATACTAATTAGTTATTAGTATTGATTAGGTAGCTTGATGGTACAGTGGATAGAGTTGAGAATACCTGAATTAAAATCTTTCTTCCAACACTGACTAGCTGTGTGATGCTAGACAACCTCTCTGTGACTCAGTTTCCTCATCTGCAAAATAAGGATAAGAAGAGCCCCTATCTCCCAGGGTTGTTGTGGGGATCAAATTGGATAGTGTTCATATATTTTGAAAACATTAAAAGACTATATAAATGATAACTCTTATCAGTATAACAATACTAATAAAATAATAAATCAATGTAACTTCTCTAAATCAAACTTTAAAAGTTTATTCCTTGGCTAAGAAAATTCAGCAGGGTATCATTTTAACAGAAGTGTATCAGTTGCTAGATTTTCAGAGTCCCTCTTCTGTTCAGATTTGAAAATTTGACAGGGGATTTGAATTTAACTTGCATAGGAAGAAATCAGATTTTTGCACTATCTAACTGGAAAAAAAATCTGATTTTTTTAACTAGTTAAAAATCTGATAATTATTCTGAACAGATAGGAAATCAATACAGTTTGCTAATGATAGGAAAGGAACTGAACAGATTTTTCACACCTTTCCAGGTGAACAAGACCTGAAAGTTTCTCAAGGATCAAGCAGGAAAGTTAGTATAAATGTCTAAAGACTGGAAAAGAACTATGGAATCTTATTTCCAACATTATGCTACATCTTAATGACAACACATTAACAAATAGCTTGTTTTTCATAAAAAACTATTCCTTCTCCTGACTTAACTGTTCCTTTTAACATCACCCTTATTCTCCCATTCAAGCTGAAAATCTAAATCTAATCAGTTTTCCTGTAGCTTCTATTTTCATGATCTGGTCTCCATTATTGTTGGAGAGGACTAAATGAGAACTAGCTCTAAACTTGGTTCTGTCACTTATGTGATTTTTGACAAGTCACTTAAAGGTGAGCCACAGTGACATAGCCCTTTAAGTTTCACACAATAGACTATAGTGTATCATTACCCCATCCTATAGATGAAGACATGTCATCTATTTCTTTGTCTGTAAAATAAGTCATTTCAATGATGTCTGAGATTTCTTCCAGGTCTAATTTCCTATTAGATAAATTTATATATTGAAATAGACTCCAAAAACATTTTTCAAGTCCAGTTTGATTCAACTCAGTTCGAGTATGTTCAGCAAAGATTTATTAAGTTTCTGAAGAGTCTTCAGTTCCAGGATAAGAACTTCAAATAATTCAGGAGATGGGCAATTGAAACACCAAAGAAGCAACTAAAGGTTTTTGAAGAGTCATGTGATTCACAGTAGTGTGTTCAGAATATTTCTTGACTAGTAGTCTAAAGAATGGGTTTTGTGGTGATTGGGCCAGGAGAACAAGTTTAGTGAGAAAGTAAGGAGGTCCTTTAGGATGCTAATCTAAGAGAGAAGAGATGAGGACTGGAATTAGTGCTATTATGATGATAGCCGAAAAAAGGGACATTTAAGAAATAATCACCAAGTGTTCTGGTCCCAGCCTAGTTGAGGCTTGAGATTGGAACACAATGAAACACTGGCAGATTTACAATAGGGTTAAAAAGGTAGAATTCAGTACAAATGTATTCTGCTTTTTGGCAAGAAAACAACACTGGGGCAGAAAGATATTGGGCAAGACAATGGGAGTTCTTTCAAACTTCAGGAACATCAACTCTCCACTGGTCAGGCTTCTAGATAGAGAAACCATGCTAATGGGTCAAATCTTAATTTTTTGAACCAATCAAATCCTGAGGATGGCCCTCTTAAAGGAAGCCCAGCTTATGTAATGGTAAGAATGATAAAGAAGAGCACTTTATATTATTTTAAGGTTTGCACAGTACTTTACAAGTATTGCCTCATTTTGTCCTCACAAGTCTGGAAGATATGTTATCATCCCCATTTTATGGATGAGTGACCTGAGTCTGAGAAAGATCAAGGGACTTGGCCAGGGTCATTCAGTGGGTGTCTGAGTTGGCATGTGAACTCAGGTCTTTCTGACTCCAAGTCAAGTGCTCCACCTAGTTACACACATACTGCCTTGCTTGCTATGAAGAAAAAAAGTATGGGCTTCAAAAACCATAGTAAACACCTCACTTTTCTGTTAGAAGGCCATCTGTTTTCCAATAAGCAAAAGCAAAAAGAGAGTTGTATCTTAGAGAGATCCGGTGATAACAGATAAAACACCCAAAGTTTAAATTTTATTTGTAAACAGAGAAAATGGCATAATCTGCTACCAAAATCCTGACCAAAAAAGTTATTTCCTGAAGATAAAAAATACAGAGATTAAATGGTCAGACAATCTAAGAGAATGTGATATAGGTATTCATGCATGTCATATGTGTAGTAAATAGCAAAGCTGTGATTTGAACCTATATACCATGATTCTAAAATCTACTACTTTTTCCATTACATCACATTGCCTATGTGTGCACTAAATTGGAACTTACAGTCAAAGAAAATTCAAGGCTGTCACATGGGTATCAAAACTCAAGAAAGTGCTAGGATATCAGAGTAGATGCATGGAAATCGAAGTGATCGCCAACACATTATTTATAACACTCAGTGCTTAATGCTGCCAAAGCATAGAGATGATTCCTGCAAGACATATAAAACACTAAGAAACATGGCCCCAACCCTTAACAGAACTTAAATTTATATTCACAAAAATTGGAACTATTACCAATAAGGGAGGATATCAACTACCAGGACTAGTATGTGCCCTGAGTAAATGAGGGGAAGCACCAAGTAAAGAAGTCTTTTCACAGCATTTCAACAGTTTCATTTGGAGGAAGTTGATTGTCTATAGGATGCCCAAGTTGAATTAAGTGTAATAACTGACAGAAATGGAGAACAGAGTGGAGGAGATTTCCAGCCCAGGGTGGCCTGAAAGGCCCACAGGAAACGTCCGTTGCACCAGCCCTCCAGGGCAGAATCTCCAGTTTCGGAATCCCCAGTCGCAGTAGTAGCAGCAGGTCTGCAGATCTCTCAACCTACAGGCACCAAAGATCAGTGACAGGGTTTTTTCAGCTGGCTGGGAAAGGAGAAGGGCCTTCCCAGAGATCCAGCCTCAGGCAGACACTAAGGAGGCCACACTGGGCAGGTGACAGGAGTTCTCAAGGCAGCCCCGAAAGCAGCCTGAGACCATTGCTGGATCCTAAAAACCCCTGGGGGCACTGAGGGAGCTGGTCTTTGTCTTGAATTGAATGGCAGCCCTGCCCCCACAACTTGACTGAATCCCACCCCCCCCCCAGTGCTAGCTTGGTGGAATTGGAGGTCAGATGCCTGTGGAGAGGAAACTCTGCTAAGATTCTGGGCACAAAAATCTCTTCCTGCTCCCAGATCAGTGTACATGCTTGATTGTGCCACCTTGGAGGAACTGATATCTTACAGGTCCCCAGAGTATACTGGACTCTTGACAAAGGACCCAAAAGTCAAGTAATTGGTTGGGAAAATGCTCCACAAAAGGAAAAAATAAGACCACAGAAGGTTACTTTCTTGGTGAACAGATATCTCCTCCCATCCTTCTGGATGAGGAAGAACAATGCTTACCATTAGGGAAAGACATAAAAGTCAAGGCTTTTGTGTGCCAAACAACCAAAATAAATATTCAATGGGCTCAGGCCATGGAAGAGCTCAAAAAAGATTTTGAAAATCAAGTTAGACAGGTGGAGGAAAAACTGGGAAGAGAAATGAGAGAGAAGCAAGAAAATCATGAAAAGCGCTCAACAGCTTGCTAAAGGAGACCGAAAAAATGCTGAAGAAAATAACACCTTGAAAAATAGGCTAAC
>CM053771.1:126381016-126493327 GCA_028658325.1 Potorous gilbertii | reverse complement strand
GATAAATTAATATATAATGCTCTATAAAGCAGAAAAGATCTTGCTCTTTTAATCCGAACTTGTAATCATTCCTTGGCCTAAGCAAAAGTTAAATTTAGTGTTTGAACTCTAACAACTTAAGTTCTAAAAAGTTTTTCTTCCAGAGTAAATGTAATCAGAAAAGGGGAAACTAGCCTGTGAAACAATGATGTACATCTATTCAGTGGTAAGGTTTAAGTATGAAATCACCTATCATAGATTCTACAAAGGTTACCACTTTAAATGATTTTCAGAAATTGATAGGAGAAATTCCGTAGTGTAGGCCACGGTTGGGGATCACAGCAGATCAAATGAAACTATTATATGATTTATTGAAAGGTCCTTCTCAATTAAATTCATGTAGAGAATGGACAGATGAATGACTGGAATGTTTAAAATTGGTGCAGAAAAAGATTATGGAGTGCATTACTAGTAGGATATTAGAATCACAGGTTTTGGAAGTATCAATCTTATTTACTGAGAAAATACCCACTGGAGTTTTACATCAGAAACAAGGAATTATTGAGTGGGTACATTTAGCCCAGATAAAGAACAGAGCTTGTGTGCCTTATGCTGTGCTGGTAGCCCAAGTCATACATAAGGCAGTGAAAACAGTGAGGATGTTAATAGGACAGGAACCTCACATGATATATACTATGTCTACAAGTCAACAAATAGAGAACTGCATACAAGAGTTTGTGAAATGGCAGATATTGATTAATCAAAATTTTCAACATGGCCTCCCAATTCCTTTTGGCCAGCAGTTTGCCACGTGGCCATGGTCTTGGACTGAGAAATGCTCTTCCTCACCAGTAGAGGGAGTCACTATTTTACAGATGTGACAAAAATTTGTAGGGCATCTGTGTATATTCCATCCATAAAAGAGTTGCATAAATTTAAAGCGACATTTACTTCTATGCAACAAAATGAGTTATATGCAGTATTGGAAGCATTATTATTGTGAAAGAACTTTGCAATGTCATTGATAGCAAGTATACAGCACTATTGATACCTAGATTGGAGTCAGCCTATATCCCTGATAGGGCAGATAGTATTACACAGATTACTATGAAAGTTCAACAGGCAATAAGGACCAGAACAACAATGTTTTATATCACACACATTTGGTCACATTCTAAATTACCTGGACCATTGACCAAGGGTAATGAGACAGCAGACAATGCACTTCAACCATTTCATTCTACTGAATTGGCAAGACAAGCTCATTTCAAATTACATTTGTCTACACGGTCTTTAAGACATCTTTCTGGCATTTCCAGACAAGAAGCCAGATCTATAGTTAAGCAATGTGTACAATGTGTTCCATTTCTACCCCCACCTTCTTGTCATCCTATAAACCGTAAGAGTGATGGTCTAAATTCTATATGGCAAGTGGATGTTACTCATTATCCATCATTTGGAAGAGCAAAATGTATTCATGTTACTATTGACTCATTTTCAGGTTTTATAATGGCAACAGCCAGGTGCGGAGAAGCTGTTAAAGATGTGAGAGCACATCTCTTACATTGCTTCACACATCATGGAGTACCAAAAAGCATTAAAATAGACAATGGTCCAGCTTATATCAGTAAAGCCATTGAACAATTCATGGCAGAATTTTCAATTTACATGTCACTGGGCTCCCCCAGTCAAGCTATAGTGGAATGAGCAAATCGCTCCCTGAAGACCTACTTGCAAAAACAAAAAGGGGGAGTTGGACCAGGAGTTGGGAGTTGGACCAGGAGATGATGATAAATTACAATTGGCTGTTTATACTCTAAATTATTTAAAATTCAATAATGATGGCTTATTGGCTGCTATGAAATTCTTAACATTTCCTAATAAGGAGTCTGCAAAGACTGAATCAGCAATAACAAGTGCCCTGAAAGCAGCTAGTAAAGTAATGTAGCACAATGAGAATAAAAACTGGTTTGGTCCTCATACAGTATTAACGTGGGGAAAAGGGTATGTTTTGTGTTTTAACAGGTGATAATAAAGAAGTCTGGGTTCCAGTGAAAAGTATAAGAGTGATAGAGGACAACCGCCAAGGTGAAGCAGTCACAGGGAGCAAGGAGGCACTATCAGTGGTGAACAAAAAAACTTCTGGAGAAATTCACTCAGCTAGGTCACAATGACTCCTCTCATTCTTCTCGCACTCATCTTGACACTCCACAACACTGCGTCCATCGACCCAGCACCGAAGGAACAACAGAGATGGGCATTTTTCACGAATCCATCATGGTTAAAGGTGATGTCATGGAGTGAGACAAGGCCTAAATTCATCATCCAAGGCAATATTTCTCACCTGTTTAAAGATGATGGACTAGACTATGATTATAATGGAACTCTCTTTCAGAGACACTTTCACCTTTCAGGACTGGTCTCAGGCTTCCCACTTTGTCTTCAGAAGGGTATTTTTGGGAACTGGAATGGGTTTGGTTTTAATTACACACAGGTGATTGGAATAGAGGGGTGTCCTTGGTGTGCCACTATTGTGGACGGACAAGAGACACTGGATGAGAATGATACACGACATGCTTACAATCTGTTCACCTGGAGGATAAATGGGACAATAGTAGTTTGGTCAAACAAGGACTTTGTGGGACTTGCTCATGGGATGAAATATAGGCCATTTTGTAACTTACAAAAGAAGAGAAATGTAACCCTTTGGCATCTATATACAGGGTTTTTACCATTTGAGAATTGTCACACAAGTACTTGTCAAGAGACAGAATTGATTATGGGACACTACACAGAAATGTTATATTCATATCACAATCTTACATACTTACCTGAGGAAAAATAGGTGCCAAACTTTCCTAGACAAATGTACATCAATTATAAAGGGTCTCCTGAGGTTGGAAGACCTGTTCAGGGACTAGACAAAGTTATCTTAGCAACAGCAGGACAAACAGTGCAGGGAATGCCTGCTGTAGCATCACCAAAGAAATCTAACAACATTACTTTAATGGGTTAAGTATGTCTAGGGAACAAACATATATTTCTATGGGACCGAGACAACAGATCTAAATTAGAGGCATATTGGAACATGACAGGAATTTTCAATTTTACATGCCAGAATTGTTCTGTGCAAGCATGTATAGGAACAAACACAGTAGAGAGAGTTTTTATTCTAACAAAACCTCGATATGCTATGACAGTAATTATGGCTATGGGTGGTACAGAACACCTAGTGATGAAGTTCTACGTAGTATAGACAAGCATTTAACTCCTGTACCTACTGGGGTACATGGATGTGTTTCCTGTGTTGTGTTCGGAATCACTTTATTAGTAGAAGCTATTTTAGTATCCACTGCGTTAGCGGTATCTATCTCTAATACACAAAACACTATAGTTCAAGCTTCTGAATTGCACGCCCTTATGAAAAATGTACCTGCAGGCTTTAAGCAACAAATAAAACTAGATGATGAGTTTTATGGATCCCTTCATATACTCCGAAAGGTAACTGACGTCATTGGTGAAGAAGTTTCTATGTTAGTTACAACACAAATTGCAATGTGATTATAGATATAGTGCCTTTGGTTTGACTAAGAAATTGTACAATGAGTCACAAGTTCAGTGGGAAGAAATTAGAGCTCAATTGCATGGGCAAATTCCAGATAATGTCACTTTGGAAATCCAGAGATTAATTGAATTGGCAGATGAATTAGATGAGGAAGCAGATGCTGATTTTGCACCTGAAAAAACAGCTTCAAAAATAACTCAGTTCTTCGATAGTTTAAGCTCATGGGGTCATGTAAAGACCTGATTTTGCCTTTATGGATAGGTTTTGTAGTAGTATTGTTACTACTGCTGCTTGTGCCAATATGTATCAAATTTGCTTTGCGTAGTGTCCAGGACTCCCTGATATCCAGTAGACAGAACATCATCATCCTGAGGGAAGGATTGAGACAAAACAGAAAGGGGAATTTTAAGGGAATTGCCAACCCCCAGTCTCTTGGATGGCATTCACTGGTCACGACTCAGGTAAACTGAGGGGAGACTGGTAAGGCATGAACAAGATGGCACTGAGAGGAAAGGTTCTGCCCCTGTTTTGCTCAAGGCTATTTTCTAGGGCTTTTCTGAGATCAAAGAAGCCAAAAATGTTTTTCTTTCTTGGGGTTACTGTCCTCCCTGGGCAGTCCTGGTTTAAGGTAGAATTGCTGCCTTTTTATTCTTCTTTGCCTCCTTCTCCAGTGTTGCATTAGATGCCTTTGCTCAATGATAAGAAAGGCAATATTAGAAGCCAAAGCAGATTTGTGTACCCTCCTGTCCTCCCCCAAACTCCCTACCACTTATGATACTACTCCTGTCTAAACAAAAAGGGGGAGTTGTTAGGGGCCAAGCTCTGGACTGCCTTCAGGTGCTGGGACCAACCTTCAGGAGCTGACTCCGCCCTCAGGGAGGAACATGGGAGGAGCTCTGGCTTGGTATATAAGGGGATGCTGGGAAAGAGTGGGGAGAGTGATGTATAAGCAATAAAGTGAAGTGCACTGGCCACCTTGGGTGTTCTGTATAGTCATTTCCCCTCCGTGGAGGAGGGGATTCCCCTGCCACATGGTAGGGGCCAGAGATGTTCGAAGACCTGCGATAGGGTAAGTATCCAAGCGAGGGCCAGGGATAGCCTGGAGCGGGATGGTCAGGGAGTAGCCCAACCAGGAGCCCAGATAGATACCGCCTGGCCTAGTATCCAGCCGAAGGCTTGGGGGTAGCCCTGTGCATGAAATAAGGATGTTCATTATCACCACTATTATTCAATATGGTACTAGAAATGTTAGCTGTAGCAATAAGAGAAGAAAAAAGAAATTGAAGGGATTAGAATAACAAAGAAGAAACTAAGTTATCACACTTTAAAGATGATATGATGATATACTTAGAGAATCCTAGATAATCAAGTAAAAAACTCCTTGAAATAATAAACAACTTTGGCAGAGTTGCAGGTTACAAAATAAACCCACACAAATCTTCTGCATTTCTATATTTTACTAGCTAAGCCCAAAAGCAAGAGATAGAGAACTCCCAGTTAAAACTAAGGGAGACACTAGAAAATATTTAGGTCTACCTGCCAAAACAAACCCACTGACTATATGAACACAATTACAAAACACTTCACAAAAATAAAGTCAAATCTAAGTAAGTGGAAAAACATCAGTTGCTCTTGGTGGGCCAAGCCAATGTAATGAAAATGACAATTCTACCTAAATTAATTTACTTATTCAGTGCCATACCAATGAAACTATCAGATAATTATTTTTCAGGGCTAGAAAAAATAATATCATAATTTATCTGGAAAAACAAAAGGTACAGAATATCAAGGGGTCTAATGAAAAGAAATGCTTGAGTAGGTGGCCTAGCTCTACCAGATCCCAAACTGTGTTATAAAGCAGCAATTATCAAAACCATTACTGGTACTGGTTAAGAAACAGAAAGGTAGACCAGTGGAATATGGTAGGTACCCAAAACACAGTAGTCAATGAACATAGCAATCTAATGTTTGATAAACCTGTTGACCCCAGCTTCTGGATAAGAACTCACTGTTTGACAAAAATTGCTGGGAATACTGGATAACAGTATGGTGGAAACTAGGCATAGACCAATGCCTGACAGTATACACAAGAGTAAAGTCAAAATGAGTACATGAAGTAGGTAGAAAGACTGATACTATAAACAAATTAGTGGAGAAAGAATAGTGTATTTATCAGATTTATGGAGAAGGGAAGAATTTTTGACAACAAGAGATAGAAACTATCATGAAATGCAAAATGGATAATTTTGATTACATTAAATTGAAAAGCTTTTGCACAAACAAACCCAATGCAACCACAATTTGGAGGGAAGCAGAAAACTGGAAAGAGTTTTTGCAACTAGTGTCTGTGATAAAGGTCTCATTTCTAAAACATATAGAGAACTGAGCCAAATGTACAAGAATACAAGTCATTCCTCAATTGATAAATTATCGAAGAATATGAACAGGTAGTTTTTAGAGGAAGAAATCAAAGCTATTTATAGTCATATGAAAGAATACTCTAAATCACTATTGATTAGAGAGATGCAAATCAAAACAACTCTGAAATATCACGTCACACCTCTCAGATTGGCTAATGACTAACGTGACAAAATAAAATGATGATAAATGTTGGAGAAGATGTGGGAGAATTGGAACACTAATTCATTGTTGTTGGAGCTGTGAGCTGATCTAGCCATTCTGGAGAACAATTTGGAACTATGCACAAAGGGTTACAAAAATGTGCATATCTTTTGACCCAGCAATATCACTTCTAGGACTGTATCCTAAAGAGATTGTAAAAATGGGAAAAGGTCCCATATGTACAAAAATATTTATAGTGGCAATCCTTGTGGTAATCAAAAACTGGAAATCAAGGGGATGCCCCTCCACTGGGGAATGGCTGAATAAATTGTGGTATATGAATGTAATGTGATACCATGGTGTTATTAGAATACAATATTAGATACAAAATTAGATACTATAGTGCTATTAGAAATGATGACCAGGAAGACTTCAGAGATGGCTGGAAAGACTTATATGAACCGATGCTGAGAGAAAAAAGAGCAAAACCAGCAGATCCTTATACACAGTAACAACCATAGTGTGCAAGGATTTTTTTCTAGTAGACTTAGAAGTTCATTGCAATGCAAAGACTTAAAAAATTCCCAGTGGTCTCTTAAAGCAACATGCCTTCCACATCCAGAGAAAGAACTATGAAATTCAATGGCCGAATGTAGCAGATCATTTTCTTTTGTATTATGTTTCAGTTTGTTTTGTGATTTCTCCCATTCATTTTAATTCTTCTATGCAACATGACTAAGGAGAAAATGTATATAAAAGGAATGTATATATGGAATCTATATAAGATTGTATGCCATCTCTGGGAGCGAGGGGGAGATAGGGAAAGGAGGGGGAAGATGGGGGAAAATTTCAAGTTATATGGAAGTGATTTTAGAACATTGAAAACAAATAAAATAATAATTACCAAAAAAAGACATGTATGTTTTTCTCTTTGACGTCAAATTTCTGGAATTTGGCCATGGCCTTTCTGGGACTATTCCTTTTTGGAGTCATACAGTGGATACTTTCTATGTTGTCCTGTCCTTTGATTATAGTAAATCTGGGTAGTTTTGATTTGGGATATTTTAAAATAAGATGTCCAAATTCTGTGTGTGTGTGTGTGTAGTTTTCAGAAAGTCCAGTGATTCTTACGTTATATCTGATTAACTTTTTTCAGATCAATTTATTTTTATATTAGATTTTATATCCAACCTTTTTATGTCTCAAATTTTCTCCAATTTTTTCAATCCTTCCAATAATACAAGTAGAAAACAAGTTTTAAGAGGATATATTTAGTGTATGGGAGAAATTAAAAGATTTAAATCTTCCCATTGGTATCCTGGGCCTAGCATTTTGTCCCTAATAGTAGCAGCTGGTGGCAATGACTACATTAGGAGTCAAGAACAAACTGGAAAAACTGAGAAAAGGCAGCTTCTTGACTCTCCAAGGAACCTTGAAGGGAAGTCTAAGGGGAACTGTATGAATATACTATGCAGAGGAACTTCCAGCAATCAGGAGCTGTGAGTTTACACAGTTTTGCTATGCACCCTCTCCAAGCTTTAGTCCATTTCCCCCTCAATTGTGTTAAATGTGTATATGTGAGACTTTTGTTGAATTTAGGAAAATTTTATTCACCAATGTGAAATAGAGAACACAGAGAGCATAGACAACTGTAGAATTGAACAAACATTTTTGTTATATGACCTTTGTAATACCCTTTTCTAAAAAAGCTTATTATGTCTGGTAGAATAATTGATATTAATTAATAATCACAGCAGTGTGGGCACACTTTTGAGAGCTCTTAAGGTTAATTGTACTCACACAGGTACTGTTAGAGTCAGGTCCACTGATAGCAAAACCAACATTCAGCTCTTCTAGGAGCTCCTTGTATGGACTTAGGTGAGGTAGTTAATATTTCTTTTACAAACAATTTTCCTCTTTTACCACAGAAAAGAATTGGATAAGAAGATTTCCCAGGTCCCTCCCCTGTCTGAAATCTGTCTACTTTGTATTCTTTTATGTTGTCTTCTAATTTTTTCACATGTTTAAATTAATATTCTTAAATTCAACAAATGTTTATTGAGGAAATATAGTGCTAGAAACGAAGGGATAAACAAAGATAAATAAGACAAAGCTGCTATCACTATGGAGTTTATACTTTAGTAGCAGAGACTGCAAGAAGCTTACATTCTATGGAGAAAAATGATGTGTACATATTAAATACATACAGAATACATTCCTAGTGAAATTCAAGGTGGTTTGGGAGACAGGGCTCCAACGTTTGTTTTGAGATGGAGTTAGGGAAGGTTTTATGCAAAAGATGTCACTTGAAATGGATCTTGAAAGAACCCAGAGATTTCTAGCTATAGAGAGGAGGAAGGAATGCTTTTCAGGCATGGGGTGGGGGCGGGGGGGGGGAGTCAATACAAAGGCATAGAAACAGGAGAAAATAGGTCAGTATGGCTGACCAACAGAATGGGTAGGAGGGTGTAACGTGTAAAAGAACTAGAAATAGAAAAGGGCTGGGTTGTAAAGAGCTCTTTATAGCAAACAAAGGAGCTCCCATTTGATCCTAGAGGTGATAGGGAGCACCTGAGTTTATTGAGCAGGGGACAGAGGTAGTCAGATCTTTGCTTTAAACAAAAATCCCTTTGGCAGCTATATGGAGAATCAGAGTGGGGAGAGTCTTAAGGTGAAGAGAATAGGTAGGTTTTCACAGTCGCTCCTGTGAGAGACCCTCGCCTGAATTAGGTAGGAGCTTTGTGGACGGAAAGAAGGAGATGGATGCAAGAAGCTTTGATTAGCTAATTAGGTTTGGGTTTGTATATATTTCTTTTCTGTTTTTGTTTTCTAAGTGTGTGTTTGTATCTTATTTCCTTCAAGTGCTATTTAAAAGTAGATACGTTTTTATTTATCTTGTATTCATTTTTTTCAAACATTTAATGTTTTTTGTACCAGTGCTACTCCATAAATAATGACAGACTGACACGAAGGTATAGGTGGATTTCAGTTGGAACTAGAGACTAGGTATGGCCTGGAAGATTCCATTTTCTAGAATATTCCCCCCACATCTTAATGACAATTTTCTGAATGACCAAATTGCTCAGACCCTTGGTACAATTTGATAGTTACTATGGCTCCAAATACCAAACTGACCATTTGTGGTGCCGTTTTTTTTGACCACTTATACGTATGGCCAAAAAACAAGTCTTCTTTCCCTTCAGTCCCGACGTTCTCCTGCATTTTAGTTAAAGCTCCTCTGACTGGGAAAGACAAGGACATCCTGACCTTTCCACAGCTGCTTCCAAATCCTCATAGGTCAGCTGTTCACTAGCAGGAAAACCAAGGCTTGGAGATGACAAGAATTTAAGAGGCCATTCCCAAGCTCTGTTTCCTTTTGGTACAAAACATACAGAGACCACAGTTAAATGTCCTAAATTGCTTGATGCTGCCAAGTGGGTTTAAAGCTGGGAGCAATGCCATTTTAAACTCCTGCATGCTTTATGCAGGCTGGCATTGTCAAAACTTAAGACTTTCAAATGAGTCTCTGGCTTCCTTTCCAAACACCTCCAGATCAAGACTGAGTGGCATCAGATTAATTGTTCCAATTCATCATTTCCCAGCATTCAATTGGGGCCCATCAAAAATTACACTTACAGTGGTTTAGAGAGATATATCACTGTTCCAATTCATTCAGCGGTATTGGGACTTGGATTGTGTCCATATACCACTTCTTTTAGTACCACTAACATTTCCAAGCTGTTTTCTAAATAAATCTTTCTTGTTTACATAACCTGTCGTCATAGACATTTGTCCAGATTATCTTCCATTTTTATGGCCTCCTGGGTTGAGACTTATATTCTTGTCTGTTAATAGTCATCATCAAGAATTCAGAGAGCCCCCATCGTGTGCATAATGCTAAATGAGTCCCCCTGCCCCCCATTCTTGTACAGCCGAAAACTAATCTGGAGGATTTGGAGCTAGTCTGTGCTAATTTCACTCCAGAGGTAGGGGGCTACTTTTCAGGTGAAACAGTATATAGCACCCCTAGGCAGAGAAATCAGCCTACAGAAAATAAAAGGTGTTTTAGTCAGAGGCTGATATTCACAGTGAGGAACTACAGTTGATGAGGAGCACCTCATAAGAGGGTAAATTGTTTTCTGACAGTGTTGAGCCTCCTTTGGGCCCTGGGGCATTATTATGGTTATATAGATTCCATGTTTGGTTTAGAGATAAAGGCTTCAGCAGGAGAAAAAAGCCAAGGAGAGAGAGAGAGAGAGAGAGAGAGAGAGAGAGAGAGAGAGAGAGAGAGAGAGAGAGAGATACTCAATCTTGGAATGTATGTGGAATTGCTGCCCCACTGTGGAACAATTAGTTCTTGCATGCCATTTTATTAGCATGTAGAATTTGAACCAAGTTACTTTCAGGCATTTGAAATTGATGATGTGTAAATATAGAACAGAATCATCCTTAAACCCCCATGTGGGTTGATGAGTCTACATTGGTGTTGCCCAATCAGTGAGTTCAAGATCTGGCACTGGAGTGTTTTTGAATCTTAGGTATCCTTTGCCATTTTGGGAAGGGAGGAAGGAGACAGAGATGGTGGTGATTGATGAATTGTAATGATGTTGGAAGCAAAAAGAACTTTTGTATGCTCTCACAGCGTTGGGTTAGGAAAGTGGCTGGATTGATGGGAGAGTGTCTAGAAAGAGGGGCAGCACATATCTCTCACCTTCCGGTATTTCTTGGGAAGTTCATAAAGGGTACTCCACTGAAAGACATGAATAGATTCTATTCTGCTGGTCTCACATTCCTTGCTAATATAATTTAATACAAATATATTTTAACCAAATGAAACTGGATTTATTTCAAAGAAAATTTGAGTTACCTTCTAGTTGGAGGGTTTAAGATGTTTGGGCATAGGATGCCCTTCTACTTTAGAAATATGCTAATAGAAAAAGTACTAGTCATGGTTGAACAAATTATGGTATATCAATGTTCTGGGACACTGTGTTGTAAGAAAGATAAATGTGAAGAATTTGGGGAAACACAGGAAGACTTGTATAAACTGATGCAGCATGAAGTATACAGGACCAGAAAACAATGGTTAAAATAATATAAATGAAAATAAGAGTAAAAGACAATTCGTTTTGATTAATTCAGTGAACAATTTTGGTCCCAATTAGAAATATGGAAGACTACAAATGCTGAATTTTGCATATGCTGTTGCAAATGTTGCCAGTAAGTTTGTTAAATTATTTTTATTTATTACAAGTGTATGGTGATTATAGTGATATAATGGTGGTTACAGTCATAGTAGAGGTATATTGGAAAATTACCATTACTCTCTACCAAGAAAGAAAAAGATTATTATTTCTTGACCTCATATAAAAGAACTTTAAAATACATACTGATATTCTCTCAAATACCCTAGTCTCCCCATTCTTAAAATTGCTCCTTTATCATTACCTCCTTATCCTCCTACTCACCTCATGTATGTTCAGAAATGGTTATACCTTTGATCTTGTCATCACCCACAAATTCACAACTTCTATGTTCAAATACATTCTGAAATTCCCTTATCTGTTCACAATCTGTTGTTTTTTCCCTCTCCCTCTGCCTTATAAATTCAAACACTGTTCTTTATTCTCACTATTCTCTAGTCTTTCAACTCTTTAATTCTTTCCTAGACCGTTATCGTTGTACTGGCTATATTCTCCTTCCTTCCCTATTTTGAACCTGTGGTCAATTAGTTTAACTCTACATCATCTTTCCCCTTAAGGTCCTTCACTCCTTTTCTTATTTCTGATCTTGCCCTAGAAGCCATGGTCCTGGATTACTCCTACTACCTTCTGTCTTTGCTTCTAATCATGTACTATTGGGCAAAGATGGAAAAAATAATGAAACTGTGTTCACTGGGTCCACTACCAATTTATGTTATATAACATCAACGGGGTTCTCAATGGAGCAAGGAAATCTTTTTATGTCTTCCTGATTGCCTTTCACTTCCATGTATTTATACATTCCCAATGAATTATCTTCTCTTTTGTCTTTTTTGGTGAGACTTACTACTGTGGATTCAAATTTTTCTGTTGTGCCAATTATTTCATGCCATGCAGGCCATAGCAAGCCATGCTTTCACAATGTTTATTTATCTTTTAAATCATTCAGGAATACCCCACTATGGTTCCACACTTTGTGGGAATCTTCATAAGATATTGATTCATTTTCCTTTGTCTTATAAAACTTATTGATAAGTGCTTGAATTCTTTTGCTTGATCTTAGGGGTGTATTTTCTTCTGCTATTAGTATCTCCCCAGTTGGTTTATGTGCTTATGCTTGATCAAAGTCTTTAACAGAGTTTTCTTTCTCCTGAGATCTTAGGTAATTTCAGTCTCTCCCCCCAACCTGATTATCCCTTATTGCTCACTTCCTGACTCTCTTCATTTGCAGTTTCCCTGAGGTCTGGATCTTGAAGATTCTCAGCCTCTTCCCACTCTGAGAAGTTCATGGTTTACCAAACTTAACATGATCTTTGCCACAAGTGACATGGGGTCAGGGGGAGCAGCGATGAAACAGAACTGGCCACAGCTTGATGTTGGGCACTTTTTATCAGGCTTTAGTAGTGTGCCATACAATCTCTCTGTCTCCCTCTGTCTCTGTCTCTGTCTGTCTGTCTGTCTCTCTCTCTCTCTCTCTCTCTCTCTCTCTCTCTCTCTCTCTGTCTCTCTCTCTTTCTCACATACACACATACACACACACACACACACACACGCACGCACACACACACACACACACATACACACACACACACACACACACGCACACACACACACAGAAACATCCTGCCCCATTCTCTCTGTTCTTCCACTTTCTGTGCCAAAGCTCTGCCAAACTGATAAAGTAGTCTCAACAAATATATAATCTCTGTTTAGAGCTTGTAACTCAAGCACTGGGTTGGGGGTGAAGGAGGTTGGAGTGCAAACCCATGGTTCATCTTATATAGTACTGCTTCTGATGGTGGTGGATGTTGGGTGAGTAGGTATTGAGTGAGCTTATTAAAGGTTATGGATTAGCCATCTGCTGTTACTTCATCAAATTTTTACCTTATTTGGGTTCTTTGATATTCTAGATTGTGAAAACAACTGAAATCGCTTTATCTCTTGAACATAATTCTTGGAAAAGTTTTATGAAATCATAAGGACTGGAGAAAATTTCTAGTCCTCCATCTTGTTGGTCATGTGATTCAGAAGTCTATACCTCCCAAATTGACTCCTTATCCCACTTACTTTTCCAGACTTTTCCATTCTATGTTGAACTTTCCTTTTCCTTTTCAACTGAGAATCTCACTTTACATGTCACTTAAAAAATTGAGGCCATTCACTAAGAACTCCCTGCTCTGCCCTCTTTCTGATCTCACATTGGGCACCCCCTTGATGGGCACAAATGATTCCATTCTATCCCATATTCCATTGTATCCCAACCGATTGCCCTCTATCATTCTCATTCTCTCACATCTTCAATTTCTCCCTTTATGCTAGCTTATTTTCTACTGTTTACAAATATGCCTGTATCTCCACGGCACTAAAAAACCATTCTCTTAAGCTATCCATTATGGCTAGCTGTTACCCCATATATTTCTGTGCCTAAACTTTTGATACTCCCACTTCTTTCTCTCTCAGTCTTTTCTTAACTCTCTATGGTGTGCCTTCCAGTCTAATCGTTCAGATTAATCTGCTCTCTGCAAAATTACCAGTGGTCTCTTAATTAATAAATCTAATGATTTTTTTCTGAGTCCTCATCTTTCTTGCCTTTCTGCAACCATTGATACTGACAATCACTCTCTTGTCTCTGAAACTCTCTTCTCTCTAGGTTTTGTTCTCCAACATGATTGGCTAGAAATGAGAATCACAACTCTGAGTACCTTGCTTGGAATAACACTAGTTATACTTCAGCTTTCCTTTCTACATGCAGAAATGTGGTATAGGACTTGGTGAGCATATTTCTGACTGTAAAGAATAGAATAAAACCCAAAGATGTTTACAGTAGAATTCACTGATATATTAAAAATGGATATGCCAACATAAAATAATATACCTACTTAATATTTTTTAATGAAAAATTAGGAACTATTCCCCAAATTTATAGCATGAAAAAGAAAATTGGATTGGTGCAGGTATGGTTTTAGTTATATGGTAAAATAGATGCATGGCTTATAGGTGTTACAAATGGCTAAATAACAGTGCTCAAGATATCAAGAATGAACTGTTCTTTCTGTTCTCAACCATCAATCAGTCTAGACATGGAAAACCTACTAAGGAATCTCCCAGGTTTTCCTCTGATGCCTTCATACTCACTGCAAATTGAGTATGGGTTTATTTCCTGTAGGATGCACTTCAGGGTTAACTATTTTTTAAAATGCTATTAAGTCATGAAACTTACTAAATTTGATGAGGATGGCTATTGGTAACCTCCCAAACTGAGTAGATTTTATCTTTAATATTTCCTCCTAAAGTTTCATTTGAAATTTGCTATTTTGCATATTACCATTAATTAAAATTATGATGTCATTTGGCAACATCAAGCCTTTTTTTCCAGAATGAGAATTGGGGATAGTAAAACAAAAATAACTAGAATGACTAAAGACTACATGTGTGTAGCTCCTGATACCAAAGAGATTCTATAAAACCATTCATTTATCTTTTAGTTTGCTTATGATTAGTGTAATCTAAAGTTTCCCAAGGTCTGCTTCCTCTAGACTGGCTCATTTGTAAAAGATCTCAGCTCTACTTTTTTTTTAACTTTTATTTATAAATTTTGGCTTTATATCATCTACATTTCCCTACATATGCCTGTTCACTCATTTCTGAGAAATCCATCTCTTAATAACAAAAGAAAAAAGAATTTAGAAAAACTAAAAAGCATATCAAAACATACCAAACACAACTAAGTTTGATATTTTATGTGGAATCCCACACTCATAGCCCCACTATCCTTAAAAGAAGCGAGAGATGCATTTCCATATCTTTTGGAAGAACACTAAGCTTGGTCATTATAATTTCACATTATTCAGTTGTGAACATGTTGTTGTCATTCTACTTTTTATTGCAATAACTAGGTGTCTATTATTTTCCTGGTTCTTCATTTTGTAGAATTCCATATAAATCCCCTCATGATCCTATGCATTTACCATGCTTGTTGTTTCCCACAGTCATATGCTAATGCACCAATCAATGAATGAATCAATAAATATTTAGTAAGTGATTAATATGTACCAGGCACTCTGATCATCACTGGAGATAACTAAGAAAAGGAAAATAACAGAATATGTCCTGAAGGGTCTTATATAACCAATTAATCTATTTTATATATTTTAACTTTGAGCAGTATTAATATGAATGCATGAAATTACATTGTAAGATTCATTATTTGCATTTATTGGAACCCAGATATATTCTAATGATGGAGATAGTATGTATATAAATAGGCATATTCACATATCACAAGTTGTTTATCCATTCCATAGTCAATGACTATCTCCTTTATCTTAGTTCTATATTACTATAAAAGGTGATGCTATATGTATTTTGGTGTATATGGGAGGATTCAATACCATTTCCTTCTGGAATTTAAATCTCTTGAGTTACTAGGTTCCTACCAGAACTATGTTGTTTCATCTCTTAAAGATCAAGGCAGACAGCTAAGATTTGGGGGCCTAGTGAAGCAGATTAGTACATGTATCCTTTCATATTTCTTCCGTATGTGCAACACCAGGAGTACTTTCAATTCGGTCATTTTAATTGTGAATTAGTCATTCACAAGGGAATATAGAATTATATTGCTGTTCCTTGAGATAACACACTAGATTAATTTATCTGGTTACAAAGATAGAATCTTTTCTTACACACCTAGAATGTGATAGAATACACACTGTGAGTTCTCTTAAAGCTGCAGAGTATTGGGGGTGGAGAGATAGGATAATAGAAATATTGATTTAGAGTTTAAGAGATCCTCTGGTCTAATCCCTTCATTTCACAGATTAGGAAATTGAGATCCAGAGAAGTATATTGTTCTGCCTAAAGTCACAGCAGTAGTACATGGAAAAGTTGGGATTAGAAGCCAGGTTTTCTGATTTTGAACCCAGCCCTTTTTCTGTTGTACGTGGCAGGATCATGGATGGAGATGTCCACTTCTAGCAGTGGTGTAAAAGCTTTCAGCGTAACTGAATTGGGCTGCAGGAATTAGGCAACTCTATGAAACTAATAGCATCTTTCTCTAAGAGGCACTATCAAAAGTCCAACATAGAATTTATAAAGCTGAGTAAAAAGTCTGATCCCTTCACCTGGTAACATGTAAACAAGCAGAGCATGAAGATGAATAATGAAAAGACAATCAGCCCTACTTCACCTCTCTGAGTTGAGAGATGGGCCAGGAAAATCAAACCCATGCAAAGCGGGAAAACATGACATAGGTCTAGGAAGGTTAGCTAAACTACAATTTGGATTGTATAATGTCTGAGGTCTCTTTCCAAAAGCAAGTATCTTAATCAGCCCCTGTAACAATGGAATTCAAACAGAGATTTGATATGATTCTCTGGGCGGTGATCTCATCAATTTTTCTGCTTCCTGAAAAAAGTGTAGACACAACCACTTTTGCTGATCTGGGGTAACTTCCGTTCAATTATTGCTATAAAACCTCCACGGGGGCTCAGGCTCACCTGGTCTTCTTAGAGTCTTCCTCTAGGTCTCTTGCCATTGTATAGTCATTATAGCCAAGAGTCTGTAATCCTTGTGTCTCTATGCATGCTGGGCCCAGGAGAAGGAAACAGATGTCATGCTATGGTGCTCTGCTGCCCTAAGTTTGTCTTGCCTGCCAAGAAGAGAAATACCATTTCATTTGTTTCCTCCACTAATACCTGAGCCTGCCTCCGTGCAAGTACCTTTCTCCCTCCCAGTAACACACTGAAGGCCTGAAGGGATTTCACCTTGAGGTTGAGTCCCTGGGATGTTAATGGCCTTTCTGAATTTATTCTTAGTGATCAACAAATTCATACCTGGTTATACTTTCCCCATCCCAATGATTCTTAGTCATTGACTATTGTTATTGAAACCAGGCTTTCTTTCCCTTACTGTCCATTCCTTTATTCCCAATCCCTTCAATACACTTCCTCACCTTTACCCATCTCACCCCCTCCCCACTGACTCTAAAGCTACCCATCCTTGAACTGCACTTCCTAGAATGCCTGGTTCATAGGTAATGAATTTAATTTCATTTTAAATATTTTTTCTTTCCCCTCCTTTCTTCTGACCCTCACTGAGACTTGCCTCCTTCCTGATGATACAGTCACCTTAGAAACCCTTCCACTTTTGCTCATTTCCCCTTGACGCATTAGTCAAGGAGAGAGATTTGTAATATTCCTTTCTCTTCATTGCTACTTTCAAATTCATCACCTGCCACCATCACTCAGTAACTTCTCTGAGATTTACTCAGTTGATAACTATCATTATCTCTATACTGATGATTCTCAGGTCTACGACTCCATATATAAAACCTGTTTGCTGACTTCCAGTTTCACATATCTAAATACGTATGAGAAATTTTGAACAGGAACTACCACAGAGATCTTAAGTTCAACATAACCAAAATTGAATTCATTATCTTTTCTTTCCAAACCCTTCTATCTTCCAAACTTCCCAGTTGCTAACGAAAGTACTACCATTCTTCCATTCATCCAGGCTCATAAAATTGGTATCATCCTCAACTATCCATTCTTTCTCACATCCCCCTCCCATATCCAATCTGGTGCCAAGTTCTATCTATTTCACCTTTGTAATCACTTACACCCCCTTCTTTCCTCTGACATTTCCCCCATTCTTGTGCAGGCCTTCATCACCTCATCTGGGTATTGCAATAGCCTAATGGTTGGTTTCCCTGTCCCAAGTCTCCCCTTACTTAGATGTCATCTTCCCAAAGAAGAAATCTGTCTGTGTTATCCCTCCTCACAATGTACTCTAGAACTCCCTATCACTTTCAGGACCAAATATAAAATCTTCTGTTTGTCTTTTAAATCCTTATATAAACTTACCTTTCCTACCTTTTCAATCCTTTTAGACTTTTATTCTCCCCTATGTGCTCTGTGATCTAGTGACACTGGCCTCCTTAATGTTGGTCCAACGAGACACTCTATCTCCTGACTCAAGGGATTTTTATTGGCTCTCCTCCATGCCTAGAATTATTTCCCTCCTGCTCTCTGTCTTCTGGCTTCCTTCAAGTCCCCAATAAAATTCTACCTTCTATAGAAAGCTTTTCTTGATCTCATTAATATTTCTAGTGTCTTCCTTTTATTTTTCACCTTCAATTTGTCTGTATATATCTTGCTTGTACTTAAGTGTTTGTAGGTTGTTTTCTCATTAAACATGGACTTCTTGAGAGTAGGATCTACATTTTGTCTTTGTATCCTTAGCACGTGCATGATAACTGGCACATAATAGATGCTTAACAAAAATGCTTGTTGATTGATAGTTCTTTGATGATGTCTTTTATAATATTTTTGGTGTGTGATTCTTTATTAATAAGATGCTACAATTTCTACTCACATCATGTGTCTCTCATTTGCCTTTCATGTAAACTAAAACTGGGGGTGGTTTTTTCAATATGGGAGCTATATATTAGCATTGGAAGAATATTGATATTAAAAATGGACTTTGACTTCATCACCCATTTTAAAATGTCAATTGTAATAGTACCCTAACTTATCAGTGGCACTTCAGATTGTCATTAATGAGAGAAAGCCCCAACTATATATGGGTAGTTTATATTAAATTAGATATTCTCTTTGGTGATTTCTGTATGCATACATCATGGACTGTTATTTGGGGAATAAGGATATCCCGTGATGCTAGTTTGGTTTCTATTGTTTTTTGTGTGTGTTGGAAGATTTGTAGAGACATTAGAATTTTGAGAAGTTCAGAGAATGATTTGCATCCTGATTGCTCTATTTCATAGTGCAGTTAAAATTAATTATATATTTGCCTCTATAAATGTGGGAAAGAAAATTGTTAGTAATTGAAGTATATCTATTCAGATAGTTTGATACCCCTTGGAATGAATGTAAATTACAAAATCACAGAATTTCAGAGTTCAAAAGGGTCCTCCAAGAACATTTACTCTGACCTTCACTTTCTGAAAAAGAATCCCTCTTACAATATGTTCTACCTTTGATCGCCAACAGACAGTGAAAGGGTGTCCACCATCGTCTGAGGCAGCCCATTCCACTTTTGGATGGCTCTAGTAGCTAGGAGGTTTTCCTTTTATTAAACTTATATTTGTCATGTTATAACTTCTGCCAATAGAGTTACATTTAGACCAAACAGAAGCCTGATCCTTTTTTTCATATGACAACCCATCAAATACTTGAAATAGTTGTTCTCTCTCTCCCTACACACATCTTTTCTCCTCCAGGATAAACATTTCCATTTCCTTCAATTGATCTCAAGTTCATTCATCATTCTCATTACTCTCTTTCAAAAATTTTTCAGTTTATCAACTCTGTCTTAAAATGTGACACCCAGAGTTGTATATAATGCTCTGGATTTGAACTGATCAGGGCAGTTCATAATGAGACTATTATCACTTAAACCCTATAGGTGTTTTCAGAAGAATTTTTATCTAGCCATATTCTCCACACCTCTATACTTATAAAATTGATTTTTTGAACCTAAGACTTTAAATGATGAACATATAGTGTGGATGGGATCCATTAGGACTATGGAAATAATATATGTAAAACACTTTGCATCCTAAAGTGCTATATAAATATTAGCTATTATTATTTATTGTGATTATAATAGGTACTTTTTACTATCTTCATGTGATCTTAATTTAATCATAGTTCCATACTTTGAATTGGACACTTCTGTTTTAGCAAACTGACTTACTTTTGACAGTTTTCAATTTATTTATTTTTTGTTTTCAACATTCCCTTCTATAAGTTTTAAATTTTCTTCCCTTCCATCCCCCCCTTTCTCCCCAAGATTGCATGCAATTTGATAGGAGCTCTATATATGCATTTCTGTTAAACGTATTTTCACATTAGTCATGTTGCATAGAAAAATTATAATGAATAGGAGAAACCATGAGAAAGAAAACAAAACAAAATAAAACAAAAAAAAGTCTGCTTCACACGGCATTCTGACTCCATAGTTCTTTCTCTGGATGTAGATGTCACTTTCCATCATTAGGCCTTTGGAATTGTTTTAGGTTCTTGATTTGCTGAGACATCTATTAAAAAATGATTGCACACTGTGGCTTTTTCAGTGAACAATGTTCTCCTGGTTCTGCTCACTTCACTCAGCATCAGTTCATATAAGTCATTTCAGGCCTCTCTGACGTCTTCCTGTTCATCATTTCTTATAGCACAATATTATTCTATTACTTTCATATACCATAACTTGTTCAGCTATTCCCAAATAGATGGGCATTCCTTTGGTTTCCAGTTCTTGGCCACCACAGAAAAAGCTGCTATAAATAATTTTGTACACATGGAATCTTTTCCCATTTTTATGATCTTTTGGGGATACAGTCCTAAAAGTGGTGTTGTTGGGTCAAAGGGTATGCACATTTTTTCAATTTATTTTTGGATTTCGACATTCATTTCCACAAAATTTTGAGTTCCAATTTTCCTCTCCATCTCTTCCCTCCCCCCACTCCATAATACTTTGCATTCTGATTACCCTTTCCCTCAATATACCCTCCTTTCTATCACACCCTACCTTTTTCTTATCCATCTTCTCTCTTTTCTTGTAGGGCAAGATAAATTTCTATACCCCGTTACCTGTATTTTTTATTTTCCAGTTATATGCAATAATAATTTTCAACATTCGTTTCTAATACTTTGAATTCCAACTTCTCTCCCTCTCTTCCTCCCTACCCATCCCCACTGAGAAGGCAAGCAACTCAATACAGGCTATATATGTGTCATTTTGCAAAAGACTTCCATAATAGTCGTGTTGTGCAAGTCTAACTATATTGCCCTCCATCCTACCCTGTCCCCACTTTTTTCTATTCTCTCATTTGACTTTGTCCCTTCCCAAAAGTATTTACTTCTAGTTACTCCCTTCTCATATTTTCCCTCCCTTCTATAATTCCCCTCACCCCACTTGTCCCCTTTTCCCCTACTTTCCTGTAGTGTAAGATAGATTTTCATACCAAATTTAGTGAGCATGTTATTCCCTCCTTAAGCCCTATGTGAAGAGAGTAAGCTTCACTTTTCCCTTATCACTTTCTCCCTTTTCTCCTCCATTGAACAAGAATTTTCTTATCTGTTTTATGACTGATAGCTTGCCCCATTCCATCTCTCCCTTTCTCCTCCCAGTATTTTCCTCTATCACCCCTTAATTCAATTTTATTTTTTTATGGATATGATTTAACTTAACCTGTACTCTCTGTCTACATGTGTGTGTGCGTGTGTGTGCGTGTGTGTGTGTGTGTGTGTGTGTGTGTAATCCCTCCACCTACCCAAATACTCAAGAATAACAAATATTGTCTTTCCATGTAGGAATGTAAGCATTTCAGCTTTAGAAAGTCCTTTATGATTTCTCTTTTCTATTTACCTTTTCATGCCTCTCTTGATTCTTGTGTTTGAAAGACAAATTTTCTTTTCAGCTCTGGTCTTTTCATCATGAATGCTTGAAAGTCCTCTATATCATTGAATGACCATTTCTTTGCTTGAAATATTTTACTCAATTTTGCTAGGTTGGTGATTCTTGGTTGTAATCCCAGTTCCTTTGACTTCTGAAATGTCCTATTCCAAGCCCTTTGATCCCTGAATGTAGAAGTTGCTAGGTGTATTATCCTGATTGTACTTCCACAATACTCGAATTGTTTCTTTCTAACTGCTTGAAATATTTTTCTCCTTGACCTTGGAACTCTGAAATTTGGCCACAATATTCCTCGGAGTTTCTCTTTTCAGGTGTCTTTCAGGAGGTGATGGGTGGATTCTTTCAATATTTATTTTGCCCTCTGGTTCTAGAATATCAGGGCAGTTTTCCTTGATAATTTCATGAAAGATAATGTCTAGGCTCTTTTTTTTTTGTTCATGGCTTTCAGGTAGTCCCATAATTTTTAAATTGTCTCTCCTGGATTTATTTTCCAGGTCAGTTGTTTTTCCAATGAGATATTTCACATCGTCTTCTATTTTTTCAAACTTTTGGTTTTGTTTTCTAACTTCTTGGTTTATATCATAATCGTTAGCTTCCCTGACTTCCACTCTCTCTTTTAAAGAACTATTTTGTTCAGTGAGCTTTTGAACCTTCTTTTCCATTTGGCTAATTCTGCTTTTTAAAACCTCCTCCTCATTGATTTTTGGGACCTCTTTTTCCAATTGAGTTAGTCTATTTTTAAAGGTGTTATTTTCCTCACTGTTTTTTTGGTTCTCCTTTAGTAAACTACTGACTCGCTTTTCAAGTTCTTCTATGGCCTAGGCCCATTTCATATTCATTTTGCACGTACTGAAGGCAGAAGCCTTGACTTCCTCTGACAGTGTGCCTTGTTCTTCCTCATCCTAAAGAATGGAAGGAGACACCTATTCACCAAGAAAGTACCCTTCTATGGTCTTATTTTTACCTCCTGTTTTGGACATTTTCCCGGTCAGTTACTTGACTTCTGAATCCTTTATCAAGAGGAGGGTCCTAGTGCTCCTCCTCCCCCCAGTACCATGCTCAAGGCTGAGATTCAGATCAACAGCTCAATTCCAGGGGCTTTGGGTGGGGGCTGGGCTGCCCATCAGGGCTGAGGTTCAGATCAGTCATTCAGTTCCTTCAGAGGCTTTAACCTGAGCTACCTGGACAATGGGCCCAGGCTGCTTTTGTGGCCAATGTAGCTGCCTGCTGCCCAGTGCTACTTCTGCCTCTGTCTCTGTCTACTTGGGTCCAGTGCTGGGGGGACTCTGTTCCCCTCTTGCCTGACTGGGAAAGCCCTCACACACTGACCTTTGGAGCTTTCTTTATCACTTGTGGGTTGAGGGATCTGGGACCCTGCCTGCTGGGAATTCTGCCCTGGAGGTCTGTTCAGGTCCTGTTCTTCCCTCTGCTGCATGACCAGGGCTGGGCTCTGCTCTGCTCAGTGTCCCAATAGAACTTTCCTGTCGGCCTTCTAGGTTACTTTTGGCTGAAAACCTCTTTCATTCTATTGTTCTGTGGCTTCCACTGCTCTAGAATTTGAGAGTCACTTTTACAAGTATTTTGTGGAATGTGGGGGAAGCACTAGAGTATATGCGTCTTTCTACTCTGCCATCTTCTACAAAGTCCACATAAATTTTTATAATGAAATTTTAGCTTGAGGTGTTGATGTTCTGACCAATAACTCTACTGGAAGTAAGGTAGAGGTACTTTAAAAAAGTTTATAATTTTTATTTAATCACTAAGTACATACTTAACACTACCATGTACATGGTACTATGCTACATGTGGAGGATATAAATGTAATTTAAAACAAAGGGAAAGAAGAATTACTTAATTCCCATTTTCCTTTTATTCTCCATCAAGAACAATGTTATTCAGAACAAAAATGCTAGACAAGATATTCAGATGCCCCAGTGAAAGATGTTACAAAGACACTCACGGTATCAAGAACAGTCTTGATGTATGATTTTCTGGTCAGTCCATATATGTAATATTGTGTCCCCTTCTAGAGACCACATTTTAAGAAGGATATTGATAGACTGGAAGAGGTCTAGAGGAGAAGAAATATTGGTTAGCAATTAGGGATCATGCCATATAAAGAACATTTGAAAGAACTAAGGACTTTAAACCTGACATCTCTAGGAGAAATTCTAGGAGTAGAATAGAGGACTATATTCAACATTCATTGATTTGATCAAGGCCTTTGATACTGTCAGTCCTTAGGGCTTGTGGAAGATCACAGAAAAATTTGATTGTGTAAAGTTCATCAGTATTGTACACCAGTTTCATGATATACATCTCTCTACTCCATCATCTGGGCTCCACCCTGGTATGCACATTTTTACAGCCCTTTGGGCATAGTTCCATTCTCCAGAATGGCTGGACCAGCTCATAGCCCCACCAACAATGAGTTAGTGTTCCAGCTCTCCTACATCTTCTTAACATTTATCATTTTCCTCTTCTGTCATGTTATAGCTACTCTGATAGGTGTGATGTGGTACCTCAGAGGTATTTTCTTTGCATCTCTCTGATCAGTAGTGATTTAGAGCATTTTTTTCCATATGGCTATAGATAACTTTAATTTCTTCCTCTGAAATTGCCTGCTCATATCCTCTATTTATCAATTGAGGAATGATTTGTATTCTTGGAAATTTGACTCAATTCTCTATATACTTTAGAAATGAGGGATGTATCAGAGACACTAGATGTAAAAATTCTTTCCCAATTTTCTGCTTCCTCCTAATCTTGGTTGCATTGGCTTTGCGTGTGCAAAAACTTTTCAATTTAATGTAATCAAAATCATCCATTTTGCATTTCATAATGTTCTCTATCTCGTGTTTTGTCATAAATTCCTCCATTCTCCATAAATCTGAAGAATAAACCAATCCTTGTTCCCCTCATTTATTTATAGTATCAGCCTTAATACCTAAATCATGTATCCATTTGGGCTTTATTTTGGTATATAGTGTCAGACATTGGACTATGCCTAATTTCTGCCAGACTGTTTTCCAGTTTTCCCATCAGGCAAACTAACTTTCCTAAGCGACCAAATTGGTGATAGAAGTTGTTATCAATGTAGTAGGTATGTTGACAAAACAGAAACCTACAGACTGAGGGACATCACAGCAGACTTCTGGAATAATCGTGATTGACACACTAAATTATACTAATGAATTCATATGCCTCATCCGACTTTAGAATCAGCTTTAGGTGTCTTGGAGAAGAAAGATGATATATCATACAGTTTGATACATGAGTTAATGTATTAGAGCAATGCAAAACTCAGTTTGGAAAGTTGGGTTGGGGACAGTTTGTAAAAGACTTAAAATACCAAACAGAGAGATTTCTATTTTATCCTAGAGGAAATAGGGAGTCACTTGAGTTAATTGAATGTGGAAAGGACAGGGTCAGAGGTATTCATTTTTAAGTTCTGTATAACCTAGTAAAAGAAGACAATTGGCACAGAGAAACTAACCAGGAGGTTTAGATGAGAAACAATTGAATTGTATAGTAGTAGAGCTTGGCCTCTAACTTAAGAAAATAAGATTGCTATATGGAGGAGGGAGTGTTTTCAAATATATATTAAATGGAGAATGACTTCTCCAGCTGAACATTGCTTATACATTGAGTAAGACTACCCTGAATATCCAGGGAACAAGTCCCTTGGGATAAATCATTCATGCTTTTGATTTTGAGGGGAATATTAGATTGATTTCACACTTCTAGGGGATGCTTAATTTGAGTACCATCAGAAAATCCTCTCAAATGCTCCCCCCTAAGCTCACTTTTGTTTTTTTATTTGACCCAGGCAACTAATAGAGCATCTGGGTAAGTACTCTGAACAACTTTTTCCTGAACTCTTCCATCAGGGCTTCTGTAATTAGGGCTATGAATAAGTCATAATTTGGTATGAAATTTGGAGAAGTGGCATCTAATATGAAGAATGCACATTTGTAGGAGCCTGGACTTGAATATGGAATGTTGGCAAACACTGGTCAATTAGTCAGTTGGCAAAAGATTCTGGCTGCCTGGTCAGTTGATTTCCTCATGGCAGTCTCAGCCTGGCTAAATTGTTTTTTATAGAGCAAGCCAGGCAAAGCAAAAATAATAAACAATTGGAAGGCTGAGAGTAGAACTGGTATGAATGTGCAATCTCACATGGAATGGGACATGTCTAGGACTACCTTGTGTGTGCAATAGATGCAGATCTTTGTAAAATGACTAAAGGTCCTAATTCAGAGGAGAGGCAGAACAGGAGATGGGATATTTTAAGGATATGCAGGAATCTCCTAATAGATTGGAGTTTAAAGATCTGATAAAATACATTCCACAAGAGAACTGAGACCCATAATACCAAACCACCTATGTCAACCTCCTAGAGTTTGACTACACACTAAAATGGCAAGATGAATCTAATATTTCTCTTCCTCAGAGTTCTGGAGAAAACTTGGTTATTTGGACTTGTTTTATGGCCACACTGAATGATTATACCTATCTCTGGATTCTGTGTAAATAGATCATAAGTATCATTTTCCCATTTAGGAAGAGCAATTATATATGTGCGCTGTTCAGGGGGACAATTGTCACAGTGGCCTAATGATAATTGGGTCCTAGTAACTATAATAGATATAGGTTGCTGCACTCCTACATAAAGCAAGGAAGTGAGGCAGTTGGGACTTGAATATCAACACTGCTCATTGGTATCTCTTGAACAGTAAAATTGTCATACAATTTATTATTGATTTCTTGTGTTGGACCACCTGAACATTTGAGAAAGGCTCCTTTTTCCTCCCAAGTATAAAACAATTCTGGCATTGGTATTTGGGGTCATTTAGAAACTATCCTGCAGTTTTGTGCAGAAGTTCTCCTGCAGTTTGCTTTGTCTCTCAGAGACTATCATGGCTAGTCAGTAATTTGAGTAGGTTAATATATGTAGCTTTGTATATATGGGTCAGAAAGGATGGAGCTCCCAGAGCTAAGTCAAGTCATCTCTGACTTATTACATTAACTTCACCAAGGATTGATTGATCATGTGTCCACTCAATAGGCAGAGAAGTTATAAAACTAAGAATAATACCTTGAGGGGCAACGTGACCTGTGACCTTATGATAGAGAGTTGATCTCACAGGCAAGAAGACCTGGGCTCAGCCTCTGCTTCTTACATAGCATTGGAGCTAGATAGGACATCAGTGGCAACCTAGTTCAAATTCCCTCCCTCCTCGCTCAGCCAGTGCATGCACGCACACACACACACACACACACACACACACACACACACACACACACACACACACCTCTGAGGATAAAAGTTTAGTTACATGATCTGCCCAAGATCACTAAAGCACTAAGCATCAGAAGAAAAATTTGAACCTAGGTCTTCTGTCTCCAAACCCAGTGTACTTTCTATTGTACCTAGAAACATGAATTGGCTATATTACCCTTGGTAAGTCATTTAATTTTTCATTGTCCCTGGCAACTCTCTAATACTGTTAAGTTGTGAATGTCTGCTCATCCACACCGGTAGAGAGTTTTCTTACTAAGAATTGCCTACACTAACAAAAATCACAGGATCTGGATAAAAGAAAAAAATCACTGAAGAATTAGCAAAGGAGTCACAGATATATCTAGCCATGTGTTCTGACAAGTATATTCACCTCTCTTCCTTTTCTGTCAACTTTCTAAGCAAGGTATCCATCACATCAATGGAAGAGGTAGACATGAGAGGCAGTCAGTTCTCATTCACTAGAAGTTTAAGCAGTAGCTAAATGGTCATCCATCAGTGATGTGGAAGAAAGTATTTCTTAGTTGGAAATTAGACTCTATGACCCCTCAAGCCCTTTGTAAACCAAAAAAAAAATCTATAATTATGAAGTTTTCCTAGCTTTATGCTAGTAACCTACTTCTTCATAGACTCATTCCCAAAAATGAAATTGAAAATCTTCAAAATGTCATTATATGTAAGTTTTTTTATATACTGCATTTCTTTTGACTTATCATGACATGGGAATGAATTGACCTTTAGAAAGGATGTCAGGCATCATATGCCCATGGGTTTCTGTGCCTACTAAGCTTTTAATTATAGAACCATACACATTTTTTTCTTATTAAATTTCTGAAACCCAGGAAAAGCACAGAAAAGATCCTTCAAGCCCTAGACATTTCGTGACTTCTTTCCCATCATTTTTTGACTTATTGACATGACCTGCTATGATTGGTCTCCTTATCTCAAGTTTTCCCCATTCCAGTCTGTTTTCTGCTCAGCTCTCAAATTAATCTTCCTAAAGTACAGATCTGATCGTGTTGCATCTGCATTCAATAAACTCCAATGGTTCTTTATTACCCCCAGAATCGATTATAAAATTCTCATTTGGCATTTAAAGCCCTTTACCTCCCCACCCCGCTGCCTCCCTTTTCCTCACTTAGTAATCTTACATCTTATTCCCCACCTAGTAATCTGCTATACAGTGACATTAGCTGCTTTCCAGTTTCTCCCACAAAACACTTATCTCCAGAATTCTAGTCCATTTTCACTGGCTGTTACCCACACCTACATTATCTCTGCCTCCTGGCTTCCCTTGCTTTCTTCTAACCCCAATTAAACTCTGCTCCCTCATAATTTCTTCTCTCTACTGATTATTTACTTTACCCTGTATATATCTTGTTTGCATGTTGTTGCCCACTGTACCAAGTGCAATATTTGACATATGGAAGGCAATTAATACATGTTAATTGACTGACTTACTGACAGATAGGGGTATTAGGAATCCCACTACAAAATCCACTGTGATATAATCTTAGCACCTCCTAGTGGTTGTTCCATACCTGAACCTGCTTGTAATTTAGCCCTACTGCTAAAATAGTGAATAAGATAAAATTCCTAGTGTGTGTGTCCCATATGCAAGTCATGGCTTCCTAGTGCTCACAATAGCATTTCCGCTCAGGCAGCCCTCACTGTTCCATTTTTGAAATCCTGGTCATGATTACTATAATCAAAGTGTACAAATGACCTCGTAAAGTCCATCCATTTGGCATCACTAACCTGACTGTGTTGCTGTGCTCTGTGTTACTTGGCAAACTTCCCAGAGAAAGATGAGTCACAAGCTGTTCTTTTGACTGCAATTTGCTCAAATCTAGGGGCCTCAGTGCCAAGCCAGACCCTTTTCAGGTCACAAAGATGCTTCGGGGGATATCAGAGAAAAGGGAAACACAAAGTGTGGCTTGCAATCCACCTAACTTGTTGTAAAGTTACTTGTAATAATCTAGTTTCTTCAAAACAGGTGACAAAGGATTGCCAGTGACCTGGACATACAAGAGAAGTCAACAGTATGACACAGTAGCCAAGAAAATGAATGCGATCTCAGGCTGCATTCAAACAAACAAAAAACAAATCTCATACCATGGCTCATAGGAATAAGAGAGTTCAGTTGTACTCTACCCTCATCAGGCATACCTGAAGTATTAGGTTGGATTGTTGGTGCCACATTTGGGATGGTGAAGGGCCTCAAGTTTCTGCTACATGAGAATTGCTGGGCAGAAGTGTGAATACTTCTCTTTGGGTATTTGAAGGTTTGCCTTGTGGAAGACAGATTAGACATGTTCTCCCTGTTTCTAGAGGGCAGACATAGGAGAAAAGGGTGGAAAGAACCAAAGAGGCACCAACAAAAGCTATACAAATGGACTGCCTAAGAAAGTAGTGGATTGCCAATTACTTGATGAAAAGTTAGATGACTGTTGGGGATCTCATATGAATGATTCTTCATAAGAGGTCTTGAAACAAAAGTTTGGTGACCATTTAATGGGCATGTTGTGGAGGACATTGCTTTAGGAGTAGATTCAATCAATCTATTCAAGGAACATTTATTAAATGCCTATTCTGTGTTATGTCTTTGCCAGCTTTGGGGATATAAACACAAAAGTAAAACAGATCCTGTTGTCAAGAACTCTTATCAGGAAGATAAGTGTCTGAGTATGTATGTGTACTTTCAGAGAGAACAATAAAAGTGAGTCCCAATGTACAATATCATTAAGGTGTGGGAGAAATGATTTATTGCTAAGCACAAGAAAGAAAAGCAAAGCATGATGAATCATAACATGAATTAACAGAACAAGTATGAAGGAATTATAATATAAATATAATATTATTATTTATTAAAATTTGTATATATGTTATATGTGATATAATAAATATAAAGGAAAACAAATATAAAGGAATTAATATAACTATTGTCACAATCCCCTGGGTGGGTGGTAATTCACAAGAGTTACACATAAATCAACTTTTTGATGACTTCTTGCACCTTTCTTTGGCATTATTTGATCAAATAGTCAAGCTTGATCTTTCTACAGGTTCTTTTCTATGACACTGATGTTACCTTGCCACCTGCCCATTCCTATTTCTGCTGCAGTTTGTAACCACTCTAGTAGACACTGCCTCTCACTGTTCACAGACCTTCAGACCTTTTAAATCTACAAAGTTGCCCACTGAAGGAAAAGAAACTCTAAGGGAGAATCCAAAATAACCCAAGACTTCCAGGATAAGTCTCAGGCTCAGCTGGAGCTATTTCATCCCCTGGGACTGGGCTTCAAGTAGGCAAGATAACCATGATATCAGGACAGAGAGGACTGTGTTTTACCCTGTTTCACAACATAGTCACATTTTACTTCTGAGTGTACTGACTCCATGACATCTCGGCAGTAAGTTGAAAGACTATGCATGGGAGATTAAAATGAAGAATAAAAACCTGTAAATTGGGGAAGGGGGAGAGGAGAGGAGCAATAGAATGGAAACATTGTTTCAAGTATAATTAATTAGTTAAGCAATCTCCTTTTCTGCCACCTTTTTCTTTGTAAAGAGGAAAGTGCAAAAGGGAATCAGAGAAAAAATGCAAGAGGATAGGATGGAGGGAAATAGATAACTAACAATCATAATTGTGAATAAAATGATATGTATGACTTTACCCATAAAATGAAAAGGGATACCAGAATTAGAAAAATAGAATTCAGCAATATATATATATATATATATATATATATACATATTCAGCAATATATATATATATATATATTTAAAATATACACTGGAAACATAAAGATGCACAGAGAGATAAAATAATGAGCTACAGCAAAATTTGAATTCAAATAGAATGTTTGAAAAGTTAAGCATTATAGGTGTGTGGTGATTAATGAATGGGAACTGAAAGGAACCTAAGTATTTCTAAGTTGCACATGGCACAATTACAAAAATTAACTCTACATTGGAGCATAAAAACCTCACAAAGGAATTAATAAAAGCATAAATAATTAAATTAAATATATTCTTGACTGATCACAACGCTATAAAATAATATTTTAAAAACTCTGAAACTCTGAAAATTACTAATGAATGATTATAAATTATTGGTCATTTGTTAGTGATAAATAATTGAATAATATATGCCTCTGTCAAGAGATGGATAGCATGCTATGTACTATGGTTGTTCATTGTAGTGATCAGAATTCTTGTCTTTCAAAGTTATTTGTTATTGGCAGCTGGTGATACAATGCATAGAGTGCTGGGCCTGGAATCAGATCTGATTGCAAATGTGTTGTATGAGCCTGAGCAAATTACTTAACCTTGGTTTATCTCAGTTTCCTCAATTTAAAATTAGATGAATAATAGCACCTACTTCTCAGAGTTGTGCAAATCAAATGTGATAATATTTGTAAAATCGCTTAGAACAAAACCAGACACATAGTAGGAGGGCTTATTCCCTTTCCAGTTTCCTTCCTTTACAGTAGTGTTTTTATTGTATAAATTAATTTATCTCATATTATTCCATTATATTCATATATCCTAATATGTTTACCATATATCATTTTCCAAACAAAAGGTACCCTTTTGTTTATAATTCTTTTCTATCACAAAAGGAGTTGATATAAATATTTTTGTATATATGAATCTTTTTTCAAAATTTTTTCTAATTTAATTGTTTTTAGTATTAATGATACTCCTAGTAGTTTTACTACTTTAACCTAGTAGGTTAAAGGACATGCACAGAAATTATTTTTGAGAGTTACTTGGAGTAATCCAGAGATTCAACAACATTACAACAATACGCCTTTTTTCTGCTACTCTTCCACTTATTTTCTTTCTTTTTTTAAAAATTTAACCTTGTCATTCTAACGGGTGTGGGAAGGAACATCAGAGTTGCCATAACTTACAGTTCTCTAGTTAATAATGATTTGGAAATTAAAAAATAACAACTATTGATTGCTTAGATTTCTTCCTTAGAAAATTGTCTATTTATTTTTTCCTTAGATTATTTCCATAGCCTCTGGTTGGTCTCTCTGCCTCAAGGGTCGCTTCACTGTAGTTTATCCTCCGCTGAACTGTTAGATTGGTTTTCCTAATCCAAAATTGCACCAAAGCCAACGAAGAGAAGAATGCCTTAAAAAGGAGAACTTGCCAAATGGAAAAGGAGGTCCAAAAATCTCATTGTAGAAAATAATTCCTTAAAAATTAGAATGGAGGTAATGGAAGATAATGAGTTTATGATAAATTAGTAAAGTATAAAACAAAACCAAAAGAATGAAAAAATAGAAGATAATGTGACGTGTATCCCATTGAAAAAACAACTGACCTGGGAAATAGATCCAGGAGAGATAATTTAAAAATTACTGGACTACCTGAAAGTCATGATAAAAAAAAAAGCCTAGGCATCATTTTTCAAGAAATTATAAAAGAAACCAAGAAATTGTCAAGAAGAAAATATAACAAACAGTTAGAAAGAAGCAATTCAAGTATTGTGGGAACACAAGCAAGATAACACAAGCTCTAGCACCTTCTACATTAAGGGATCAGGGATTGGGATATGATATTCTCATGGTCAAAGGACCTAGGATTAAAATCAAGAATCACCTACCCAACAAAACTTAGAATAATCCTTCAGGGAAAAAAAACTGGATATTCACTAAAATAGAGGACTTTCAAGCATTTTTGATGAAAAGACCAGAGCTGAATAGAAAATTTAACTTCCAAATACAAGAATCAAAAAAAGCATGAAAAGACCAACAGGAAAGAGAAATCATAAGGGACTTACTAAAATTGAACTGTTTACATTTCTACATGGAAAGATAACCTTTGTAACCCCTGAGAGTTTTCTCAGTATTAGGATAGGGATGATATCTAAAAAATAAAATTAAAGAGTGAGAGAGGAATATATTGGGAGAAGGAGAAAGGGAGAAATAGAATGGGGTAAATTATCTCTCAAATAGAAGCAAGAAAAAGTTTTTTCAATGGAGGGGAAGAAGGAGGAGGTGACAGATAATGAGTGAAACTTACTCTCATCAGATTTGAGTTAAGGATGGAATAATATGCACACTCAATAGGCTATAAAAATCTATCTTATCCTACAGGAAAGTAGGGAGAAAGGGTATAATGGGGGAATGATAGAAAGGAGAGCAAATGGGAGGAGGGGATAATTAGAGGTAAATACTTTTGAAGAGGGACAGGGTCAAAAGAGAGAATAGAATAAATGGAGTGCAGGATAGGATAGAGGGAAATATAATTAGTGTTTCACAGAATGACTGTTATGGAGGTGTTTTGCATGACTACTCATGTATGACCTGTGTAAAATTGCTTGCCTTCTTAATGGGGATGGATAGGGAGGTAGGATTGAGAGAATTTAGAACGCAAAGTTTTAAAAATGAATGTTGGAAGTTGTTTTTACATACAAGTCGGAAGAAAGACATACAGGCAATGGGGTATAGAAATCTATCTTTCCCTACAAGAAAATAGAGGGGAAAAGGAAAAGAGAAGGGGTTGGTGTGATAGGAGGGAGGGCAGATTGGGGGAAGAGGTAATTAGAATGCACACCATATTTTGGAGGGGAAGAGGAGAGAACAGGAAAAAATTTGGAACTATGTTGAAAACTAAATTAATTAGTTTTTAAAAAATATTGATTTTCCTAAAACAAGGGTCTAAGCATACAATTAAATAAATATCCCCAATATCCCCTATTTGATAAACTTAAATAGCTTACTATTGCCTTCTAAATCAAATATTAAATCTGATTCTTGTAGATCCCTTTGTAACTTTCCTTTTTCCTGCCTTTTTAGTCTTTTTGAGTCTTACTCCACTTTAGAGAATTTGCAATCGAATGACACTGGATTCTTTTATTTTCACATGACACTCTTTGTAATACCTGAATTTTCACTGACTGTATCCCCTGCTTGAAATGTCCTTCTTACATTTTTTCCCCCACCTCATGACTTCCCTAGGTTCCTTCAAGTCCCAGTTATAATTCTCCCTTCTAAAAATAAGTCTTTCAAATCCCCCTTAATTCTTCTACCTTCTCTCTGTTGACTCTTGGTTGATCTTTCTGTGTCTTGTCTCCACGTGCTTGTTTATATGTTGTCTCTCCATCAGATTGTGAGCTCCTTGAGAGCAGAATCTTTTTCCACCATTTTTGATCTTCCTCTGTATCAATAGCACTTAGGACAACACAGGACATAATAGTAAGTGTTTAATAGATGATGGATGATTAAATAGAAATGAAAACTTTACTAAAAATTGATCAAAAAATAAAAAAAAATTTCCTGCCATATTTTTTAAATTTTTCCTATGTTAGATTTGTTTGTACCAAACCTTTTTTATTTTTATGTAATCAAAATTACCTATTTTATTTTTTGTGATCTTTTGTTTGGTCCTGAAATCTATGTACAGATATGAAACATATTTCTTCCTTGCTATTATAATTCTTTCATGATGTTATCTTTTATATATGTCATTTGTCTTTTTGGATTTTTCTTAACATATGGTGTAAGATGTTGATCTATACCAAATTTCTGCCAGATGAACCTTCAGTTTTTCTATCAATTTTTGTTGAATAGTGAGTTCTTAACTTGCTGATTGGTGTCTTGGGGATTTTAGTTCTAAGCTCCTGTGTTCATGGGCTTCTATATGTTTTACACCTAATTAGTTTTATTGATTGATCTATTTTTTTAAAATAATTTTGCTATGTAAAATAATTTGAGTTCTAGTATTGTCAGGTCCCCTTCCTTTTGTCATTATTTTCCTTGAGATTCTCAGTCTTTTGTTTCTGCAGGTGAATTTTGTTATTTTTTTCAACCAACAGGAATATAAGGAAATATTATTCAATTATTTGGCTGCCTTTGTTTTTGTAGTGTGTGTTTTGTAGCTGTATTCATATAGTTCCTGCATGTGTCTTGGCAGGTAGATTACCAGATAGTTTATGCATCCGATATTTGTTTTAAGATGAATTTCTTTATCACTTCATGATTTTGATTTTGCTGTATTTTCTCTGAAATTCAAGGTGTTGACTTTTCCCCTCAGCTAAGTGAATGATACATGTGTTTGATTAAAATGATTATTGACCCTTCAAAAGTTTCCTTTCCTTTTATAAATGCATATCTAAGAATTTGTGATAGCAGGCCCCTTTGTGTATGTCAGGGTGCTTACTGCTATACATCTCTTAGTATTAGTGCTTTGTAGCATGCCTTCACAAATTTGTAATTTTTTTTTTACAAACTATTTGTTTATAACCTTTGACATGACTATTGGAGAATGACTTTTAGTCATTGTTTCTTCTTGTTGTATCTTCTCTGTCAAATCCTAATCAGAGATATTTGATCCAATGATTTTTTCCAAGTAAGCTGATTTCCTTCTTATTTTAGATGTGATAATTTTTTGTGGCAAAAACCTTTCAATTTTATAAAATCAGAATTGTCCATTTTATCATTTGTAATTGACTTTATTCCTTATTTGGTTAAGAATTTTTCCACTATGTATAGCTGAGAAATGTATAATCTGCTTCACTTTTATTTTTTTAGTCATATGATCTTTACATTCGAGTCATATATTTATTTTGAATGTATTTTGGAAGATAACTCAGTCACTTATTTAGTGTCTCCCATGTGTGAGACTCTGCTCTAAGCACTGAGGATGCAAAGAATGTTAAAAAAATAATGGGGGACATGCAAACAATCATGTAAAAGCAAGTTAGATGGAGGATAGCTTAGAAATAATCAATAGGAAAAAAGGCACTAGAGTTAAAGAGGATTGGGAAAGGCTTCTTATAGAAGCTGAGACTTTAGTTAGAACTTGAAGGCATCCAGGAGGTGACAAAAAGGGGGGGAGAACATTCCAGGGATGGCAGAATTGGGAGATGAAGTGTCTTGTTCAAGATGTTGATATAAGGGTAATGTCTTCCAAATTGCTTTTAGTTTTCCAGGAAGTTCTTATTAAATAGTAGCTTTATTCTGTGATCTGAGTTATCACCTTTCTATCAGGAAAGAAACAGCGTATTTCATTTTGAATCCTCTAGAACTGTTATTTATCATTTTGATGTGAATTCCTAAGTCTTTCTAGGTTTTTTTGTTTGAAATATTACTATTATAATGCAAATTTTTCTCTTGGCTCTGCTCACTTCCCTCTGCATTAGTTCATCTAAGCCATCTAAGCCATCTTTCTTGTGAAACTATCTCCATCACTTTTTAGAAAATAATATTATTCCATTACATACATGTATCACAACTTGTTCAGATATTCTTGGACTGATGTGCAGTCCTTCAATTTCCAGTTTTTTGCAACCACACACACACACAAAAGAGCTCCCATTAACATTTTTGTTTTTATTGGTCACTTTTCTCTTTTCTTGATTTCTTTCAGATACAGACCTAACAATGGTATAATTGGGTCAAGACTATGCATAGTTTTCTAGTTGTGAGATCATAATTCTAAAATTGCTTTCCAAAATGGCTCTGACTTCTTCTTTTTATTAGGTTGGCATACATCTTTCAAAAGGTTGTTGTTCCTTTCAAAGAATCAGCATTTAATTTTGCTTATGAGTTCCAGAAATTTTTGGTTTTCAATTTATCTTTTTCTCCTTTAATTTTTGAATATTCCTCTTTGTTATTTTGAGTTTGCCTCCTATTGGATTATAAAGTCCAAGAAAATAGGATGCATTTTGTATCCACCATTGTATCCATAGTGTATACAATCTATTACACATGGTAGTCACCTAATAAATATAAGATGACTACACTGAATTTAGTTGGTAAGCATTTTAACTCCTCAATTCAATCAAATACCACAAATATTTATTGATCCCATACTATGTCCAAGTCTTTGTGATAAATATTAGGTAATACAAATATGAGTATGGCATATTCTCTGTCTTCATAAAGCTGATAGTATAGAATAGGTGATAAGAGATAAGAAAAGTCATGTAACTTTAGCAAAAAACAGAATATTCTAAGTGCTACAGAATTGCCAAGAATTAATGAGATTCAGAAGAATGCCTAGGTCACATTTTAATGAGAGGATTATAGAAGGTGTCATTTACGGAGAAGGTGACATTTATATAGAAGGTGACACTTAAACTTTAATTTGAAAGATCTGTAAGGTTAGAAGTAGACATTCAGGAAGATAACATCACAGAGAGAAGAATATGATCTCTTGAAGGAGAGTAGTGTAAATATTTGAGTAATTCAGTTCTATAGCTGGAACACAGAAGAGATATAGTCAAGTAGTTGGAGATAAAGCTGGAAAGTAAGGCCCAGGCTCAGGTACTCTTGAATGCTTTAGCTTGTAAGCAATGAAGGCTTTTGCTCAATAGAGTAATGTGGTGAGATTAGCATTAGCAAAGATGATTCCAAGGTGACTAGAAGGATGTAGCATTAACACAAAGAGGGAACCACAGAATTTCAGGACTTCTGAGCTAGAAGTGTCCATCACAGTCAAATGGAAGTGAATCAAGGTTGTTTACTCTTCCCACTGTCATTACATATAGTTCTGGAAATGCTAGAAATATGCATAAACATCAGGGAAAGAAATTAAGGCTTAAAGATAGGTAAAGAAAAAGATAAAACTGTCTCTATTTGCTGGCAATATGATGGTATGCTTGGATTATCCTGGGTAAGCAACAAAAATGCTACTTGAGACAACTAATAAAAATGCTCAAAAAGCAATAGTATGTCTATATAATAACAACAAAACACAAGAAGCAAAAATAGAGAACTTCCATTCCAAGTAATTACAAAATGCATAAAATACCCGAAAAATGACCAGATTAAATTACAGAGTACTTCTTAAAGAAATAAAGAGCAATTTGCATAATTAGTGTAATATTCAATGCTCATGGTGAGGTCATGTCAACATAATAAATTACAATACTGATAATTTATACTTTTAATGCTATATGAACCAAATTATCAAGAAGCCACATTTATGGAATGTATTAAAATGATAGCAAAATTTTTTTGGGAAATCAAAAGACCTAGAATATCAGGGCAAATGATAAAAAGAAATAGAGAAGAAGAGGGAATAGCACTTCTAGCTACCAAATATTATAAAATAGCAGTCATCAAATTGATCTCATATTTTTTTTAATAGAGGTATAGACAGATTAGTGGAAGAGTAGAAAAGGGAGAGTCAGGAAAAAATGGAACTCAATAACCAAGTGTTTGTTAACATGAAAAACATAAATTTCTTAGGAGAAAGAAGTCTTAAAAACTGCTAGGAAAACTGGAAAACAGTCTGGCACAACTTAGACTTAGATCAACCCTTTAAACTCTATTCCAACATATATTCTGAGTGGGTACATGATCTTAGTAACAAAGATTACACCATAAAAAATTTAGAAGAAAAACATCATGAACCTTTTATGTCTATGGGCAAAAGATGAATTGTTAACCAAAGAAGAGATAGAGGCACTTTTAAGATAAAGATAAAATTTTGATTAAATGAGATTAAACACATACACTTAGAAAAAAAAATCTGTATATCATATTTCTCTGATAATAGTTTGCTATCCAAAATATACAAATAATTAATAAGAGTATTAATAACAACAAAAACAATAGCTATTCGCTAATAAGTGCTCAAGAGATATAAATGATTCTTCAAAGAAGAATTGCAAAGTAATTATAAGCATTTAAAATAATCCTCCAACTCACTAATCAATAGAAAGGCAATCCAAAACAACCCCGAAGTTTTACCTCCCATACTGCAATATGTACAAATGACAAAAAATGGCAATAATCAACATTGAATGACTTATGGGATGATAGACACGCTATGCATTGTTGATGGAGCTGGGAACTGGCACAACCATTTTCGAAAACAATTTGGGATTATTCAAATAAAATCACTAATATTTCAATTATTTGTGCATCGGAGACACCATTACTGAATTTATATTCCAAAGAAGCCATTAGTAAGAGATTTATAGCAGCACTTTTTATGATAAAGAATTGGAAACAAATTGACTGGGACTGGGAGATGACTAAACAGTGATACATGACTCCAATGAAATATTACTATGATGTAAGAAATTAGATAAGTGACAAATGCAGAGAAGCATAGTGATTTATCTAAGCCAATTCAGAGTGAAGTAAGAAAAGTCAAAGAAAACAATACACAGTAATTACAAAGTAAGTGCAAAGAATGACACACTAAAAAAATCAGTCCTCTTCAAGGATACAGAGTTCTCTATCTTAAGTGGTGTGTTATGTGCCAAAGCCCATTTACAAAGGAAACACAAATAACCATCCCAACATTTCTGACCTAAAGTATTAAGATAAGATAAGGGCTAAATGAAAGATTCCCAAAGAAACATTCCTTGGCCTTTGTTGAGTGGAGCACTATCTTCCCATCTCTATATATGAATATATATGTCTATATGTGTGTGTGTTTATGTGTGTGTGTATACTGTTCTGTGCAGATTCAGTGGTTAGTACATATCTGGAAAGCTTAGAATATGTTTCTTCTATAATTCAGGAATCCATGATTTCACCTTATCCCTTCTAGCTTGTGAACTCTCAGTGTCCCAAGAGAAATATTCAATCTCTGTTATAGCTTTTGTTTTGAACACTTAGGATGAAGGAATTAAAAAGTTCAAAGAGAAAAGAAGAAATGTACAGGTAGAAAAAAGAATAATTTTAAAGTTATTAATTTTAAAAGCTAGAAAGGATGGAATAAAGAGGAAAACGAAATGCTGTAAGGGAAAGAATAGGACAAGATTGAGGGAAGTTAAGGAAGCAAAAAGTCTACATACCCATAAATACAACTTTCTGGGGTTCCTTCTAATTCTTTGAATCTATATTTAAAAAAAACAAAAAAGAACGTTGATGCTTATAAAATAATTTTAGGTGTCCATTCAATCAGAGTATGTTTTTATCCATTCCTTCTAAAAATAAAACAGCAATGATATGACGTTTTATTATTCAGTGAAACAGTATTGCATCATGAAATCTGACCTTTTCTAATTGTTCTAATGTATGACCCACTTTTCAAGGAGTGTAACTAGGGTAAATGGCAACTAGCTGAATCACAGAAATTTGAAAAGGTTAAGATAGAAATAGGACATTATTTAATTCCTTTCACTACAACCAATATCTTTTGATCTGAGGAAAAAGGTTTTTGTGCTGAAATAAGAATGACTTTGTATTACAGTGTTTTGAATGATGATGTCAAATGATGAAGTTGAAGGTATGCTTCCTGAATGTCACTACCAATGTGTTCTAATGTGCCCTGAACATACTGCTTTGTCACTTTAGCTTGACTGCCCAGAGGCTGCCCACTTCCACTTGGGGTGCTATTTGTAAGCAGTTGGAAATAGAGTAAGTCAGAACCAATAACGCACATTAGGAAAGGAAAATGGTTTTTGGAAAAAGACAAATGGAAAAGACATTCACATACAGCATTTTAGAGTCAGAAGACCTGGGTCAGAATTCTACCTCTGCCCCTTATTGCCTGTGTGGCCTCAGACACATTTCTTAACCTCTCTTTGAACCTTAATTTCCTCCTCTAAAATGGAGAGTTGGACAAGATGGCCTCTAAGATTCCTTCCAGTTCTACATCTATGAGCTGATGAAAGGGATTGACTCTCTTTTTCCAAGAAGCAGGTGCTCCAATATTGTGGCTGGGAAAGCTGAAAACCCGCCATTGAACTCTAGCAGTGCTCTAAAAAGTCACAAGGTAGCTGCCAATTGAAAGTATAATGGGCATAAAGGAAGTCCTGAAAATGGGCTCAGGTGACAGTGTATGCTGACATGAGATTTTGAGACCGAGATGTAATAATGGCCATAAAACAGAGAATTATTGCATTAGAGAAATACTGCTATTTCTTTTTCCATAAGGTTTTGTAAATGATTTAAAATTCTAACCTGATGTCCCCTTTGATTGCCTTGCCATAGAATCATATAGACATTCAGAGTTGGCTAGGCAAATCTGTAGCTGAAAAGGAAGCCTTCTTGGCACACACTCAACAATTAATCATTGTTTTTTGTTTGTCCTTCATTCTCGAAGAGGTTCCTATCATCAAGAAGATAACATGACTTGGGGTTGACTTTGATTTGAGGGAGGGAGGGCTGTGCAAGGTCACCAACTTCACTTTCTTCTCCTGAGCCATCTGGGTCCAGTGGTCTGATATTCATCGGGACAACTGGAGATGGCCTGGGATGCAATGTGAGACCCTGGTTGTTTAAGGTCTAAGTTTATAGCATTCTCACTTTGAGCGAGATACACCCATTCAATGAATAGTCTTCTTTAAGTAGTTACTCAAGGGATGGTCCCTTTCATTAAAAAAAAAAAGGGAAAAAAATCAAACTGGGAGAAGAAGACCCTTAGGGTAACCGGGTACCAAGAGAAACATTTACTTTTCAGTACTCACATCCCTGATGTGCTAGGTTGGGGGCCCGTTGTCCAGTCTATGAGCTCCAGAGTGAATTGGGATTGAGGCTCAATCCTTGAGTAAGAAACCAATAAAGAACCAATAAACCCAGAGGAAAAAAGAAGGTATCTTTGGGGCATGCAGTGTACCTTTCCCCTGGTAGAACGTCGGAGGAGGAGGAGGAGGAGGAGGAGGAGGAGGTGGAAGGACAATTCATTGCTTAAAGACCTTCAGTGAAGGGGAACTTACTTCCCAAAGCAACTCTCTTAAGTGGCTCTAATTGTTAAGAAGTTGTTTTCTTTTGCTTTTTACAACATAAAGCTTTTTGTCACTTTGTAACTTCTAATCATCACTCCTATGTCTGTTTTCTGGGGTCAAACAGCAAAAAAAGTCTAAAATTTCTCTCCCACATGGCAGACTTTTGAGTACTAGAATCCAGTTATGATGGCCCCCTTAAGACTTTTCTTCAAACTAAACACCCCAGCCAATCTTCAAACAGCATGAATTCATTGTTATTTTCTTCTGGCTGCTTTTCAGTTTATTGATGTAATTTTAATAGTGGTTCCAGAGCACTACATGTCTAATCTGACCAAGGCACAGTAAAGTGGTTTTTTTAATCCAGACATGTGACTTCATCAGTTTAGGAAGTAACTACTGAGGAGTTTATGCTGCCAAAGCAAATGAGAACCTTATCTACAATTTATAGTATTAGAAATTTGCCCAGGGCACTGATAAGTTAATTGATTTGCCCAGGGTCATATAGTTAGTACGTGTCAGAATCAAGAGTAGGTCTTCTAGACTCCAATGCCTACTATCAAGCAGCTATTCCATGTTGCCATTCACATTCGGATTATCACCTCCTTATTCTTGGAAATTGTGTCTCTCAAAGGAGTAAAAAAATTGTATTAACTTATTAAATATTGTATTACAATGCTGATTCACACTGAGAGGCCATTAAAATTCCTGTATTTTGTACTTCTGTCTACCCATATTTCTCACATTTATGCATGTGAGATTGATTTTATATCTGTCCTGTTGGCAACTTCAGCTTGCATTAGTAGAAATATTTAAGGTATGGGATAAATTAGGTGATAGTCCTGGTGTAATCTTCCTTGGTCAGACCTCAACTCCCAGCCTCTTATTATAAAATTCTACAGTTTATTAAGGGAGTCTTCCATCTGTCTAGAAAAAAAAAAGTTGGGCAATAAAAGAAGAGAATAAGGGAGAAACATGTGCCTATGTGACTATAGTAAAATTAAGTAATTTTATATTTGCAAACTTTTGACAATCAGGTTTCTCAAGAAAGGTATACAGGAAAGGGAATTCCTTGACTGATTGATATGTGTATCTGGTGTCTTTGAAGGCTAAACATAATCACTCAGTCAATAAGCATTTATTAAGCACGTACATGGCAGACATTGTGCTTACCTATGAGAAAGAAACAAAAACACCTTTGTCTTCAAGAAGCTTATATTCTACTGGAGAGACAAAATGTCTAGACAAAAAGTAGGTTCTTTCAAGATACATAAAGAGTAGATAGAAAGTCTTATTGGAGGGATGACTGTGAGTAGAGGGGAAAAGATGCAGAAGAAAAATGTGAAAAGAGAAATGATAAAATTCAGCAACTGGTAAAACTGTGAATAGTTGAGTATGTGTTGTGAATGAGAGTGTTGAGTCAAGGATGACACTGAGGTTGCAAACTGAGGGACCTGGGAAGATAATAGAGCCCCCTATAGTAATCAGGAAGAGGAGAGAACATGTTCTCTTTTGGACATGTTAAATTTTGATATGTCTACAGGCCAGCTCAAAATGTCTGATAATTGGGTATGTGACTGATGTCAGAAGAGAAAGCTAGATGTATAGAACCGGGGTATCACATGCAATGACATAGTTGAAATCATGGGAGTTCAGTTAAGAGGTACAAAAAATCTTTTGAAGCAAATTTTATCTGTGACAGTCATTAACTAATCTCCCCAATGCCTAATTAAACTGGATAATCTGACTCTTGGGAACTCCATCAAGGTGAGTTAAACCACAAAATCTGCTCTAAATGGAATGTAACTGCCTAGGGAAAGTGATGAGGACTGGACTGGTGATTTCATGAACACAAAAAATTCCCAGTTGGCACCTCTGAATTATGGTGTTAGAGAGTTGCTTAAAGAACTGAGAAGTTGTTGGGGAGGAGCCAAGATGGCAGAGTAGAAAGATTCACATATGCTAGCTCCGAGCCCACAGCCCATAAATTACCTATAAGGAGGAGCTCCCAACAAATTCTGGAGCAGTGGAAGCCACACAGCAACGGAGTGGAGTAGATTTCTGTTCCAGAGAGCCCTGAAAAACTGATCCCAAAGGTCTGTCACACACTGGACAGAAGCAGAGTCCAGCCCTGCCTTGGCCACATGGCACCAAGGGGAGCAGATCTGAGCAGGCTTCAGAGACAGAATCTCTAGCAGCTGTGAAGGTCCCTCCACCCAAAGGCGCACATGTCAGTGAGAGAGACTTCTGGGCTGGCCAAGATGGGAGCAGGGTGTCTCCATAACTCAGGCCCCCTCGGGAGGCAGCAGCAGAGGCAGCAGGTGGCCAGAGGCTCCCAGAGCAGGCAGGCACTTGGGTCTATTACTGAAGGTCTCCGCATAAACCCCCTGAGGGAACTGAGCCTGGGAGATGGCCCTGCCCCTACCTGAGCACCAGAACTTAAACCCACTGAATAGCAGCCCTTCCTGTCGCTGAAAGCCCTGAGGCTGGGGAGCAGCATTTGAATCTCAGACCCCAAGCACTGGCTGGGTGGATCTAGGCAGGGGTGGAGAGGAATCTCAGAAGTCAAGTAACTGGCTGAGAAAATGCCCAGAAAAGGGAAAAAATAACAAGACCATAGAAGGTTACTTTCTTGGTGAGCAGATGTTTCCTCCTTGCCTTTTGGATGAAGAAGACCAATGCTTACCATCAGGGAAAGATATAGAAGTCAAGGCCTCTGTATCCCAAACATCTGAAATAGATATCCAATGGGCTCAGGCCATGGAAGAGCTCAAAAAGGATTTTGAAAATCAAGTTGGACAGGTGGAGAAAAAACTGGGAAGAGAAATGAGAGAGATGCAAGAAAAGCATGAAAAATGGGTCAATACCTTGCTGAAGGAGACCCAAAAAAATCCTGAAGAAAATAACACCTTGAAAAAGAACTGAGAAGTTACTTGTCCAGGTTTGCATAACTGATATGTGTCAGAGGCAGAACCTGAACTCAGATCTTCTTAGGTTCAAGATTTGTTCTCTCTATATACACTATGATGGAGGATCTGTGAATTTAACTTTTTAAACAACTATATTTAATACAATTAGTTTCCTTTGAATTCCTCTTTATTTGGATCACTTAGAAATATTTAATACTAAATAATAATAGTATTTTTGTAATTAAGTATATTGTACTCCAATAAAGAAAGTTTGTGGTTTTTTTACAGCTCTCAAAATACGAAATATAACATTTGTGTAAGGATTTAATCATAAGAATTCTCCCAAATGATTTGATGAGCTTACAGGGCTATGAGTCTTTGCTTGGAACTAAAAGCATTTTGAGAATGGGTCCATAGGCTTCCCCGTCTGCCAAATGGATCTATAACTACTCCCTTTCCCCAACAAAATGTTTAAGAATACCTGCTCTAATTTAACTGCATGTTAATGATAAAAAAGTTAATTTGTTCAGAATATATATAGGCTATATATACTAATGTGATCTGGAGGGATCATTGGAAGAGGTTGGACGTTTACCCTAATTATCGGAGTATCACTGTTGCTAGTAAAGACACATACTGTCTTTAAGTAGTTGAAACATCTGAGTGAAATATAAAAGTAATCATATACCAGTCACTTTTTTTGTAAGAGGGGTAGGGTTATCTATAATTTTTATGGTGTGGTTAATTTTCTTCATCAATTCAGCTCAGAAATTTTTCTATTTGCTCTTCCATAATTTTCTATCACACTCTCCAGAAATTATTTGAAACTTTCTCACCTCAAATATTCCACCCCATCACCTCCCACCCATTTAGTAATGAGTTTGGATGATTAATTGTTGTCTATGTTGTAACGGAGATTCTTTTTTCATATATAGGTTGATCTAGATGACAGCTGAAGTCATTTCCAGCATTCATATTTTGTGAACTTACCTCATACTTTTCCAAGAAAATAAAGGCCCTTTGTCATGAGTTCCCTCTTTAATATTCATCTGAAAAATCCCTTGACATGGTCCTCCATTCTCTCCTTGAGTCTCGGATAAGAAGTGGCCCATTTCCTTGATAGATTCATCTACTTGTTACCATGATTCTGTACACTCCTATCTCCTCTGTCAAAATACCGAGAATCATGAGTGACCGAAAGAATGAAATGACTTTTATTAATTACTTTCTATGTGTTGTGCAGTGTGTTAAGAACTGGAGATACAAATATAACAAGCAAAGACCTTTTCTACAAAAACATCTTTCTTTATTTTTGTCAAGAACGTTATGATCCTTCTTGCTATCCAGTTTCACAATCTCAGCATCATTCACTACTCTTTACTCTCACCATATCCATTCAATTGCCAAATTCAGTCAATTTTCTCTCCCCATCTCTTAAATCTGTCCCATTCTTTCCACACAATGGCCTATTATATTAATTCAGGTCCCAATCCCTCTTCGTGTGGACTATGGCAATAGATGTTTTACCTGTTTTCCTTGCCTTCTATCTTTATTTTCTCTACACTCTATACATCACACAGTCACCACAAGGATTTTCCTAAAGCACAAGCTCAGAAAGTTCTAGAATTTTCTTTGTGTATTATGAGATCAAATAAAAATAATACCTTCTCTGTTTGACATTTATAATATTTCACACTTCAACTATGTCTGTACTAACTATGAATGACTACCCTTTCCATTCTCTATACAATCTAGTCAAACTGACCTAGTTGCTGACCCTGACATGAAATTCCATCTTCCATCTCTACACTTGTGCTTTGAAGTCTTACCTCCTTAGGATCCCAAACTTCTTTCAAAGCTCAGTTCAAATACAACCTCCTTGTGGTACATTTCTTGATCCCTGACTGCTAGTCCCTTCCCAGATTACCTAGTATTCACTTTGCCTATAATTCAGACCTACATATATGTAATATGTATGTATATGCATGCATATTTAGTCATACACACAAACACACACATAATTTTCCCAAATAGAATATACCATTCTTGATGGCTAGTCTTGTTTCATTTTTGGTTTTGTATTCTAAATGTGGATCCCAGTGCCTAGCACATAACTGGCTATATATATAATATAATCTTAAGAATTGCTTGGGGACACTGAGTGATCAGGTGAGTTGCTCACTATCCCAGAGCTGGTATATGTTAGAGAAAGGACAACTTTATATGTCTTGTAAATGCAATATTAGATATTTAACTATATTTTCCACTTTTTATCAGGATATTTTTTGATATCAAAACAACTTTGTGGTTAGAACCCAAATGAATAAACTAGTTTTAGTGAACATTACACAGTTATTACTAGAACAGTTATAATTTCCTTCTTTTTGTTCAAAAGATATTGAAAATATTCCAATAAGGAACAGAATCTAGCCACTCAACAGTATTGACATGTGGGATTTGGTCTATAAGAAATCCAACACAACTAAACAATAATGGAAGGAACATTTATAAGGAACATGAATTCTACACGATAGCATAATCTGTAGCAATTTAAGCTGTCATGAAAGAGGTGACAGGATTGAAAAATAAATTGTCTGGTGTTGTTCGGTAAGTTCTTCATTCTACCCAGACTGGCTGGTCCTTTTCATACTGTGTGTCTGGATCAGGAAACCATTCAGCCTGCCATAAATGGAAACTTTTGACTGCCTTGTTCATTTAGAATTCATAGTAGTTAAGATGAGCATAGCCCCAGGTTGCTGAGCTATTCTAGCCAGATCAGATCTAAGGTTTTGGACTGCATTTCATGTGACTATAACAAAAACAATAACAACAACAAAAAAAATCAAACAAACTTGTATTTATATAGCTCCCAGTGGAAAAAAAAAATCCCTCTGCTATTATATTTCCTACCATCAGCAGAATTGGACGACCTTACTTTCTACATGGGTAGGAAACAGAATAATGTGTTCAGAAGAGCAATGGAATTCAGAGGTGGAGCTTAGGGTGACTTATCCTGGAAATCTGAGTTTTAAGCATAAGTGAAAAAAAAAAAAGACGGCTGTTCAGTAATAGAGTATCTGAAACATTCTTGGAAAATGCCTGCAGTTGGAGAGGGATTACTTACTGTATGTAATGAACTACAAGAAGATTAGTGTCACTAGATTTCAGAGTGTATCATAAATAGAAGAATAAGCTTTATAAAGACTGGAAAGATGGAAGAGGGAGGACTAGGAAGACACTGTAGTTAGTACTAAGTAGGAGACAGAAATGAATGATAAGGTTCCTACCCTCAAAGTCATTATCTTTTAAACACTATCCCTTAATAGCTCTTAAAACATCCATTAATGGGCCTAGATTCCAATAGAATGTAAACTCATTGAGGGGAGGGTCTGTTTCCATTTTTGTTTTTGTATCCTAGGGCTTAAATTGATTTTGATACATTGCAGGTGTTTATAAAGTCTTGTTGAAAAGTATTAAACTGAACTGTTTCCATCTGGATATACCTCAGCAACTAAACATGGCTCCTGTGAGGAATAGATCTTGACCTGATGGGCAGAGTTTGATTTAGGCTCATGACCTGTGAAACCCACATGAGAATAAAAGACAGTTTGCATTGCATCTTTCTCCCTTTCTGTCTACCTTCTCTCAAGTTTCTGGGAGGTAGAGGCTCTATCTTTTTCTTCTGGATCAAGCTAAAGTAGGTAGTAGCTCTTGGAATAGCTATCTTTGTTTTAATTTCTATAAACTTGATGCCCATCCTTCCCAACCAAGAACCATCAAAGCTATGTTAATCATGGCTGTGAACTTGATACAGGTCCAGCTGTTGAATATTTTTGCATCCTTGCTGACTCCTCTTCTGCATAAGCTATTTTGATGGATTTGCACATTCTTCTTTCAGCTGATTTCTTCAAATTAATAATTTAGCTAGCTATGTCTATTTTATAAACATGTGCCCCAACCCCCATCACAGTTTTTCAAGGAGATCTTATTGGGGTGGGAAGCCCACTATAAAATTTTTGATCACCATCATTAAGATTCTGGGTGATAGGAAAGGGGATTTGGCACACAATTTCATTAATGAATTGGCATGGTTCTCATGGCAGAACACAGAATAGCCTTTGTAGTATAACTTAAGAGTGTCTCAATCTGAAATGATGAAATGTTTCCCAGTGTGAAACCTAGGTCCTATATTGAAGAACTCGCAGTTGTATCCATCAGCATCAGTCCATTTTTTTCCCCAACTATTGGTCACCATGGAAGAAAATAAAGATTGTAACTATATTTATCCAATTGATCTTCCTTCTGCCTTGGGAAGTCAAACATTCATCATTTCTAAGTAGCCACTGGAATGAAGACAACAAAAAATGCTATTCTTGTAACACAACATAACAAACATTGGGAGTATTATTAGCTTATTTAATTTTTTTGAGAGTGAACTTGCTGTAATGTGGGAATTGGGGACAATTAGTTCATCAAATACTGTTGTAACACATTTGAAAATGGGACTTTTCTATTCAGCTAAACTTCTCTATAATAGCCGTATAGAAAATGTTACAGAACAAGAAATTCAATTTTTCTTTCTCATGAGCTAGATGCACAGTGTTACTTCAGTTTTATGCTGTCATAGATGGGACTTAAGCAGGTACTCATTATCCATTTACCATTTCAAGTAAAACAAAAAAAAAGTATGTTTCAAATTCAGTCTCATTTGCTGTTGGTTGTTGTTCACTCATCCAATTCTTCGTGATCTCATTTGAGGTTTTTTTGGTAAAGGCATTAAAGGGGTTTGCCATTTCCTACCCTAGCTCATTTTACAAATGAGGAAACTGAGGCAAACATAGTTAAGTGACTTGCAAGGGTCACACTGCTAGTAAGTGTCTGAGACCAGATTTGAACTCAGGTCTTTCTGACTCCACGCCCCATGTTCTATCCACTATGCCACCTTGCTGCCAATTTTTGCAGCTTTTCTAGTCATAAATTCCAGAGTAGTCTAAAGGATGACAGGTTTTTGGTAGTGCCTGACACATGGAGAAAATGAATGTTCTGCTATCACTCTTGTGTATTTCAAATAATCATCCATCTATGTCAAGAGTCACAATAACCTTTTGGTAACAATCAAGGTGTGGAAATTCTGATTTTATATATTTTGATAGGAGGTTTGAAGAAGCTGAAAATCCCAGATGAATATTTGACCATTCTCAAATCATTTTTCAAATCAAATGTTCAGTTGCTGGAATTAAATGATCATCATAACTAAGAAATGAATAATTTTATAGGACAATTTGATTGAACTTTTGCATTAAAAATAATTCATTTATTGTCTGGGTATTTGTTCACTAGTGTTGGAACATTAATTTGCCAGAAAACTTTCATTTACCATCATCCATGGTGTTAAAATGAACAAGGTAAATACCATTTCAATATTAACATTTGCTTAGCTACAAAAAGAAAACAGTAAATGTTTAGAACCAAATTAACTGCACTGTCTCCAGGACCGAAGGGAAGTAGCAATTTTTTATCCTTGAGAGATGAGTGGAAAAATGTAAGGATGATTTAAGGACATCTCTGAACAAGTTCTGTCAATCATGCTATTTGGAAAAATACATCTAAGTGGGTAGACTCTCTGAAAAGACATAATAATATTCACTCCAAATCAACTGCTATAAGCCATCAGCAGGATATCTATGAAGGAGACAAGACAATTGCCTTGGAATTTGCCAGGACAGAAAGGTCATTCTGTTCTCCACAATCCCTCTGTTAGTAATACAAAAAAAACCCTCCTGACCTTGAATTACACTGCTGCTGATCACACAACAGTTATATACCTAAAGAGTTTAAAAACAATAAACCAAATCAATAGTGAGCACAGTCTTCTGCTTTTGGCCATTTTTATACAGCAGTCAAAGAAGATTTTCGTTGCAGATGACATAAAATATTAGGGTTCATATAACATGATATGATGGTCCAAGTTTTAATGTGACTTTTTAACTATTGAAGAATGGGAGGAAAGTTATTATTATATCATTTTTAGTTGGTAAAGAATATGGCTTCAAGTGGACGATTTCATTTCAGTGTCTAAAAAGTGTTCATGTTATCTATTGCTTCCTTCTTGATTTGGTTCAATTGACAATTTCTCCCCAAGTTTTCTAATAAGTTCTGCTAGATCTTCTGTGTTCTGGGATTTTTCCTCAAGAAGTTCATAGCGGAGACTTGAGATGTCTTGTTTTATTTCTTTTAGTTCACCTATAATAAAGAACATGGATATGAAGAGCACTTGTATAAATAATATGCACAATTCTTTTAAACACATAACCCAAGAACTACATTAAACCATATATGTGATTTATGCTAAAGGATTATTCTGGTTCCTCTTCATAGTGTGGAAGAGATTCTGCCTTCTGAAATGCTACGAGTTGTTGAATTGTTTTAGTCAGGTCCAACTCTTCATGATCCCATTTGGGATTCTAGGCATAAGTACTAAATGAGTTCGCCATTTCCTTCTCCAGCTCACTTTACAGGTGAGGAGCTAAGGAAAACAGGGTTTAGTGACTTGCTCAGGGTCACACACCTAGGAAGTGTCTGAGGCTGGATTTAGACTCAGGTTCCCCTGACTCCCGGGCTGGCATTCTATCCATTGTAGCTATTCCCAAAAGGCTCTGAGAATAGACCAAAAATCCCGGGAGTTTCAACCAAAGTGGAAAAACCTGACTGGTGATGCTCTAAATGCCATCCAAGAATTAGCACAGCTGACTTCATAGAGGATGGTTACTGGATTGAAAGATGCCATTTTTTTTCCAGCCATAAGGCTTACAAGGTTCATCCAGGTTGGAGAAAGGGCACAATCTCTGCCTTCAGAGGGTATGCTAACCTTGATGATCACAGATTCTTGGAGAACTAGCACATGTATATGTAAAAATTGGTATGGAAAACACCACATATCTGAATCATTAAATAAGCAAATATTTCCTGTAACTAGTAACTGAAGGAGATACAGTTAAAATCACCTCCAAGATAAACTGAAAGAAGGATATATGGAAGTTTCAGGGATTATTAGCATTAATATCCTAATACTCATAATGAGCAATAGCCATCATAACCTTATCAATGCTACTACAAATGATGATAACTAGCATCTGTACGATGCCTGCTAAGTGCCAGGTACTGTACCAGGCACTTTGAAAATATTGTTCCATTTTATCTTCACAACAATCCTGGAAATTAATTGGTATGATATCTCCAACTTACAAGCTATGAAGCTGAGACAAGCTGAAGGTTAAGTGACTTGCCCAGAGTGACATGACTGGTAAGTGTCTACACCAGGGTTTGGACTCCAGTCTTCCTATCTCCAAGCCCAGAATCAGATAGCCTGCTTCCCTACCCCCACGCTGGTGCCTTTATCCTAAAACCTCCCATATTTTCTGTTTTGCTCCAAAGTATATATTTGGTTGACTGGACCATGGTCATTCTCTCCCCTTAAAGCAGTACCCATTCTAAGCCCACTTCTCAGAACCCTGTTTGCTGACAACCCTGTCTCTGCCCTTAGCTCTGCCAGCTCTGAGAAAGCAGCTCAGGACCATAGTGAACTCACCTTCATTGACTTCATCACTCTCCTTATCAATCTGGGCTTTCAGTACATATCTTTTGATGAGTCGCTTCATTATTTTCTAGGTAAAGAAAAGAGGAAAGAGTTCGAATCACCAACTTTTCCTTGTCTTTACAAGTAACTTTCAATTGTTATCATTTGTAAACTGACTCTTTTACACTCTTTTGACATTCACTTGCTTTTGAAATTTATAGAATTTACAGAATCAGAACTAGCATGAGATGAATGGCCGAATGTGCTGACATTCAAGGTGGAAGTAGGGGGAATATGCTTCCTCCCAAGAAGAGCATTTTCCCCGCAACAGTAACAATACAACCTTTCCTAGGCTATCATCATCCAACATCCTATTGGTTTGGCATTCATCTTTTGGGACCCAGCTTCTTGCCCCTCTCCAACTTCAGTAAATAATGAGAGCTGAACTCTCTGAGGGATTAGCATCCTCCTCTCCTGATAGTATTGTACCTGTATCCTCCCTGTCTTCTGTATTTTCTACTACCTCTACTGCCACAAAGTTCCCTATCCTTGCCACCAGCATAAGAATCCATAATTATGGTTCCGAGGATTTAGCAAGGAATTCACCACTTCCAAGACTGTTTTTTTTTCCAAAAAGATTCTGGCTTACCTAAACCAATTTATTTAAAAGTTAATCCTGAATTTAAAACCATTTCATTAAATGTGCAGCCCACCCAGTGAAGGTTATATTTGTTTGATTGGAAACAGATTGTATGGATTCAATTAGTAGGTAATATGTGTGGATTTGTAAGGTCAGTTTTTTGTTCATTCAATGTTTATTCCAGCATGGCCTGCATTTGTCTATATCTGACTTCTAACAACAACAAGAGCTGTTGACATTCAGGTAGTGCTTTAAGGGTAGTAAAATACTTTACCTGTGTTTCATTTGAGCCTCACCACAACTTTATGTATTATCACATTTCACAAATGAGGAAACTGCGACTTGAAAACTTTAAGTGAGTTTCCCATTCAGTGACCAACTGAGGTGGCATTTGATTCTAGGCATTCTCTACTCTAAACCCAATGTTGCATCCACAGTGATGAGCAGGGCCCATTCCAATACCAAATGCCTGCAACAACTGACTACATACTTTCATGCCTTGTCAGTCAAGGCATTTGGACTGTCATTTAAATATCTCCTACTTTGGAACTAAAAACTGTGTTCTTGTATTCCCCACATAAATAAATGGTAACAATGGGCACTTTCATTCTTTCAGAACCATTAACCAGCAAACACTCCTATTTACCTGGTATTGTCTGGGAGGATTATTGAAACTGTTAAGATGCAAATCTTCTGAACTTCTTATGCTTGATTGCTTACTGTGACCAAGCTGTAATCCAAGAGTTGGAGAGAATTATAAGAGCTCTATCTTAAACCTTTAACTCTAAATAATGTACTATGGCGTACTCATGGTTACATTGATTTAATGACAGGCAAGAAAAGAAATTTTAGATTCATCAGCACACTGTAGCTAAGGAAGTATCATGCATTAAACAAGATGTCAGAAATTATTTCAACTGTAACAAATGGACCAGCCTTGAAATGACCAAGTCACATGAGAATCACAAGACACAAAAGGGGCCTCAATGACTCTTGTACGGGTGGCTTTGCCAACTGGCCTTACCCTTGGTTGAATCTTTGATTAATAGAAGCAGAAAAATCTATGGGTAAGGAACTTGATAAGATCAGGAAAAGCATTAGAACCTGGAAGGAGTACTGGTAAGTTACTGATGACCTGGTAGTGCTCATAACTCAGAGCAGGGTAAAGTTGCAAGGGACCCACGTACCAGAATTCTGCTTCAGGCGTTCTCGACAAATGGTTATCCAGTCACTGCTAAATGACCACAAGCAATGGTGATATTATGGCCTCTCGCTCCATTTTTGTATGACTATAACTATGATGATTAGAAAGTTATTCCTTAAATTGATTTAGTTGCCCAGTGGTTCGGTCAGGTCTGGCTCTTTGTGAGTCCATGGATCACAACATGCCAGTACTGTCCGTGGAGTTTCCTTGGCAAAGATACTGGAGTGATTTGTCATTTTCTTCTTCAGTAGATGAAGGCAGAGATCAAATGACTTGTCCAGGGTCACACAGCTAGTAAGTGTCTGAGGTCAGATTTGAATTCAGGTCTCCTTTACTCCAAGTCTAGTCCTCTATCCACCTCGTTGCCTCAATCGATTTAGTACTTAACTTCTTTTCATTGATCTCAGTTCAGCTTTCTAGTACCAATCAGATTATATATAACCTCTTTTCCACGTAACAACCCATCAAGTACAAAAATTTGTATAGTGCATTCCACATGCTACACTAAGTGTTCTTTTCGTTGCTGTTCAGTTGTTTGCCAGTCATGTCTGATGCTTCATGATCCCATTTGGGGTTTTCTTGGCAGATAGTGGGCAAAGCGTGGTTTGCCATTTCTTTCCCCAGCTCATTTTACAGATGATAAAACTAAGGCAAACAGAGTTAAGTGACTTGCCCAGGGTCATACAGCAAGTTGTGTCAGAGATCAGACCTGAACTCAGAAAGAAGAGACTTCTTGACTCCAGACCTGGCACTCTATCCACCGTGCCACAGGTCAAACATCCTGGATCCTTCTATTGTCTTTATAGCACATTATTTCAAGTCCCTTCCCCACTCTGGTCACTTTCAGCTGGACACACTCCAGCTTGCCAATTACCTCATAAGAAATAGCCCCCAGATCTGAATATAATATCCAAGATGTGGGCTGCCCAGGGTAGCATTAGGTAAGATGGTCACTTCCTTCACTAGGAACTACACAGGTAAAGGTTGTATTGGCATTCTTGGCTATTACATCTTATAGGTGAACTAAAAGAAGAAGACATCTCAAGTCTCCGCTATGAACTTCTTGAGGAAAAGTCCTTTAACACCCACAAGAAATTCAATCAATGAAATATGCGGAACTGCCACTGAATATTCTAAGCAAACATAGTCTATGCCAGTGGAAAATTTCATAAAAATAAAAAAAGGCCTAGTATGTATGTATGGATGATAGCAATTGAAGAAAAATCCAAGTGAATTTTTTGGTGTTGAATTTTTAGGTAAAGCCAGCATTAATTAAGGAAACTAAACTTAAAAACTTGTCTATGGTTCTATTTTGATAGTGTCTTCATGATAACATTTTTAATGACATAGGCATATGGAATATAGTTAACATTGACTGATATAAGAGATGTTTCTATATAATCACACAAAATAGTAACATACCATATGAAGGAGTATGCTTTACATTTGTTAATTATGATATTAAAGAGATAAAACAGTTCAAGGGGAAAATAAACAGTAATAGTTGAATAAAACTGAACCAACCTTAAATTTATATCATAGAAAAAATATCTTAGTAGGTTGGCTAATTAAACAATATAACTGTCTTCAAAAAATGATTCTCAAAGGCTGGCAAAAGAAAAAGACACTGTAAAGGAACTTGGGATCTTGATCAAAAGACAGAGAGAACTGAGAAATATAAGTTAAACATAGCTTCTCTGAGGAAGGCCTGAAGTTTGTGAAAAGCTTTCACTGTTCAATCTCTTATTTATTGGTCCCCTTGTCACTGCCTATAAAAACACTGAAGTCTCCCAGATTCTTAAAAATTCCTCAGTAGATCCCACTCTCCACATAGCTATTGTCCTACTCTCTCCCCCTCTTCCCTCCTAAACTCCACTTTCTCTTTTCTCACTCATTACAATGCTTTTCAGTCTAGCTTATGAAATCATCACTCAAGCAAACTTGCTTTCTCCAAAATTTGCAATGATTTTTTTTTTACTAAATCTAATGGCCTTTTTAAAAAAAAATTTTATCCTTGACTTCTTTGGAGCTTTTGATTCTATAGATCATTCTGTCCTCCTAGATATTCTCTCCTATCTAGGATTTTGTGACACTAATCTCTACTGTTTTTTTCTTTAACCTATCTGACCACTCCTTCTCAGTCTCTTGTTGGACATTCATCCATGTCATCCCCACTAATTGTTCATTTTCCCCAAATCTCTGATCTTATCCCTTTTCTCCTCTCCCTCTATAATATCTCTCTTATTTCATCAGCAACTATGGGTTCAGTTATCATCTTTATATAAATGATTGCCAGATTTATATACTCAGCCCTATGTTTCTCTTGAAACATAGTCCTGCATCACTAGTTGCCTTTTGCACATCTAAAATAAAATATTTTGTTGGCATCTATAAACTCAATAATTCTGAAATATAACTCATTATTTTTTCAAAAAGATCTCTCTTTTGTGTACTCTTTTGTTATTAAATATTTCTTCTTACTGAATACTGTATGTCAGATGTGATTTGGTATGCAAAAGAATATACTGAATGGGGCCTCAAGGTTGAGGTTTTGAATAGATGTTGACCCAGTGTCAAAAGCTTAATATTGTTTCCAAGGGACTATGGCAAAGGATATATTAGCATATTAGCAACATGAAGGTAATAGTGAAAAGAGCTAAAATTCATTAGATTAGGAATTAGGAACTTGGGTTCCTTTTTCCTGACTCTGCAACTAACCATTTGAATTTGTGATCTTGGACCAATCACTCATTTTTTTCTGAGCTTAATTCCTTCCTAAGTGTTTGGGCTTATTGGTCAGTCTGCAAGTTTAAATTCCTTAACTCAAACGTCCATATATACAAGTTCTAAAATAAGCAAATACAAATAACCTGTAATAGATACCTCCTCTTGAAAACAACAATCTTGGACTTTGGAAGTTCTCTGGCACCTCCATGTAATGTCCAAATGCACAAAGTTATCCCTGGTTTTTAAATGATAGCTCTTATCCTTGGGTGTATGTCTATTATCAAGTCAAATAATCTTAGCTTCAATTTATTCATTTGTAAAATGGGGATACTTACATTATTTATGCCATCTTTTAGGAATGGGTTTAGTTGCTGAAGAGTAGATTTCAGTATGATAAAGAAAAAAAATGACTTCCTAACAGTTCAAAAGTCCAAAAGAGAAATGGGCCAACATGAGAGACAACAGGTTTCTCCTTCTGGAGATCTAGTTGTTTAGGTGCAAGTTGGATTAGATAGCTTCTAGGGTCTCTTCCAGCTCTGATATTCTGTGATTTTACTCATTAATTCTACTTTGGCCCTCTGCAGTTATTTAGACAAGGACTTCTTAACATTTTTAGAGGTCATGGTCACCTTTGAGAATCTACCGAAACCTATGGACCTTTCACAGAATTTCTGTAACTCTATAGAATTAAATATATACAATTGGAAAGGAAAGTAAACTATACTGAAATAGTCTTCAAAATGTGAAAAACAGACAATTTGTGAAAAACAACCACAGTTGTCAGAATCCCTGATTTAATCCTTGCATCATGAGAGCCTTTCTAATACTTGAAGATAATGACCATGTCTCATGAAGGTCTTGGGCTAGCTTCAGTTAGTTCAAGTGAGTCTCGTATGACATACTTTTTAAGACTTCTATCATCCTGTGTGGCTTCTTTAAGGTGTAGAGCTGTTGTCCCTTTAAAAACATCTTACCCACAGCTAACAAAAGAATTGATTTTAAAAGATACAAATTAATCTATAGGGTCAATTTTAGGTGGTTCATACTGTTTTGGATTTGAAGTGACTGCTTGTGCACATACAATATAAAAAGAGCAAGCCTGATAAAAGTTCTAAGTCAAGGGGAAAAACGGAAGATTTATCCAGTGGCTGCATAAAAACATCATGGCCACCTGGGGGCAGAAAATTCAAAGACATAGTGGTTAAGGAATCAATCTGAACATCAAAAAACCTAGCAGCTTCATTATTAAGATCACATCTGTGGTTAATCTGCTCATTCTAGATCACTCAAACTGACATGCCTGTAACATTTAAGGTTTTAGATCTGGAGGCTTCAGATTAAAGCTTTTCTTTGGTGATTTTGTACTTCTTAATGATATATGAATATTAGAACAGAATATCCTGCTGAGTAAAATAGAAAGGGCTAAGATGAAATATCTTTGAACATGTGGTGAGTGATTAAATATACTCTTTCTCGGTTTTGCATGAGTTGTTAAGAGAACTCTGTACTACTACTGGGAATGAATAATATGTTATCCAAAGATCCCATCAGTGAGATTATTAAGTAGTTTTCTACTTTAAAATCTATATTTCAGTCTTTAGGAGAGAGAAGTTCCCTCTCTCCTCCTGATAATTAGTCTGAATTTAAACCTGAGTAATTATTCCACATTTGGAATATGCTCTGCTAAGTGAAATATGCTAGATCAGGGGTGGGGAACCTGCGACCTCAAGGCCACATGTGGCCCTCTAGGTCCTCAAGTGTGTCCCTTTGACTGAATCCAAACTTCACAGAACAAATCCCCTTAATAAAAGGATTTGTTGTGTAAAACTCGGATTCAATTAAAAGGTCACGCCCAAGGACCTAGAAGTAACTGGTAACTAAACAATATCCTGTTTTTTTCATAAGTGTTCCTGGGAGTGTCAGTCTCTTTTGATTTCATGCCCTGAATGATGCAAACAAAAACTGTAGCGATAAGTATCAATTAGAGACCCTGGACTCTCATATTCTTCATGAAGACACAGCTTTAGGCCAATAACGAATTTTGGAACTCAGTTTCAGAAAAAAAAGGAGTTAAGCCCATACGTAGGGTAGAAAATATCCCATTTTCTGTAGGCATTAAGAAGTCTTTCTCCTATAAAAAAGAGTTTCAAAAATAGTGCAAAGTGATAGACTCAACTGGAAAAAGACAATAAGTATGATGGAGGAAAGAGTTAATTAGGAAACTTGTTTTCAGAACCTGAGGGGGGGAAATAGCTAACAAATACTCTATTTAAGCTGTAGAGACTTAAATATCACATTGTATGTATGCTAGCATAATATGGAGGTTTTAAAAATATAATTTCAAAATTGATTCTCTCTGTTTTTCTTTCTGTCTCTGGAGGCATCTATGTGGTACAGTGGGTAGGGAATTATACTAATTTGGATTCAGGAAGACCTGAGTTCAAATCCTGCCTCAGAAACTTACAAGTTGCATGATCATCATCATTTAATTTCTGTCCTACCTCAGTTTCCTCAACTGGAAAATTCAGTTAATAATAGTATTTGCCTCCCAGGGCTATTATGATGACCAAATGACACAAGTATCTTATAAACCACTCAGTATAGCACCCAACTATGCTTTTACTTTTCCCTTCCCCATCTTTTCTGTGCATTTGTGTGTTCGTGCAGGTGTGCGTGCATGCGTGTGTGTGTGTGCACAGGGTATCTCAAAAATCTTAGCCCAATTTTAAGCCATTAAAGTTTAAAACTGCACTAAAATTCTTGGGACACCCTGTATACATCTGCCCTGGTTCCTGGGTTTTAGGAATGACTCACTTTTCTTTTTCCTGGTTAAAAGCAATAAACACAAGTATCCTTGCCATCTCACAGACTTGCCTTTGTAAGTATCCCAAGTATGGGGACAAGTATGGAATAGAAACTGTGCCAGACCAAAAACAGTTGAAGATTTGGTGAAGTGTGTAGGTGTGTGATAATTTCTGTCTTCGAGCGTTTGAAGGGCTGGCATGTGGACAAGAAGCTAGATATGTTTCATTTAGTTCCAAAGGGCAGAAGTAGGATCAAGAGGAAAAGTTCCAAGGAGGCCAGTTTTGGCTAAATATAGAAAACACTTCCTAACAAGTATGGTTGTCCAACTCTGAAATGAGCTGTTCCATGAGGCAGTGAATTTCCCATCAAAAGACATTTTCAAACAGAGGCTGAATGAGCACTTAGTGGGATTTATGCTTCATATAAAATCTCTGAGGTCCCACTTTTAATGCTGATATTCTAGAGTTATTGAGGTACAAGAGTGATACAGACTCAGCCAGAAAATACTGCTTAAGATCATAAGGTTAGAATTGGAAAGAACCTTAGAAGTCATCCTGTCTAGACCCTTCATTTAACAGACAAAGAAAATGAAGTCTTGAGAAGTTAAAGGACTTGACATTTGTAGGTAATAACAGATCTGGGGTTTGAATCCAAGTCCGCTGCTTCCAAATCGATTTCTTTTTCCACTGTACTATTCTCTCTCTCCATCTGTCTTTCTCTGTCTCTTTGTCTCTCTCTGTCTCTGTCTCTCTGTCTGTCTCTGTCTGTCTGCCTCTCTCTCTCTGTTTCTCTTTTCCCTACTAGCTAAGGACAGGTTTTGAGCTCTTTAAAACACATCTCAGTGCCACATACTAGAGACCAATAGAAGAAAGACACAGATTTGCAATGTATGTGTTAATATAGTCAATGATTTGCAGTTGGCACTGAATCTTACCCTTCATCCAATTTCTTCTCTTTGCAGTCTCTCACTGTTAATTATCTATTTACATGTTATCTCCCTCAGTCAGTTAGTTCCTTGAGGGCCTGTTTTGTGTTTTTGCCTTTTTTTCGATCTCCAGCATTTAAGACTGTGCCTGGCACATAGTAATCACTTAAATCTGGGTTGATTTTGGGGGAAGTGTCTAAAGTTCATATTATCACATTGTGTCTTGAGGAAAAAATGTACATCAAAAAAGACAAATCATGAAGCTTCCTAGAATGGTGCAATATAAATGCGCACTAATGTATTCATGAATTCACTCAACTGATTTATGGAGCACATATGTTATGAATTGGATGGTTATTGTTTTCCATCATTCAGTCATAAATGAGTCTTTCTCACCCCATAGACCATACTATCCATGGGATTCTCTTGGCAAGAACACCGGAGTGGTTTGTCATTCCCTTCTCCAGAGAAATAAGACACACAGAACTTAAATGACTTGCTCAGGGTCACACAGGGAGTAAATGTCTGGAGCCATATTTGAACTGAGGTCATTCTAACTAGCGGTCCAGAGTTCTATCTACTTAGTCATCTAGCTACCTCCTATTATGAAGTATAGAAGTGATCTAATTCAAATATACTATTCCACAGCTTATATTCTGAGCTTTAATGCCACACATCAGTGAAGTCAATGATTTTCAAAAGCAAAATGTCTATAAAATGATCTAGCTGACTCATTTGACATTACAAAGATTTTTATAATCAGGAAGCAATAGTCATTTATGAATAATGGTTGCTTCAGATTCCTTATTCTTTTTACCCCTTGATTTTGCTCAATCACTGGATGTTATTGCTTTAAGCAATGGAAAGAATGCTGGATTTGGAGCCAAAAGAGAAATCTCTTACCCTCAACTGTCCTCAAGAGTCCCCTAAAATTAGAGGACTGGATGATATGACTTCTGGTATTCCTTCCTTAATTTTATTACCACAAAATACTTTCTATTTTTATTGACATGAGCACGGTTCAGGCCCTCATTACCTATTGCTTGAGATGCAAGAAGAGCCTCCACTAGCATTTCCTGACTTTGCTCCTTTCTTTCCATACTGTTGCCATATTAATCTTCCTCAGCATAATTTAGAACATCATAATCTTTCTCAAAAACCTAAAATTGTTCAACAGAACACAATTAAAGGTCAATTTATTTTTCAAAATATTCAAGCCCCTTCAAAATTTGGCACCACAGATTAGTATCTGTCTAGCCAAGTTGGATAAATTTCTGTTCACCAAATATGCTATATATAGACACAGGAATCTTAGGAATGGCAGCTTCTGCAGGTCTCAGTTCCTTCTTGTAGCCTAGCCCTCACAGTCATTATCTGATTTAGCAAATTCAGTGGAGAAGGGACAAGCCCTTCCTACCAAATGCCAGAGCAGACAAGACAGCCTAGCTGAAGCAGCAAGGCATCCTGAGGGAAAGACAGAATGCATCAAATGCCAGAAATTTCAAATCACTACTACCACCACCAATTTCCCCTTAGATGTTGATGGAGACAGCCCAGGTCCATGAACCAGACAACCTTAAGAACAGGAGTGCCCTCTCCTCCACAACCACCAAACCTATCTCCAGTCTAGCCCCTGCAGATATTATTGAAATGAGCACTCATTGTGCAGAAAGGGACCCATATTCTTCACCCCCACCGCCACCAGCTGCCATCAAGAATCAGACAACCAGAAACCCACCAGGAGTAGCAATATCCCTCCAGGTCAATGGTCTTGATTCTAGCTCAGTCTGCAGAGCCATCATCCAGGAAAACAACTCTTATGGAGAGACCAGTCATCCCACTAATTGCCATTCAAAAACCACCCATAGGAGAGGCAAGCGGGCCTCACTGGGCAGCTAGGAGGCATTGTAGATGGTGTATCAGTAGCTAGATGGTGTCAAGAAGACCCGAATTCAGATCTAGGCTCAGTCACATACTAGCCGTGTGACCCTGGCCAAGTCACTTACCCTCTGTTTACCTGACCTTCCGCACCTGTGAAATGGGGATAAGAATAGCGCCCACCTCCCAGCATTACTGTGAGGACCAGATGAGGTAATATTGTAAAGTACTCAGCACAGTGCTACAGGAATGCTAGCCATTATTGTTCTTAGCTAACTAAAGTAGCACGACATCCTGAAGGAGAGAAAGCAACATGTGCACAGCCAGTCCAACCATCACTACCACCTTGTCTATCCTCTTTCTTCAGACCCCAAAGGAGACAGTCCGGGACCCTGAACTCGAGAGCTTTGGGAAAAGCTTCCAGCCCAGTGCCCAAAGAATTCAGCCTGTGAATCAACCCCTGCGGAGATGCAGCCTGGCAACTGCTCCTGCCAGTGCTATACCCATGGCTACTGATGATTCAGAAAAGAGATTTCTTCTCCCCAGTCCTTGAAAAGGATCTGATCTTATCAGTGAAAATGATAGTAATGAGGAAGCATTAACATCTGCTTTGCCACTGCACCCTAAGAACCATGGGACCTTTCCATCTGAATTGAAGCTTCAGCTTTCCAAGCGTTATCTCCACAGTTAGAATGAGAGCTCCTTAAGAGCAGAGACTGGCTTACTTTTCTATTTTTAACTCCAATACTTTGAACTTCATAAAGTAAATACTTCATAAATTCATTCACTTATATTTTCCTCCAGGAGCCTTTATTAATATTAGCTTTCCTTGTCTAAAATGTCCTTCCCCTTCTTTACTTCTACTTATCCAGTCCCTTCAAAGTCCATCTTAACATGATACCCTCAACTGAAAATTCTTTCTCCTTCCTCCAATCACTTCACAAGACAGTGAAAAATAGTGAAAAAACATTAAAAACATGGAGTCAAGATCTAGGTTCGAATTCTGTCTCTGACACTTATTGACTTGTGAACAAATGTGAGTCATTTACTCTCTCTCAGACTGTTTCCTTTTCTATAAAAAGGAATAATCTTAAATAGCTAGTATTAGAGCGACTATTTTATTGTGGCTTTTTATCAAACTTGCCCATCCTGCTTTCTTTTGTAGTTATTTGTATATGTGTCTTTTCTCCCAAACTAGTTTAAGAACACTGATTATGCTTTACTCTTCATGTCCTACAGAGTGTTATATCCTACAAACAGACACACAGGATAAAGTGCTCATCAAATATGGTGGCAAAGAGAGGGATGAGTGTGGGGAATTTTAAGAAACTGAAGTTTGTTTATGGATTTCTCCTTGGCCATGTGTTAAGTTCTACCATACAATAGCAGAATGACAAGATTTTGATCTGATTTTAACTGAATTTGTACAAGTGCTTTGTACACAGATATTTCTTTTCCTTCTTGGGACTAATTAATTTATTATAAAATTTAATTAATCCTTAGTTGTTCATTCCTTCATTAAAGAAACATTTATTGTGTATTCCCTGAATGGTTAGCACTGTGCTAGGCATTACAGAGAAGTAAGAAGTAGGAGATAATCTCAGACGGCTTAGAATCTTGTCATGGAGAAAAAAAGATGGATACTATATCTAGTCACATAACGCTAAGATTTTATATGCATAGGTTATCTGGCTTACTTAGATTTTTCAAAGACAATATTATAGTCTTTCAGGAAGAGATGACTCTTCCTGACTGCAGGCCTGACTTCTATCCACTCTCTGGGGAGGGTGAGGGGGCTGAGAATTTCTTTTCCTGATAGAGTTTCATAGGTCTAGACCATAAGGACAAAACAAAGTAACACAGTTGCTTAAAATGAATCTTCCCTTTTTAATGTCACTTACTTCCTCAAGAACCTTTGGACTGCTACCTAATGCTTAACCATTTGGGATGGGGAAAGACCTTTAAGTTCTTCAATTTTTAACAAAAATTTGATTTCATAGCATTTTGTTGGGATTATTATACTCTCATTTGTTTTGTGGTTATATGTACATGCCTTATTACCCTCTTAGATTATAATCTTTTTGAGGTCAGGGAATGCCTTTATATCTCTTCTTATCTTCTCCAGCTCCTAACACAGTCAAATCAATAAGCATTTATTAAGTGTTTATTATGAATGAGACTTTAGTTATTTGTCTTTGCCTCATCAAAGGGGCCATCCCCTGACTACTTCTTAAACAGGCCTATTCAATGAATGGGTATCATGTCACCCTAAAGTGAGTACCTGAATAGACCTTGGCCTAAAGGGGCTCCTCTTTAACCCTGGGTCATTTCCAGTCATCCTGATGAATATCTGGTCACTGGATTCAGATGGCTCTGGAGGAGAAGTGAGGCTGGTGACCTGCACAGCCCTCCCTCACTCAAAACAAAGTCAAGTACAAGTCATGTCATCATTTCTCCAATGGCATGGTCTTATTTGGCATAGCAACAACAACAACAATTCCTTTCTTTTCTTTGATTTCGTTCAGATTAGAACTAGTAGTGGTATCGTTGGGTCAAAGTATAGGCACAGCTTTATTGTCCTTTCACATCATTCCAAATTGTTCTCCAGCATAGTTGGATTATTTCACAACTCACCAAAAGTGCCTTAGTGACTCAATTTTTCCACATCCCCTCCAGCATTTGTCATTTTCTTTTTCTATCAAGCTAGCTAATCTTATAGGTGTGAGGTTGTCTCAAAGTTGTTTTAATTTGCATTTCTCTAATCAGAAGTGATTTATAGCATTTTATGTGATTGTTGATAATTTTCATTTCTTCTTCTGAAAATTGTTTGTTTATATCTTTTGGTCATTTATCAACCTGGGGAATTACGTATATTTTTGTGAAATTGGCTCAGTTCCATATATATGGAATAAGCAAGGTCTTCATCAGAGAAACTTATTGCATAAATTTTCCTCAGCTTCCTGTTTTCTTTCTGATTTTGTCTGCATTAATTTTGTTTGTGCAAAACCTTTTTAATTTCAAGCAATCAGAATTATCTATTTCACTTTTCATAATCTCCTCCATCTGTTTAGTCACAAATTCTTCCCTTATCCATAGATCTGTGAGATACAAAATGCTCCACTAATTTACTTGTGATATAACCCTTCATGTCTAAATAATTTAATCATTTTGACCTTATCTTGGTATTTGGTGTCAGATGTTGGTCTATGCTTAGTTTTAGACAAATTGCTTTCTAATTTTCCCAGCAATGTTTCTTACCCCCAAAGTTCTTACCCTCAAAGTTGGGTTCTTTGGGTTATTAAACACTAAATCACTATGGTCATTTATAACTGTTTATTCTGTACCTAAATCCATTCCACTGATCTAGCATCCTATTCCTTATCCAGCCCCAGATTGTTTAGATGATTGATCACTTTGTAATATAGTTCAAAATCTGGAACTGGCAGGCTACTTTACTCACTTTTTTTTTCATTGAATCCCTTGATTTTTAACCTATTATTCTTCCAGATGAATCATATTACTGCTTATTACTAGGTCTATAAACTATTTCTTTGGTAATTTGATTCGTGTAGCATTCAAGAGGTAAATTAACTTAGGTAGAATTATCATTTCTGTATATTGTTGCAGCCTATCCAAGAACAATTAATACTTCTCCCATTGTTTAGATCTGATTTTATTCATGTGAAAATTGTTTATGTAGTTTCTAGGTTTGACTTGGTAGGCAGACTCCCAAGTATTTTATATTGTCTGCAGTTATTTTAAATGCAATCACTCTTTCTCTGCCTGCTGAGTTTTGTTAATAGTATATAGAAATATTGTTGATTTATGTGGTTTTATTTTGTATGTTGGAGAAGGAAATGGCAAACTACTCTAGTATCTTTGCCAAGAAAATCCCATGAACAATGTGGTCCACAGGATTACGAAGAGTCAGGCATGGCTGAATGACTGAATAAAAATAAAAATTTTATAAACTGCAACTTTGAAAAGTTGTTCATTGTTTCATCTTGTTTTTTAGTTGATGCTCTAGGGTTCACTAAGAATACCATCATATCATCTCTAAGGAGTGATAGTTTTATTTCCTCACTGCCTATTTTATTCCTTCAAACTTTCCTTTCTTACTGCATTTCTAGTATAATATTGAGTAGTAGTGGTGGTAATAGATATCTTTGCCTCACCCTTGATTTTGCTTCAAGTTTCCCCCCACTACAGATAATGCTAGTTCTTGGTTTTAGATAGATACTATTAATCATTTTAAGAAAGGTTCCATTGATTTCTACACTTTCTATTGTTTTTATAGGAATGATGATTTTATGGAGTACTCACACAGGGCAAGTGTTCACAGGGTGGTCAGAAGAAGTGATACAAGGACACTCTCAAGATTTCTCTTGAGAACTTTGGAATTGGTTATGTGACATGGGAAACATTGGCATAGGACTGTTCAGATGGCATGCCCACATCAAAGAAGGTGCTGTCCACTATGGGCAAAGAAGAATGGAAACAGCTCAAAGGAAATGCAGGGTGTGCTGATTTAGAGAATCCATCACAAATGTTCACACGGACTATTTGTGTCCAGTCTATGGTAGAGCAATCCAAGCCTGTATTGGTCCAGACAATCAGCCATAGTTCAGCACATTGATACTTGACTCTAGCAGAGTGATGTCATTTTGGTTCTCTTTCAGAGAGGACAACTAATCAACCATGACTTTTATTGCTATTGTTATATTATATAGTTTTCAGAATATTGAATAAGCCCTGTATTCCTGACACAAATCCTACCTTGTTATAGTGTATACTCTTTGTGAAATATTACTGTAATCCCCTTGCTAGTGTTTTATTTAAAATTTTTGCATCAATATTCATTAAATAAATTGGTCTACAATTTTATTTCTCTGTTTTTCCTCTCCCTGGTTTAGGTATCAAAACCATAATTGTGTCGTAAGAAGAATTTGGTAATATTCCTTTATTTATTAATGGTTAAAATAGTATTTTTCTGGGGATTTTTTTCTGGTCCTGCAGATTTTTCCTGAAAGGGCTCATTGATGGCTAGTTAACTTCCGTTTTCTAAGTCAGGGTTATTTAAGTATTCTATTTCCTCTTCTATTAATCTGGACAATTTATATTTTTGCAAATATTCATCCATTTTATTTAGATTATCAGTTTCACTGGCATATAAGTGGACAAAATTATTTTATTGTCATTGCTTTAATTTCATCTTCATTGGTGGTGAAAATATGTTTTTTAACCCATATAAGTGTGAGTGAATTTTTGAACTTATGTAAATGTTAGTTACCTCCCTTCCACTTTTCCCTCACTTACTGTAAAAGCTCTTTCTTGCATGCCTTTTTTACTTGAGATAATTTCCCCAATTCTATCTCTCCCTTTACCCTTCTTCCACGACATTATCTTTCTTGCCTATTCCTTTTTTAATGTCATCCCAACATAATCAACTCACTTTTGCACCTTTTTTCTGTGAAGAATTCTTCTCTTTAATGATATGGTTCTTAGAAGATAAATTCATTATCTTCCCATATAGAAAAGTAAATAATTTAAGGTTATTGAGTTCCTTATGATTTCTCTTCCACATTCACCTTTTTATGTTTTTCTTGAATCTTGTATTTGAAAGTCAGATTTTCTATTCAGTTCTGGTATTTTCATCAGGAATTCTTGAAAGTTCCCTATTTCATTAAATGTCCATATTTTTTCCCTTGAGGGATTGTATTCAGTTATGCTTGATCAATTATTCTTGGTTTAATCTCTGTTCCTTTGCCTGTAGGAATGTCATATTCCAAGCTCTCTGCTCCTTTAAAGTGGCTGCTGCTAAATCTTATCTAACTGATCTTGACTGTGGCTCCATGGTATTTGAATGGCTGCTTTCTGGTGGCTTGATATGTTTTCTATTTGACTTGGAACCTCTAGAATCTGGCTTTAAAATTTTGGGGAGTTTATATTTTGGGATCTCTTCCAGGTAGTGATGCATAGTTTCTTTCAATTTCTTTTTGCCACCTGGTTCTAGGTTTCCCTTGATAATTTCTTGAAGTATGATGTCTAGGTTATATCTTTGCTCAGGTCCTTCAGGTGATCTAATACTTACATTATCTCTCCTTGATTTACATTGCTTGTCAGCTGTTTATCTCATTTCATATTTTCTTCGATTTTTACGTTCTTTTGATTTTGTTTTATTGTTTATTGGTGTCTCATTGAGTAGCTTCCACTTGCTCAATTCTAATTTTTTAAGAAATAATTTTCCTCTGCAAACTTTTGTATCTCTTCTTTTTATTTGTCCTGTTATGTTTTTTAAGGTGTTATTTCTTTTAGTACTTTTTGTGCCTCTTTTCACAGGCTGTTAATTACATTTTCATAATTTTCTTCCTTTGCTTTCATTTCTTTACTAATTTTTTCTCCACCACTCTTACTTGACTTTGAAAATCAATTTTTAGCTATTCAAAAAATTCTGGTTGGGCTTATATCCAATTCACATTTTTCTTTGATTAACGTTTTGCTTGTAGCTGTTTTGATTTCATTGTCTTCTGAGTTTGTATCTTGATTTTCCTTGTCATGATAGTGGCTTTCTATGGTCAGGTTCTTTTTTGTTGTTTACTCATTTTCCCATACTATTGCTTGATTTGGAACTTTATGTTGGCTCTGTTCCTGGCATGAGAGGAGGGGTTTTCTCTCAAGCTTCAGTCTTTTTTTTTTTTTTTTGCTTTGCTGTTTTCAGGAGTTTGGGAAGTTTTTAGTGCAATCCAGGGAGAGGTGTGGTTACTGCTCTTTTGGTGCACCCTGGCCCTTAGCCAGAAAGGGCCTCTGATTCCTTGGAACTGTATTGATACTGCCCCTCAGAGTTTCTACTCCCTCTTGACTAAAAGTGCGTCTCTCTATCCTTGAACTGTGACCCAGAAGTGGGTATAGGCAATGGGGTTGCCTGGTCCTGTGTCTACAAGATACCCTGTAATCTTTTTCTGATCAGTTGTCAGGTCCCCTTGCCATCTCTTGCTACATACTTTCATAAGTTTCTGCTGCTTCTATCACTACCACTTTGATCTCCTTTGTTGTCTTAGACTGGAAGAACATTTTTTGTTGGCTCTTCCACCCTAGAATTTAATAAGAAGTGTTGAGACCTTGCCTAATTGCTTCTCTATCATCTTGGCTCCACTCCCAGAAGTCTTAGCGTTAGTTTTAAATGTGGGTCAGAAAGTGTGCCTTAATATTAAACTGAAATGCACTACATAACTTCTATTTATAAGCTTATCACTAGCTGATATAATAACAAGTAGTGAGAGGTAAAGGGAAAATGAAACAAAACAATGAGTCCTAATAATGAATTCTTGTATAGGCTACTCCTTAATTATTCAATTAAGTGTTGACGTTATTGCTGTGTCTCTATCCAAATCACCCAGGCTAAAATGCATGGTTAGTTGATGTGACAGTGACTGTGTCACACATTAGACTTTCAGGAAACTCTACCTACTGGGATCAGAGCAGAGGGGTAGCTTATTACAAAGATGACATGATAAATGTTTATTGAATATATACATATAGTATATACACATATATGTGCACATGTATGTGCATATGTATGGAATTATAGGAACATGATGAGGAAAGCACAATAAAGAGTGTTTAGGTGAGGATGAATAGAAGAAGTAGAATCAATTATGTACTATCATATAATGCTATGTGCATTATATGAACTATTCTATGTACTATTGTACAGCAAGACATAAAGATGAAAGATGTGGTAGTTATATTCAGGAAAATGATCACAAATATGACATGATATAGTTGACTATCAGGTATCTGTTACCAGGTGTCTTAGTCAACTACCCAAACACTGGTGACTCTCTAGCCTGAAATCTGAATAGTTGATAAATTTTAGACTTAGCTTGAAATTTCTTTCCTCAAAAGGTGAAAAAAACAATAAGGCGAATTGTTATCCTGTGCCTAATTCTCATCTTCAAGGAATAATTGATTGCTGAAATGGAAATGATGGAAAATTTGGATGAAAATTATCTCTCTTTTTTTAGATTTCAAAAGAGAGGAGAGGAAAATTGCTAGTAGTCTGGCATCTACAATATATTTTGAGAGAGAAGATTTCAAAATATTCAGAGTAAGGAGAGGTAGGAGTCTATCATCTAAAATTCTAGAAAAGAAATAGGTTGCATAGGCATAGGATCTCTCAAGAAGGAAATCTGGAAGATAAAAATTATTCTGATGAGGAAGAGAAAGGACATCTATCTAAAGAAAGATATGGAGGCATAGTGAATTTATTGCCTAACTTAGAATTTATTGAGATGTGTATAGAAAATGGAATCAAGTGTGGGGCAATAGAAGATTACTACCAAAAATGGAATCATCCAGTTATAATCTTACCAGTGTTAAGTAAGGATGGCAAAAAAGTTGTTTGTTTTTTTAAGCTATGCTGAGGGACAAGAGGAAGATTGAAGAAAGGATAGAACCATTGCTTGGAATAGATGGCATAACAAAAAATGATCCATAGAAAGCAGAGCTACTGAGGCTTATTTGCTTGGTTTTTTCCCTCTAAGGAAAATATTTGAATGGAGAAGTATCCAAAAAAGTTAGGACAACAAGGAACTGAATCTCAAGATAATTAAGAAACCAATTAGCTGCATTCCTAAATTACTAGAAGAATTTAACTGATATGATTATTAAGCTGCTTTCAATGATCTTTCAAAAAAAGTCTTGAGGGATTAGAAATTTTCAAATGTCATAATGATATTTTTAAAAGAGAATAGAGATATTTTTGAGGGGGCAGATCCAAGATGGCTGAGGAAAAGCCGAGACTTGTTTGAGTTCCCCCTCAAACCCAGAAAATACCTGTAAAATGATTCTAAACAAATTCTGGAGCTTCAGAATCCAATGAATGACAGTGCAAAGCAAATTTTCAGCACAAGACAGCTTGGAAGGTCAATGGGATGCGTCTATCACTCCTGACTGGGCGTGGAGGACAGTACAGCATGGGCCACACCAGCAAAGGCAGGGCCTGAGCAGGCCTTAAGGAGACTGAATCACTAGTAGCTGTGGTGGTATCCAGACATCTTGACCCCAAAACACCAAGGACAACTTGGAAGGTGAGTACAAAAAAGCCTGTTGGACATGTGTGAGAGACTAGCACAGTCCAGCAGCAGAGGGGGCAGAGGAGTCCATGGCAGCCTTTGAAGCATCAGGGGCAGTGGAAGCAGCTATTTCTGAAACTCTATACTCACAGATTGTGGGGGTACTGAACAACTGACAGTATACCCCAACTGGAAGCAGAGAACTACCTTGACAAAGAGCTCAAAAGTCAAGTAAATGCCTGGGAAATTAGCAAAAACCAGAAAAAGAATCAGACATTAAAATCTTAATTTGGTGACAAGGAAGATAAAAAGACAAGAAGATAACAACATCAAAGCTCCTACATCCAAAGTCTCCATGAAAAATATGAATTGGTTTCAGGTTATGGAAGAGATCAAAAAAGATTTTGAAAATCAAGTAAAAGAAGTACAGCAAAAATTGGGAAGAGAAATGATTGTGATGTAAGAAAATCATGAAATATAAGTCAACTGCTTACTTAAAGGGAACCCAAAAATGTTGAAGAAAATAATATCTTAAAAAATAGACTAACCCAAATGGCAAAAAGGATCCAAAAACCCAGAATGCCTTAAAGAGCAGAATTGGCCAGATGGAAAAGAAGATCCAAAAGTTCACCAAAGAAAATAATCATTTAAAGACTAGAATGGAGCAGATGGAAGCTAATGATTTTATGAAAAATCAAGAAATTATAAAACAAGATAAAAAGAATGAAAAAATAGAAGACAAAGTGAAATATCTCATTGGAAAAACAAGTGACCTGCAAAATAAATCCAGGAGAGACAATTTAAAAATTATTGGAATACTTGAAAGCCATGGCTCAAAAAAAGAGCCTAGACATTATCTTTCAAGAAATTAAAAAGTAAAACTGCCCTGATAGTCCAGAAGTAAAGGGTAAAATAGAAATGGAAAGAATCCACTGATTGCCTCCTGAAAGAGATCCCAAGAGGAAAACTTCTAGGAATATTGTAGCCAAATTTTAGAGTTCCCAGGTCAAGGAGAAAGTATTTCAATCAGTTGGAAAGAAACAATTCAAGTATTGTGGAAACACAATCAGGATAACACAAGATCTAACAGCTTCTATATTAATGGATTGGAGGGCTTGGAATGTGATATTCTAGAGGCCAAAGGAGCTAGGATTAAAACCAAGAATCACCTACTCAACAAAACCCAAAAATCCTTCAGGGAAAACTGGATATTCCACTTTAAAACATTCTTGATGAAAAGACCAGAGCTGAATAGAAAATTTGACTTTCAAATATAAGAATCAAGAGAGGCATGAAAAGGTAAATAGGAAAGAGAAATCATGAGGGAATTAAGAAAGTTGAACTGTTAGCATTCTTACATGGAAAGATAATATTTGTAACCCTTGAGAGTTTTTTCAGTATTAGGATAGAGGAAGGGATTACACACACACACACACACACACACACACACACACACACACACACACATATATATATATATATATATATATATATATATATATATATGAGGGAGAGAGGGAGAGAGGGAGGGAGGGAGGGAGAGAGAGAGAGAGAGAGAGCATAGGGTGAGTTGAATATGAAGGGATGATATCTAAAAAATAAAATTAAGGGATGAGAGAATATATTTGGAGGAGAAAGGGAGAAATAGAATGTAGTAAATTTTCTCTCACAAAAAAAGAGGCAAGAAAAAGTTTAAAATGGAGGGGAAGGAGGAAAAGTGAGAGGGAAAGAGTGAACCTTACACTCATTTAATTTGGCTTAAGTGGGGAATAAAATGCACATTCAACTGGATATGAAAATCCATCTTATACTATAGGAAAGTATGTGGGAAGGGGATAAGCAGGGGTGGGAAAGGAGGGAGGAGGGGTAATTAGAAGTAAACACTTTGGAGGAGGGACAAGGTCAAAAGAGAGAATAGAATGAATGAGGAAGCAGGATAGAATGTAGGGAAATATAATTGGTCTTTCACAACATGACTTTTATGGAAGTGTTTTGCATGACTACACGTTGTGGCCTATATTATATTGCTTTCCTTCTCAATGGGAGTGAGTGGGAAGGGAGGAAGGGAGAGATGTTAGAACTAAAAGTTTTAAAAAGAAATGTTAAAAATTGGTTTTACATTCAACTGGAAAATAATACACACAAGCAATGTGGTATAGAAATCTATTTTGCCCTACAAGAAAATAGAGGGGAAAGGGATAAGAGAAGGGGAATGTGTGATAGAAAGGAGGGCAAATTAGGGGAAGGAGTAATCAGAATGTACACTGTCCTGGGGTGGGGAAGAAGAGAGATAAGAAGAAAATTTGGAACTCAAAACCTCGTGAAAATGAATGTTAAAAACTAAAAATTAATGAATTAATTAATAAAAAAAGAAAAAGAGAGAGAATAGAGTTGACTCTTTAATCTATTGACCTGTGAGCTAGACTTGAATTCCTGGCAACAATCTAGAATATATGATTACAGGAATTGTTGGTAGACACTTTAAAAGGAAATGCTAATAATTTAGAACTCACATGGCTTCATCAAAAATAGTCCATGCAAAATAACCCCATTCTTTTTTTGACAGGATTATTAGACTGGTAGCTAATGTGAATGCTGCAGATATAATACATCAAGATTTCAGTTGAAACTTGAAAGTCTCTCAAGATACCTTTGTGAGAAGATGAAATAATATAAGTGGAATAACTAGAAGTTGGATGATTTTCAACTAGATGAATGGGCTGCACCAGGCAGGGATGTACTTTACCACTATATGTCTTCAAGGGGACTAGATGACCATTTGAGTGCATTCTTGTAGAATTGATTCTTATTCAATGAGTCAGACTATATAATTCCCAAAGCCCTTTTCTACTCTGAAGTTTATGATCATCTTCTTTTAATTCTTCTCCACTTACTTTGACCATAAACAGAGTAATTGATATGAGTTCCAGTTTCTTTTCTAGAGGGAACATAGTTGGTACAGTGGAGAGAAATGCTGTACTTGGTGGGGGGGGGGGCGGGGAGCCAAGATGGCGGAGTAGAAAGACTCCCCTATGCTAGCTCCGAACCCACAGCCCATGGATTTCCTCTAAAAAGAACTCCCAACAAATTCTGGAACAGTGGAAGCCGCACAGCAACACAGTGAAGGAGATTTCCGTTCCAGAGAGCCCTGAAAAACCGATCTCAAAGGTCCATTGTGCCCTGGACAGGAGCAGAGCCCTGCCCTGCCCCAGCCGTGCTGCACTGAGAGGAGCGAGCAGATCCCAGCAGGCTTCAGGGACAGAATCTCCAGCGACCACGAAGGTCCCTCCACCCACAGATGCACAGGTCAGTGAGAGAGATGAGCTGAGAGGGGAGCGGGGTGTCTCCATAACTCGGGCCCCCTCGGGAGGCAGCAGCAGAGGCAGTGGGTGGCCAGAGGATCCCAGAGCAGGCAGGAGCTCAGCAGGAGCTCCATTACAGAAAGTCTCTGCATAAACTCCCTGAGGGAACTAAGCCTGGGAAGTGGCCCTGCCCCCACCTGAGAACCTGATTTAATCTCACCCTGAATATCAGCCAGCCCACCACTGAAAGCACTGAGTCTGGGGAGCAGCATTTGAATCTCAAACCCCAAGCACTAGCAGGGCAGACCTAGGCGGGGGAGGAGAGGACTCTCAGAAGTCAAGTAACTGGCAGGGAAAATGCCCAGAAAAGGAAAAAAAAATAAGACCATAGAAGGTTATTTTCTTGGTGAACAAATGATTCCAACCTTCCTCTCTGACGAGGAAGAAAACTGCTTACCATCAGGTAAAGACATAAGAGTCAAGGCCTCTGTATCCCAAACATCTGAAATAGGTATCCCATGGGCTCAGGCCATGGAGGAGCTCAAAAAGGATTTTGAAAATCAAGTTAGACAGGTGGAGGAAAATGCTGTACTTGGACTAAGGGAAAAATGAGTTCAAATGCTGGCTCAGACACTTACTGCACATAAGAATGTGGGCAAGTCAACTGACTGCTGTCTGCCTCATTTCTTAGTCCATAAAATGGGGGGCAATAACAGCATCTACCTCCCAGGGTTGTTTTAAGATTAAAATCAGGTAATATTTGTAAAATTTCATAAATGTTAGACATTATTATGTCTAGCATGCAATAAATATATCTGATAAACATCACAAGTTTAAAATAATGTAATGTAAGGATACTATAAGGAATTTTGTTTTTCTTGAATAGCTATTAGCAATAGAGTGCTTATTTACATTTTTAATTTTAATTTTTCAACTACTTAACTTCATTTATCAATATGTTTCATTCTGGCATGAGAAAGCTTATGTGTTTTCCACAAATCATATTATTCTAAATGTGTTATTATTGAGTGAAAAAAATGGTCAGTTGAACCTTATCCTTCGAAACTTATTCTGTGTCCAACATAATTTAAGCCCTTTATTTTTTGAAGAATTATTATAATTATGGGGATCATTTCATATTTGCTTTTAAATCTCATCTGGAAGAGCTATTCTGTAAATTTCTTCCATGTACTAATTGATTTATTTCAAATTAAGCTTTTCCCCAGATACATCAATTTGCATTTTAATTTGCCTCATTCCTTAATTTTCTGTTTACATTTATATATTCCAACCTAATCCATTTAGGGCTAATTAGATTATTTGTCTCCTTTTCACTGATATTAGTAACACTACCCAGTTTTGTATGGTTATATTTGTTCTTCCAGCTCATTAATAAAAAGACCAAGTCTCTGATCTACCCTGGAGTTTTGCTGGACATTTATTCGCAGCTGCTCAGAGTTTGTATATTCCCTTCTCATAATTTCCTTTCTTTCTTCCCTTTCAGTAAATTGCTCATAGTATCCAAACCTTTTCTGAAATATCTTCTTTATTCATTATCTTTTAAAGTTAGAGGAATTCAAGCCTCAAAAGCACATCTGTCTCATCCCTCTTACTAAGTCACAGTGCTGCAGAAAAGCTTCAGACTCCAGCCTTGAATGACACTGAGAATCTACACTTTAGGGAAAAAAAAGTTTCCAGGGACTGATCCCAGAAGCTCTTTCAATAGCCTGTTCAGTTCTTCATGGACATACAGCTACCTTAAATCTTTGTTTCTGGGTTCCTATTACTAGTTTTTTTCTATCTATAATCAAAATGGAGGCCATCTAGTGACAGTTCTCCACTTAAATTTTCACCTTCTTCCTTCATCTGCTCTCATCCATTCATCCAAAGAATAAGCATCTCTTGTGCTCCTGTTGCTTACCTAGCATTGTCCAAAATTCTCAGGGAATGTAAAAGAAATGAAAGTGCCTACCCCATAAAATCTTACAGTTAGAATAGAGAGACCTATTGACCATTTGTCCTCCTGAAGCTCTCTCTTCTCCATGCTAAATAACTTCAATTTCATGAACTATGTCAAAGATCCTCTACTCAGCCATTTTAATTCTTTTGGTGTCTGTCTTGAGACTTGTTTCTTAAATTCTCCAAATCTTTTATGATTAAGGAACCTTGAGTGAATTAAGTGTATAGCACAGTGTTCTGATAGAGCTCTTGGCTAGTACAGTCTGTTGTTGGGAGAGTTATATCATAGACATTTATGACAGTATCATACACTTTCTAGGTCCAAGGAATGGCATCACATTATTGCTTTTCCACTGACAAAATTTAGTCAGTTGTTTGAAAAAAAAATATGTTTCATTTGGTTTGTCTTTCAACATGGAGCTGTTGATTTATGATTTATTCACGGCACTTTGTACATGTGGAACCCACAACAAAAGTTTATTGAATTAATGACTGAGATGAATTTGTCCCCTATTTTTCTCAGTTATGTATCTTAAATAATTTATTTTATTTTGCTTTTAATCCTCAAGCACTTCTATATTCTTCTTATAAAATATAAGTACATTTGTTTTACTTCATGTTAAGACATAGAATCCTGAATACTACCATTTCAGGAGGCTGTCATCTCAAACTTCACTCAACTGTTACCTTTCCTACAAGACTTGCTAAATTCTAAATTAGGGCTCAACTGGACATCTGTTCTTACATTCTCCATTCAATTAGCTTAAAATATAAATGTCAACAGCATGCTGCCAATTTCTATCAAAACTGAAGTCAGAAAAAAAAATAATCTGAAGTCACAATGGAGACAGCTAGGGCCTAGAAATTAGGCTGAGCCTTCAAGGCAAAACATTAGGACAGGAATACCATTAACCATGTGAGCAATAACTAAATGTCCTAAGCCAGGAGAAGAACACCAGAGAAAGAAGGGAGAAAAGAAAGAAGCCTGTTATGTTCTAGGCACCATGTGAAGCACTTTAGAAATATTATTTCATTTGATCCCTACCACAGCCCTATGAGGTAAGTACTATTGTCATTCTCATTTTACATTTGAGGAAACTGAGGCAGACAGAGATTTAATTAACTTGTCCAGAGTTATACAACTGATCAGCTCCTGAGGCCATAATTGAAATCGAGTCTTCCTGACTCCAGGCCTAGGATTCTATCCACTGTGCCACTTGGCTGTCTCTGTGCTACCTACTTGACTCTATTGAGCAAGTCTTCATCTATTCAAAAAAGCGGGCAGAGTAGTCAGGATGAAAAGACCAAGTCAAGGAAATTGGTGCCCAGTCATATGATCGGAATCTCCAGGAATAACTGCACTACAAGGGAGAGAACCAAGGAAGGGACAAGCATGGTGGTGAAGAGGAATGAAAAAAACAAAGGGGGAAAGAAGGAAGACACAGGGTTGGGTCACAAAGAGCAAGAGTCCAGTTACCGGAACCAGGGCACAAAGTCAACATAAGCCCTGCCGCTTGTAATTTAATGGCAAAGAACTCAGCAAAGGAACTGGTGTGGTACTTTGTTTTCCAAGAGGATAGACTGGAAACAGCAGCTGGGGACTATTTGGGTCCAGGGTCCAGTAATGTGGATTAGAAGTAGGAACAGAATGCCTGGCCACTTCTTAGAGGCTTGATTCAAAATGTACATGGCCCAACTCTTCAGGGTGAACATTGCTCCTAGCATTCATGATTACAACAACCTCCATAGACGCCCTCTTTTTTGTGTGTATTGGTTTATTCATTGCTAAATGATTTGTGCCAGCCAATAATAACTTATGTTTTTATGGACTTTTGTACACCCTAAAGAGCTTACCTTGCAACACCCCTGTGAAGCAGGTAGTGAAAGATTAAATTCTGGAGAGATGGCTTTGTGAAGTGGAAAGAGAGCTAGACCTGGAGCCAGAGAAAGCTGAGTTCACATACAACTTCGGTCACCTACTAACCACAGGAGCAGTCCATGGACCTCTCTAAGCCTCACTAACAGGGTAATGGAAATATTCTCACAAGGTTGTTGGAGGACAACATGAAATTATGTACACAAAGGGCTTTTCAATCACTTGTAGAAATGATAATAACTGTTACTCTTATTTTCTATATGAGGAAACTGAGACTTGTGCATGATCTCACAGCCAGTAAACGTGATAGCTCAGTGCTGGTTCTCCTACACAGGATTGCTTTTGCAGGCAATTCAAATGGAAATTTCTTTCAGTTTCAGTTTTGTCCAACTCTTTGTGACCTCATTTGGGTTTTGTGTTTTTGTTTTGTTTTGTTTTGGCAACGATACAGCAGTGGTTTGCCATTTCCTTCTCTAACTCATTTTAGAGATGAGGGATCTGAGACAAACAGAGTGATGTAACTTACCCAGTGTCACACAGCTGGTCAATGTCTGAGGCCAGATTTGAATTCAGGAACATGAGTCTTCCTGAATCCAGGCTTGGCACTCTAACCACTGTGCCACCTAGCTGCTCTGGTAATTTCTAGATTTCTGTTATTCTAAACATTGCTTCTGATTAATTCAACATATGCTTGTCTCAGTCTCTAGGTAGTGATTAGTTTCTCATAACTACTTTCCCATAATCTGCCTTCTGAAATAGTTTCATATCAAGAAGAATTATCTCTAACTAAATTAGTCTGATGATTTGTATGTCTTCAAATTTTTTTTTAAATCTCTTACCTCTTTTTTGACAAGTGATATTTTTGTAAAATCTTCCTAATTTGATAAATTTACTCACTCATCTTTTAAAGACCAATTTTTAAATGAATTCAATTTCTTGGTCATGTGCAATTATTATGAGACTAGCTTATCTCTAGGCTCTCATGATGCATTTGAAAAGGATTCTTTATCTAATTCCCCAGCAAACTCTAATGAAACTAGCATATTCGTATTGAATTTCTCCCTCTGTATTGTCTTGGCCACTTTATGTATTGTCTTTTTTCAAAGAGTGAAACTGTGCATCTGAAATTCCAGTATGTGAGGAGACAGCAGGTAACTTCATGCCACTTGGCTCATTAAATTTTGTTAAGTGATAGATCTAGGAGAACTCTCACATGCAGCAAATACAGACTGTCCCAACAGTCTTAAACTTTGATAACATAAAACTGAACTAAGACTTTGGAACAACCTGTGCTAGCAGAGTCACTATCTTCAAGCAGATACTACGCTGTCTTCAAAGCTAGCAATATCTGGGTTTTAGCCCTGCCCCGGACACATACTATGTGACTCTGGACGAGTCATTGAACTGCTCTCCATTCTGTCTAGGCAACTCTCTAAGAATGAGTGGGAGAGAAGGCGATGAACCTAAATTGGTAGAGTTCCTTTGGGAATTCCCTATACCAATGAAATAACAGTGCCATTTCCTAGCCCTTTTTGGTTTTTACAGTGCTTTCATCAATAATTTCATTTGAATCCCAGCTCTCCTCATTTCTGGAGGTAATGTGTATGTGTATATAAAAAATGTTCATGTAAATGTATGTGCATACACATGTGTGTCATATTTGTACATATCTATATCTCTATACATATATTTATATATCCATTTGACTTTGGGAAAAATACTTAATTTCTTTATGCCTCAGGTTCCTCAATGAAGGAGAAAAATATATATGTGTATAGGCATATTTATATAAATATATACATATATGTATGTGTGTGTATGCACATACACACATTATGCCCATTTTCCAGATGAGGAACCTGAGGCATAAAGAGTTAGGTATTTTATCCCATCACATGGTAAATGTCCATAATATTCATTGCCTGATGCTTATTCCAGTAACAAATACCAACTTCCCTTACATTCACTCAAAACACACAGAGGCAACCATGCTACAAACCTAATACAAAATTGTCTGATTGTCAGGGATAAGATAGGGATGAACTGCCTAGAAACTGGAAGGCACAATTGTGCATCTTGGGGTTTATGGCACTGATTTTTTAACCTTCTATTATAAAAGCAAATCAACTAAGAGTCTCAGCTTTCCCATGTAGTAAAGCAGTGTCTCAGTTATGTAAATGGAAATGATACAGAAAAAATGAACAACTTGTCTATCACAGTATAATAAGAATCAATCTTGCAATCTCTTTTACATGACACATTATATATAATGTAACATCTCACCTTTGTAGATTATATTTCATTCCTTGGCCAATTCTTTCTTTTAAGCTGAAAAAAATGCCCATTTTTCTCAGTTACACATGTATCCCTTGGCAAAGCACCTACCTCTATTTGGAGCATAGATGACAACTTGGTCATATTGCAAAGTCTTTTCATGGACTATGGCAATGAAAGCTAAATGGCTTTGAAGCACGTAAAAAAATGTTCTTCATTAGAATCAAGTTGAATTACCTTGTTCATCTCTGCATCTTCCTCAAACCCTTTTTTATGACCCCAAAAGAGCTCAGAAATCCATTTTTTAAGTTTGAGTAAGAGATAGAATAGGGACTTCGGACTTGGCACCAGGTTGAAAGGAACAGGGAGTGTTCGTCCCTCTTCAAAGTAAGAAAACCAGAGTTTAGCCCTTGCAAACTTCCACTCCACATCAGCATCATCCTAGAAAACACAACATAGTTTTGCAAGGAAATTTACTCACAGAATTATTGACACTTCTACCACTAATTCACATTTTATTAATCCCTTGCAAAATAAAAAAAAATGTGAGAAACCATTTCTTTCTCCCTTAAAAATGTAAGAAAATGCATTTTCTATTTCTAAAGTATTTATATAATATGTACAAGTTTTCTTCTTGAGTAGATCTTTTAACTAGAGCCCATGAACAATGCTGGAGGAATACCACAGTCAAGTTCAGGCCCTGAAGATGTTAGAGGGAAGGCCTTTGGTTTCTATTTGTTACTCATGGGATCTTGTTTAAGATTTATGGCCTAACAATATGAAATAACATTTTAAGCATTATTGAAGAATTTCAAAACAGGACTTCCAAAAAAATTCCCTAAACAACGCTATAATGTTTTGTGGTCGCAAAATAGCTATGTAGTCATAGGTTGTTGCCATTTTAATAATGTGTCCTCACTTTGTCTCCATATTTGAACTGTTGCTAACTCCTGTACAGTCTAATTCTGTAATATTTCTTTCATCCATCATCTGAGTAAGTTATTGCAGCAACCTTTTTATAAGAGTTGGCTCCTTCATTCAAATCTGTCTTGTATAGCATTGTCAAGTTATCTTACTAATACACAACTCTGGTTCTATCATTCCACTACTGAAAAACCTTAATGACTCTACACTACCTACTGAATAACGACCAACTCATTATCTGAACATTCAAAGTTATCTACAATTGGCCTCCAAACTACCTTTCAAGTACTGCCTCTCATTATTTCCTTTCCCACTCTCTCTACTTCTACTAAATAGAACTACTTGCCATTCCCTTAATTTCTTCCATCCTTTCTTGACCTGGGAAAGCATTTTCTCATCCTGTCCCTTGTATCTTGGAGGCAGTACCTACCATCTACCTGTTGGAATACTATTTAGCCTTCAAGACCAAATATGCCATTTCCTTCATAATTTATCCTCATTCTGCAACTCTTGATAATATCGCATTTTTACCTTTTTCCTGTACCTGTTTTCTAAGTGTATTACAAAGAATCAAGTAAACATCTTCTTCCACTAGATTATTAGGATCTTGAGAACTGGGACTGTGTCTTACTTATCTTTGTATTTATCTTACTTATCTTACTTATTTCTCTCTGCTATACTGACAGGCGCTTAATAAATGGTTTGTTGAACCAAATTTAACTAAACAACAAGACAAGACAAGGCTTATTTATCTTCTTTATCCCTTGCCTTCCCAGTCTCTCATTTTAAATGTCTGTTAATCAACTGATATACATGATGCTTTCCGATTCATGGTTCCAATCAGTCAAAGGTGCCAAGCAATCAAATCCGAAGAAAAATTATATTTTGAGTTTTTGATGAATGATCCCATTTTTTAAATTAAAGTAGTTAGTACATGTAGCCATCAGCTTAATGAAAACAAAAGAGGGTCTTCTAGTGTTAAGGTTACCTCAATTTCCTGGAATGAGTTGTTGATCATTGCAATGAGCATATTTAACAAAACAATAACCATGGTCACATTATAGACTCCATAAAGAACATAACCAGTGTTCTCGATGAATTTGTGGTTAGAGTTTATGACAACGGATTTCACTTCAGAAAGTCCAAATATAGCCCAGAACAATGTCTTAAAGCTTTCTTCAACTCTGAAAAATAAGTAAAAGATAAAAATTACTAGAGATGTCAATTACATTCAAGATATCAGAATCAGTTACTAATAGTTTTCCTGTGAAAGAAGTTAAATGATGTGAGAAAATACATTTAAATCTAGACAATAAACATTTAAGTATATTTTATGTGCCAGGTCCTATGCTAGATGTTGAGCATGGATAGAGACAAAATACACCATGTTGTCAAGGAGCTTACTTTCACCTAGAGAAATACAACATGTACACAGAGAAGTAAATATAAACTCTATATGAAATAATGTCAACAGGGAGAGAGCACTGACAACTGGGAATGAGGATTATTAAAAAAAAACTTGCTGTGGGAGGCAGCATTTGAGCTGTTCTTTGAACAAATTTAGAAATTTGAGCAGAAGTAAGGAGTGAGTGCATTCCAGACATGGGGGAACCACCTATGCAAAGGTAGGAAAGAAAGAGATGCTAACAACCAGTTCAACTGAAAAAGAGAGCAAATAAAAAAAGGAGTTATATGGAACAAAATTTGAAAAATAAGTGGGAGCTATAATGCAGATGGTTTTAAATGCCACTTGGAGGGTTTTGTATTCTCCTAGAGGAAATAAGAAGCCACCAGAGATTCATTGGCCTCAAGGGACCTTGATAAATTTAATCAATCAATAAATAGATTTAATATAATTAATATTTAATTTTAAATTTAATATAATTGGAAGATATTAGCTTGAAACTTGGCTTTCTTTACTTATTAACAGAGTAAACTTGGGCAAGTCACTTTCTAGGCTTCAATTTTTGCATAAATGTTTGAATTGGGCTAGATCATTTCCAAGGTTCTCTTCAAATTTTAAATGCCATGATTTCATCATTTCCAGAAATGCATTGCTACATGGCAGTGTACTTAAGATAGATGTAACTTCAAAAAAATTTTATATACTAATTCAAAATCACAAGTTTTAGCATTTTGATAATACCTGTTCAATAAAGATATAATGAAGTAAGAACTGTTAATTTTGTGTTTTGAATGCATTTTGCAGTCTGGTGAAGCCTGTGAACCTCTCTCTCTCTCTCTCTCTCTCTCTCTCTCTCTCTCTCTCTCTCTCTCTCTCTTTCTCTCTCTCTATATATATAGATATAGATATATAGATACATATTTTAAATTAGCAATTAAAAGGAAATACTAAATTACAGTTAGAAAGTAGTGAAAATTAAGGGTATCATTTCTTCCCATACAAGTTCACAGATACCCAATATCTATCGGCAGAACTCTTAGGGATTTTGTGAACTCCAGGTTAAGAACCCCTGTACTAAATAATGATGTTTCTATGAGTTTGTTCCTGAAATTTGGGGGTTCCCTTTTAGGTTATATTCACATACTTACATTCAATCACCTTAAATAGAATTGATGATAAGAAAAATATCAGAGAAAATTAATAAAGTCCTCGAGCTGGGTTTGAGGATTGAAATGCCTTGACTATAACTAGTAACAAAAACTAATTTTAATTCATCTAGTTACTACAGAGTATTTTTTCCTAATAAGGAAATATTTCATTCTTCACTTTTTGCTTTTCATTATTAAATATAATATGATATTTGAATAATGCATTAAAGGAAAATTTATTGTAACCATTACTACAATTGTTTTATTTCTTCATTAGAGTTTTATTCCTACGTCTCTCACAATGATGTGGAAAGTCTTAGAAGCTATGCCAATGGAGCAAGAGTTCTGGAAGATCCTATTAACCTGAAAAGACTTTGAATATGGATCTGCTGTTGGACTGTGCACTTCTCATCCAAAACCCAGGTTAGCTATGTTGAATGGGGCTCATATTTCTATTTATTTATTTATTTATTTAATTTTTATCACAGCAACCCATGAATATCCTGTAGCAAGGAAGTATTTGACTTTTTTCATTCATTTTGTTTATTTTTAATGCTCTATAATCACTACCACAAAATTTAGATTTTTTTTCCTCCTCCCTCCCTCCCCAAGATGGCATACAGTTCTATATAGGATCTACACATACATTTCTGTTGAATACATTTTCATTAGTCATACTGTGCAGAAGAACTAAAATAAATGGGAGAAATCATATAATAAACCAAAACATAATACACACACACACATGATCTGCTACATGCTGCAATTGAATTCCATAGTTCTTTCTCTGAATGTGGAAGGTATTTTGCCTGAGAAGACCATTGGGAATTTTTTTTTAATGTCCTTGCATTGCTATGAAGATCCAAGTCTACCAGAAAAAACTCTCTCACACTGTGGTCATTACTGAGCACAAAGTTCTCCAGGTACTGTTCCTTTTGCTCAGCATCAGATCATGTAAGTCTTTGCAGGCCTCTCTGAAGTCTTCATGTTTATCATTTCTTATGGTGCAATAGTATTCTATTACATTCATATACCATAATTTATTCAGCCATTTCCCAACTGATGTGCATCCACTTGATTTCCAGTTTTTGGCCACCACAAAGAGGGCTGCTATAAATATTTTTGTACAGGTGGGACTCTTTCGATGTTTTTGATCTCTTGTGGATAACAGTCCTAGAAACGACTGGGTCAAAGGGTATACACATTTTTATAGCCCTTTGGGCATAGTTCCAAACTGCTCTCCAGAATGGTTGGATGACCTCACAGCTCCACCAACAATGCATTAGTGTTCCAACTCTCCCACATCTTCTCCAACATTTAACATTTTCCTGTTCTATCATGTTTGCTAATCTAATCGGTGTGATGCAGTAACTTGGAGTTGTTTTGATTTGCATTTCTCTAATCAAAAGTGATTTCGAGCATTTTTTCATATGATTATAGATATCTTTAATTTTTTCCTCTGAAAATTGCCTGTTCATATCCTTTGACCATTTATCAATTGGGGAATGACTTGTATTGTTGTACATTTGACTCAGTTCTCTATATATTCTAGGAATGAGGCCTTTATCCCTGAGATTAGCTATAAAAATTTTTTCCCACTATACTACATTGCTCCAAATTTTGGTTGCATTGGGTTTGGTTGTGCAAAAAACTTTTCAGTTTAATGAAATCAGAATTATCCATCTTGCACTTCATAATGCTTTCTATTTCTTTAGTCAAAAATTCTTCCCTTCTCCATAAATCTGATAAATACATATCCCTTTCTCCTCCAGTTTGTCCATGATATCAATCTTTATACCTAGATCGTATGTGTACCCATTTGGACTTTGGTCTTGTGTACAGTGTCAGGCCTGGGTCTATGCCTAGTTTCTGCTACACTGTTTTCCAGTTTTCCCAGCAATTTTTGTCGAGCAGTGAGTTCTTATCCCAGAAGCTGGGGTAGTATTTGACTTTTATGAGGCACAAATCCTCCCCCACACCATGCGTACTGATAGGTCATCTCAAAGATGAACAGAATTTATACACACACATGCATTTATATTTACACATACATATATGTGTATGTGTGTATATGTGTGTGTATATGTACATATATACATATATGTACATATATACACACACACATATATATATGCATATGCACACAAACACACACATATGCAAAGAACTAAGTCCTAGACTATAAAATCATTGACTTTTATGTCTATATGGATCAATTTAAAATTAGAGTATGTTAGAGCTGGAAGAGACCTCGAAGATCATCTCATCTAAACCTCTCTTTCCAGAGTTGAAGAAACAAGGCTACAGAGAAGTTGGTTTTGCCAACATTTTGTTCTCCTGTAGCTCAATGACTAAGTATACAAGTATGTATTAAACTATACATTTAAATTAGGATCATAGGATGATGGATTTAAAGACTGAAAAGATACTGGAAGTCATCAAGCCCAATTCGCCATTTTACAGATGAGAAGCCTGAGACCAGAGAGGTTAAGTAAAGTGTCATACATAGTTATTAAGTGTCTGGGGTAGGATTTGAACCCAGATCCTTTTGATTGTAAGTCTAATGCTCTATTTCCTACACCAAACAATGAAACAAGCAAACAAAAAAAAAATCCCACAGTTCAGTAGTACTTACGTTGTGAAGGCTTCATTTTGCTTTGCTCCGTGGTAGTAGGAGTATAGATTAAACATCCCTATCATGAAAGCCACAAATACCATGATGAATATGACCATGAATTTGAAGATGTCTTTTACGGTCCTTCCCAAGGATATTTGTAGAGGCCCAAAGCTTTCATTAGCTGGCAAGATGTAGGCAATTCTAGAGAAACTTAGAACTACAGCAATAGCATATAGGCCTTCAGATATTATTTGAGGATCAGATGGGTCCCATTTTATCCTGGCTAGGAAAAGAATAAGAGTTTTGATGAATATATTGAAGTCGTTTAAACGGGCCTAGTCCTCTTTTCCTCTCTGTAGTGGGTGTGGGTGTGTGTGTGTGTGTGTATGTATATGTGTAACAGATACATATAGTAGAATTCTACCTCTTCTTAATTTTGGATCAAGGTCAGAGAAAACAGATATTTCCATGGCAAGAAAGGAGATAGGAGCTATATCTAAAGGCTTAAATGGATAATGGTTTACACAGTGATTTTACTGCCTGATGATGCCTATTTCTTATAACACTGCTGTGAATAATAAAATAGTTTGTATATTGCTTAATTCTTTGCAAAGCACTTTTTTCACAATAAACTCATAATTTAGATAGTTCAATTATCATTAGCCCCACTTCATAGATGGGGCAACTAAGACTGCAAGGGATTAAGTGACTTCGCTAAGGCTCCAAAGCTAGTAAATGTCAGGGCCAAGAATGCTAGAAATGGAAGTTACAACAAAAGCCATCAAATTCAAGCACCACATGAAACACAAACTCCCTCTACAATATTCCTGATGAGAAGTCATCAAGCAGCCACTGAAAGATCAGCACCAAGGAACTCACCTCTGTATGAAACAATTCATTCCATTATTTGTCAGCTCTAATTATTAGGAAATAATAACCTTATTAAAGTTGAGGCAAAATCTACCTCCCTTTGACTTCTGGCCTAATTTTACATTCTGCGACCAACCAGAACATTAGTCTTATTTTTCGTATAACAACTCTTGGAATAGTTGAAAATCACAATCAAGTGTTTTCTTCTCCAGGTTAAACATCCCTAGTTCTTTTAACCTAATCTCATATATCATGATTTTTACTTTCTTCACTACTATCTGTGAAATGAATTAAGAGGTTAAAATAGATAGCCTGACCAGGGAGGACCCTACTAACTTTAAACCTCTGACCCTATGATACCATTATCCTAGTCACTCTGCTTTAGACCACTCATTTGTTATTGTTTCTCTCCAAAAATTCAGTGCTAGGAACTAAATACATTATTGCAGTTATGGTCTGACTAGGGCAGAGTATAAAGGGGCTATAACTTTGCATATTTGAGGCATCATACTTCTATTCATGAAACCTAATACGAAATTAATTTTTTGCTTGCCATCACACATCTTTGCGTCATATTGATGTTATAGTCCATGAAAAGTGATAGCTCTTTTTTTAATTAATGCATATTTAGTCTGGACTTCCTCTTATACTTTGATAATTTTTTTATCTAGGTGGAGGACTTTAGATGTGTTCCTATTAAATTTCATCTTATTAGCTTTGCACCATTATTCCAACCTTGTTGGATGTATTTGGATACTGATTGTGTCATCTAATTTATTGACCGTTCTCATCTTTTTGTCATCTTGATAAGCATTCTAAGCAGCAGGGTTTTTAGCTAATTGATATATAAAAATGTTGAGCCCCAAAGCCCTGACCACTTACCTTATAAATACTTCTTTCTCGGTTGACAATAATTTAGGTGTCTGGCCTTGACATAGTAGCCCACAGAGAGCAAGACTTCTTGTTACATTGTATTTTAATTCTTTGTGACTTACCTCAGCACTTTCTTTTCAACCAAAGGCTCAATTTACTTCCCACTTAATTCCTCCTGACTCAAAGCCTCTGCTTCTGATTATTTACACCCTATTTTGCCCATATTTAATAATGACATGGAAAGGATGAATTAGATGTTAGAACAATCTTGTCCTGCTTCCTTGGATTCCAGAAAGGTTTTTCTTTACAGTTTTCATATAATTTAGTATATATCAATTAACACCCCATCCAATCAATCCAGTATAACTATGACAATTATTGATTTTAAATAATTTTGATATCATAGTAGACATAAGAATCTTAGATCTAAGATTGTAAGATACAACAGTTTCCCATTGGTAGCCATTGTGACCAAGAGGGGCAGCTAGGTGGTACAGTGGATAGATCATCAGGGCAGGCATCAGGAGGACCTGAGTTCAAATCTCACACCAGACACTTGACACTCACTAGCTGTGTGACCTTGGACAAGTCACTTAAACCCAATTGCCTCATCCTGGGTCATCTCTAGTCATCCTGATGAATATCTGGTCACTGGATTCAGATGGCTCTGGAGGAGAAGTGAGTCTGGTGACAGCCCTCTCTCACTCAAAACAAAGTCAAGTGCAAGTCATGTCATCATTTCTCTGATGGCATGGTCTTCTTTGGCAACGAAGGATGAACACACTGTGGCTAAATAGTACAGTCATCTGAACCCAGAACACATCAATCTGATTCACCAGTTTGAGAAGGCCAAGTAAGTCTGCCAAAGTCCCCATCATCCTCAAAACAAGTAGAACAAAACTAGAAAGTGGGATCCCTATTTTACAGAAGAACGTTTAGCTACCATTTGAGTACCATAAGACCATTCATCTAATAATCTTGAGCACAGCTCTTTTACTCTTTCTGTAGAATTATTCACATTGCTGGAAAGTTTGTACTTTCATACATCAACTGAACATCACCTCAAACAAGGCAAAGACCTCCACTGACCAAGTTGCTGTTCCTCTTTTTCCAGGATATTAACAAGGTCAGAGCAGAGTATAATGTCTGATGGATCTTTAAATTTGAGGCCAGAAAAAAAAATCTTGACAATTATACTCTCTTTGGGGCCCAGAAAACATCCTCCCAAAAGCTCTGCTGTCATGTCCCTACCAACACTCTTCAAAGGAAGAAAGTGGTTTCAGAAGGCACTGATCGTTTATATAGCTTTTTCTGGGTCTGAAAGCATCTTTCAACCCAAGAGTCTCATATATTTGTTTTCTGCTCCCATAGTCTATCTATCCTGTCTTCCTTTCTGTGATAAAACCTCTGGCTATACCACTGGATAGGGAAAAATAAACAGCCAGTTAGGGTGTTATGCACGTGTGATAGGAAATATGTGTTCCTGGGGACTACTGATCCTTCCATTTGCCCTGAAGGAAAGGAAAGGAAAGGAAAGGAAGGGAAAGGAAAAAGGAAAGGAAAGGCTCTAGCAAAGGATCTAGCCAGTAAACCCCCAAATTAACTGGGCATCCTCTGACCATCCAATTTTACCTTCCTTTGGATAGGAGGAGGAAGGAGAGGGGGAGACAGAAGAGTAGTTGATTTCCATTTAAGGGCTGTTTTCTGGATCCTCCTGACTTGAGTGATTATCAATAGTAACTGTTGCTCTTTCCCTCCCAGCCTGATTTAGCTATTTTTTCTTTGCCTCATTAAAGGGGCCATCCCCTGACTACTTCTTGAACAGGCTTATTCACTGAATGGCTGTTACCTCACCCTAAATAAGTGCCGAACAGGCCTCGGACTAAAGGGGCCAAGGTCTCCCATGGCTTCCTGGGCCATCTCTAGGCATCCTGATAAACATCTGGATCTAGGTAACTCTGGAGGAGAAGGAGAAGTGAGGCTGGTGACCAGTACAGCCCTCCCTCACTCAGAACAAAGTCAAGTGCAAGTCATGTCATAATTTCTCTGAGGGCGTGGCCTTCTTCAGCAACAAAGGACCAACACAACAAGGCTTTTAGGGCAAGAGAATTGAAGAAACATAGTAGGACTCTTTTGTGTTTTTATGACATCCTTAGACAGAAGTCCTTGGTTACCAAGGCTTGTGTCCTCTATCAGATGTTCCTTTGCTGTTAGACTCAAACTCTTTCTATCCTTCTAGCCCCCAAGGGATATCCACCTTCTACTAAGCCTTAAGAAGTACTCAATCCAGTCAGTTTCCACTCTGCCTTCATAGCATCAGTAAATAACAATCAAGTGGCCAAAATAGAGATTAAAGGGAACTATACCCTTAGGAAATATTTTGGACAAGACAAAAGTGTAAGAAAAGTTTTTGAGAAAGAGAGAGATTTTTTTTCCCAAGAAAACCTTCCTAATAAATTGCAGTTATCTAAAAGGAATATAAACTAATTTGGGAGAAGACTGGCTTCTCTTCATTGGGAATCTTCAAGCATGTTCTGGATAACCATTTAGTCAAGTGTGTTGTAGAGGGAATTATTGGTCAAGTATGTATGAGGGCAGCTAGGTTGTGTAGTAGATAGAGGGCCAGGGCTGAAATCAGGAAGTCTCCTCTTCCTGAGTTCAAATCTGGCCTCAGATACCAAGTGTATAAGTCACTTAACCTTGTTTTCCTCAGTTTTCTCATCTATAATATGAGCTAGAGAGGGAAATAGCAAATCACTCCATTATGTTTGCCAAGGAAACCTCAAATGGGGTCACAAAGAGCCAGACACAATTGAAAAGCTGTTGAACAACCACAAAACTAATTACATTGGTTGGACTCAGGTTCATTTGAACTCAGTTTTTTTAGGGTATTGGCCCTAATAATGCTGTACTTGGGCCAAAGAGATTGTTTCAAAAAGTTACACAAAGTAAATAATCATAGGAGGCAGCATGGAGTAGTGGACAGGAGGCAAGACCTGAATTCAAGATCTTTTTTCTTACACATAACAGATATGTGATTTTGAACAAATCACTTAACATTTCAGTGCCCTCAAAATTCACTAAAGCCATAAGTTACAGAAGAATTGCTGATCTCCTCTAGTGGAGGGAGTTTCCACAATGGAAATTTTCTAACTGAAAAAACCACAAATACTCTCTTCCCTACCCATAAATCAATAAGAAAGCACTAAAAAGACTAGAATAAATAATATCTCAAAGGACCAAGCTGCATCAATTGAGGCAGTAGATTTTTTTCTATCAATTAGGCAAAGAAAATAAAGTGGGATGAAAAGTACATTTCAAAGTAAAATTCATAACATCATTTGCATCTATTGATAGAATGATAGAAAATCTAATTAATAAATATGCTGTGACCAGTTAAATTTAACCAGGTTTAATCCTACCAGTTCAGAATGTGGAACGGATAGGAGGCAACCCCAGGGAAATTCACAGCAGAAAAAGACCGATATTATACCAACTCATTAGCATTTGAAAAGGGAAACATCACACAGGGATATTTTAACATTCATCTGGACTAGTATTAATTCTGTAGCATAAACTCACCCAAAGTGTAGTATTTCACATTGTCTCCCACAGAGGTCAAGTCTTTCAAAGTATCATTTGCATCCACGATGCTCTGGGCTTTGGAAGCATGCCAAAATGCCATGAACCTAGCAATGAATGATGCTGCAAAGATGGCTAACATACCAAAATCCAACATGTTCCATAATTCAAATAAATATTCCTTGGGACCTTGGGACCAAATTTCTTTACATTCAGCCCATATCATTCCTGTGTATAAAAAGGGAAAAAATACAAGTTTATATTTTTAAAAAGTATATCATAGGCTCTCTAATGTTGCTGGTAGGGTAAAGCCTTTTTTGGTTATCAGAGCATTTCAGTGAATATTTTACATTTTTTTATATTTTACTTTTCTTAAATCATCCTCAGAGTAGAAAAAAATTATTTTTTGGCCTAAATTTAATTATACAAGCTTGGAATAAAAAAACAAACAAGCAAACAAACAAAGGAAATTGCTTATTTTCTTCCTTTATGGATAGAAAAAGAATCTAAAAGGAGTCTTAGAGTTCATCAAGTTCAACCCTTTCACTTTATAGTTAAGAAAAATCCCTCAACTGAGAGGAAAATTCTAGCCCCACACCACAAAGGTAGTAATTAGAAGAGAAAGGTTTTGAACCTCTATCCTCTGACTCCAGCTAGCAGTGTCTAGTGTGGAGCTAGGAATACTCATGTTCCTGAACTCAAATTTGGCCTCAGACACTTAGTAGCTTTGAGACCCTGGGCAAGGCACTTATTAAACGCTGTTTGCCTCAGTTTCTTCATCTTCAAGCTGCAGAAGGAAATTCAAAACACTCCAATACCTTTGCCGAGAAAACCACAATAAGGTCATAAAGATTCACACATGTCTGAAAACAACTAAACAACAACCTCCAACTCCAAATCCAGTGCTTGGTATACTAAATCACATGTTTAGGACTTGAAGAATAGGAGGCAGTTTTCCTTTACCTAGGTTTTGAGAGCTACCCTCAAAAATCAACTAGAGCATATGCCTATTCCCAAAGAGAGTCTTAGTTCTAAGGAACCCTACACATTATTTGGTTCAATGTCCCATCAAATTCAGGAGTGACATCGAATTTTCTGAACATGTGTTCATCTTGCCTCAGCTTGGAGTCTTCTAGGGGTGGGAAGATTATCATCTCACAAGACAAACTCTTCTGTTGATAGAACTCAGTAACTCTAATTGCTTTTAAAAAATATTACTCCTCCACATGACACTTTGATAATTTGAAGACAGAGATCTTGACCTCCTCTAACTTTCTTTTCAGTCTAATATCCTCTAGTGTATGGTCTTTAGTTAATCAATGTCCTTAAAGTGTAGTTCTCTGTAATTGAACACTACATTTTAAATATATTTTGACCTTTATTAAGTTCAGAATCATTCTTAACTCTCTTGTTCTGGAATAAATTCATGTTATTAAAACCTACATCATGGTGTTGACTAATATGGAACATGATTCATATTTTGAAAAACAATAAATCTCCCTCTATTATATATTTGCAACATTGATTTCATACCATTGATGAGTCTTCAAATTTATCCTTGTTAAAGTTTGTCTTCATAGTTATGGATATTTCAATTTTTTAAATTAATTTTTCATTTGAATTCTTCTATACGGCTCATAAATGACCTCTTTTATTTTTTTTAGCATTATGGTATCCACAGATTTGATGTGTTTAGCTTCTATATCCAAATATTCATTTCAAATCAACAAAAGTTAATTCAGTCCCTGATATTTAACATGTACCATTCTACACACTGTGGGTAAAAAATGGATTATAGATCTGGCACATCTCCATATAGATAATAACTGAACCCCTGACAACTGATGAAATCTCCAAATAAAAGGGCATAGCACTAGAAAATAAGAGAGATGCTCAGGCTGATTTCCGCAACATGTCTCCTGCTCTCAGGGCAGCTAGCAGCTATTCAAAAGTCCACTTTTTCCTCTCTTAAGTTCCTTATTCCAACTTATATAGTTCCCAAAGGGTATAACCAAGTCCCTTTCATCAATCTGAACAGACTTCTCATATCTGTGGAGGTGTGAAGACCTTGTTTACATCTAGGGAAAGGGCAAGGGACTTAGTGAACAACACAAAGTTATGTTCTTACATAATAAATTTATCAGGGCTAGGTGGGTTAGGTGATTTTGACCTCACCCTTACAATGGGGACAGTGTGTTGTAGAAAATGAGAAGGGGTGGAATGAAAATGGAAGGCAAAGAGATTGACATTGATGCAAATAAAGGGGCACCTCTTTATCTGATCAGCAAGTAAATATGAGAAAATAAGTGCCTTTTTCTCTCCAGATTTTAGTGGAAATATTTGTAGGATTTTATCAGCCTATTATCCATTGACCTTTATTGAAATGGAACCTATACAATTCTAGATGAGCAACCTTTCACTGTTCCTGCAGGGAGAAATAACTGTACTTTTTTAAGAATGAACATTAATGAGTAAAAGAAATACTGGTTTTAGCTACTGATCCTAGAGGCTTACTGACCTATGGTAGAAAAATATTAGTAGTAAATACTCAGTTAACAGTACTTCCTATATACCACTTTTAAAAATGATTTAAGGAAACTTTCTCTGAAGTCAAATACAAAGGTCAGTGAACTGATATTTTCTTAGTAAAATCTTTTTATTCCTCCACAAATAAAAAGACTAAATAAATATTCATTGACCAGAAACACCCAGTGTAGCAAACTGCTATATAGTTCAAATTCCACTATCATATCTAATTTAAGGATAAGGTATTATTTATAATGGGATAGCTCTGTGAGTGTGAAAAAGATAAAACTATAAACTTTATTTGAATTTTTAATGAAGTAACTCTATGAAATATAAAATAACCAGACTAAGGCCATCTGCCTGATGAGTATGCCTTTGATGGAAGATTTATATTTAAAAAAGACTTATTTATAAAATACATTTTATTTTATATTCATAGAAAAGATTTATTTTAAAATGTGGGTATATGAGTATGATAGAATATTACTGTGCTGTAAGAAACAAAGAACATGATGAATACAGAGAAGCATTAATTCACATATGAACTGATACAAAGTAAAATAAACAAAACCAAGAAAACAATATATACAAGGATTACAATGATATGAACAGAAATAACAAAACAAAACATTTGAAACTAAGCTCTACAAAATTAGAATGACTAAGCTTGGCCGCAAAAGAAAAGAAAATCACTCCTGCTACATTGAAGAAATATATAACAGATGTAAGATATTGCATATAATATCAGACATTTTTTGACATAAATTTTACTTTTGTGTAACTTTTTGCTTTTTTCCTCATTTTTTATTGTAAAGAACAGTTTCCAGGGGGTTGGAGGAAGATCAAGAAGAAATACAAAATTTATTTTTAAAAATAAATGGATTATCATTCTGAAGACAATGGCAAGGTTGTGAGCTATACTGGTGAACAAAATATTTACGCGTAAAATAATATGCCTATAAACCACTGAAAACATTACTCAAGAAAAGTACAAAAATGGGCATATTTTGATTAATTTTTTCTGTCCTATATATAAATCATATTTCTTTCTATAGCTAATGCTAATGTTGACTTCAGTAAAAGATAAACTTTCTATTTCCTTAACTATAAAATAAAGGAGTTGGGCCACATGATCACTAGGGTACCTTCCAGCTCTGTGATTAGATCATTCTTCTCCTATAATTGCTTACTTTGGAAAGAACAACTGTACAAAAATAAAAATAATGTGAGTTGGAAAAAGCATAAAAATTAAAAATAATACATGTACCTATCCTGTAAGAAGAATATTTATTAAATCAATAAAATATTTGTAAAAAATGATGATAACTTCATGAAGTCACCTAGATTATTTCCTGAACCACACGAGAGATTTCCTGTTTAGGCTATTTGGTCTTCTTCATTTCTTTCCTACATAATATCACCACATGATCTAAACACAGAGCTAGAAGGTACCCTAGTGATCATGTGGCCCAACCCCTTTATTTTATAGCTACGGAAATAGAAAGTTTATCTTTTACTGACGTCAACATTAGCATTAGCTTGCTTCTGTTAGCTATTCAAGTATCCTTGAAGTACAATATTATTCTATTTGATCCCCACAACGTTGTAGTTGCTATTATTATATCCATTTTACAGCTGAAGAAACTGAGACAAACAGAAGTTTTAGTGACTTGCTTAGGGTCGCACAGCTAGTAGATGCTGGAGACCATATTTGAACTCAGGTCTTCTAGACTTTAGACCTAATTCTCTATCCACTGTGCCACCAACATTAAAATTTAAAACTCCTATGTGAGCTCAAAGATGCATTTCTAAGTTCTCATATACCCCAAATACCTTTATTTCATTATCTGGTTGAATACTCAATCCTAGCCTATGTTAATGAGCCTATAGGAGATGTCACATTGCTTTGGAATTCGAGTCATGACTCTTCTGAATGTGAATGACAGCTTTGCGCAGCTAGGATCAGCAGAATTTGGCTCATAATTTCCCATTGAATTCTCTTTTTGTACATTCTTTAAATATATGAAAAACATAATGCACGTGAGGAGAATATGAAGTCGGTAATGAACATAAAACAACAGAGCCTTAAAGACACAAAAGAAATCATAGCATTCCCTTCATGTGCCATACATTTGTATGAGTTTAGTCTGAAGGAATCAGTGTCATTCAGTCCAACTGCTAGGGTTGCAAAACTAAATTATAATGGAAAATTATACTTTACCTATTACCCAAGATATAATGAGCATCTCCATCCATGAGAAGCAGGATGTTTTCATCCTGAACAGCTGTTTTCCATTTTCCATGTTAGTTTCATTAGGGCGGAGTTTGGGGCCTTCAAATCTGTCAGCTGCATTCATGACTAGGAGTCCCAGGAAAATGGTGAAAGAGGCAGCATGTGCTACAAACTTCATGAATGGTCCACGCATTATCCTTCCCATCTGTAGCATATCACAGAACACATACCAAGACATAGTACAAGTAGGAAAAAAGTGAAGATGTTACATCTATGTACAATAGTATTTCCAAAATTCACATGTGTAGTTGTTAAATTAAACACAGAAGCACAAAAGATTATTTTTCTGTAAATTCTTTCCTTACCTATTTATTATTTTCTTTAACACTTTAAGAATTTTTTCTTTTAATGCAAACCTTATTTCTGTTACTATTGATTTCAAAATAAATTCCTTAATAGTAACTTTATCAAGAAAAGGAACATGTTGAAGACTTAAGGAAGTAGACATGAACATAAGCAAAGAGATATGAGCCTATGCTAGATCAAAATGCAATATTGATTGATCATTGTTTGATTTAGTTGGATGATTCACTTATTTCATTCTCACACATGATATCAGGCCCCTAGATGATGAAGATATTTTCCTGAGATTGTAATCAACTTCCTTTAAAATAATCATGCTTGAGACCGAAATGGGAGCTCCTATCACCTAGCTCCAAAAAGTATAAAAGCAAAATATTCTTGTTTGTGGCAAGACCTTAACATTGATTCTTATTGGCAATCTTTTATTCTCTCAGAAAGTGGACATGGAAGCTAAATGCTTTGATGGCAGAGCAGGCATGGTCATTTGTCCTCTTCCATTTCATTTGGCAGTAGAATTGCAGATGTCATAGTAAGTTAGAGCTGGAAGAGGTCACTCAGTTCAATCACCTCTTTTGATATATGAGGCAAATGCAGATGCCCAGGTTTGTCTATATGTTCTAAAACACTCAATTGAAAAGGATTATATATACATATTATATATATATATGTATATATAATCCTTTTTAATATATATGTATATATTTCAATATATATGTATATATAATATGTATATATATACATACTATGTATATATATATATGTATATATAATATGTATATATATACATACTATGTATATATATATGTATATGTATATATAATCCTTTTCAATATATATATGTATATATATTTCAATATATATGTATATATAATATGTATATATATATACATACTATGTATAATATGTTTTTTTAATTCCACTTAATGAGATCAATAGCACATACAGTTTTGCCACCTGTTAATGGTTCAGGTAAAAGGCATGGTGGGAGAAGAGGTTAGCTGAAATGAAATCCTTGAAATATCTAGAAATATTGTTGGTCTATATATCATTTACTTTTTGTCACAAATAATTGAGAACTATACCTTTAAAAAAATGTTCTTGCTTTTCTGATTTTCTCTCAGTGGTCTTGGATAACTTAAATCTAGGATCTAAATTCTAGGTCTTCTTTTGGGTATTTTTGGCCACATGTATATTATAGAACATAAACATCATAACATTACTATAGAGAAAGGAAGGGAGCTGATCAAGTGAAATAAGTTAATATGAACAGTGAATTTAATAAACTGGGGAAGATTAGAGAGGGCATATTTCTTTTTAGATATTACTCATGTCTACACATATGCATATAATATACACATACAAAGAGCATACATAGCACAAATAGCCTATATGAAAATAATATATCAAACATGGCCTAAAATTACCACATTCCTGAACCAGATTAAAATTTAATTGGGACATTTTTAACAACCCAAATAAAAACATGGTAGAACAGAGATAATATTGATATGTGATTTTCAAAGTCAACATGCAGCCTGCAGATTTCCTTATTATGGTTTAGTGGCCTTGTTTCTATTTGAGTTTGACACCACTATAAATATATGTATATAAATATAACATGTATATTTATATAAATATAAGCATATTATTATAACAAATATACATGTAAGTTGCAGAGAAGGCTAATCTATGTTTGTGGAAGAAATTTTTCATTGGAAATTTCTTACATCACTGAAAACATAGGTCTGTCCTCCACTCCCCAAATAAACACACACACACACACACACAGTCAAAGTCCAACTCAAATGAAGACTCTGCCATTACAAGGCAAGATCTAGGAAAATCAAGCAAGCTGGAAAATCTGCAGATAAGGGCCTGATGATGAACTGAATATCTACAGTCCAACAACCAGCTAAGTCCAGAAAGTCTTTAGCAGTAGGTTGCCACTTTTCACAACCTAATACTAAAGCACAGAGAAATAGTGGTGTGTCAGTTCAAGGAGTCGCCACATTGATACAAAGGAAATTAATGTGTTCAAGAAAATAATGTATGTGTATTATATAACAAGACGGATAATGGTATATGCTCACTCACAAGTTAACAGGATTTATTGATACTCATATTGATACTCATCATCAAACACTGCCATATAGATGTAATGGAAAGAAATTATTTTTTTAATAATTTTTTAATATTTTAATTTAATTTAATTTTTTAATTTTTATTTTTTAATAAAATGAGTGAACAGGGCAATAAATTTTGTTAGGAGGGTAACAGATTGTTTCTATTAAGTATTCAAGGAGAGAAAGAGAATAACAAAGAGACAAGACTGGTTTTTAAAATTTAGATGTTACATTTTGGAAGAAAATGAAGCCATTTCCAAATGAGGAAAAGGACATTGCGAAGGTGAAGAAAGTTAGAGTTGACCTGACATAGTTACTGGTAAATCTGATTAATTCTGCAACTTATTTCAATAATATAATAGTTCTATTTCTCTCCCCCCACCAAAAAAATAGCCAGTTTGAATAATTTCAAGGCAATATAAACATGAAATTTGTATGCTTTACTGGGGCAAAGTAGTTTGGTTAAAGAGACAGATTCCATCCTTAATTTCTCAAAGGGTCAACATCAATGAGTAAGGTAAATTTAAAAGTGAGGGAAAGTACCTTAACAATATCCTATCAGATATCTGTAACAGCCCCTCATTTCAATCTAATGTTTAATTAGATTTCCTACTTTTCAACTGATTTTGTCCAGTCCAACCAAATAGATTTTTCTCCAAACTGAGATGCTTTTTACCAACTCACCTTGCTACATGGAGCAAACCAGTAAATCAAGGCCAGGAAGGGCAAGCCGACTGCCACAGCGAGGACCACTAGAAACTTGATAGCAATTGTCTGCTGTCTTAAACCTGAGAGATTCTCATACCAGATGGAAAGAAGCTGTTGCTGGCAGTTTGGATGGGCTACAAACTGGAACAGAGGTCAAATGAAAGGAAACAATTAATGGAAAATTAACATATCCTATTTTTTTTTTATTTAAACATATCATTTTGAGCCTTCTAGGAGGAACGTTTTATCAGGGTACAAATGTAAGATGAAAACCATTCCGCTAATAAATATAAAACCAACTAGGAAGTGTTTCCAACATGTGTTTTATCTCCTATAGTAGAGACCAGTATAAAAGGGAGACTATACCTTGCCTAGTGTTGGCTAAGACTCTTCCCAAGCAAGAAGGGAAGGGCAGCAGAAGGAGGTAAAGGAAGAAAGAGGAGTGACTCATTAAGAACGACATTACAGGAGATGATTCAAAGGTATTCATCCTAAATTAGGATCCCAAATTAGACTAGACTAGAAATAAAGCAAAATGTTTAGTATCACCTAACTTTAATCTCAATTCAGATTCTTAGGGAAACACCTAGGACAGGATGACTGGAAATTTGATTTAGGGAGTTAAACTTAGAAGATACTTAAAGTACCTGAAGTCTTTCAGCAGCAGAGAAACCATAGTGTTTATCATCTGCTTAAGCAAGAATAATTGACAGGGACAATCTCTCTGCTCCATTCCATTCCTTCCATCACAACTGAGGTCACCTATTTATAAAGCACTTTAAATGTTAAATTGATGAAGTGTTATCAAGTATTTGCTCTATGCAAGCATTTTAATTAATACTCCCATTTAATAGAGGAAGGGGCTAAGGTACAAAAAGACTAAGTGACTTAAAACTACATGGATAGTAAACCCCAGTCTTCTAATCCTAAATTCAATGTTTTTTCCCACTTACACTATGAGATATGTAAAATTTAGAAAGCAACTGAAGGAAAACTGTCATATTTTAGAAATTCATAAAGTCACAGATTTTTCTAAGTTGCACGGGTTGGGGTAGGTTGAGTGAATGAACAAATCAATCACCCCAACTCACTTAAAATAACTACCTTAATCAGATGAAAATACCTAAATTGGCCCCTAAATGGAAGAAGATGATCCCTGCTGTCACTCTAAATAAGAGAGAGAACATACCTATGAGATTCAGCTGCAGTACAGATAGAAAGGCCCAGGAATCATTAGGCTCAGGTGGGTTTTTGCAATGGTACCACTACTGAGAAGAGGGAGAGTGGGTCTAAGGATATTTGTAAATTTTAAGGTTTACAGAAGACTTTAAAAACTTAGCTTGTTTGAGCCTTATGATGATCCTGTATGATAGGTGCTGGTATAAACATCCTTGTTTTCAGACCAAAAGTTAATGATCAGAGAGTTTAAATGACTTGTCTATGATCTCAAAGTTACTGTCAGAGACAGAATCTCAACCCTTATCTCTCCTTATTCCAAGTACAGCATTCTAAGCACTGTAAACATGCTGCCTCTCATTGACTTTCTCTATTGATTAAATGCTGTCCATTTAACTATTGGGGTTAAAGAGAATTCTACATGTTAGACACAGTTGCATGGAATTGTGGGTTTTGTTTTTGGTTTTTGGAGGAGATAATGTTTAAGCTATCAATGCATCATCTCTGTTCAGCATCAGTAAAAGTACAAGAAAAAAGAAAAAGAAAACTGGGCTATATGCCTGAGCTTACTTTTTTGACTTCATATTTAATAGCAAGTTTTAAACGACTAAGGCTTGGACGCCCATGGTCTCCACTATTAGGGTTCACTTCAACATCCCCATTCAGAATGGCCTCCACTTCTTCTGTATTTCTGCAAAGATCAAGAAGTCCGACAACAAAATCTTTGCACTGCATTGACAATCTTTTGTAGTCATTCTAGGAAAAGGAGACATAATAACAGAGCTGATTTTACAACTTTAGACTCAAAGAGAAAATCTTCTTGGACCAGTAAGTTTTATCAGCAACTTCAGAGAAAAAAATATATTGCTTCAACATTCTTTCATATTTCTTACTATTCTGCTAAATTAGAATGGCAAAGCATAAAATTTTCCTATCATACTATCGTCATAAAAAAAGAAATTTCACCAACCTCTGTGTGGAATTTGGATGTATTCTAGGCTATCAAAAGTAAACTTCATCAAAATCACTAGTCAATAGCAGGGAAAAATAACAATTTGTATTCAACCCTTTTTCAGGCATTCTGTAAGTACTGTTATATGAGTTATCTATTTTCTTCACATCTCTGTTGTACACCTTTGACAAATTCTTAGAATAGCAACATGTACTGTTATTATCACAACCACCATCCATATCAACTCATGTTATATTTAGTTCATTCTGGTTACAAAGCACCTAATACAAATGATCCCATTCAATCCTCACAACAAAATTGACAGATAAAATGCAAGTATTTTAATTGTTACTACCATTATACAGAAGAGAGTGCTAAGGCACAAAAAGGCTAAGTGACTTAAAACTACATGACAAGTAAATGGCACAATAAGAACTCAAATCCCACTCTTCTGATCTCAGAGTCAATGCTTTTTTCCACTTACACCATGAGATATGTACGATCTGGAACTAGTTTATTATTAGAGATTCATAAAATCATAGATTTTCATAGTTGAAAGTGTGGGGGGAGGTTGAATGAATAAACCAATCAATCTCTCCAACTCACTGAAAATAACTCCTTTAATCAGATGAGAACATGTGTAATGAATACATTGACCAGACATTAAATGAGGTATGAAAAGTCTTTAATTAATTGAAAATCAGTGAAAACCATTTGATGAAACAGAATGACTCCATACAGAAAGTGTATTAGGATGGGCTGAAGAGACTCAGGCAATTCCCCAAACCTGTGGGTCTTTTATAAGGTAACAAATTAGTCAGTCTTAGTGGTGGGAACAATTCTAATCAGAGAGGATTTGGGGTGGGGCTACAATGGGGTTGCAGGAGAAAGCCTCTCTCCCCTTCAGATCCCTTTGACTCAAAATTGACGTTGGGAACTTCAAGAGATTGAATGATTTTGGACTTCTGATTGAGTGTCCTTGAGTGCAAGGCTCTGCATCAGGTGTTGACAACAAACTAGACACTCAGAAGAAAAGCTTATTAAGGACTCTACCAGGAGCTCAGCCAAATGCTACATCATATTGAAAGGGAACTTTATGAAGAGCCCAAGAAAGGGAGAAAAAACTACTGGCAAAAGGCATGGTGAATCACCCCTTTGTCAAATGAACTCAGAGACAGATTGCTGTTGCAATGGATATTGTGCTGGTCACAGATTCAAGAAGGCTTGCATTCACATTCAGCTTCAGGCAATGACTGAATGTGTGACCCTGGGTAAGTCACCTCTGAGAACATCAGTTTTCTCATCTGTAAATAGGAATGATAGTTACCCCTGGTTTCCAGGGTTGTTCTGAGGATAAAATGAGATAATATTTTAAAAGCACTTGAGCCACTTTACCCCAGGATGATGCGTGTATTTGTGAGAAAGTATGTCCCAGGCTTAGTAGTGGGGAGATGTACTATATCTCCATAGTAAATGCTTGTTTCTAAAAGCTAAGTCAGATAGCCTAATTAATACCAACTAAGACAAACTTATGATCCTGTGACCTGATAATTAATGGAGAGGGAGAGAGCATTGATAGGGATTTATGATATAATATAGTATTAGAACGCACACACCCCTATGAAACTATCACTTCCTCACTCCTGAAAGTTATGCCTCACTTCTGAAGGGATTATAGGATAAACCAATATACAATCACCATTGACTAGAAACTTTTTCTCAGGAAGAGAGAAGCCTGAGGGAACAAAATGGGTAGTGGAATAAATGGGGCAGCAAGGTGGTGCAGTAGATAGAGTGACAGCCCTGGAGTCAGGAGGACCTGAGTTCAAATCTAATCTCAGACACTTACTGAGTGGGTGACCCCAGGAAAGTCACTTAACCCTGTTTGCCTCAGTTTCTTCATCTGTCCCATCAGAGAAGGAAATGACAACAGCTCCAGTATCTTTGCCAAGAAAATCCCCAAATCAGATCATGGAAAATTTGGATGCAGCTAATTGACAAAGCAACAACAAGGAATAGTGGAGAGAGTTTGAACTGCCAGAGTAACTAGGAGAAAAAGATTTGTGAAGGGGATTTTCCTTTTTAGTTACTTCCCTGACATATACCACCCATCCAATTCATATTATTTTTACCTGCCCTATGGAATTTAGGAATAGGATATTTCCCTATGATCAGTTTTCTAAGAAGACTTTTGAGTACATGCTTTCCTTGAGAAGGGCAACATGAAAAATATCCTCTTTTGTGATGTTCTGGGCCTATTAATCTACATTTCCACATTCCATAGATGGTAAAGGGAGTTTTGGTCAAGGAACTTTCCTAATTTCATAACCAGTTTCTCTATCCAATCAAACTGAGGCTGAAGCAGCAAGCTGTGGTCCATGGACAGCCTACCAAAAACAAAGAAAGACCTGGACTCAAGCCCTGCCTCTGACACACACAGACTATGGGCAAGTCACTTAACTCCTCAGTGCCACTGACAATTCTTTAAGACTATTAAGATGCTGGGGTGGAGCCAAGGTGGCAGAGTAAAAGCAGGGACCTACTCCAGCTCTCCTCTCAAACCCTTCAAAAAATCTACAAAAAAGGACTCTAAACAAATTCTAGAGCATCAGAAGCCACAAAATGACAGACTGAAGCAAATATCTAGTCCAAGACAATCTGTAAAGTTGACAGGAAGGACCTATCACACAAGACTGAAAGTGGAGTACAGTTTGGCATGTGCCACTCCAGCACAGACAGCAGGGAGCAGGACTTAGGGGACTGAATTGCTAGCAGCTGCAGTGGATTCCAGACTTCTCAACCGACAAATGTTAAGACAGCTTCAAAGGTGAGTGGGAAGGGTCTCTCACCTGACTGAGAAGGTGTGTGGTCTGGCCACAGTCCCAGCCCCAGCCACTGCCCCAGTCCAAGGGCAGATGCAGCCACTGCTGAAGTGGAGGCTGATTCTGGAGCCCTCCACTTAACAAAGCTCAAAAGTCAATTTATTGGCTGTAAAAATGAGCAAATGGGGGGTAAAGAAACAGATTATAGATTCTTACTTTCTCGGTGAAGAGGTATTTTCTTACATCATTGGTGACAAGGAAGATAAAAACCTACAGCCAGAAAAAGACAACAAAGCCAACGATCCTACATCCAAACCCTCTAAGAAAAATATGAATTTGTCCTAGGTCATGGAAGAGCTAAAAAGGATTTTGAATATCAAATAAGAGAAGTAGAGGAAAAACTGGGAAGAGAAATGAGAGTGATGCAAGAAAATCATGAAAAAGGAGTCAATAGCTTGCTAAAGAAACCCCCTCCCCCAAATGCTGAAGAAAATAACAGCTTTAAAATTAGCATAATCCAAAAAACAAAAGAGGTCCAAAAACCAATGAGGAGAAGAATGCTGTAAAAGCAGAATAGACCAAATGGAATAAGAGGTCCCAAAGCTCACTGAAGAAAATAATTCCTCAAAGATTAGAATGGAGCACATGGAAGCTAATTACTTTTTGAGAAATCAAGAAATCACAAAACAAAACCAAAAGAATGTGAATGTGAAATAGCTCATTGGAAAACTGACCTAGAAAATGGATCCAGGAGAGATAATTTAAAAATTATTGGACCACCTAAAAGCCATGATAAAAAAGAGCCTAGACATCATCTTTCAAGGAATTATCAAGGAAAACTTCCCTGATATTCTAGAACCAAAGGGTAAAATAGAAATGGAAAGAATCCACAGATCACCTCCTGAGAGAGATCCCAAAAGGAAAATTCCTAGGAATATTGTAACATAATTCCAGAGTTCCCAGGTCAAGGAGAAAATATTACAAGCAGTGAGAAAGAAAGAAAAGAAAGAAAGAAACAATTCAAGTGTTATGAAAACATGATCAGGATAACACAGGACTTAGCAAATTCTACATTAAGGGACCAGAGTACTTGGAATATGATATTCTAGAGCTCAAAGAAGATAGGATTAAAACCAAGAATCACCTACTTAGCAAAACTGAGTATAATACTTCAAAGGAAAAAGTGGAATTTAAATGAAATAGAGGACTTCCAAGTATTCATGTTGAAAAGACCAGAACTGAGTAGAAAATTTGACTTTCAAATACAAGAATCAAGAGAAACATGAAAAGGTAAAGGAAAAAAAAAGAAACCATCAGAGACTTATTAAATTTGAACTGTTTACATTCCTACATGGTAAGATGATATTTTAACTCATGAGACCTTTCTCAGTATTAGGACAGTTGTAGGGAATGTATATGTGTGTGTGTGTGTATGTATATTATGTGTATATTATACATATATACATATAGAGAGACAGAGACAGACAGAAGTCACAGGGTGACCTGAATATGAAGGGATGGTATCTAAAGGAAAAAATTAAGAGTAGAGAGGAATGTGCTAGGAGAAAGAGAAAGGGAGAGGTAGAACATAGTAAAACATCTCACATAAAAGCGTCAAGAAAAACTTTTACAATAGAGGGGAAGAAGGGGAAGGCGAAAGGGAATAACTGAGCCTTCCTGTCACGTGATTTGGCTTCAGTGGGGAATAACATACATACTCAATTGAGTATGGAAGTTTATCCTACGCTACAGGAAAGCAGGAGGGAAGGCGATAACAGAGGGGGGATAATGAAAGGAAGGTAGATTGGAGGAAGGGGTAATCAGAAGCAAACTCTTTGGTACAGGGACAGGTCAAAGGAGAGAATTGAATAAATGAAGGACAGGACAGAATAGAGGGAAATATAGTTAGTCTTCCACAGCATCACAGTCCTGGAAGTGTTTTGCATAACCACACATGTATAACCTTTATCAAATTGCTTGCTTTCTCAATGAGGGTGGGTGGGGAGGAGGGAAGAGAGAAAATGTGGAACTCAAAGCTTTAAAAAACGAATGTTAGAGGTTGTTTTTACATGCAACTAGGAAATAAGATATATAGACAATGGAGTATAGAAATCTATCTTATCCTACAGGAAAATAGGAGGGAAGGGAATGGGGGGGAGGCTGGTAGAAGGGAGGGCAGACTGGAGGAAAGACCAATCAGAATACATGCTTGGAGTGGGGGAGGGGAGAGATGGGGAGAAAATTTGAAATTTAAAATTTTGTGAAAGGAAATGGTGAAAACTGAAAATAAATTTACATTAAAAATACTATTAAGATGTTGATCTCTAAAAGAAAATGGAAAAAAATAATAGTACTTCTCCTTGAATGGCCTACATTCTTTTTTTTTCTGAAAGAGTTCCCTAACCATTGTACTCCCTGTCTTATTGCTTTAACAAATTTCATTAGCATCTCCATGTATGCCTTAATAAAATGTTCCTGTGCTTGTAATCCATCATGGCTTTCAGCTAAATATGAGGAAAGAATACTCTAGTTATTTCAAAAGATCTTATATAAAAAGAAAATTAATTAATTCACACTAATTACAACAGATATAAAAACATTGCCAATCTTCATTAGCAGCTTGTTAATTAAATAAAAATAACTATAACAAAAATTTTAAAAACCTGAAAGTTAAAGCAATCCCCACTTATAAATCCTGACAATCAAAATGGCATTATTCCTGCGAATAGATTTTTTTTTCTGATTTGTTTTCTAGGATCTGACCTTGTTCAGTTTTGCAGTATTACTGCCAGGAACTTCTCATAGCTACAGAACATGTCAAGAAAAACACTACTTTGAGTGGGGGAAAAGGCCAATTTTTTATTCCCAAGAACATTGCTTTTTTAAAATAAATCACAACTGGAATGGTTGTGTGTTCCCATGATAGGTCAAGTTATGACAGACTGAATACAGTTACAAACCCATATATAAATTGGACATAGGATAATAGTAACAGAGAAGGCTGCTGGGCATAGAGTTGGGTCCCCTTTAACTATCAAATGAAATCAAGGTTTGCAAAGTACTTTCTACGTAGAATCTTGTGTGTGTTCATCTTTCGTTGCCGAAGAAGACCAGGCCATCAGAGAAATGATGACATGACTTGCACTTGACTTTGTCTTGAGGGAGGGAGGGATGTGCAGGTCACCAGCCTCCCTTCTCCTCCAGAGCCACCTGAATCCGGTGACCAGATATTCATCAGGATGACTGGAGATGACCCAGGATGAGGCAATTGGGGTTAAGTGACTTGCCCAAGGTCACACAGCTAGTGAGTGTCACATGTCTGAGATGAGATTTGAACTCAGGTCCTCCTGACTCCTGCACTGGTGCTCTATCCACTGCACCAACTAGCTGCCCCTAGGATCTTGTGATCATAACTGAAAGTAACCTTAGGTTCTGAAACTTGTTGGTATTTTATGATGTAAAGCTGGAATGGAATGTTATTGCTTTAGAGGACCAAGTGAGACACCATGTCATAGCAATTTGTAAACCTTAAAATGTTGTACAAATGGTTTTGTTGTTTTGGAAATCTGCCTAATTTAACAATGAGATCACTATGAGTCATATTCATATTCTGCAGGTCCCTGGTACCTCATGTGTCCGCCTCCAAAGGGTTTCCTGGTTGACTGAGATCTGGAGAACCTTTTTGATCTCCTAGACCATGTAGCATCTACCTTCTGATCACTACCTCCTTTCTCTCTCCATTTCCTCCTCTATCATTCTTCTCTGTGTTCTTTTTACCTTCTTGTCAGTCATTAAGTTTTATCCTAGGAAATGTGGTCTTAAATGATAGTCAAAGTATTATTGAGGACAAAGGGAGGAAGGAGGGACTATGCAGAAGGAGAAATAGAAGGAAACTAGTAATACATAAGGTTGACTTGAGAAAGTTTTGATTTAGACCTTTGAGGAGGACATGGATTTTAAAGATCATTTCATCCAAAATTTCATTTTATAGTTAAAGGAGACCTGACTCTATAACCATTAGGTGCTTCTAAACAGGTTATCAGGAAACTGATATGTTTTCTTTTTTTAAATTTAAATTTTTTGTTTTTATATAATCTACATTTCCCCATATAGCCTACTCAGCCCTCTTTCTCCAAAAGCCATCTTTGGTAACAAAACAGTTCGGGAAAACTAACTAAAATATCTACCAAGTTTGACATTCATACAGTGCTGCAAATCTGTTTTCTCATCTCTACAAAGAAGAGAATAAGGGTTAGGTCATGCAGCTTCATGGAATTACAAAAATTTCAGAGTTGGAAGGGACTTCCAAGTCATTGAGTCCAATACATCCTTGAAGAATTCCCTCTTCAACATCTCCAAAAAATAGTCATATGGCCTTTGCTTAAAGATCTTCAGGAATTACAGGATAATTGATATTTGTGGTTTTCAACACAGAAATTTCCTTACTAGTGATTTCAAATGATGGGCCTAGTGTTTTATATTCTAGCTACACAGAGGGAAAAACAATATGGTAATCATGTTCTACTTAATTTTCTCTTCTTCCCAGCCAGTGTCACTATATCAGTCAAAGAATGACTAGATTTTAGAAGAGCTTTCAGTTCCATCTCTCAACCCTGGTTTTGACGACATTAACAACTACCAGAAGCACTAGTGTAAAGTCACTGGTCTCATGTAATATGGACCCCACAGAGAAGAACCAACAACAAATACTTTTGGTCCCAAAGTGTGCTTCCCGTATCTACAGATCACAGAATGGTATTTGAAGCTTTGTTTTTTCTCTGAAGGGAAAGCTAGCAAAGTTTCTACTAGGTTACTTTGAATCATAGTATTTCAAAAATGGAAGGAATGTGATATGGCCCTGTGTTCCTAAATTTTGCTCTGTGGATCCCTTGTGTCTCATGAAGCTATCCAAGGGATTCTGATCATTCACTGTGATGACAGACAAACACACACAACAAAACCATTCAATTTTCTGCCTGTCAGTTGGACCCAGTTCGTCTGTTCCCTTGACATTGGAGAACCAGAATCACATTACCACACAGTTTGAGTTGGAAGGACCTCAACAGCCACCTAGCTCAAACTGAAAATGAAGCAATCTGGAGAATCCAGAGACTGGTTGAAATATATGTTACACTTGTATTTCATTTTTGGTCTATCTCAGTACAGGGCTTATAAAATAACCAGTGTGTATTTATCATAGAATTCTGCATTTACAGCTAGAAGGAACAGTTGGAAGATTTTTGGTTCAACTCCTTCGTTTTGAAGCCAAGGAAGCTGAGGCCCAGAGAAAATAGGTGACTTGACCAAAGGTATGTAGGTATTAAGTACCACAGCTGAAGAAATTCAGTCAGGTCCCATATGTAGTTCCAAGTTTAGTACCATTTTCATTGTGCCATGCTGCTTTGGGTGACTTATCCATAGCACACAGTTAATATAAGACAGTATTAAACATAGCCCACGCCATAAAAATCTTTGGTTGGTTCGCACTATATCGCCAAAGGTTAGACAAAAAGTCCTTAGGTAGTTCTTCCAGATGAAGGTGGGCACAATTCATAGTAGCTGATATATTTTTCTTTTTTTTTTTTGGTTTTTTAATTTATTTTTTAAAAATGTATTTGTTTTCAACATTCATTTCCACAAAATTTTGAGTTCCAAATTTTCTCCCCATTTCTTCCCTCCCCCACCCCAAAATGCCAAGCATTCTAATTACCCCTACCACCAATCTGCCCTCCCTTCTAACATCCCTCCCTTCCCCATTCCCATTTTCTCTTTTGTCCTGTAGGGCAAGATAAATTTCTATACCCCATTACCTGTATTTCTTGTTTCCCAGTTGTATTCAAGAACAATATTCAACAGTTATTCTAAAAACTTGGAATTCTAACTCCTCTTTCTTCCTCCCTCCCCACCCATCCCCACTGAGAAGGCAAGCAATTCAATATAGGCTATATATGTATAGTTTTGCAAATGATTTCTGTAACAGTCATGTTGTGTAAGACTAACTATATTTCCATCCATCCTATCCTGCCCCCATTTCTTCTATTCTCTCTTTTGACCTTGTCCCTCCCCAAGAGTGTTGACTTCTAATTGCTCCCTCCTCCCATTGTCCTCCCTTCCATCATGATCCCCACCCTGATTATCCCCTTCTCCCCCACTTTTCTGTATTGTAAGAAAGGTTTTCATACCAAAATGAGTGTGCATTTTATTCCTTCCTTGAGTCAAATGTGATGAGATGTTTTCCTTCTCACCTCCCCCCTTTTTCCCTCCTTTGAAAATTCTTTTTCTTGCCTCTTTCATGAGAGATAATTTGCCCCATTCCTTTTCTCTCTTTCTCCTCACAATATATTCCTCTCTCACCCCTTAATTTCATTTTTTTAGATATGATCCCTTCCTATTCAACTCACTCTGTGTTCTGTCTCTCTCTTTATATGTGTGTGTGTATGTGTGTGTACGATCCCACCAACTACCCAGATACTGAAAAAAGTTTGAAGAGTTACAAATATTGTCTTTCCATGTAGGAGTGTAAACAGTTCAACTTTAGTAAGTCCCTTATGATTTCTCTTTCCTGTTTACCTTTTCATGCTTCTCTTGATTCTTGTGTTTGAAAGTCAAATTTTCTTTTCAGCTCTGGTCTTTTCATCAAGAATGCTTCAAAGTCCTCTATCTCATTGAATGACCATTTATTCCCCTGAAGTATTATACTTAGTTTTGCTTCTGGAATATCATATTCCAAGCACTTTGATCCCTTAATGTAGAAGATGCTAGGTTTTTTGTTATCCTGATTGTATTTCCACAATACTTGAATTGTTTCTTTCTAACTTCTTGCAATAGTTTCTCCTTGACCTGGTAACTCTGGAATTTGGCTACAGTGTTCCTGGGAGTTTCTCTTTTTGAATCTCTTTCAGGTGGTTATTGTCAGATTCTTTCAATATTGATTTTGCCCTCTGGTTCTAGGATATCAGGGCAGTTTTCCTTGATAATTTTATGGAAGATGATGTATAGGTTCTTTTTTTGGTCATGGCTTTCAGGCAGTCCCATAATTTTTAAATTGTCCATCCTGGATCTATTTTCCAGGTCAGTTGTTTTTCCAATGAGATATTTCACATTCTCTTCCATTTTTTCATTCTTTTGGTTTTGTTTTGTGATTTCT
>CM053771.1:126353604-126380916 GCA_028658325.1 Potorous gilbertii | reverse complement strand
CCTCCTTTGGCAAATTCTTGACTCGCTTTTCATGATTTTCTTGCATCTCTCTCATTTCTCTTACCAATTTTTTTTTCTCCACCTCTCTTACTTAATTTTTAAAATGCTTTTTTGAGCTTTTCCATGGCCTGAGGCCACTGAATAGTTATTTTGGATGTTTGGGATACAGAAGTCTTGACTTTAATGTCTTTCCCTGATTGTAAGCATTGTTCTTCCTCATCTGAAAGGATGGGAGAAGATATCTGTTTACCAAGAAAGTAACCTTCTATAGCCTTATTTTTTCCTCTTTTTTTGGGCATTTTCCCAACCATTTACTTGACTTTTGGGTCATTTGTCAAGAGTAGGGTATACTCTATGGATCTGTAAGATCTGAGTTCCTCCAAGATGGCACAATCAAGTGTGTACACTGTTCTGGGAGCAACAAGAAACTTTTGTGCCCAGAATCTCTGAGTAATAAAGTTTCCTCTCCATAGTTACCTGGTCTGCAGTTCCAAGAAGCCTCATTGGGGGCTGAGATTCAGGTAAGCTGCTCAATTCCCCCAGGAGCATTAGGTGGAGGGAGGACCACCAGTCAGGGCTGAGGTAAGGATCAGCTGCTCAGGTCTCCCAGGGGTTTTACCATCCAACAATGGATGCGGGCTGCTGTGGGAGCTGCCACTGCCCAATATGACCTCTGTTGCTGCTCCTGAGGCTGGCACTATGAGAAGACCCTGCTCCCTTCTTGACCAGCTGAAAAAAACTCTCTCACTGACCTTTGGCACTTGTGGGTTGAGGGATCTGCAAACTGCCACTACTGCTGCTGGGGACTCCTCCCTTGAAGCCAGCTTGGGTCCTCCTCCCTATACAGTGCTGCATGACTGAGGCTGGGCTGGGTTCCGCTCTGCATCTGGTGCTACAGACCTTTCCCATTGTCCTTTCAGGTCACCCTGGGCTGCAAATCTCCTCCACTTTGTTTTTCTGTGGCTTCTGCTGCTCTCGAATTTGTTGAGAGTCTTTCTTTGCAGGCATTTTATGGGCTGTGGGGGAAGAGCTAGTGCATGTGCATCTTTCTACTCCATCAGCTTGGCTCTGCGCCTGATATCTTTCTTAACTGTATCTGCAAATGCTAGCTTGGTATCATTTTGCATGCTCTGTTTCCATCTGTCCCAGTGCCTTTCAGAGCATTATTAGCACATTCTGCCTTGTCTTCTAATTCTCCAGTCTCTTCTGTAAGCAATACCTTTTCAGCAATTTTGCAGATCAAAGCTTCAACTCTGGAATCATGCTCTACTTGAATTTCTTCTCTTCTTTTCATAACTCCCATTAATATTTCACTATAAAGAACATATTCATATACAATTGGAAGCAGTGTCTCTCAAAGATCAAATATTCATCTTTCAGTGGCTTTATAAAACTTATAAATTCAGCTGGCCACATCTTTCAGGGAGTCAACCAGATCACCTTCTGATATACCACCAGGTGTAGATTGGTCCATATTCCTTCATTTCTTCAAAATACTTCTTTTCTTTCCTGTAAATTCTCTCAGATATTTTGTCTATTAAGTTTATCTCCTGACTAAATGTTCCCATGTAATCATTCATTTCAATGAACTTATCTTGGCAGTTTTTTAACTGCTCTTACTGAGGGTGCTACATTTCTGACTGTCCATCCCATCATGTTAAGCAACACATGACCTTGTTTCTTGTGAGAAGAGAGTTTCCAGGTTTGTGCAGTAAGAAAAAACTTTGAAGTCTTCATTAAAAGTTAAAGTTGAATGATCAGCAATTCAATGGAAGAATTTATGCAGTGCCTTTCCTCGAGTCTCAATGAAGTCATCATTAAACCATTCCCTTGTTTCCTTATGAATTTTTCTGGCAACAGAGGAATAATGAGCATGAACTTCTTCAAGTTTTCCCTTTAACCAAAGAAAATCTTGATTATGTCCTCAAACTTCAAATTCACTAGAATTAAATTCATCCCAAGATGTCTTAGTTGTAACTGTGTAAGTGACAAAAGTTACAATTGTAGTAAATGGTTTTGGAGATCATCACCTTGTAAGGAAAAGATCCTTCAAGTGTGTCTCATCTTCAAACTTGTATTGGTTTATCATGGATAAAGTGGGTGTTGGCATCAAAGGACTAAAATAATTCATGTACATCAGGGAGGAATCCTCAACTTCATCTAGGCCTAGCATCTTAAGTTGCAGCAGGACTGCATCCCCACAAATGCCACAGGGGCTATTCCAGGTGTTGCTTCCTGCCCTGCCACTGCCCTACATGGGAAAATTGGGGAGAAGGACTATGGTACCCAGTTCTCACCATCCATCCCATCCGTGTGTATGATAACTTCTGTTTTTACTTTTGTTTTATGAGATGAAATAATGGGCCTTTTTCCATAAGTCTTTTCTTCTACATTGATTCTGAAAATCCCCAAAAGCAAGAAATTCATCTATGTATTGTCATTGATGACAAAATAGCATAATGTAGTTATGGTAGAGCACTGGATTTAGTCAAGGAGAGCTAGAGCCTGGGTAAATCATTTAATCTCTCAGTGCCCTGGTAACATTAGTAGACAGATTATATATCTGCATTGGTAGAAGAAATTTCCTTGCCCCCTATAACAACAAAAATCACGTCTATACAATAACAAAAAAAATGGCAACAAGATATGACACAATTTGAAATATTAGAATGCCAACAATAGCAGAAATAATAATAGTGTTTTATATTTTACAGTGATTTCCTTTATTACTCTCTCAAAGCAGACTTTTGATAAATGTTAACTGACCCAAAGGCTGGAGTAAATTCTACAGAAATAAATAGGTAAATCAAAGTGTAGCCCATCCTGCTGCATAGAGTTCAATTACACAGCTGCTAATCAGACAGCTGTTCCAAAAGTGTAAACAGGGCCACCAAGAAAAGCCATCTCTGCATAACCCCATCTGCCGTTTTTACCAAGATAAGCAAAGTCAGCTAACTCTGAGGCATGTCACAACCTCAAGAGCTATCTGAAGCTAGTTTTCTAAAAGGAGACGCTGAAAGGCCCACTCCCAATGAGTAGTTTCTTGATATGGAACTCTGAAAAAACTAAATGGATTTTGCTTCTCATGGAGAATGTCAGTTGTTTGATGGAAAATGTAAATTATAAAATCTACTGATGCTTTTTTTTAAAGTAATACAGTTACAAAGATGACTTCTGAGGATGAGTTGAATATGGATGGATGTTACCTAATACAATAAAATTAATGTGTCAGAGAGGAATATATTGGAAGGAGAAAGGGAGAGACAAAATGGGATAAATTATCTCACATAAAAGACATAAGGAAAAGGTTTCACAATGGAGGGGAAGAAGGGACAGGCAAGAAGGAATGGGTGAACCTTACTCTCATCAGATTGGGCTTAAGGAGGGAATAACACACACATTCAATTGGGTATCTTACCCTACAGGAAAGTGAGGGGAAGGGGATGGGGGAGGATGATAGAAGGGAGGACAGATTGATGGCGGGGATAGTCAAAAGCAAGCACTTTTTTTCTTTTTTTTAATTTAACTTATTTTCAGTTTTCACTTCCACAAAATTTAAAATTTCCATTTTTTCCTGATCTCCCTCCTCCCCCACCCCAGGACAGCATGTATTCTGATTACTCTTTCCTCCAATCCACCCTCCCTTCTATCACCCTGAAACCCCAGAAGAAAACACTTTTGAAAAGGGACAAGGTGAAAGAAGAAAATAAAATAATGGGGGAGGGGCAGGATAGAATGAAGGGAAACATAGTCTTTCACAACGTGATTATTATGGAAGTGTTTTGTATAACTGCACATGTATACCTTACATTAAGTTGCTTGCCTTCTCAATGAGGGTGTGTGGGGAGGGAGGAAGGGAAAGAATTTGAAACTCAAAGTTTTAAAAACAAATGCTAAAAATTGTTTTTACATGCAACTGAGAAATAAGATATACAAGCAATAGAGAATAGAAATCTATCTTGTCCTTTAAGAAAGTAAAGGGGATGGGAGGGTGATAAAATGGAGGGAAGACTAGAGGAAGGAATAATCAGAATGTATGCCTTCTCAGGGTGGGGGGTAGGTGAGAGATGGGGAGAAAATTTGGAACTCAAAATCTTGTGGAAATGAATATAGAAAACTAAAAATTAATTAATTAATTTAAAAGATAAAAGAAAAATAAAAGGAAAATTCATAAGAACTCACTGTTTGACAAAAAAAAAACTACTGGGAAAACTAGAAAATAGTGTGGCAGAAACTGGGCACAGACCAACATCTGACACCACATACCAGAACAAAGTCCAAATGCATACATGACCTATATATAAAGGTTGATACCATAAACAAATTAAGGGGGCAAGGAATATTTTTATCTGTCAGATTTATGGAGAATGGAGGAATTTGTGACCAAACAAGAGATAAAAAACATTATGAAATGCATTTTCATATTTTTTATTACATTAAATTGAAATGTTTTTTCATTTTTTATTACATTATAATTTTTATTACATTAAATTGAAAAGTTTTTGCATAAACAAAGCTAATGAAACCAAGATTTGGAGGGAAGCAGAAAACTGAGAAAGAATTTTTATAATCAATGTCTAATAAAGGCCTCATTTCTAAAATATATAGAGAACTGAGTCAAATTTACAAGAATACAAGTCATTCCCCAATTGATAAATGGTAGGAGGATATGAACAAGCAGTTTTCAGAGGAAGAAATTAAAGTTATCTATTGTCATATGAAAAAATGCTATAAATCACTATTGATGAGAGAGATGCAAATCAAAACAACCCTGAGGTACCACATCACACCTATCAGATTGGCTAACATGACAAAACAGGAGAATGATAAATGTTGGAGAACATGTGAGAAAAATGGGAACAAGAAGGCATTGCTGATGGAGCTGTGAGCTGTTCTAACCATTTCAGAGAGCAATTTGGAACCATGCCCGAAGGGCTATAAAAATGTGCATACTCTTTGACCCAACAATACTGCTCCTAAGGCTGTATCCCAAAGAGATCATAAAAATGGGAAAAGGTCCCATATGTACAAAAATATTTATAGTAGTTCTTTTTATGGCAGTCAAGAACTGGAAATCAAAGGGATGGCCATCAATTGGGGAATGGCTGAACAAGTGGAGGTATATGAACAATGGCATATTATTGTGCTATAAGAAGTGACAGACAGGAAGACTTCAGAAAATCCTGTAAAGACTTTTATGAACTGATGCTGAGTGAAGTGAGCAGACCCAGAAGAACATTATACACAGTAACAACCACAATGTGTGAGGACTGTTTCTGACAGACTTTGCCCTACATGGAACTACAAGGATCTAGGACTCGATGCAAAATACCGTCCACTTCTGGAGAAAGAATTATGGAGTCAGAATGCAGAATGAAGCAGACTATTTTCATTTTGTTATGTTTTGATTTGGTTTGGTTTTTCTCATGATTTCTCCTATTCGATTTAATTCTTCTATGCAATATAACTAACGTGAAAAGGTGGTTATTAAGAATGTATGTGGAAAATCCATATAAGATTGCATATCATTATGGGGAAGGAGAGACTAGAGAGATGGATCAAAATTTAAATTATGGAGGTGATTGTTGAAAACTGAAAGTAAATAAATTAATTATAAAAGTAATAAACAATAACAAAAATGCACATACTCTTTGACCCAGCAATATCTCTTCTAGGGCTATATCCCAAAGAGCTCATAACAATGTGAGAAACACCCATATGTACAAAACTATTTATAGTAGCTCTTTTTGTGATGGCCAAGAACAGGAAATTGAGGGGATGCCCATCAACTGGGAAATGACTGAACATGTGACATATATGAATATAATGGAATACTATTGTGTTATAAGAAATGATGAGCAGGTAGAGTTCAGGATAACCTGGAAAGACTTACATAAACTGATGCAAGGATCTAAAACATTTCCAAAGGACTCGATGCAAAATGTCATCCACATCCGGAGAAAGAACTATGGAGTTGGAACACAAAATGAAGCAGACTATTTTCTTTTTTGTAATGTTTTGTTTTGTTATTCTCATAGTTTCTCCCATTTGTTATAATTCTTCTATGCAACATGACTGGTGTATAAATATGTTTGATAGGAATGTATGTGTAGAGATCATATAAGATTGCATACTGGGGAAGGATGAGGTAAGGAGGGTGAGAAAATTTAAGACTTATGGAAGTGAATGTTGAAAACAAAACAAATAAATTAATAAACTTGGGGAAAAAACGAAATTAGTTGTTGATTTAAAGTAAGAATAAAGACATCGTGAGATGTCCTGACTAATCTTTTCCTGTATCTTCTTATCTTCTTAGCATCATTGGTATTGACCTTAATCTAGTATTCTCTACATCCTCCTTTTTGAAGCTTCTGGTGATGATTTTTGTTTGTTTGTTTTTGAATGATAGTTGTTTTCAGATATATTCCCCCACTGCCATTTAATGAGACTTCCCTTGTAATAAAGGAATCAATTAAACAAAACCTGACACAAATCATATCTGAGCGTGTACTGAGCATACCAACCATTCCGTATCCTTAGTCTCCCACCTCTCCAAGAAAAGGAGGAAGGTATATTCCCTTATCTTTTTTCTAGAGGCAAAGATTGGGATTGATCTTTATAGATATGTAGTGTTGAGCATCCTTTTAGTTGTGAGATATATACATATATAGATGTGTATGTATGTATACATGTATATTTGCATGTATATGTGCATGTGTGTTCGTATGTGTATACATGCATGTATATATCATATCTATAAATCATAGATATATGTATCAAATATGTAAATTATATGATATACATATATCAACTGTGTGTCTATCATATACAATACATTATACTATATGTGCATCACATGTGTTGTATGTATTATATTGTATATATACACAACTGTGCATATATATTACATGCCATATATACATGGTATATGTGTGCATATGTGTATATACATTTACATACAGGTGTGTTTATATCTACATATATACACAGGCAGCTATGTGGTATAGTGAATAGAGTGCTGGGACTGTATTCAAGAAATCTCACCTTCTGGAGTTCAAATCTGGCCTCAGATACTTATTAGCTATGTGACCAGTTATTTAACCTTGTTTGCCTCAGTTTCCTCATCTGTAAAATGAATTGGAGAAGGTATTGGCAAACCATTCCAATATCTTTGCCAAGAAAACCTCAAATGGGGACACAAGAGTCAGACACAACTGAGAGCACTGAACAATAATACACATATATACATGATATATATTCACATGTATATTTACATGTATACATATAAACATACACATACATACATACATATACTATTACATTAATTTTCCTGATTCTGTTTTCTTTACATTGAATCAGTTCACATAAATTTTGCCATGTTTCTTTCAATTGCACTGAATTCTAAAAAGTCAAGGAAACACAGAATGGATTACTTTAAGTGTTGTAGCCTTTTAATTAACTAAATTACTGTGCTCTAAGTTCTGTGGAGATAAAAATTGTTTTTTATGGAAATTTTCTCAGCTTCAGCTTTCTACTTGCCTATACAATGGCAGTTGAAGATTGAATGACAAAAAAATAAGACAACTGAAAAGTCCCTCCAGTTCCTAATAAGGTGTGTTCGTTCAATTTGGAGAGTGTGAATCTTCTCTTCTGCTGTGTGCTTGCAGTTCAAATTATTTTGCACCCAGTGGGCGTAGTTTGCTTCTCTTTGTCCCTGATAAGGGCTGATCCCAGATAATCAGATTGATTTTTTACTTAGAAAAACTTCACTTTGACATAGATGTGTCCTTAAGGAACATCTACTCTTTTGACAAATTTCATTGTTTTTGAACTTACATACTAAAGCATAACAACCTTACACTAAACCCTATACAGAACCAAAATGTTGATGCATTGAAATGTCGTGAGGAGGTCGTTATTTAACATCAGGAAAAACATAATTGAGCTGGCAAAGAGTGAAGAAATAATCACCCTGAAGGGGTTTTCTGAAGCTTTAAAGTAGAAAATGAAAGAAGTCCTTCTCTACACAACATTAGTAAAAATAAAAGTCTTTAGCCCAGGATGTTGAATAAACCAAATCATTTAAATGGGTTCAAATAAGTGTTTACAGGAATTTACCAGTAATATATGCATAATCACATATAGAATTTTCCACTAATCGTCTACTCTGATGTCTTATTGAAGTATCTAGTGATTTTAAATACTATTTCGTTCCAGCAGATCCTCCTAAGCTGTAAAGGTTCTTAAGCAAAAGTGGGACAAAGTCATTCCTGTGCTTTAAAAATATCAATCTGGTTATTTGGATGGATGATGGATTAGACTGTGGAGACAATAGAAACATGGCGACCTATTAGGAGATTGTTCTAACAGTTTAGGGAAAATGGCATGCAGAGTTTAATTTGTGTTGATAGAGATGTGAGTAGAGAGAAGGGAGGGGGTGTGAGAGATATGGAGGTAAATTTCATAAGACTTGGTAGTTGAAGGATATGAGTGCTGAAGCACAGTGAAATGGAGGAAGGGGCTTGTTTCACGTGAAGATGATGAGTTCTGTTTTGGACAAGTTGCATTTAAGGTATCCAGGTGGAGATGTCCAGCAGGTAACTGGAGATATGGGACTAATGCTCAGAAAAAAAAGATGAGGGTTGGAGTTTTAGATTTGGGAGCTTTCTGAAGACACATGATAGGGAAACCAAGGGATCTACTGATTTCTCCAAGACAGAGTATGTAGAGAGGAGAGAAGAAGGCCCAAGAGACAGCTATAGGGTACATTCATATGTAGATAATAATTCTACCAATGTGATGTAGCAACCAAATAGGTAGAAGGAGGATGTGTAATGAGCAGCATCACAAAAATTCAGGGAAGGGAGAGGCTATCCAGGAAAGAGTAGTTAATGCTGGGTAAAGTCAATCATGGCAGCACATCAAGGCATTGTAAAGGGATCAAGAAAGATAGGGAATGATTTTTTTTAATTGAGTTAAACAATTACGTGGGGCAGTTAGGTGGTGCAGGAGATGGTTTTGGGTCTGGAGTCAGGGAGACATTTTTGTGAGTTCCAATATGGCCCCAGACACTTACTAACTATGTCACTTAATCCATATGCCTCAGTTTTCTCATCTGTAAAATGGGGGAGGGATGAAAATGGTAAACCGCTCCAGGATCTTTGCCAATAAAATCCCAAAGAGGGTCAAGAGGAGTTGGACACAACTGAAAAACAACCCAACAGCAGCAACCACCAATTAAGAGATCACAAATAACCCAGATGGGAACAATGTTAGTTGAATTTGGGGATCAGAGATAGAATGGTAAAAGATGAAGAAGTGATTTGGGGTGCAACAAAAGGAAGCACTAAGTATAAAGCTTTTGCTGAGTTTAGCTGAGAAAAAGGAGAAATTACAAATGAAAACAGCTTGAATGGATTTCAGGATGGAGCTATGTTTGTGTTTGTATCTGTTTGTTTTAAATTGGGAGAGATCTGTGCATGTTGGTAGGCGGAATGAAGGCATCCATTATCTGAATGTCTGATAGAGCTTTTTCCCTGTTAAAGGCAGAACAAATATTAAATTCTTAACTTACGATAATTTCATTCTTCAAATGGTGAAGGAAGTGAAGAAAGAACTGCTGTTCTGGACTTAGTTCTCCACAATAAGGAGGAAGTAGTTGAAAAGGAAGAAGTGCAATTGTCACCAAGAAGTGACCATATCTCAAATTTCTTGATAGATAATGAAAGGAAGACCAACCACAGTTTGATGCATATGCCATATTTAGGAAGAGTGAATTTTTGAAAGTTCAGAGAAAGGTTATATAGACAGTTCCAGTTAACAATTTTATAGGGGAAAATGACTGTGGAAAGATGGCAAGTTCTCAAGAACAAAATTTTGATGTTGCAACCACATTTTATTCCAATAGAAATAAAAAGGCAGAGGGTTGCCTAAAGAAAGTATAGTATAGCTTGTGGATATATAGGCATCTCTACCTGAGAGACAGCATGAAATAGAACGCAGGACCTGATGACATGATATCAAATTCTGTTACAGACATTTGCTGTGTGACCCTGGAGCATTTAACCTCTGGAGGCATTAATATCCTCATTTGTGAGATGAAAAGATTTTTATCCCCGTTCTAAATCTATGATCCTATTAGTTTTTCAATCACCTTGAATTTTTTAAAAAGATGTGTAAAATTGATAAGAGCAAAAGAAGGTAACTGAGAATAAGTAATAAAAAATGTCATACATGCCCCATTTCAAATAACGTCAGGAACAATGCAGCCCAAAAGGAGACAAGGCAAGATGAAATAAGAGAGCTTTTTGTTGGTTGCTAAAAGAAGATCAACAGTTGGAAATATCTTCTAGCTAGGGTACATAGAATGACAAGAGAAAAGAGAAAAAAGGCAGAAATACACTCATTCTCAGTTAACAAAAATGAATAGAGGTGATATTTAGACATGGAAAAACAAAACAGAATTTGTGATAAGAGGGAATAAAAACTCAAGATAAGTGAATAATCGATAAGACAGGACATTCAGAATGAGTTTAAGTCATCAGAAAGATGATCGAGCAAGATTACAGGTGAGTGAATGTAGCCCTGATTTTCTCAAAGGGGAAAAAGATGAATTCTTTAAGCTCTAGATTCGTGACTTTGACTTCACTTCCTGGCAAAATTATAGAAGACATTAATAAATAGAAGATTTGAGAGCTCTTAGAATAGATAAACTCTAATTTGCCAATATCCCTCCTGAAATGTAGAAAGTGATGAACACTTTGAGCCAATACAGGTTCATCAAAAACAAATCATGCTAGACTGAACTAATTTCGTTTTTATTATAGGTTATTAAATCAGAGGAATATTATAGATTTAGTATGCTTGGATTTTCACAAGCATTTGACAATGGTAGCTGTGTGGTCAAGATGAAGAGAGATGAGCTAACCGATGATACAGTTTAAGTATATTCAAGACTGATTAATTCATAAATTATACCGTAGGTATATTGTAGAAAGAATTCTTGGTTGTTTTTAAATTGCATCCTGTGAGTCTATGTACCATTCTTCTATGAGGACATGAAGTCAAAAGGAGACAGAATGCAAAGAAAATGAGCTTCCAGCAATGTTGTGACAATGAATTATGTTGTGTAAAATTAATTAATATTATGTTTGAAGATAATTTTTATGTAAAACATTTTCATATTATAAAGAAAGTGAAAAATAGCATGTTTCAGTCTGTATTCAAACAATGTCAATCCTTCCTCTGAAGGTGGATAGTATGCTTCATTTTATTCCTTTGGGATTGTCTTGGATTATATTGCTGAGAATAGTAAAGTCATTCACAGTTCTTCATCAAACAATATTGCTTTTACTACGTACAATGCTCTCCTGGTTCTGTTCACTTTACAATGTATCAGTTCATTAAGTCTTTCCAGGTTTTTCTGAAAATATCCTTCTTGTCATTTCTTATAGTATAATAATGTTCCACCACAATCATATACCACAGCTTGTTTAGCCATTCCCCAATTGATAACCATTGCTTTGATTTTCAATTCTTAGCCACCACACAAAGAATTGCTATAAATATTAGAAAAATGTTTTTAATGTTTAATTAGCATGTTACTTGATTAATTGTTGAGAACAAGATATAAGCTAAGGTACAGTAAAGAATATAGGAGAGGAGAGGGAAGATGTCTTTCTTTGCCTTTAGCTACTCTATAATTGCTAAGTAGTCAAATAGAAAGTCATTTATCCTTTATCTCAATGATGCAGTCAACAAGTGCATGCTTTAGTTGTACTTCAGTGGAACATTTCCTACCTCTCCCCTTTTTGTTCTCCAAGAATAAGTCCCCAAAATATATTAGCATAATAAATGTCATCCTGGGATCCCAACTAAGGGCCCACTCAGTCTAGTTTTCTTATCTCTGACAGTCACATCAAGGTCACATGATAGGATAATATAGTTGCTTTTCATGATGTCAAATTTGTAAGGTTAGAGGCATACTCTTAACAATCTTACACATCATTATGAAGAAAATTATCTAAACTCTTCTTAAAGTGAGTTAATAAGCTTTATATGGTGACTGAAAATTATGTCTATCCTAACCTATCTCTTCCTAACTTCAAGGGGTGCCCTCTCTATTGTCATCTTCCTTCACCTTTGTGGCTTTCTACACTTAAGTACTATTGCCTTTCCCCTTTCCCAAGTCTAACCTTTCAGACTGAAGTGTCCTCTTAAAAATATTTGCTGATTTCAGAACAAAGGGAGAATAGAGTTAAGATGGCAGAATGAAACAACTGCCAGACTTCACCCAAAACCTCTCCTACAAAATGAAAGACAAAAAGCACTGAACAGAATTCTAAACAGAAAGCCAAGAAAAAGGCCAGGAAAGCTTAGGAAAATAGGAAGAGAGGTCTATGGCCACTGGTGGATGCTGGTTGAGAGCTCAGCTGAGGGAGTGGCACTGGGTGGTAGCATGGTCTGAATACCTGGTCAGAAAGAGATCCCAAGGGACTCCTATTCTTGGCACTAGACACATGATTTGGCACCACTTGGCAGTTCTGTCACCTATTATATAATTGTGGGTCACAGTTCCAGGGCTTAGATGAGGGGTCAAAGTCACCCTACTTAGGTAAGAAGGTACTATAGACCTGGAAGGCAATGACCAGATCTCTCCCTAGATCACATTACTTTTGGAGGCACCGGAAACCTACAGGTCCCCAGACTTAGCCATGAAGGCAAAAAGACATAGAAGTTCAGGTCAGTCATTCACTCCTTCACCCAAGGTGAGCAGAGCCTAACTCTGAGATATTTAAGTTTAAAGTCAAAGAGTAGCCTAGAAAAATTAACAAACAACAACACCAAAAAGTGATCATAAAAAATAAAACTACTGTGATGATAGGGAAGCTCAAGACACAAACTCAGAAGACAATGACTTGAAAATATCTACAAGAAAAGTCTTAAAGAAAAATGGAGAATGGAGGCAAGCCCAACAAGGATTCTTGAAAGAAATCTGAGCTTATGAGTGGGCATTGTACAAGTCATGTACAGTGTAGGAGGAGACCTTGCTTATTCTTGTCTCCACTAGAGACTGTGAAGAATGATGCCTAAACTGGATGTTGCCGTGTTGAAGGAATACTTGTACTGGTAAAGGAACACTAGATCCAGAGTCAACTGTTACTTCTTATGCTTGCTACCCAAGTGACCTTGGGCAAGTTACCTAATCTCTAAGGACCTCACTTATAAAAAGAGAGGTTGGATTTGATGGTCTCTAAATTCCCTTCTCATTCCAGATCCATGATATAATGATGCTGGTAAGTATCGGAATAGAATAGCAGCTAGTGAATGGGTCCAACCCATTTGACATCCAACCTTTTTGCTCTTGCAGAACTGTCAGAATGAGTGTGGGGTTGGATGTCTGGGCTTACCATCAATGGTTAGTTGCAGACAAGTGTTGCACTTATAACCTGAAGCAGATACTGGAGGACCCCAGAACCACAATAAGTCTATCACACTAGGAGAGTGGATCTGGGTCTGGATAGATATGTGATTTGAAGCTAGCAAGTTCAAGTTCTTTTCATGTATGGAAATTAAGTTGGCCTACTCATTGGCTTAGGTATTCTTCATTCTTTTTAACAGACACCCTCTGCTGATTTTTCAAAAATATCCCAACTCATATATAATCAAATTTCCTTTAGAAACTATGTCTATGTTTAAAATAACAGACACCCCTCCCCCAACATACACATACCATGTTCCTTGGTGCATGGAACAATTACCAAGAATACAGTTCATCTTGGTACTAAGCCTGTATTCTCTAGGTTGTGATTACATGACTCTCCTTTCTTATATTTCTCTTTATTTTGCTATATATGTATTCTTTTCCCACCAAAGTAACAGACTTTACTTCAGCAGACATATGATGACATTATCCTGCCTTAATTTTATTATATGATGTATGATTTTTTGGATTGCATTTTAGCTTTATATTCCTGTCCAATTAACCTTCTAGTTCTCTTAACCACTTAATCTGTCCACTTAACCACTTACCATCATGCTACTCCTTTCATCAATATTAATAAGAACTTATGAGAATACACAAATTCCTCATTCTGAAATTCAAGGCCTGTCATCATTAAGACTTACCTTACCCATCTAGCTCTATCTCCTATCAGCCCACATAACAAACCCTCTACTCCATTTACACTGAATTCCTTACTGACCTCCATACTCACCACTTTCATTTCCAGTTTTGCCTGCTGTTTTTCCCTCACTAAAATTCACTCCCTTTCCTCATTACCAGTGAAAATTCTACTTACCTCTAAGACTATCTCAAAGCTTACCTCTTCCAATAAGTCTTTTCCAATCCCCAGATCATCCACATTCACCAATAGGAGGACAGAATTTAGATCTGGAAGGAGCTTTAGACATCATCTAATCTATCTTATCCTCCACTTTAAAACTCGTAAATCCAGGCTCAGAAGTTACTTGCTCACAGTCATACAGACAGAAAGTAGAAGATCTTTGATTTGAATTCAGGCTTCTTAACTCTCCAGATAGTGCTTTTCTCACTGTATTATATTGACCTCTCTATTCTGTGAACTATCATAACACTTTTGATCTGTACTATTCAACAGTTGATTCCTAATTGATAATCCTCTTGATTTTATCCAACAAATATTTTTCATCATCTACTATTTGTAATGCACTGAATAAGGTACTGGGAGGAATATAAGGGAGAATGTAACCCCAGTCCTTGCCTTCTTGGAATTTATTGTTGATTATTAACTGTTCTATGTGTATAAATGTCTTCTTCTCATCCATACTATAAGCTCTCTGAAGGCACGAATCATATTCTCCTCAATTTCCTCACTTGTAAAATGAAGAGGTTGGATTTGTTGACCTCTGAAGTCCCTGTAACTCTAAATCCATAATTCTATAAAGGTAGGAAGCTTGTTTTTTTTGTTTATTTGTTTGTTTTTACCACAGAATAAAATGTAAACCAATGATTGGGCTCAAACAATTTGATAAACATTTTCCTCATAAAGAAGCTCTGAGAATGGGTCTGTGGCAGGATGTCTGGGCTTGTCAAGAATACCTACATTGCAATAAGAACCTGAAATAGCTCTTATCCTCCACAGCTACAAGTATAGAGAGAAGCACACAATAGGGACTCATTAGATACTTTTGACCTTGATTCTTTTGGCACATCCATCACCTGTTGATGACATACATACCTTAAACTCCTTTTCAATGTTTGCCAGCACTGCCAGCTCATTGCTAAGTTCTAAGGCTGTCATGACAGGATCTTCACTAGACAATGACAAATAAGCAGGGCTTGCCAGACCCCTGTAGGCATTAATTCGGGATCTTGAGTGACTGAAAGAGTCGTGTTTTTGTTTCTGGTTGCACTCGCTGCACTTGCAGAAATAGTCATGAGGCCTTTCAATTCTGGCTCCTTTCCTCAAAAGAGTATGTACAATTTCATACTCCTGGCAGTGGGCAGCCAGAATGATGGGGGTAACATCATGAGAGAACCGAGTTCCATCTTCATCATAGGCATAGAAGTCATCATGCTGGAGTTCTGACTGGCTGGGGCTTGTTGCCAGCCTCTTGCCCTCAGCAAAAGCAGGATGGTTTAAGATTGCTTCAACAATCCGAACATAACCTTTGCTAATGGCCAGGAGCAAGGCGTCCCCAACACGGGACAAATTTTCTTTCTTAAGCAAAAGTTCAGTAATTTCCAGATGCTCATTGGCCACAGCTAGCTGCAAAGCATTCTGGCCCATGTAATCCACACAGTTCACATTAAGTGAGACGCATTCTTCTAACATCTTTCGCACTACAGGAATGTTGCCATACTCTGCTGCATCTAAAAAGCGTTCCTCTTCAATAGATAGGCTTGTTGAGTGGTCATTAAACATATATGCTGGTCCTCGATTTGCTAACCTTCTCCCTTTCTCTCGGAGGATGGTCTGTCGACGATGGGCCAGTCTGTTGTCAGTGCCCCGACTGCATCAAAAGAGAAAAATTGCAACCGATCAAATCATGTTCATTTTAGTGTACTGTAGGACTTGTAACTCATCTAATGAAATCCTGAAGTATTTTAGACAGCTATATTTTTATATCTGGACTAACTCCATTATTAAATTAAAATGCACTAATTTGTTAATGGATTGACAGAGAGTTTCCTTAAGAATATGAAGCACTTTGTTAATTTAAAACATCCAAATTGAAAATGCCATCAAAACCTACCTATATAAATCATATGGGAGGGAGGGTAGATTTAATTAACAGATATTCTTAGAAATAAATAGATCCATTCTAACACATACCCATTACATATCATATAATTATATACATGTATATTATTGCACATATATTATACAGGTAATATATACGATAATATACCATCACATTACATATATTATATATTACTCCCAGCACTGTAAGCAACAGCATATAAAATGTATTCTTTATCAAAATGATTACTTTAGTAATGTGAATTTTCTAAATAATTAAATAATGAATATCATTCCCAATGTAAACGCCATTACAACTCACCCCTATAGATCATGGGGGCATTTAAGAGAGGCATTGTGGGTGTATGAAGTTTGCAACACATAATACATACAGACCTACAAAAGAGAATTAGAGTAATAATATTATCGAAGAAATATATGATGGTAAAAGAGGACAGAATGATCTCTTGGTGAAAGGGATGGAGAGTCTATTACTTCACTGGTACCTTGGTAATGTCAGAACAAAGGGAGAAAGGCCTCCAGTATGTTGAACGAAACAATTGTGGTGAACTTAGGAGTCACAGGATGAATAGGCATTCTTGAGCCATTTAAATTCCATGCATTTAAGAAGAATACTCAAAATGATCATATACAAATTCATTTGTGTCTATTTAGAAAAATCGCATTTATATCATGATTTAAATATTGCAAAAAGCTTTACTTTTCCACCCCTTCAATTTCAGTAGATTGGGAAGAAGAATTGGTATAGAACTTAGAAAGTAGGCATCTTTGGTTGCTCCAGGTAATTCAAAGATTTACATTATAGCAATCCCTAGAATGTGCTAGAAATGACCAGAATTTCAGTGTTGGTAGGGATCTCAGTGGACATTTAGTATAACTCATACATGTAAAAGATTTCCTTCCAAAACATTACCTGTCAGATGGTGATCTAACCTTTATTTGAAAACCTCCATTGATGGACAAATAACCTCCTTTGAAGGCAGCGCAATCTACTATTATATACTTGTAATCATTGGAAAATGTTTTCTTTATATAAAACTATAATTAATTCCTTTATACATGTGATCCATTCTTCCTAGTTCTGCCTTTTTGAGAAGACGGGAAAAAACAAGTATACTTCTCTTCCACATTCCTTCTGTATTACAAAACCATGTTGACTGGATCCACTACAAATTTATGTTACATAATCTCAACTGGGTCATCACTATGGCAAGACAAATCTTACCCATTCACCAGAATAACTCTTCCATATCCTTTTATCCCACTTCAAGTTTCCCATGACTTCTCTGCCCTCATACTTTCAGCTGAGAACCATGGTTCATACTTTACTGAAAAAAATTGGGGCCATTCATGGTGAGTTTCCTATTTACCTCTCCTCCTCATCTTATACCTCTAAGATAATTTCTTCCCCTTTTTTCTCCTTTACCCTTGCTTCACATGAAGAGGTTGCCCTTCTAGCCAAGCAAACCCTCTACATTTATAAGCAATTCCATTCCAAATTGCCTCTTTTATCAATCTACTCTCACTTATCTTTAATTTCTCCCTGTCTATTGGTTGCTTCTCTACAGTCATCAACAAACTCCTCATGAGAAAAAGCCCCAAGATCAGATGGATGTATAAGGGAATTTTATCAAACATTTAAGGAAAAATTAATCACAATACTAATTACACCATTTGAAAAAGTAGATAAAGGAGTTCTATTAAATCTTTTCTAAGACACAAATATGGCACTGATACTTAAACCATGAAGTAAAAAAAAAACAGAGAAAGAAAACTATAGACTAATTATTCCTAATGAATATTAAAGAAAAATGTAAATAGCATACAAGCAAGAAGATTAAAGTAATATATCACAAAGATCATATACTATGACATGGTGGGATGTATACCAGGAATGCAGGGCTGGTTCAATATTAAGAAAACAATAAGATGACCATATCAATAATAAAATCAACAAAAATCATATGATTATATTGATAGATACAAAAAAGCTTTAGAAAAAAATACAACACCCATTCCTATTAAAAACACTAGAAAGCAGAGGAATAAATGAAGCCTTTCTTAAACTGATAAGTAGCATCTATCTAAAACCAAGAGCTAACTTCATCTGTTATGAGGATAATCTAGAAGTCTTCCCTATAAGATCAAGGGTGAAGCAAAGATGAACATTTCCATCACTATTATTCAATATTATATTAGAAATGCTAGCTATAGTGATAAAAAGGAAAATTAAATTGAAGCAATAAGAATAGACAATGAGGAAATAAAATTATCACTCAGCAATGATATGATGGTATGTTTAGAGAATCAACTAAAAAACTACTTGAAACAACTAACAACTTTAGCACAGTTGCACGATATAAAATAAACCCCCATAAATCATCAGTATTTCTATATATTTCCCACAAAACTCAGCAGGAAGAGAAATTACATTTAAAATGATTGGAGACAGTACAAAATGCTTGGGAGTCTACCTGCCAAGACAAACATTTTACAAAGCAATTACAGAATACTTTTCACACACACACGCACACAAAGATCTAAGCAATTGGAAAGCTATTCATTGCTCTGACTAGAGCCAATAAAATAAAAACGACAATTCTACCTAAGTTAATTTACATTTTCATTGCCATGCCAAGCAAACTATCAAAGAATTACTTTAAAAAGATAGAAATAAAAATAAACCTGAAAGAACAAAAAGTCAAGAATATTAAGAGAAACCATGAAAAAATGTGAAAGAAGGCAGCTTAACAGTGCCCTATTTCAAACTTAGAATAATGTCTTGTATATTACAAAACAGTAATTATCAAAACTGGTCATAGACCAGTTTTCTTATGCCATACACCAAAATAAAGTCAAAATGGATACATGATTTACGCATAAAGAGTTTTATTACAAGTAAATTAGGGAAATGTAGAAAAATTTATCTGTCAGATCTATGGATAATAGAACAGCTTATGACCAAATAAGAGTTAGAGAAGATTATGGGAAGTAAAATGGATAATTTCAATTACACTAGATTAATTTTTTTACACTGTAGCCAAAATTAGAAAGAAAGCAGGAAATGAGAGGAATTTTTTTTTTTAAGTTTTAAGCTCAAACACCAGAACTCAAATACAGAATAGAGAGAAGAAAAAAAATCACAAACTTAAATATTGAAACAAATGCAAAGTAAGAGGAAAGAAGCATGTCATAGGCATAACAGGAGGATTCAAAATATGTAGCAATAAATTTTCATTTCAAGAAAGCCTGAATGACAAATACAGGCTTTCTGTATTGAAAGCTGTCTATCTTTTCTTTGCTTCCTTGCGAATTTTCTTTTGTTCCTTGTTGTACATGTTTTACTTTATTCTTTCCCCCCTCCTTCCTTGTCCCCTCAAAAGGCTACAATTAAGTGCAAATATATTTATATATAGATAGAGATATTTACATACACATATATATACATACATATATAGACATATATTATCCCTAACAAATTCTACTCCTGGTCTTTGGTTTTGTTTGTGTGTATCTCTTATTTCCTATCCTTCTTGATTCTTCTTACTTTACTTCTACACACTATCTCGCCCTCCTATTACTTAGCCTACCCCCCTCCAAGGACCCTTCCCCTATCCTCCCATTCCCATAAATGTAAACCCTCTTCTATAACCCCCTATAAGCTATTCCTTCACCCTCCCCTCTAGAGATCGCTTTCTTATCCTCTCCCCCCTCAATATCCTCTTACCATTTTATTTCTTCTAAATTTAGAAGACTTTTATACTCTTCTAGAGATATATGTATTATTCCTTCTTAAATTCATTCCTGATGAAAGGAGGTTACCAAAACTACCAGCTTTCCTCCCCCATCTAATTCCTCTGTTTTGATTCTTCCTGTTGCACCTCATTTGTATAAAACAATTACTCATTTTAGCTGTTCTTAAATGGTTTTACTTTTATATCATATTCAGATCTACCTCCAATCTTCCGTTGGAACTATCCAATTACTAACGACAATCTCAGACATACTCAACATTTTTGTGCTCATCCGTTTTTGAAGAAGACCATGACATTAGAGAAATGATGACATGACTTGCACTGGACTTTGTTTTGAATGAGGGAGGGCTGTGCAAGATCACCAGCCTCACTTTCTCTCCTCCTGGGCCATCTGGATCCAGTGACCAGATATTCATCAGGGTGACTGGAGATGACCCAGGATGAAATTGGAGACCTTGGCCTTTGTTGGCTAAGCCCTATGCAGGTACTCACTTAGAGTGAGGGGACGTCCATTCAATGAATAGGCCTCTTTAAGAAGTAATCAGAGAATGGCCCTTTTAATAAGCAAAAGAAAAAAACATATAAGTAAATAAAGCTGAGAGGGAAAGAGCAACAGTTACTACTGATAATTTCTTAAGCAGGTAGGTCCAGAAAACAACTATTAAGAACAAATGTGACACAACCGTACACCCAGCCTAGGACTTCAGTTGGTGCTCAACCTTATAGGGCAAATATTTTGAGCAATATTTAAACATCTTGGAATTTGTTGTTTTTGCTGTTATTTCTAGCAAAGGATGGATAGCAAGGTTTGGTCTGGGCTGTATGAAATTTTGAGAGAAGCCCGTGAAATTTGGAACTGGAAGGAGATGAAGAGAGAGAAGAGTGAGTTAGTCGCCTGCATGCCACTCAGGCAGCAGCCTCCAGCTGAGCTTCTGTCTCATTTGCTCTTTCCATTGCCATGGTACCAGGGAATCCCCAGAGTCAAATATCTCTGGACTTACTTAATTGGTTGAAGAGCCACAGCTCTTATGATGGTCACTGCAACAGAGATTCTATTCTCTTGTTTGTAGAGGTGTGCTGGTAAATGTTTAACAAACTGGCTCTCCTGGAAGGAAAAAAGGTTCCTTGATGTACGTTAAGTTGAATCCCTTTAAATATTGTCTCTATCAATTTCTTAAGTCTAGACAATCAAAAAAACAATAAAATAAGCCCTGATATGTGGTATTTGCTGGTGAAAATCTAGCAACCAGTTCTCTCAAACTGGTTTAATCTGACTTTAGTAAATCCCTGCCTGTATGTTTCTGTACAAGTTGCATAGATGGTCAAATTGTGTGTGTATTATTTTTTTTTTTACACTTTACATTTACAATTTAAAATTACATAACTTTTTACATTTTACCTATATGAAAGGTAAACAATCTGTCCTTATTAAATCCCTTCTAATCACTCTTTAGAATGATCCTTATGCTTCTCTTGCTTCTTGTACATCAAATCTTCTATTAAGTTCAGGTTTGTTGTTGCTTTAAACAAATTCCTGAAACTCTGACAGTTGACCAAATTTCCAATTTTTTTCTTTCAGGATTATGTTTAACTTTGCTAGGTATGCTATTTTCAGCTGAAACTCCAGTTCTTTTGTTCTTCAATATATAAATTTCCAAGACCTGCAGTACTTTAGCATCTCCAGTTCCAAGTTTTGGATGATTCTAATAGTGGCACCATCAAATTTAATTTTTTTTCTTGTTGCTCTTAATAGTTTATCCTTGAGCTGGGGTTTTAAGAATTTGACTATCATATTCCTATGTGTTTTCTTCATAGGATCTCTTGCAAGTGGTGATTGATGTTTTTTTTTCCATTTTTACTTTCCTCCTCCCTTGTTCTAATGCTTCAGGACAATTTTTAAAAATTATTTCTTGAATTATTGTATGAAAATTCTTTTTTTGATGATAGCTTTTCAAATAGTTCAATTATCCTTACCTTTTCTCTTCTTGATCTGTTCTTTTTCTTATGTTTCATTTTCTCTTCTACTTCTTCATTCTTTATATTTTGTTTAATTATTTCTCGATCTCTTATAATTTCACTGGCTTCCTCTTGCCCAATTGTAATTTTCAAGATGTCTTTTTCTTCCTTAAGATTCTGGATCTCTTTTCTAATTGGTTGCCTTTTTTCATAATCTTCTTGTTTTCCTTGGATTATTCTTATTTTTAAAAAATTTTTCCTCACTCTTTCACATTTGATTTTTAAAGTTATTTTTTTTAATGCTATAAAATTCTTTTGGGGCAGCTGACAATTTGACATTATTCTTTGGGATAGAAGAGACTTTCTTTGTTTCAATATCTCCTCTGAAGATGAACCCCAGTCTTCTATATTCCCATAGTAACTTTCCATGGTTGGAGTCTTTCTCCTCTGTCTGTGCATTTTTTTGGTAGTAATAGCTTAATGTTTATAATCACCTTTAGTCCTAGGATATGGGGAATGATGCCTCTTGCCCTAGATCTTCAGTTCTCTCCTCTAGCCTGGAGTCAAAGTCAAACTTCAAGCCTTCAGTAAGTGCTCACAGCCAGCAGCTTCCTGCCCTACTGCTTCTGCACTCACCCAATGCTGTTTCCTTCTGTCCCCTCTTCTACTCACTGCAGTGCAACTCACTGCAGCACGGCTGGGTCTGGCATTCCTTGTCAGCACAAGTTCCCTCAATATTCCCCAGCTCAGACGCCTACCCAACCCCTTTCACTATCTCAGGAGTTAAAGTTTCAGTGGCTGCAGTCAAAGTAGCCTCCCAACCCAACTAACCCCAGGGCTTGCAGCTTGTTGTTAATGCAGACCCTAACCTGGAGGTGTTTACTCTTCACAGGGACTAAATGTCTCCTGGGAGTTTTCTTTTGATTTTCTAGACTTGTGTGGCACCAACATAATATTCATAGAATTTATGGCAGTTATGAATAGCCAGCATAATTCTGAATCACAAAATATAACAGATTCTCCACATGGAAGACAGAACCAAAACATTTATTTAAACACCAGCAAGCAGAACACCAACATCAGAAAGCCAAATTCATCATACCAACGAAGAAATTTATACACAATAACAATGCAGGGGGTGCCACCATCCCCAAGCCTTCCTCCTGCTATGGCCTTCCTATAAACAAACACTCACAGCTCACTGCCTGTTTCCTCTCTCTTCCTCAGCCCTTACTGCTGTATCCAACCTCCTCTCAGCTCTGCTCCACCCTTCCTGCTCCACCTGTTCAGCAAGTACCTTCCACCACAGACTCATGTGACTCAGACTTCCATGTGACTCAAGCATTATGCAAAAAATACATTAACAATATAGATTGTCACAGGAGGATCCCTGTTGTGCCCCTGTTCCTATTTATTTCACACACACATTTTGTTCACCCTGAGGCACTATTTTATCTTTATGGGGGAAAATCTTGAGAGCTTGGATTTTCCCAACCTACTCTGCCATTGTCCAAGAATCCTCTCTAGAGGAAAAATTTTATAGCAAGTTTCTCTGATAAAGGTCTCATTTCTCAAACAGAAAAATTTATAAAAATAAGAGCCATTCTTCAATTTATAAATGATCGAAGTATACAAACAACTATTTTTCTGAAGAAGAAATCAAAGCTACCAATACTTACAAGGAAAAATACTCTGAATCTCTATTGATTAGAGAAATATCAAAAAAAGTTGAAAGTATTGCCTCACACTTATCATATTGGCCAATATGACAGAAAACAAAAATAATAAATGTTGGAGAGGATGTGGAAAAATAGTGATACTAATGCACTATTGGTGGAATTGGGAACTGGTCCAGCCATTAAGAAGGACTATTTGGAACTATACCCAAAGGCCTATAAAACTATGCATACCCTTTGATTCATCAGTACCAATATTAGATTTGCATTCCCAAGAGATCAAAGAAAAGGAGAAAGGACTTACATGTATAAAAAATATTTATAGCAGCCCTTTTTTGGGTGACAAAAATTGGAAATTGTGGTGGTGCCTATCAACTGAATGATAAAACAAGTTATAGTATATGATTGCGATGAAATATTATGGTGCTATGGGATGAGGAAATGAGGCATGGGATGGTTCTAGAAAACCCTGGGAAGATTGATATGAACTGATGCAGAGTGAAGTGAGGAGAACCAGGAGAACATTGTACACAGCACCAGAAATACTGCAACAGTAATTAACTCAGAAAGCCTTAGCTACTCTGATCAAGACAATGATCCAAGAGAATTCCAAAGGACTCATGATTAAAAATACTATTGACCGCCAGAAAGAGTTGATCAACTCTATGGAGACTGAAGCATAATTTTTTCAGTCTTTATTTTGCTTGGGTTTTTTTTTTGTTATTATTGTTGCAGTAGGACTAATAATGAGAATATATTTTGCATGTCTTTGCATATATAATTGACATCATATTACATACCTTCTCAGTGGGTGGGGGAGAGGCTGAAGGAAGGGACAGAATTCAAAAGTTTTGAAAAATGTATGCTATAAATAATTAAAAATAAAATAAAATTCTACCTTCTGCAAGAAGCATTTCCTGACCCTTCTTAATGCTAATGTCTTCCCTCAGTTGATTATTTTCCATTTTTTTGTATTTATCGTGCTAAATAGTTGTTTGCATGTTGTTTTTTTCATTAGATTGAAAGCTCCTTAGAACAAAGACTCTCTTATTTTCTTTGCATCACCATTGCTTAACATAGTGCCTAGCATATAATAGTGCTTAATAAATGTTTATTGACTGACTATAACTCAGTATCTGCTTGCCCAGAAACCTTAAGGTCATTTCTAAGGACAACAAAGACTTCAAACCCAAATACTCCTTCCATCTAAGTGCTGTCTTTCCCTACTAGAGAGGACAGTATATATATATGTGTGTATATATATATATATATATATATATATATAGAGAGAGAGAGAGAGAGAGAGAGAGAGAGAGAGAGAGAGAGAGAGGACAGTATATATAGTTATACATAGGTGCCCTGAAGGAGTTTCTTGTCATCTTAGTACATGATTGTTAAAGGCCAATATTAGCTAGCAATGACTTCTAACAAGCTAGAAAGTCTCCAGCATTTATCTTTGCATAGATAATATCAGAAAAGGCAACAGGTGGTACATACCAGTTTTACTAAGAAGCCAGGTTTGCAAGTCACAAGAATGATTGAAAGTCTCTACTGGCCTACAACAGAATGACCACATTTAACAAGATTCATCTTCAGACAGAATTTGCATGACCTGATATATGCTTACACCATATTAACAAAATCCCAGGATTTTCTGTTTTCCTTGGCCTATTCTCTCTTTGTTTGAGCTCTCATGCCTTGTCTTGTGTGTGAGTGTGTGTGTGTGTGTGTGTGTGTGTGTGTGTGGTGGATTGATTAAGCCTGTAGTCTCTGAATAGATCTGAATTGCCAATAATTTGAGCTCTCATTTAGTTTTCAGATTTCCTTAAAAGGTTCTTTTTCCTTTGAGCTTCTTCTCCCCTTTCTTTTTGTTTTTCCAGTTAACTGACCTTCGGATTACTTATCTGGCCTTGCAGTTCTTCTCTTATACTGCATTCATTTCCTTTCTCAGATCCTGTGGCAAACACAAGGAGCCTTAGTGAGAGTGAGGCGATAGGAAGGGGAGTAGTTTCTTTGGCTGGAGGGAACTTTTCTGAGGAGAAAAAGAAAGGTGAAACTAGAAAATAAAGTAATTGAAGGCAGGAGAAAAGAAGAATTTCCAGTATGAGGAGTGATAGGGATGCAGGGGAATTTCTCATGTGTGGTAAAATGGAAAGAACATGGATTCTGGGATCAGTCTGTCAGTCACTAAACATGTATTAAATACCTACTATGTGCTAGGCATTTAGCTAAGCATTGGGGACAAAAAGGAAGGGAAACAACAGTTCCTGTTTTTGAGGAGCTTACAATCCAATGAGAGAGACAATATGCAAATAGCTATGTACCAAAATGCTATGTATTATCATAATAAGAAATAATGAACAGAGAAAAGGGCATTCAAATTAAGAAGTGTCAGGAGAGGCTTTCTGTACCAGAGAACCTATCCTGCCTCTGATGCTTAGTACATCTGTGACCTTAGATAACTCATGGAACTGAATCAGTGAATTCCTAGACAGCCTCTGAGGTTCCTTCCAACTCTAGATTTGTGAAAATAAAGTGATTTTTTTAAAAAAAATCTCAGATTTGGAAGTGAACATTTGTGTTATCCTTTGCATCTGTTTTTTTCCCTAAGTCACAGTTAAGTCAGGTATAATCACTGGAGTACATTCATTTAAAAAAATGAGTATGCTTTAATCTTGATAGTTTTGAATTTTAGCTATAATGTTTCTTGGAGTTTTAATCTTTGAATCTTTTTCCTAAGGTTCTCAGTGAATTCTTTCAATGCCTGTTTTATTCTCCAGGTTATTAGGGCAGTTTTCCTTGATAATTTCTTTAAGATACTGTCTAGGTCTTCCTTTTGGTTATGCCTTTCATGTACTCCAATGATTCTATCATTGTCTCTTCTGATTCTATTTTCCAAATCAGTTGTTTTTCCTATGATTTTCCAAATTCTTCTGAATTTTTTTGATCGATTCTTGATGACTCAGAGATACTGCTTTTACTTGCTTAATTATAACATTTAAGAAATTGTTTTCCTCAGTTAACTTTTATATTTCCTTTTCCATTTGGCAAACTGTAGTCATTAAGGAGTTGTTTTCTTCAGTGGATTTTGTATCTCCTTTTCCATTTCTCTAATTCTGCTTTTTAAGCAGAATTTTCTTTTTCTGAGTTTTCTTTTTCTGAGCTACTGACTCCTTTCATAATTCTCTTGAATCCCTCTCTTTTCTTTTCCTACTTTTTCTTCTACCTCTATCACATGATTTTTAGCTCCTTTTTGAGCTCTTCTATGAGTTCTTTCTGGGCTTGAGACAACTTCCCATTTTTCTTAGGGGTTTTGCCTATAGATATTTTGACACTGTTGTCCTCTTCTGAGTTTATGTCTTGATTTTCCCTGTTACCCTAATAACTTTCTTTTTTTTTTTTTAAATACATTTATTTAACTTTTTACATTCATTTTCACAAGATTTTGGGTTCCAAAATTTTCTCCCCATTTGTCCCCTCCTCCCTCCCCAATACACTGGACATTCTAATTACCCATATCACCAATCTGCCCTCTCTTCTATCATCCCTCCCTTCCCTTACCCCATCTTCTCTTTTGTCCTGTAGGGCTAGATAACTTTCTATTCCCCATTACCGGTATTTCTTATTTCCTAGTAGCAAGAACAATACTCAACAGTTGATCCTAAAACTTTACGTTCCAGT
>CM053771.1:126311105-126353104 GCA_028658325.1 Potorous gilbertii | reverse complement strand
ATCTCCTTCACTGTGTTTCTGCGCAGCTTCCACTGCTCCAGAATTTGTCAGGAGTTCTTTTTAGAGGGAATCCATGGGCTGTGGGTTCAGACCTAGCATAGGTGAGTCTTTCTACTCCGCCATCTTGGCTCCGCCCCCCCCCCTAATAACTTTCTATGGTCAGATTCTTTTTTGTTGTTGTTGTGCTCATCTTTTTAAACCTTTTTCATTTCTTTTAAATTTGAGTTCTGCTCTAGGGATGGAAGGGACACTGTGTCAGGCTTCCTGTGCCAGCAGTTTCAAGCCCTGGCTGTTTATTTGGTGCTGTGCTGATGTTGCCCTGGGGCCTGCAGGGGACCTTCATGTCTGGTGCTGCACTGAAGTGATGGGATCAGTGGGTGACTGGTGCTGCTGGAGGCTGTAGGGATCTGGTAGCTTACATAGTGCTGAGCTGTTGTCCTAATGTTGGTGTCTGGTGGGTCCTGAGGCTAGTGGAGTGTTTCTGCATTTCCCCAGGGCTACACAAAAGTACATGGAGGTCTGACTGTTGGAGGTTGCCTGTTTGCAGGGGCTATACTGAAGAATGTGGTGGTTCTCAGAATGGAGTTTGAAATCTGCCCATTCTCTGGCTATGTTGAGGCACATGAAGCACCACATGGTGAGGGGGAGCCAGTGTTGACTTTTGTCTCCTCCACCACACAGGGACTCAGGATCTACTGCTGGTTAGCTGAGGTGGGGCTTGCTGCTGGCTTCCTGGGATGCTCCCTGTCCTGGACTGAATTCTCCCTTTACCCAAGTAAGAAAAATGTTTTGTGTTGATCTTTCAAATTTCTTGGGCTCAAAGATTGTTTCACCCCATCTTTATGCTGGCTCTGTTGTTCTAGGACTTGTTTGGGACTATTTTTATGGTTGTTTGGAGGTGAATATAAGAGAGTTTCAGCTATCTACTGCTTACTTGGCCATCTTGGCCAAGTCTCTCTAGCAATTACTAATACTCAATAAAGTAATTCAAAGAAATGAGTTCAATTAGAAAAGTGACTGATCCTAAAGAGATATCCTTTATTTTATTGTTAATATTGCATATAGTGTTGGCCTTTTTATAAGTAAGGCATTACATCTCAGCAAAAGTCACAATTTTAATTTCAATGATATTGATATCTGAATCTTTGCTATTACTTATAGTAAGCATATGCAGTGGGATAAATTCAGGATGTAGTTACCTAATGTTAAAATGGTACTATCTAGGATATTGCTATACTATCTTATAATGGTATTAAAATGGTACATCAATGGAAAAGTAAAACATGGGACAAAAATAGCAGGACAAACAATGGTCATGGGTTCAAATCTCAATTCTCTCACTACAAACTGTTGGACTTTGAACAAATTACTTAGAATAAGTTTTTTTTTCATATGATTAAAATACTTCACAAGTTAAAAGGAATTTTACTTCTTTTAAATTCACACTTTAATTTGATTGTTGCCCTGTGAAATAGGTACTGAGAGTATTTTTAATCTTATTTTACAGTTAGGGAAACTGAGCTTCAAAGGTAAAATTAGACTAAATATACCCAAGCTATCTATTTCACAGGGTAACTGTGAGATTCAAATTTGAAACAAAAATTACTTATGAAATTTTTATAATCTGCAAACTGCTACATACATGTGAGATTGCTATTATTAGTTATTACTCCTAAAAATTTAAAAACACCAAAACAAAAAATTGAATGAAATCTATACTATGAAGTCAGTAGCTGAGGGCCATGACAATTCTAAGACTAAATGATGGCTATATATTGACAGAGTAGTTAAATTCTTTCTGTCTCTCAGTCCTAACCTGTGATTTCATCACTGAAGGGAGTTCTTGACTTAAAAACTCTATCAGCCTATACAGATTAGCAACTCGACTGTCATTTACACTTTCAGTTGCCCAGGGCACTTGAAATTAAATTTCTTACCCATGGTCACATGAAGCAATAGAGGGAATTAGGACAACAAATGGTTAATTGTGGGAATTGAGTGAACCATGCTCACTCCATCTTATAACTAAATTCTGGAGCTACCTTAGTTACCTTTTTTATTCAATTATGAGTCTACTCCAACTTCTGTCTTGTGAGAAAACATTATTCATTTGTGAGAATTGGGAGAAAATCCTGTCGTAGTATTTGAACCTAGTTCTGTGCGCATAGTAAAATAGACTACCTCTCCCTGCTGTTTAGGGACCCTTAACTAAGGACCTGGTTTTTCCTAATTAGAAACTCATTTAGATCCAAAGATTGATGCAAGGAGTGTCTTACAGTTGTTTATCTCATGCAACCCATATGTCTTATCTGAAAACTAGCCCAATATTGATCAATTAGTTACTGTTTTCTTGTTCTTTGTTTGTTTACACACACCTGGGGGGAATAGGATGCTTCTTTTTCTGAATTTAAGGAATCTCATCTGTTTGTTCTCCCCTGCCCAACTTGGAAAGTCCCTAATCTTTCATCCAACTAGAAATCATATTGCTCAATTTTATATGATTTCATTTTAATCAATTGGCCTTATTTCATTAATTATTTTCAATGTATAAAAGTCTCTCCCTATATTCAGTGTCCATCCCCAAGCTGAGGAAGGGGGTCTGGTCCCAATTTGTTGGGAAATTAGCAAACATTGCTTAAGAAATCTATATGCTCAGAAAATCTTTGTTTCTTTAGTAATTTCATCTTTCATCTATCACACAGAGTCAGTACCTACGAGAGCTTAAACCCAGTTCTTCTTGACACCAAAGACTCTATCTTTATATACCAAGCCAACTCTCAATACCTCAGATCAACTGTGCTTTATAAACAAGAACACATTACTTGGAACCAGAGAATAGAGTTGTTCAATCATCATGTTTCACATAGACGAAAGCTCAAAAACAATAGATCAAGTACCAAAATGAGAAGCCAAGGAAGAGACATAAGCTGTGTTAAATGTTTCCCAAAACAATTGTTTGGTACAAAAAACTATTAGTTGAATGCATTCTCTTCTGATTTCCTTCTTTCTAAGAAGGAAGTAGATTTCTAATAAAAATAGATTTCCAAAAAAATCTATATTGAAATTTTCAATATAAAAACATCAAAACATATATTGAAATAAAATTACATTCACTTCAGTGGTAGTCCAGAAGTAACCTCACAGAAAATAACTAGCCCAGTCCCTGTACATTATACCTACAACAGGTAGCCAGGCATTGGGAGAAATAAGAGGTATACTTTGATGAAGATTTCTATCTGTTATGAAGGTCTCTAATCATTCTCTCCTCAGTTCCATCTGGGTAAATATTTTTCACGATAGACATAATAGTTTAAAAATATGTTGATATACCCAGGGCTAAAAGTATAGTTTTCAGGAAATGGGAGAACGAGGAATTATCCTGGTGATCTCAGAAATTTCTTGGATTTACTAAGAAAATAAAAAGGAGATTTTACCTACCTTATTTTTTCCCAAGCCTTTTCATGCTGGAGAAAAAGATCTGATATGTCTGTGTATACCAAGAGAGTAAAAGTGAAAAAATCCACTTCAGTCTGGAAAGCCAACAATGCAAATTAGTTTGAGACTAAGATAGACTGGATGTGCTCTATTACTTGAGCCCAGAACACATGCTGTAATTTTATCTACTTCCTTTTGGAAGAAAAAAAAACGAACTTCTTTGGAATGTGATTGTGGATGTACACATTAAGCAAAATGATTAAATACTCAGTATAACTGTTTAGTTGTCACTGAAAAAAATGTAAATGATCTAGCTCAAACATGGTTATATTAGCACATTATGGTAACAAGTGGAAATGACTTCGGTTATTGTAGTTGTAGTAACTGTTTCAGATAACTAGAAGGGGGAAGGGAAGGGACTGTAAAAATACATTTAAAGAAACATCAAGAGCAGTTTGAGTCAATGTTTTATAGGCATAAAATAAAGGAACAAACAGAATTTCTTTTTCTTCTCTCCTCCCACCTTTTATGCATGTGTATTGGGGGTAATTTTGTGACAGGGGAGGGTAAATCTGAATGTCACCCTGGCCCAGAGGGAAATCAAGTCTCATCAATAAGCATTTGTTAAAGCACCTACTATATGACTCAATTTGATTAAGCCCCTACTATGTAATAAGGATAGGGATAGAGACTGAGTGATTCCCCTGTTGAGGAAACTCCCTCTACCAAAACAGGTCAGTACCTTCTCTGCAACTTAAAGGCCTGCCTATATCATTAAGGGATTATTTGAATTATCCAGGGTCACACAGCCAGTATGTGTCAGAGGTGAGTCTTGAACACAGACCTTCCTGGTACCAAGCGAAGTTCTCTAATCTGTTAAGCCATGCTTCTTCTCTACAATTATGTTAGAGGCAATGTTAATATTACCCTTACAACCTGATTCATTTCAAATCTTCAAAGAACTTCCTGTAGTGGGGTAGAGCCAAGATGGTGTAGTAGAAGAACAGACCCGTAGAAGCTCCCCCACATATCCCATAAAATACCTGTAAAAATAGCTCTAAACAAATTCTAGAGCAGCAAAAGTCATAAAACGACAGAGTGAAAGGTATTTCCAGCCCAAGGCAGTGTGGAAGGCTGACAAGAAAGATCAATTGCACCAAGCACAAAGCTCAGCCACCTTGGTCTCACAGCAGGGACAGGACTGGAGCAGGCCTCAGGGCACAAAGAATCCCTGGAAGCAGCTGCAGTTTCCGGATCCCTCAACCCACAACTGCCAAAGGCAGCTTCAAAGGTCAGTGAGAAAGCACATTCACCTGTGTGAAAAGGGAACATGATCTGGCCCCATGGCCCCAGGGTAGCAGCTATTGCTGATGCAAGGCTTCCATTTTAGGAGTCCTCAGCCTAAAGCCCCTGGGGGAATCACGGAGCTGATCTGGATCTCAGCCATGAGTGGCTGCCCTGGGGTGAGGAGGAGTGCTTACTGGCCTGGTCGAGCTGGTGGAGGCTCTGGAGAGGGAATTCTGTTCACAGATTCTGAGAAGAAAAGAATGCTTGTGGTTGCTCTGAGACCACAGCACAGACCAGGAGAGGAGTAACATCCTCTCCCTTGGTTGTACCACCTTGGAGGAACTGAGAACATACAGGTCCCCAGAGTATGTATACCCTCCTCTCAAGAAAGGACTCAAAAGTCAAGTAACTGACTGGGAAAATGCTCAGAAAAGGGAAAAAAATAAGACTATAGTAGGCTGCTTTCTTGGTGAACAGGTATTTTCTTCCATCCTTTCAGATGGGAAAGAACAATGAATACCATCAGAGGAAGACATAAAAGTCAAGGCTTCTGCATCCAAAACCTCCAGAATAAATAAGAAATGGTCTCATACCATGGAAGAACTCAAAAAGGATTTTGAAAATCAAGTAAGAGTGGTACAGGAAAAATTGGGAAGAGAAATAACAGAGATGCAAGAAAAGCATGAAAAGCAGGTCAACAGCTTGCTAAAGGAGACCCAGAAAAATGCTGAAGAAAATAACAACTTTAAAAATAGACTAACTCCACTGGCAAAAGAGGTCCAAAAAGTCAATGAGGAGAAGAATGCTTTGAAAAGCAGAAATAGCCAAATGGAAAAGGAGATTCAAAAGCTCACCAAAATAAATAGTTCTTTAAAAATTAGAATGGAGCAGGGGAAGCTAATGACTTTATGAGAAATTAAAAAATTATAAAAACAAAAGACAAACAAATTGCAAAATAAATTACAAAACAAAACCAAAAGAATGAAAAAATAGAAGATAATGTGAAATATCTCATTGGAAAACAACTGACCTGGAAAATAGATCCAGGAGAGACAATTTAAAAATTATGGGAAGACCTGAAAGGCATAATCAAAAACAAGAGCCTAGATATCAACTTTCATGAAATTATCAAGGAAAACTGCCCTGATATTCTAGAACCAGAGGGCAAAATAAATATTGAAAGAATACACCAAACCTCCTGAAAGAGATCTGAAGAGAGAAACTCCCAGAGGAATATTGTAGCCAAATTCCAGAGTTCCCAGGTCAAGGAGAAAATATTGAAAGCAACTAGAAAGAAACAATTCAAGTATTGTGGAAATACAATCAAGATGACACAAGATCTAGTAGCTTCTACATTAAGGGATTCAAAGGCTTTGAATATGATATTCCAGAAGTCAAAAAAACTGGAATTAAAACCAAGAATCACCTACTCAGCAAAACTGAGTATAATACTTCGGGGGAGTAAATGGTCATTCAATGAAATAGAGGACTTTCAAGCATTCTTGATGAAAAGACCAGAGATGAATAGAAAATTTGACTTTCAAGCACAAGAATCCAGAGAATCATGAAAAGGTAAACAGGAAAGAGAAATGATAAGGGACTTAATAAATGTTTACATTCCTACATGGAAAGACAATATTTGTAACTCTTGAAACTTTTGTCAGTATCTGGGTAGTTGGAGGGATTATACAAATATAGATAGATAGGTAGGTAGGTAAATAGATAGATAGATGATAGATAGACAGATAGATAGACAGATAGATATAGACAAAGAGCACAAGGTGAGTTGAATAGAAAGGAATGATATCTAAAAAAATTAAAATTAAGGAGAGAGGAATATATTGGAAAGAGAAAGGGAGAAATGGAATGGGGCAAATTGTCTCTCATAAAAAAAAGTCAAGAAAAAGCTTTTTCAATGGAGGGGAAAAGCAGGGAAGTGAGAGGGAAAAAGTGACACTCTCATCACATTTGGCTTAAAGAGGGAATAACATGCTCACTCAATTTGGTATGAAAATATTTTACAATACAGGAACGTATGGGAGAAGAGGATAAGTGGGGTGGGGAGAATGATAGAAGGGAGGGTAAATGGGAGGAGGGAGTAATTAGGAGTAAACACTTTTGGGGATGGACAAAGTCAAAAGGGAGAATAGAATAAATGGGGGCAGGATAGAATGGAGGGAAATATAGTCTTCCACAACATAACTATTATGGAAGTCTTTTTCAAAACTACACATATATAGCCTGTATTGAATTGCTTGCCTTCTTAGTGGGGATGGGAGGGGAGGGAGGAAGATAGAGAAGTTGGAACTCAAAATTTTAGGAGGGAATATTGACAATTGTTTTTGCATGCAACTGGGAAATAAGAAATACAGGTAATTGGGTATAGAAATCTATCTTGGCCTACAAGAAAAGAGAGAAGATGGGGTAAGAGAAAGGAGTGGTGTGATAGAAGGGAGGGCAGATTGGTGGAAGGATTAATCAGAATGCATGGTGTTTGCGGTGGGGGGAGGGGAGAGATGGGGAAAAATTTGGAACTCAAAATTTTGTTAAAATGAATGTCAAAACTAAAAATAAGCATTAAAAAAAGAAATACGTATAATCAAGCAAACTAAAATTCCCATATTTGACACATCTAAAAAAAAGAACTCCTTTTAATTCCAAATTTTGTTTCGAAGTTGTATATTTTTACAATAAAACTTAATGAATATTTTTACAATAAAACTTTGGTTTGCTTCAAGGACATTCTTTTCTGATCTTTTACAGCATATTGTCTGTAACAGGTAAACGATGTTGTCTTATGGAACTTGGGATCCCTAGACTTGCCTTCTGTAGACTGCTTCAGCATATATGCTTTGGATGCTATACCCGAGATGTTTCTACATGTCCTTGGCCATCCTTATTATTTTTATTTTGCTCTCTGATATTTGATTTCATAATTCAAGGAACCACCTATGTAAGGAAAATGGATGATGTTATTACAATCTTGAATTTCAAAACAAAATGAGAGCCTCAGAAAATGTTTCGCAAGTATAACTAAAAGTAGCCCCTCTGAGACATGGTAATGTTTCAGTCAAATTTTTATGTTATAGTATAGAAGAAAAATGGGAAAATAATATTGAAAAATTCTCTAGAATTCATTTTTATTACTAATGCTAATAATTGTCAAATAAAAAGTAAATTGCATGGAACAGAATTTGTAGATGACATTTAAACTGGGGGAGATTAATACTTAGAATGAAAGGATCAGGATCCCAAAAAGTCTTAGTGGGCTGGAATGATGGATTCAATCTAATAGAATCAAATGGAACAGTCAAAAAGGAAAAGTTTAGGACACAGTACAAAAACAACAACATAGCTTCAGAGGTATAGACTGGTAGAGAGCAATACTTGTAAGAATGACCTGGGGTATGGTGGCACAGTGGATGGAGCACTGAGCTTAGAAATGAGTTCAAATCTGGCCTCAGACATTTGCTTACTGTGTGATCCTGAGCAAGTCACTTAACCTCTGTTTGCCTCAGTTTCCTCATCTATGAAAGGAGCTGGAGGAGGAAACAGCAAATCACTTATCTTTAAGGAAAGAACAAAACAAAACAAAATGAGATCACAAAAAATTGAACTCGACTGAACATATTACACACACACACACACACACACACAGAGAGAGAGAGAGAGAGAGAGAGAGAACCCAAAATAAGACAAATGTGATGTGGCTGCCAAAAAAAGTAAATATCATTTTTATGACACTAATAGGATTATAAGATCATATATTTAGAACTTAAAGAGACCTTAGAAGTCTGATTCAACTATCTTATTTTACAGATGAATTCTTGGGAAGTTAAGTAATTTGTTCACAGCCATACAAGTAGTAAGTAAAGGGCACAGCCAGAATTCAAATCCAGTTCTCTGACTTGAAGTCTAACTCTTTCCACAATAATGGTAGGATTTTATATGTGTGTGTGTATCTATACACACATATATGCATATATACAAATATGTATACACATATACACTATATAATTACTATATATAGTACTTATTTGATAACTATATATGCATATATATGTTTGTATGTATGTATACATATATATATGGAAATAATGGTCTTAGTATACTCTCTCCTGATTAGACTACATCTAGAATAATGTGTCTAGTTCAAAGCATATATTTAAATGAATACATTTGCAAGCTTTTGTTCATAAAGAAGAGGATGATTAGGATGGTGACAAGCTTAAAAATCATATCATTTGAGTAGTGGTAGAAGGAAATGGGGTATTTGCCACAAAAAAAATAGTTAAGATAGATGTTTTCCACTATCCGATGTATTGTCCTGTGGACAAAGGACTAAACTCTAGAGAGAGTGAGGAGTTGGAAGGGACCTTAGAAATCATCTCATCAAAACCCTTTGTTTTATAAATAAGGAACCTAAATCCAAGGGCAGTTAAATGACTTGTCAAGGGTCATACAGGTAGTAAGCATCAGAGACAGAATTTGACTTGAGGTCCTAACTTTACAGAAACACTGCTCTTTCCACTGTACCACACCATATTCCTATTCACAGGCAAAAGTTACAAGGGTACAAAGTTTGGTTCATCACACTTCAATGCTTCAAGAATCTGTAATTTCCTCCTTGCTACCTCCTCCACTGATGCATGTTGTAACTCCTTAGTAAATTAGCAGGTGGTCTGTACTATGGCCAACAAAGTGATCTCTCTGCATCAATGAGGAAGGCTCATCAATCTGGTGATAAGCTTCTCTGAACTAGGCTGTCCTTAAGATACATGACTTATATGTCATTATGCCTTTGCAGCTTAGCTCAGTATTACTGCATAAGCCTCTTTTAAAAATAAGCAGATCTCTCTGAAAACACAGATTAGACTGATTCTTTAACTCCCTGCCTGAAGAAATGCATCTTTACAATACTATTATCGTTGTATAAATTGTTCCTCTAGTTTTGCCCACTTAAGTCTGCAACAGTTTCATAGGTGACTTCCCGATTTCCTTTGAAACTAACCATTTCTTAATTTCTTATGGTGTAATAACATTCCAGTAAAACTTTTATGCCATAATTTGTTTAGCCATCCCACAGGTAGGTAGACATTGCTTAGTTTTCAGTTTTTTGCTGCTACAGAAAGATTTCTTACAAATATTTTTGTACATATTAATTTTCTTTTTTGTATATTAGTATATAGGCCTATATACTTTGGTGCATAGACCTAATAACAACAGAGTCAGATTCAAGGATATGAACATTCTAGTGATTTTTTTGTGAAATATCTCTAAATTGCCTTCAACAATGCATTAATGAGCCTGTTTTCATATAGCCCCTCCAACATATTGCATTTTCCTTTTTTGCCTTCTTTGCCAATTTGATATTATAAAGGCAATTTCTAGATAGGGTAAATAACTTGGAATTAATGACTTCTGGCATTTCCTATAAATCTCAGAAAATCAGAATCAGAAAAAAAAAGCCTGTGATACAGAGGTGAAAAAAGAATGAGTATATAATTAAGCAGATAAAGAATTCTAAACTTTCAGGTATAGTCATATATTCTTTTAGAATACATCTCATTCTTTTCTCTAATTCTTGCCTCTATTTATTTTTCTCTGGTGTCTTAACTCACTGAAAATGAAAATATTTCTTGTTTTTTCCTTTGAACTCTCTATCAAGATAAGTGCCTGTTCCTTTTTGTCCTGTTCCTTCTTTCACAACATCACTAGTGTAGAAATATGTTTCCATGATTGCACATGTATAACCTATATCAGATTGCTTTCCATCTTGGGGAGGGGCAATGGGAGTGAAGGAGGGAGGGAGAAAAAAATTGAAACTCAAAATCTTATAAATGATGAATACTGGAAACTATCTTTACATGCAATTGGAAAAAAATAGTATTTACAAAAAAAAGGTAAGTGCCCATCCTTAAAGCTCTTCACTGACCTCCAAAAGCTTCTTAAAGAAGACTGATTAAAGTTTATATGATAGAAACAAAACTAATTTCAATTACCTCACCAAAACTATACGCAAAAGATTGTTTTTCTTTAGCAAGAACTGCCATAATTCTGTGGATTGTGCAAATTATTTCCCCTTTTATTCTGCAAGCCTCCTCTAGAAGATAGATATACTTTACTTTCAGTAGTTCTTTCTAAAGTCACCTGATGAAATAAATGACACCAGATTATTTAATTTCTCTCTGAATAATGCATGATTAGTTTTTAACCTATTTGGTTAGGTTTTTTTCTTTTTATAAATGGTAACATTTTGTGAAATACATCCACATTCAATCTTACGCAACCACCTTTTTTAATGTCTAAGTAAAATCTATCAATCTGCATTACAAGTTAATATTCATATCCATCTTATGACAGACAATTAAGATAATCTAAAAAAATCCTCAAGGAAGGTATAACTGTGTCATGGAAACATTTGACATGATTACTGGTTCAGTAAGAAAGTGCCAGTTGAAGCTAGGGGAACTAAGTGTGATCATATCTCCCAGGGTTTCCCCTCCCCTACTCTCTTAGCTGAGAACCTTCCCCATAGTTCACTGAAAAAAATAAACCACCTAAGGCCATTTGATAAGATCTCTCTTTTTCTCCCCATCCTCCTCATCTCTCCTCTATCAAAAGCTTTTCCCATTATTTCGTACTTTATTGCGGTCCCACATGAAAAGGAATCCCTTCTCCTTGACAAGGCAAATCTTTCTGCATGAATAAATGATCCTATTCCATCCCGTTTTCTCCAGCATATGGCCCCCACTCTCATCACTACTCTCACTAATCTTCCATCTCTCCCTATTCACTATTTCTTTCTCTGCTGCCTACAAATATGCTCATGTCTCCCTGATCATTTAAAAAAATCTTCACTTGATCCATCTATCTCTGCTGGTTATCATCCTGTATCTATCTCTCCTCCCTTTTGTGGATAAACTTCTTGAGAAAGTCTTCTACAAGCAATGGTTTCACTATGATTTCCTCTCCTCTCACTCTCTTCCAAGTCCCCTGCAATCTGGCTTCTGATTTCATCATTCCACTAAAATAGCTTTGTCCAAAGCTACAAAAGATCTTTAAATTGCCAGGCCTAATAGCCTTTTTAAATCTGCATCCTCTCTCAGTTTGCATCCTTCTTTACCTTTCTTGCATGCTTTGACACCAGGGATCCCCCTTTTCTGGACCTCTTCTAAGTATTCATGGCATTGTTCCCTACTACCTTTCTGACTATTCCTTCTCAGTCTCCTTTGTGAGATCTTCATCTATGTCATGCCCACTCACGAGGATATCTCCCAAGACTCTCTCCTGTATCCTCTCCTATTCTACCACTCTATTTTTTCCTTGGTGGTTGCATCAGCTCCCATGGATTCGATTGTCATCCCTATGTAGATGATTCTTTGATTTACATATCCTGCTCTAGTCTCTTGAGTTCCAGGGCTGTATCTTTTGATATCTCATTGGGTATCATAAATCATCTCATTCAAGACATGAACAACAGAGCACTTTCCCTAAAAACCCACCCTTTTACCCAGTCTTCCTATTCCTTTCAAGGGCTTCACCATCCTTCCAAGCACCCAGGTTCTCAACCTCAGTATCATCCTTGATTCCTCACTCAAACTCACCTCCTCATATCTAATCTGTCAGCGAATCTTTACAACAACTCTCCCAGAGTCCCCTTATGACCATTCACACACTTATCATTCTGGTGCAGGCCCTTATCACCTCTCTGCTGGATTTTGAAATAAACTTCTGGTTGGCTTCCCTGACTCAAGTCTCCTCATTTTAGTCTACTCTCTACTTAGACACCAAAGTAATTTTTCTAAAGTTCAGATCATATCAGACCATCCTATTCAATAAACTCCAGTGACTTCGTGTTAGCCCAGGATTAAATACAAGGTATTTGGTTTTAAGTTATTCAAAGTTTAAAACTCCATGAAGACTTTTGGGACACCTTGTATGAAATCTTCTGTTTTGGTTTTTAATGTCATTCACAACCTGATTCCTTCCTACCTGTCCTGTCTTGCTATCCTTAACTCCACTCAATATACTTCACAATCTAGTGATACAGACTGTTTGCTATTCCTCATACCCAACATTGCATCTCTCAACTCTGAGCGTTTGCATTGGCTATGTCCTTCATACCTGGAATATATTGACTTTTTGTAAGACTCTACTCAATCCTACCTCCTGTAAGAGGCTTTCCTAGCCTTCTTCTCACCCTACCCATGCCCCAACCCTTGTCTCTCCCCTCTAACGTTATTTACTGGTAACTACTCATATGTATGTACATAAATATTTGCATGAGCAGCTAGGTGGCACAGTGGATAGAGTATGGGACCTAGAGTCAGGAGGATCTGAATTCAAATGTGGGCTCAGATACTTATTAGTTGTGTGATGTCATCTAAGTCATTTAACCCTGTTTACTTCAGTTTCCCCACATGTAAAATTTTTGAGTTAGAGAAGGCAATGTCAAACTTCTCCAGTATCTTTGCCAAGAAAACCATACATCACAGTCAGACACAACTGAACAACAAAAATAATTATTTACATGTTGTCTATCTCATTTGAGTGTGAATTCCTTGAGGTCACAAACAATGTTTTTAACCTCTCTTTATATTGCTGGAGTTTGGTATAGTACCTGGAATATAGTAAATATCTAATAAAAGGTCATTTACTGTTTATTAATCAGAATTTACTTGTTCAGTAATCAGAAGCTAGAGTAAAAAACAGAAAATGACTATAACATAAGAAGAAAATAATAAAACAGAATATTCTAATGGGTTTTTGTTTTGTTTTTGCAATATTGTGATTAGAATTATTTTAAAAATTAAAAAAATCAATATGCCAGAAGGAACCATAGGTATTTACTTCTCTAAAGATTAGGGTCTATAAAAATTATCTACTAATTTTTTTAATTAACTATTTATCTAAGAAATTTTAAATCTCTTTTTTGTTAATTATGAGGCCCTATCTAAATCATGGACAAAATATGTCTAAGGCTTAAGCTTCATAATAAGTAATAACAGCATATTCTTAACATACTTAATAATAACATACTTAACTTCGGTTAAGTAGTATAATTACCTGATGAACATACCCAAATTGTATATATTGCTTCATTTTTTAATGGATGAAAAATTCCTTTAAAGATTAAAACTGAAAGGTTAGAGTAAAAAGGGGGGAGAAGAAAAGAAATAGAAGGGAATTAAGGAGGGGTAAAGGAGATTAGTAAAAGGAAATTCAGGATATTAGAAGGAACTTTCTAGAAAGTACTGAAAAGGTGAAACAAGGTAAAAAAGGTGTACAGATCTCATTAAGTAGCTGCATTTTATCTTGTGAATTTGTACATCTTGTATGCTTATGTTTTGTCCACTTCTATCAGCTATGTAAATTGAGCTTTCCTCCCCCATATGCAAGTAGGGCCTAGGAAGGTATGTGGATCTCATTAGATAATCTAAATTTTAGTCTGATTTGTTGTTTCTTTTGTACCTATATCCTATCTCTTTCTTTCTCCTAAACTAATTAAACCTCCTTCCCTCAGGAGCCCAACCTCTGGCCCTTGGATGCACAAAGACTATACTATTTTCTCCTCCTACACATGTTAATGGGCATTCTAAAATATCAACATATTCAGCACATTTCCTAATAGGATCCTTTTATAACACAGATAGCTGGAGGTGTACTTGATAGAGTCCTGAGCCAGGAGTCAGGAAGACCTGAGTTCAAATCCAGCCTCAGACACTTAGTAGCTGTGTGATCCTAGGCAAGTCATTTAATCTCTGTTTGCTCAGTTTTCCTAAACTGTACAATGCACATTATACCAATTTCTTTTTTAAATTATTTTATTTGTTTTCAGTGTTCTACAATCACTTCTATATAGCTTAGATTTTTTCCCCTTCCTTTCCTCCTCCCTCCCACTCCCTCCCCAAGACAACCTACAATCTTTTATAGGTTCTACACATACCTTCCTATTACATACATTTTCACCTTAGTCATGTTAAATAGAAGAATTAAAATGAATGGGAGAAACCATAAAACAAAACCAAACATAATACAAAAGATAACGGTTTGCTTCATTCTGCAATCCAATTCTGTAGCTTTTTCTCTGGATGTGGAAGGCATTTTGCCTCGAGTCCACTGGGAATTTTTTAGGTCCTTGCATTGCTATGAAGGACTAATTCTACCAGAAGAATTCCTTGGACACTGTGGTTGTTGCTGTGTACAAAGTTCTCCTGGTTCTGCTCCTTTTGCTCAGCATCAGATCATATAAGTCTTCCCAGGCCTTTCTGAAGTCTTCCTGTTCATCATTTCTTACAGCACAATAGTATTCCATTACATTCATATATCACAACTTGTTCAGTCATTCCCCAATTGATGGATATCCCCTTGATTTCCAGTTTTTGGCCAACAAAAAGAGAGCTGCTATAAATATTTTTGTACATGTGCTTTCCCACTTTTATGATCTCTTTGGGATACAGTCCTAGAAGCGGTATTACTGGGTCAAAGGGTATTATGCATGTTTTTGTTGCCTTTGGGCATAGTTCCAAATTGCTTTCCAGAATGGTTGGATCAGCTCATAGCTCCACCAACAATGAATTAGTGTTCCAACTCTCCCACATCTCCAGCATTTTTCTTCTTTCTGTTTTGTCATGTTTGCCAATGTGATAAGTGTGATGTGGTACCTCAGAGTTGTTTTGATTTACATCTTTCTAATTAATAGTGATTTAGAGTATTTTTTCATATGACTATAGATAGCTTTAATTTCTTCCTCTGAAAACTGCCTGTTCATATCCTTTGACCATTTATCAGAATGACGTGTTCTTGTAAATTTGACTCAGTTCTCTATATATTTTAGAAATGAGGCCTTTATCACAGACACTAGCTGAAAAATTCCCAGTTTTTGCTTCCCTCCTAATCTTGGTTGCATTGGGTTTGTTTGTGAAAAAACTTTTCAATTTAATGTAATCAGAATTATCTATTTTGCACTTCATAATATTCTCTATCTCTTATTGGGTCAAAAATTTCTACATTCTCCATAAATCTGACAAATACACTATTCCTTGCTCCCCTAATTTGTTTATAGTATCAATCTTTATACCTAGACCATATATCCATTTGAACTTTGTTCTTGTGTACAATGTCAGGCATTGATCTATTCCCAGTTTTCACTATACTTGTTATCTAGTTTTCCCAGCAATTTTTGTCAAACAGTGAGTTCTTATCCCAGAATGTGGGATCCTTGGATTTATCAAACAGTAGATTGCTATGTTTATTGACTACTGCTCGTTGTCCACTGGTCTGCTACTCTATTTCTTAGCCAGTACCAAATGGTTTTTTTGATTGCTGCTTATTAATGCAATTTGAGATGTGGTAGGGTTAGGCCACCTTCCCTAGCATTTATTTTCATTGAGTTCCTTTGATATTCTGGACTTTTTGTTCTTCCAGATGAATTTTGATTTCTTTTTCTAGCTCTAAAAATAATTTTCTGGTAGTTTAATTGATATGGCACTGAATAGGCAAATTAATTTAGGTGGGATTGTCATTTTTATTATATTATCTTGGCCTACCCACAAGTAGCTGATGTTTTTCCACTTACTTAGATCTGACTTTATTTTTGTGAAAAGTGTTTTATAATTGTGTTCCTATAGTTCCTGGGTTTGTTTTGTCAGGTAGACTCCCAGATATTTTATAGTGTCTACCATATCTTTACATGGAATTTCTCTTTCTATCTCTTGCTGTTGGGCTTTGTTAGTTTCAAGTAGTTTTTAACTTGATTCTCTGCAATTCTCTAAGTATATCATCATATCATCTGCAAAGAGTGATAACTTAGTTTCTTCTTTGCCTAGTCTAATTCCTTCAATTTCTTTTTCTTATCTTATTGCTACAGCTAAATAGTATGCTAATTTCACAGGGTTGTGAGGACTAAATGAAATAATATTTGTAAAAAGCACTTAACTCAGTATCTGGAACAGAGCAGGTGCTATATAAATGCTTATTCCTTTATCTCCTCATCTCACACAATGGGCCAATGGTTCCTTTTCAATTAATTTCTCGTTTAGTTAATTCCATTTCACCTCAAGGTTTATCAAGTACTTTACGTGTATTAGCTATTTTGATCTTTACGGCAATCCTATCATTTAGGTGCTACATTACAATAAGTCCAAAATTATGTAGATGAGGAGGTGGAGGCTTAGTGTAACTGAGTGATTTGCCCACAATCACCCAACTAGTAAGTTCATCCCTGCTCTATTTTAGTCCCTCACCAGCATAGCCACATTCTAGACCTAGTCAGCCCTTGGGACTGCTTGACCTCTAAATTCTCCTGCTTTGGAATTCTTCTCCCTGAGTTACTGAAATCCAGATCCAGTGGTTTATTCTCTTATTCATTCTCCTTGAACTTTCTGGAGCATTTGCCGTCACTGACCACTCTTCCTGATAAATGGTCTCTTGGCTTCTGTGTCATTGCTTCTTCTATATTCTCAAAATAGAGCTGCCCCTTAAGCGAAACATAACTCAGATAGAGGCTCCTCATACCTAGCACATAACAAGGAATTCAGAGGGCGAAGTATTGTCTTAATGTTCAGAGTCAGCAGAGAAGCCGGCTGTAGAACCTTCAGTTAGATAGAAAGTAAGTATATATGTCCAAAGTATATTTGAAGTACTAGGAAGTGTATTATGCAGAGACCCATAAAATCTCCTTTATGTTAGAAACTTTCTCTTCTTGTGACTAGGAAAGAGGTTTTATTGACTTTTTTCCCTCATGTCTTCTCTGACTGTTAGTACAGTGGTACAGCCATAGTTTTTCTCAAATTGCTGTTTCCCCGACCCCCATCATCCTATCCATGCGCTTCATTTGGAACTGACATATTATATGATTTTATATCAAGTAAATCCAGTAGAGTTTTCAGAGAAAGATCATCATCTAATTTCATTCTCTTTGCAGGAATATATGTAGGTCTGAAAATTTAGGATTATTGCTAAAAGTACATTATCAAATGACAAGTCCTTTTGGACAAATTTGCATGTTTGTATTGGGATAGAAATTTCTCCAGAAATTCCTGTCTTTGTAAGTTTCCCTTCTTTCTTTAAAGAAATTTGTTTCTATTTTATTGAGTAAGATTTGGCCTACTTCTTGAATATCCTAAAAGTGGCTGGGTTGAAAGGCTAGCCAAGTAGGCCTCCAAATACATTCTCAGAGTAGTGTTTATTAAAAAAAAGAAAGGATGGAAAATATGGGTATAATTTTCATAATAGATTGACTGAAAATGCAGGCATAGTATTTTAAATGACTGGCAGACAAGTATTGAAGATAATAGTAGGTAAGCAAAAGAATCAGTTGGAATGGGTCTAACACAGTTTCCTACGCAGATGACAGAGATACAGTGTGCTATACATGTAAGCTTGGTCATCAGAGAGTTAAACTTTGGGTTTGATGTGCATTTCTATATTTATCAAGGGAGCTTTGCTTTTCATAACGATCATTGCATTAATCAGGCGTCAAGACAGCAATGTAGACAGACTGTGCACTGCAGATTAAGCCATATTTATTTCACTTTCCAGATAAATGACAGTCAATTCATTTATGATTTCATCTACCAGAAGTATGTAATCTAATTAATATCCTGGCCATTCTTAGCTAATGGACCTGTGACAATTAAAGAATTCTAGATCTCAAGACAAAATGCTCATGAGGTCTAGTAGAAGCCAGTGGTCCTAGAAAACTTGACTGCTATCAAGGAGCTCCAGCACAAAGTAAACTCTATCCAAGCAGTATGCAATAATTTTGAGATGTAACAAGTGGGCCATTGTTAGTGAGCTTTAAAAAACTGTTAGAAACAGGAGATAGACAAATGTGATTCTAATTTTCAAAAAAAAGTGAGGGTGGAGTAAATTATTCATACTTTGATTGATTCCTGGAAAAATTCTAAAAATATTTTTTAAAGAGATTTTTTGTTAGCACTGAGAAAGGTAAGTTCCTCTAAGATCCAAAATTGGCTTCATGAAGAACAACTGCCAGAATAGTCTCCTCTCCTTTTGGGATAGCTACTAGACTGGTGGATCTGAAGAATGACATCACATAATATACATGGAAAGCTAGGTGGTGCAGTGAATAGATTGCTGGGCCTGAAATCAAGAAGGCCTGGGTTCAATCTCAGTCTCGGACACTTACTAACTCTGTGACTCTAAGTCATTTAACCTGTTTTTTCTGTTTCCTCATCTGTAAAATGAGCTGTAGAAGAAAATGGCAAACTTCCTTGCCAAGAAAACTCCAAATAGCATCACAAAGATTTGGACATGACTTAAAATCAACTGAACAATCAAAACAAACACCTGGATTTGAGCAAAACATTTGTTTATGGTCCTTCATGATACCCTTGTGGGCAAGATGAAGAGGGATCTCTAGAGAATGGTGCAGGTAGGAGGGCTTGGTATTGCTTGACTGACTTGATCCAATAGTAGTGACAAGGTCTTGAATGTGTTCCCTTTTCATTTCTACTTTTTGAATCTCTGGTTGCCTTCAAATCACAGCTTGAATGCCTCCTACTACATGAAGTCTATCATGACATTCCCTATTGGTCGTGTTCTCCACTTCTTGAGAATACTGTCTTGTACATGCTTTTTCTAGTGTCATGAATGGGTGGATTGTGGGGCATAACTCATGGAACATGTGAAGTTGATTTGAGTGACTCTGATTATTTCTGGTAACACATCTATTAGCCCTGAAGGACTTTCAGTTTGGGATGATGCATCGATCTTCAATTGATTTCCATGAACTTGTGCTGTGGGATGATGAAGCAATCCTTTTATTTGTCCCTTAGCCCCCAGAAGGCAGTTAGAGGAAAGATATTGCCTCAGAGACTTGCCATTGAGGAGCAAATGCTGCCCACTTAGTGTGTATGTGTGTGTGTTTATCCTTTGTTTCTGAAGAAGGCCATGCCATTAGAGAAATGATGACATAAATTGCACTTGACTATATTTTGAGTGAGGGAGGGCTGTGCAGGTCACCAGTCTCACTTCTCCTCCAGAACCATCTGAATCCAGTGACCAGATATTCATCAGGATGACTGGAGATGACCCAGGATGAGGCAGTTGAGGTTAAGTGACTTGTCCAAGGTCACACAGCTAGTGAGTGTCTGAGATGAGATTTGAATTCAGGTCTTCCTGACTCCTGTACTGGTACTCTATCCACTGCACTACCTAGCTGCTCCTGCCCACTTAGTATACTTTTTAAAAAGTGAGAAAGTGATAGGAAGCATAAATATTTGGTGGCACAAATATACATATGTTACATATATATAGACATACATAATTAGAAAAATTTTGAAATTGTTAATGTTTAGAAATTCACCTAAAAGACTACTGTAAGAAAAAAGGTAACAGCTAGTTATCACCCTTCTTCTTAGTGTGGGCCAGTGACATTCAAGCTGACCCGATGCCTTTGGAACCTGATGTATTAGTAAGTTTAGCCATCTCCCTTCTAAAGATTCCTTCTACAAAGTAGGCTAAAATGTAGAATGGTCTTCAGGTGAAATAAGCATACACACAGAGTACTATGAGTAAAAAAACATAATAACACACTTATTTTGCTATTCAGTGGACCCATGATCTCTCTGTATAAAATGATAATGGATTCACATGGAAAGAAATTATAACTTTAACACAATGAAAAATATGCATTTCTATCACACATTGGTGTAAATAAAGTAGAACTCTCCATATAATATGCCCCTATATTGTTACTAATGATATTAGGTATATAAATATGTAAATGATATATTATGGATAATATAAAATTATATAAATATATGTGAATAAAATATATTAGCAAATATTTTCATATGTCCATTGTTGAGAATATATTTTATATTCTATAACATCCCATAGATGTAATAATTTGTCTTCATATGTGGTCATATGACCATTTCACTCTCCTAATCTATAAACTCCAGGGGCTCATCATTGACTCCAGGATCAAATATAGAATTCTATGACTTTTAAAATCCTTCTTTACTTGTCTCCTTGCTGCCTTTCCAGTCTTCTTTCACATAACCAGTGACCCAGTAATATTGGCTTGCTAGCTGCCGTCTGCCACACTATGACTATTCACTGTTTGTCCTCCATACCTGGAACACTTTTCTTCCTTATTTTTGCCACCTTTCTTCCCTGGTTTCTTTCAAAACTCAGCTCAAATACCTCATTTCTAGTGCCTTTTCTCTGAGATTACCTCCCTTCTCCACTGTATAGATCTTATATATACATAGTAGTTTACATATTGTCTTTCCCATTAGAATGTGAGTTCCTGGAGGGGGGGGGGGCTATATTTTAGACTATGTATCCCAGCACTTATTATTAGCACAGTGCCTAGCACAGATGTTGTTCTGTTGAATCTGACTCTCCGTGACCCCATTTGAAATTTCCTTGGCAAAGATATTAGAGTGGTTTGCCATTTCTTTCTCCAGTTCATTTTACACATGAGGAAACTGAGGCAAAGAGAGTTAAGTGACTTGCTCAGGGCCATACAGCTAGTAAGTATCTGAGACTAGATGTGAACTCAGGTCCTCCTGACTCCAAGGCTGGTGTTCTACATATGTACTTGCCCACACAAAAAATGCTTGTTGACTGATTCACATATTATGAACAGTGGAACTACTTTTTAACTCCTGCAGAATTCATTCACGCATATAGCTTCTATGACAAAGGTATTATTGTTTAAATGACTCTGATTTGAACATGTGCTATTCATTCCATGTTTCTTATTTTTATGCTTGCAAAGGAGAACATGAAAGCTAAATGCATGCAATCCCTTCCTCTCTGAATTTCTCATCCTTCTCAAATGAACCTCTGCCATGGACTTTGAACATTCTCACTTGTTCATAGACTTTTCATCATGATGCAATGGAAAGAAGATTGTATTTAGAGCCATAACTAATGGATTATAATGGTGGCTCGAATAGTTACTGTATGTGTCTTAAGTAACTCATTTCATTTCTCAGGGCCTCAGTTGCCTCATTTGTAAAATTAGGAAAATGGGTTAGATCTTTAATTTCCCTTCCAACTTAAAATCTATGAGCCTTTAACGTGACTCATCCTTTAAAAACAAATTGGAACTTGACCCAGAGATCCTCAAAGTTATATATGGGGTTAATAGATTCCAGAATAAGAACCCCTTAACTAATAAGGCCACATGGCAAGGAAACATAATAAAAGCTATGACTTGTGTCAATGAAATAATCTTAACATAATCACTGTGGAAAGGAATGATTCACCTGAATTTTGAAAAATCTATCACATATATGTACATATATATGCACACCACACACACACCACATACACCACGTATGCACACACACAAATATATGTACATACACACAGAAGGGAGGGAGAGAGACACATAGAGAGAGAATTAGGAACCAGTGTTGATGGTTATCAACTTTTATAAAAAAGCCTACAACATGTTCATTTACTCATTCAACAAACTATGTCTTGAGCACATATTACGTGCATAGCACTGAGCCAGACACTCCAGGGAGGGGATGCAAAGATGTGCAACTCAAGAGTTCCTATCCTCGTGTTCTAGGTCTTGCTCACTGTAACTAGAGTTTCAAGAGTAGTCCAGAAGACATTAGGCTGAGGCTCATTCATTCATACTAAATTCTGGGGCATCATGTTGCCAATACACACACATATACATGTATGTGTTACATGTACATGTATGTACATATAAACATATATAATACACACAAATATAATATAAATTCCTTAACCTGGCATTTTAGGTCCTCCACAAACTGACCTCAACGTATTTTTCAGTCAGTTTCACACTAGATATTTATTCAGCATACATTTATTAATCATGCTCCCTCTTTGTGAGACACTGTGCTATATACAATTGTTTAGTGTGTTTGTGTATGTGAGGTGGGGCATGCATGCATAGTGTACTTTCACTGGTATATGGAAAACCTAGATGAAGAAAATTCCCTCTATTCATTCAGGTGTGTACCCTCTCTGTAACTTATAGTCTTAGAGAATTGTCTAAGAGGGACTTGAGAAACTGAGAGACTTGTCCAAGATCACATAGTATACGTCACAGGAAAGATGAACCCCATTTATTTTTCCATGCTACCACCCCCTTCTCTTTCTCTCTCTTTCTCTCTCTCTCTCTCTGTCCCTCTCTGTCTTGCTGTATCTCTCTCTCTCTGTCTCTTTCTCCCTCTCTCTCTAAATATGTAAGCATACATATATGTATATTTGCATATTTATGTGCATGTGTATATATGTGTGTTTATATGTGTGAGTTACATATATACATCCATATACACACATCCATACACATACATATATGTAAACAGACATTGCTGTCTAGGAAACTCGAAAGGAAAAACATTAGAAACACCATAAACAATCTGATGGGAAACAAAAGCAAATAACTGATGGCAATAAGTGACATAAATATATAGGAATGACCTGTACAATTGCTAAAACAACACAGAAATTAGTCAACATTTCCTGCTATATTTATCATGCTCAAGGGGATGTGACCATTTCAATTCCCCTACTGAAAAACCTGCAATGGTTCCCTAGTGCCTCTAGGATTAAGTATAAAGTCCTCTTCCATTTGGGGATTTTCACCATTTGGCCCAAGCTGCCTTTCCTGCCATATTGCACACTGTCTTTCTCCTTGGAGGTCATTCGCTCTTCCACTTTGGACTTATGCACTCAATGGAATATACTCCTTTGAATCTTTTGCTTATAAGAGATTCTCTCTCAAAACAACTCAATAATCACCTTCTACAAAGCTTTTTCTCAATCCTCCAGCCATCAGTGTACCTAAAAATTACCATGAACTTATTTTGTATCATATTTGAATCTATTTTTTTATTTGCCTGTGGTCTCACCCCTTTGGTATAAACTCCTTGAGGGTAGGAACTATCCCCTTTTTGTATTTGTATACCCAGCACTTATTAGATACTTAAAGACACTTATTGATTGATGACTGACTATTCTGGTATCTCAAGTTGGATCCCATGGAAAAAGTAGGAATTGATTGACTCCATTTCACAGAACTATGTATGTTTCCGTTTTTATCTGCAGCATATGACAATTTCTTCCCCACGATGTTAAAGTAGTGTTCAGCCTTTACCTACACTTTCCAGAAGCCTATGCTGACAAAAGAACATCATAAAGAGATTGTGTTGTGATTTGCACTACAACCCAATCCTCAGGCAACAACATTTACCAGGTCCAGAAAGTGGAATACCTGGGCCCTTGTCCTTGAAACTGGAAGTTCTTGATAATCTTGAAGACAAAAATGCCTAAAGTTCATTCCATTGCCTCTCTCATGAATTGTTTCTAATCAACTGAATCAGCTTCAAACTGGATGAAAACATCCACCTCAATATTCTTTGAGTGGCAAGTGCATGTTATTGAAGCATACTTCATCTTCTCCACTGGGATTTCATAAATGAAAAACCAGTCTAGTCATCTTCTAATTCACAGGTATTAGATACACAGCCCCCAATACTCCCAAATGCAGACTGAACCAGATTAAAATATAATTGGGAAATATCGAATCAAATAAATAAAAATACAATAAAACATAGGTAAGATTCATACTGTTTTTTTCTAAGTCAATATGTGGCCTACAGGGACCCTTATTATGGTTTAATGGCCCCTGCTTCTATTAATCTACTTTACTGTTCTGAAACATTTGGAGGGGAACATATATGTGTATGTATGTATGTATATATGTATGTATGTATATGTGTATATATGTGTATTCTGTATGTGTAGATATACATATATACATGCCATATATGTATATAACATGGCATACATGTATATCTGTGTATAAACATATGTTTATGTATATAGTTGTGTGCTATATATTTATAAGCATATGTATGGGTATACACATAGGTACACACATACATATATGTGTGTATAGTACGCAGCTCTTCTAAAAGATATTTTCCTGAAATCTTTTATGATTCTCCCCTCCCTTACCTACCCCTTTAATCAAGTACCCAATCTGATTTTCAAATATCTAATTACTGGGGTATGGTGAACTAACAAAATTGAAAAAATAATCAATATGATGTACTTCTATAACTCTTATGGTAATTTCTCTAGGCTTTCCATTACTTAACATATACTTGCAAGAAGTGTCCTAGGTGTATATGCAATTTAAAATTTGATTTTGTTTTAAAATTTTCTAGTGAACTACAAGAGGAAATATTTCTCTGTGTATTTCCCCTGTCTATATTATGCACTTCTCTCCCCCTGGATTTTTTTCTTTCTTTCTTTGAAGCAACACCTGTTTCTTCCGAAGCTTTAAGAGTATATTTTAACATTTCCAGTATCAACAAAAGGTTAATTCACGAGGCTGTCAGTGCTTGCACTAGTTGGTATAGAGCAAGAAGAGAGCTACTCAGCATTGCCTCCAAGGCTTCTCATCCTCCTTTCTCTTCACCTCTGTTTCCCTCTTAATTCCCCTGGATGAGGAAGATTTAAGACCTAGAGTTTGGATGTGGAATACTAAACAGTGTCCTGGAGTCACCATAACCCTTAAACCTTAGGGTACATAAGGCTCACAAACGGAAAGGAAATTAAACCTCAAATGGAAGTACTACCTTTTGGCGACTGAGGACAGAGTGCTGGCCTGGAGTCAGTTCAAATCCAGCCTCCATACACAGTAGTTATGAGACCCTGAGCAAGATACTTAACCTCTGTTTGCCTCAGTTTCCTCAATTGAAAAATATGGATAATAAGAGCACTTACCTCCCAGGGTCATTCTGGGGATCAAATGAGATGATATTTGTAAAGTGCTTAGCACTTAATAAATAAAGCACTTAATAAATGCTTGCAAATCTTACCCTTCTCCCTTTCTCTGAAATATAGAGGAAGCTCTGCCTGAAACTTTGCTACCTGACTTAAAGGTATCCTTTTGCTTTGAATGAACGTTTTTTTCCCCAAGAAAATGAGGAATTATTGAAGGGAGGAGTATTGCTAGGGGTTCCAGAATCCACTTTGCAACTAACTTGTTCTATGGGTGATGCTAATGAAGCAGAAGCACTGCCTCCTCTTTAATATCCAAGGGTCAAGGTCCTGGAAATATTCCTCTTATAGTATCACAGTCTTATTTGCTCATTTTATAGATAAGGAAACTGAGGTTAACCAGAGAGGTTAAATGACTTACCCAGAGTCATACAGTTGGTAAATGGCAGAGTGGGAATTAGAGCTAATGCCATATGACTTCCGGAATTATCACAAAATGGGCACATGAAAGAGCTGGGAGCTACTTTCAATTGAATACTTGGGTATCTGGCATGATATGGCAAGTCTGGTGTTAGGCAATGATGATCCAATGACAAAAAAAACCAATAGCAATGATTTACATTTGATATGTGCATTGTAATGAGAAATTAACAGTTTCAGAGCTTTAGAACTAGAAAGGACCTGAGAGATCATCCAATACACAGTAATGGCAAATTTAAGAAAAATAGATCCCTGAATGCCATATATTGACTTGTAAAACCATAAATTAACATTATAACTGTTGCATTATATTTTTCTTTATTTTGTTAAACCCAATTACTTTTTAATCTGGCTCTTGCTGCACTAAGGAGTTTTGTGGACTGTTTGCTGCTCATGTGTGATTGAAGTCCAGCCATCTCATTTCATAAATAATTCAATAAGCCTTTTTAAACATCTAAATACTCTCAACTGGCATCTTATCAAATCGAATCATATATGAACTGAAATTTCAATTATACCTATGATCACAAAAATGTCTAGTGGTGAGAAAATCAAATTGATTTTCATTCCCTTTTGTAATTGATTCAATTCTCTATCATCGCTAATAGGTTGTAAAATTGCCTAATCCATGTTTCTCTGTTTCTGAGTTAAGTTTGGAAGTTCAACTTTTCTCTCTGAGCTAACTTGTTCCACAAATCACTTTAATTCAGAAGAATATATTCTCTGTACACATCTCATTGTCCATGTACAATTGAGGGAGAATTGGCGCCCTCACTAACATGCCTTCCAAGGTGCAGGTGGACTCCAGGAAGTCTGTTATCTCTCCAACACCAACTGTCCTTCAAGGAAGTTTGGACTGTTATTGATGCAAGTGAACACCATTAATGAGCTTGCCATAGCAACAAGATGGTTCCTAACTTCTGTCCAATCATATTGTTTTCCATTGTTTATTCAGACTTTGTCACCAATCATATTCTTCTATGTTTCCTCTTCTTTGGTCTCTTGTGCTTCCCAAAACTATGTGAAGCCCTGCCTTATGGGCTTTGAGCTTACTGAGGAATTGAGAGACCCCTTTTATTGCATGCCAGCCTTACCAATAAATTGAATGTGCTCAGAATTTTGTGCCTCAGTTTACCTTAACTTCAACAGCAACAGTGGTAATAAACTAAAAACTCCAAAAGTGAAAATGACTTCCCAATAAATGAACCTGAGTTTTAAAATAGAGTCCATAGTCTTTCTAGACATGTCAGTCTCCTATTCCTACTACCCCACGCTTCCCATGAAAAAGGTCAGGATTTTAAGAATACCTGAGCTTATGTATGTATGCCTTTAGTTTGGTTGGTTGGTTTATCCCCTGTGTGTCATTGGGTGCTCTATTTTCTACAGGTCTTAATCTCTTGTTGTCCTGGATAACTTTCTAGGACTGTCAGTTTTTAATTTAGATAATGTTAGTTTAGTTAATCTTTAGTCATTTTTTTTCAGTCACATTTGACACTTTGTGACCCCTTCTGGGATTTTCTTGGCAAAGATAATGGAGTGGTTTACCATTTCCTTTTTCAACTCATTTTATAAATGAGGAAACTGAGGCTGACAAGGTGAAGTGACTTGCCAAGGGTAACTAGATGAATCTTCCTGATTCCAGGCTTAGTGCTTTATCCACTGAGCCACCTAGCTGCTCTTAAAGTGAGGCCGGTGACCTTGCACAGTCCTACCTCACTCAAATCAAAGTCAACTGTAAGTCATGTCATCATCTTCCTGATGTCATGTTCTCTTCGAGAACAAAGGACAAAACACATTTCTTCCATAGTGTAACATAACTGAAAAACACTTCCTAGCTGTTGTCTCATAGGAGGGCCAAATTTATGTGGCCTAAAGTAATACAGATCTGGAGATAAATTCTAAGTGACCCTCATACCTGGAGAAGTAACATCTTCTTATCAAAATATTGTCACCTAAGAGTGATAGCTGAGCTGCTTGAGATAATGAATCAACAGGTTTTGAGAATTATTGATAAACTTTAACATTCAACTCAACATATAACACATTTGTCAAGCATCTACTGAAGTAGGAATTATAGATACAAAAACTAAACTGAAACCCTTTCTACTCTCAAGAAACTTAGATTCTCATGGGGGAATAGAACAGCTGGTAGGAAATAGAGAGAAGGCAGTAACAAATGTAGGGCAAGGCACGTAGGGGATGCTACCAGAGCTGAACCTCCAAGGAAGCCAGACATGCCACAAAAGACAGATGAAGTACCTTCCAGATTTGGGTGACAGATCATGAAAATGCACAGAGACAGGAGATGGCTTAGCATTCTAAATATAGTATTCACAAAAGTTTTAGAAATTGTTATAATATGTAGTTCTGTTAATTTGTGCAAACTATTGATAATTTTTCATTCTTGTTAAAGGGAGTTATACAGCCAACCTCACAAGATTTTGTAAGGAAAATAATAAATTTTAAAACTATGTAAGTACAAAGTATTGTCACTATTATTAATAGTTAACAAGCATTTATTAAGTGACAACTATGTGCTAGGTACTATGCTAAGTGCTAAAAATAAATATATATGTATATAGTAAACACACATGTACATAAGCACATATATACATATAAAGGACTGACAGGTCATCTAAGTATAGTAGTCTCAAATTCAAATATGAATAGATCCCTGCAAGCCAAATATTGACTTAAAAGCCACATATTAACTATCAATATTTTGTATTTTCTTCATTTTGCTAAATTCAATTAAATTTTAATCTAGTTCTTGCTACACTGAAGAGCAGAAGTCCATATATGTTTATGTACTGCAATAATAAAAGTTTGTTTTATTAATATTCATGTTAATTTTGGGGAACCCTGAATACCAAAGTTATATTTGCAATGCCAAGATGTGATTTTTTCACTATTTTATATAGTTTATGGAAATTTTTAATAAAAAATTTTATTTGGAAAGTTGTTTGCCATCACGTCCCACCATGCCTATCCCATAAATACCTCCTCATCCCTCAAATCAGGATCAGCCAGCACAGAAAAAATCATGAAAGAAATATTAAATTAGGATCAACATAGTTTCAGTGTTAAGTATGCTTTATTGAAGTTTCATTCTATGAAACATTTGACTAGCCACAATATTTCACTCCTTGACCTTGTAAAATAACCAAAGGTTAGGTGGTGCAGTAGATAGAATGCTGGCCCTGGAGCCAAGAATACCTAAGTTCCCTTCTGTCTTATTGTTTCCTCATCTGCAAAATGGGTCTAATAATAGCACCTATCTCCCAAGGTTGTTACAAGGATCAAATGAAACAATAATTGCAAAGCACTTTGTACATTCTTGGCATTTAGTTGTTGTGTTTGTCCTTCATTTTTGACATGAGATTTGATGACATGACTTTCACTGGACTTTGTTTTGAGTGAGAGAGGGCTGTGCAAAGTCATCAGCCTCTCTCCCCCTGAGTCATCCATTTAGTAAGAGCTATATAAAAGTTAACTACCATTATTAGCATAGGAACATCAAAGGGAGGATGAAGGTGACATATTTAGAAGATGTATGGTTGGAACACTTTGTAGCTTTTCATATAATTGTTGTCAACCTTGAAAGAAAAGAAAACTGGCCATAAAGGTGAAGTTTTAATTATTTACAATTCTTCCTAAAAGGAAAAAAAAATCTGCTTGGTACCTTTTATGAGCTCATAGATTTAAACTTGGAAAGGATTGTACTTCATATAAGAGTTAATTCTCCTCTGAAATTCATACTTCTGTTTAAAATGGGGTATACTGTTTGTGAATTTTATGTTTCCAATGATTTCGTTGCTCTAAATCTTCCTTGATAATTACGTTTTCTCCATATTACTGTTAAACTTTTAAAAAAAACAACAGCTGTAATTGCTAAGTTTGGTGGGGAGTGGGGGGAGGGAATCTTCCAGGGATTTTGATTAATTCCTGAGGACAGGTTACTTCTCCTGAGTATTTGTAGCCATAATGACCAAGCAAATAAGTACTCTTGTGAAATCTTAAGGGGAAATAGAGATTTCCCAGTTTACACACTTGAATAGCCAGTCATCATCCTCTATATTAACCTAGCATTATTTATGCTTGTTCCTTGTATTGTGTTCAGTTTACAGACCCTGCTGCTGGCTGAAGTGACTAGGGACAAAAGTTAATGCTGCTGAAGTCAAGAACAATATTAGGGGCCCTCAGATTCAGTGATGTCTCAATATTTAGGAAACAAAGCTTTCCCCAAAATGAAGGCCAAAGAGGTATGTGAAATTGATCTCTAAATACTTTACTTTTTTTTTCCTGTTTACAGAAGTGTTATAGAAGCCTTTCCCTTTTAGATGGCGATCTTTTTTGGCACAATGGAAAGATTAACAGCTTTGGAATTAGAGGACCTAGAATGAAAACCTGCCTCTGCTGCTCACTGCTTATGTGACCTTGGGCAAGTCACTTAACATCTTGGATCTCCCTCATCTGTAAAATGAGAGGGCTAGATGTCCTGTAAGGTTCTTTCAAGCTCTAAATTTATGCTAATATTATCCTGTCAGTGATATATATTGCCCTGTGGGATGAGATTTAGGGATTTGATCTGAGGGGTAGCATGGCATAGTGGTCAGGGCATTGGACTTGGAATCAAGAAGACCTCAGATTTAACTAGCTAATTGTGTAGCCCCAAAGAAGTAATTTCACTTCTCAAGGCCTGAGTTTTATCACTCATAAAATAAAAAGGTAGAAAGTGATGGCCTCAAAAGTTTCTCCCAGCCAGGGGAGTTAGGTGGATACATCTTAAGGCCTGGAGCCAGGTAGACTTGAGCTAAAAAATCTGGCCTCAGTGACCCTGAAAAAGTCACTTAATTTCTGTTTGCCTCAGTTTTCTCATGTGTAAAATGAGGACAATAGTAGCAGTTGCCTCTCAAGATGGTTGTGATGATTAAATGAGACAGTAATTGGCACAATGCCTGGGACATAGTAGGTGCGAGATAAATTTTAGCTACCATTAAATCTATAAGCCTCTGTCAAGTCCATGACATACTTGGTGATCTAACAGGAGCCTTAACTGGGAACTTTGAGGGCACCTCCCTGTATGTATGGTCATGTCTTCTTGACCCATTCTCTACTTGATGAGGATGGCACCATCATGAGACAGCTGGCTTTGCTCCCAGAGAATCTGCTTCTGACGCTGCTTGAGTGATATAGAACAAGTCACCAAACTCTGTAATCTTCATACTTTTCATATGCAAAATGGAGGAGGTGGAGTAGATGTTCTCTGAAGTCCATTCAGCTGTAGGACTACAATTTATGATCACTGTCCAACTTTCAGCTTTCCATTGTGGCATAGAGAAACAATCAAGCAAAACAAACAAACAAAAAAAAAACATGACCCAAAAGGGCCACATCCAATAGCACATGCAATGTTCCACAGACACAGTCTGTCACATCACTGAAAGGAGGGGACAGGGATGGGTACATTTCCTGATCTTTTCTTCAGATCCAAGGTTGGTCACTATAATTTCACAGAGTTCAGTTTCATTTGATTCTTCCTTATTCCTGTTGGATATTGGATTCTTGGTCCTGCTTACTTTGCTATGTGTGCGTAATTTTTAAAAAATTTCATTGCTGTGGTCTACATAGCATGATGCCAAGAGATTACAAATGAAAAATAATCACTCCAATTTTTATTGCATATATTTTCAGAAATTTTCAATGCATTGTTCAATTTTGTTGATTTTTTTATCTTGTTTTTCTTTTTTCTTTAAAATATTTGTTACATGAGATGGTTTTTTAGAGAGGGTGGGAGATAGATGCTAGAAGAATTTTAGTAATATAAAAAGGTATCAATGAAATATTTTTTAAAAAGAAAGAACATATGGACTTTTATCTTGAATAACCAAGGATAAAAGCAGAACCTAATACAATGCTTTTCACACTAGAATTCTAATTTCTAAGTTTCTTTTTACCTTAAAATTGTTATATTTATTTTGTTTTGGTTACTACTAGAAAGAAAGGGCCATTTCCACTGAGAGTAATACTTTTGATAGTGGAGAGTTATCCAGTGGAATGAAGAAATATCCTAAGGATTAGGATGATATGTCATTGGCTAGGAGCTGAGCGACAATGGGGGCTGTGCTTGGTAGCTATAAAAATTTGACTGACTGAATAGAAGTTTGAGAAATGATGGTTTTGAAAGTTATTTGGAGGATTGAAAAAATCTAAAATAATAGGAAAAAAGACTATAAAATGTTACAGAAGAGTTCTTATCTAAAACCATAATAAACCTCTTTCCTCTCATCCCTTTTTAGTATCATATTAGTTAGTGGTGGGTTGGTCAGATGCATTAGCAGGAAAGAGAATGTGCTGTGTTCTCCATTGTACCTGATAAGGAAATGAGCACGTCACATATAGGGGATGATAACAGACTTGCCAGGCAAGCACCAAGCCACTCACTCAGTTCCTGTGTGTTTTCAGACAGCTCATGATCTCAGCTGGATTTGTCTCAGCCTGAGACACAAATTTTCCAAAATTAAATAAAGGAGTTTAGAAAAAGCATTAGAACTTCACTAAGGGAATAGAAGGGGCATATACTGGTGGAAGATTAAGTTCGGAGCCTGGCTAAATGGTGATTAGTTGAAGAACATAATAAGGCATGCACATATTCATAACTAGGAAAAAGACAATGAGATGAGAAAAGTGGAAATCTAGACTGAATTCCAGGAAAACTTCCGGTCTGTAAAAATTATTGCATTTTGAAATTATATCTCAATGAGTGAAAAAAAACAAGGCCAACTCTATTGCTAAGTGCCCTGACAAAATACATGAGATCATATGAATTAATCTGTCCTTCCCATAGACAGATAATTATGATTCTCTTATCTCACAAGCATTTTCCTTATAATATGCCTATCAAGGAATATTGTCACTGTTTTGCACATGAGGAAACTAAGGCTTGGAATTTATTTTCTATGCCACTCAAACCACACTTGCTTTTTATTGCCATAGTCTAATTCCCTTTCCCATAGATCAGCCCTTTAAACTTTTGAAGATAACTGTCATGTCTGTCATCTGGGTTGTACTCAGAAACCACAGTTTTATTGGTTTGGATAACATCCTTTGCTCCCCTTCCCCCAGCCCAATCGTCTGAGAGGAGTAGGAAAGAGTGAACTTTACTGTGACTCATTGAGACCTCTCCCCCAGGCTGTCTCATAGTGTAATGAGAGATTAATCAGTCCTTGGGAACCTACACAACATATTTGGCTGATATGATTCCTTACCACGAAGAGGCTGGGAAGCCTGAATTCTGTGGAGTTGTGGTGATAGAAACTTTTTGGACAGACTTGCAACACGTGTTAACTGTTGATATCCTCTATGTAGTTCTGCTCAACTAACTACATGATGAATAGGAGACTGGTTGCCTTCAGAGGCATTCCAAGGGTCACTCATTAGTCAGCCATCATCCTCTCTCTCTTGGTTGGATTCCTTTACATCCACTGAGAAATAATGCTATAGGGGAGAGACCTTGGACCCTCTCCCTCTGAGACCAACATGTGGCCCTGGAAATATCAGCCTCCTTAACTCATTGCCTCATTTTGTATTAGTAAAGGAAGTTAGAGTTTAAAGCCTTATGGGTTTTAAAAGGTCAATAGAATAAACTGCGAGTCAAGGAATCCAAGAATGTGAGAAGAGGAAGAAACAACTTTTGGGACCCAGCCCGGCAGTAGTTAAGATGAGAAATTAACTGACAGATACTCCATTGGGACATAAACTTGGTGGCACAAAAACTATGTAGAAACAGTGCTAAGTCTGAACTTAGTTTCTCTGGACACTGATATATAGAGGAGTGTGTTCCTGAGGAGTTGGGGGAAAATATTTGTACTTCTGTTTTTGCTTAATCTTCTAAATAAATATTGCTTTGCAAAAGCTATTTGATTTTAATTGCTTAATTGGAACTAATATATTAGGCACTATTACCTAACAGCGAGGGGAACTTAGCCAAATTGGGAGCCTGAGCAATTAGCATTAAAGACCCCAAGCAGTCAAAGAGTACTCCTAGAACCCTGAGTGAGAGGTATAGCCACCCTTATTCTGGGTGAGTGAGGCCACAGCATACTTGCTAGAACATAAGTTCTGGGTTGAGAAGGACTTCAGGGATCATCTACTTTTGTTTTATCATTTCAGAAGTGGGACTTGACTACATGATCCCTGGAGCCCATTCCAACCCAATATCCATAATCAAGGCCCAGGTAACTTGGATGCTATCTCCAGGATCTCTCAGCTTGATAGTCCCAGAGCTGAGATTAGAGCACAAATCTGTTGCCGAGGTAGTGCATTCTCAAAACAGCTCCTGTCACTGAAACCCTGAGGAAATGGAATGCTGGTAAATGTTTATGATCTGTTCTCTGAAATACACACACTCACACCACTTCAGGGCTTAATCTGCATTACAAAATTTTCTCTACCATTTTCTTCAGTCTAGACAACTAACAAAACAATAAATTACTGCCTTGGTTTGGACATTTGCAAGCTGTTAATGTTCATAATGAAAATTTAATAATTGGTCCTCAGAACTGGTTCAACATACCCTTGCTCAGGTCACAGTCACCCTATCTAGGAATTCTTAGGGTAAAGTTAACAACACCAGAAGAGGACCAGTGACTCAAAGTAACACGAAATATATTTATCATTAAAGAGATTTAGGCAGATTTTTTTTATCACTGTTTTTATCTAGTATCCAGAGCAAGCATTTCATTTTCCAGTCAGGAATAATCCATATTTCCCTTTGCCTCTGCTTTCCTTAATCTATATTGCTTCATAAAAGTCTTCCCATATTTCTCTGAAAGCTTTATATGTTTTAAATCCTAATGGCATGATAATTCTTCTTTACTTTCACATTCACAGTGAGAATTTACTTTCCTGATGCCATGGTCCTCAAGAACAAAGGATAACCACAGCAACAAGAACTACTTTCACATACGGTTTAAATAGAATGCACAATCATATCCTATTCAACTCTCAAAATCCGTGATTATTTTCTGTTTATTCATATTTTTAACATCCAACCATTTAGGAGTTTGAGTAATAGTTATAGCTAACATTGATATAGTGCCTACTATGTTCTGGGCAATGTGCTAAGTGCTTTATAACCACAGTGGTTTGAGTCATTTTTAGTCATCATTAAATTTTGTTTGCAATCTTTGGTATCCTGAAAAGTCACTACTTGATCAGTTATTCAGTTGTGTCTGACTTTTCATGACCTCCTGAACCATAAACACAGCTTTCTATCCTTCACTATCTCCTGAAGTCTCTCCAAGCTCATATTTGTTGATTCTGTGACTCTATCCATCACACCCTCTGCCATCCTCTTTTCCTTTTGCCTTCAATCTTTCCCAGCATCAGTTTTTTTTTCCAGTGGGCTCTGTCTTCTCATTATATGGGCAAAATATTTAAACTTCAGCTTCAGTATTTGACCTTCCAGTGAATAGCTTGAATTAATTTCTTTAAGTATTAGCTGACTTGCTCTCCTTGCTGTCCAAAGGACTCTCAAAAGTTTTCTCCAACATTACAGTATGAAACATCAATTCCGGGGCACTCAGCTTTCCTTATAGTCCAACTCTCACATCTATATATTGCTACTGGAAAAAAAAACATAGCTTTGACAATACAAACCCTTGTTAGCAAGGTAATATTTTTCTTTCAGTATGCTGTTCAGATTTGCCAAAGCTTTCCTTCCAAGGAGTATCTTTTAATTTCACGACTACAGTCACCATCTTCAGTGATCTCTGAGTCCAAGAATCTAAAATGTGGCACTGCTTCCATTTTTTATCTTCCTATTTGGCAGGAAGTGATGGGACCAGTTGCCAACATCCTAGTTTTGTGTGTGTGTTGTGTCTGTGTGTGTCTGTGTGTGTGCGTGCATGTATGTGTGTGTTTAATGTTAAGCTTCAAGTCAGCTTTTACGCTGTCCTCCTTCACCCCCCTGAAGCTTCTTAATTCTTTACTTTCTACCATCAGAGTGGTATCAACTGTATAATTGAGATTGTTGATATTTACCCTGGCAACCTTAATTCTAACTTTTGATTCATCCAGTCTAGTATTTTATATCATGTACTTTGCATAGCAGTACAATGAATAAGGTGATAATATACAACTTTGTAATACTCATTTCCCAATCTTAAACTAATCTATTGTTGCCTGTTTAGTTCTAACTATTGTTTCTTAGCCTGCGTACAGGTTCATTAAGAGACAAGTAAGATGATCTGATACTCCCATCTCTTTGAGGATTTATCACATTTTGTCATGATCCACAGTCTAAGACGTTAGTGTACTCAATGAAGCAGAAGTAGATGTTTTTCTGGAACTCTCTTGCTTTTTTCCATGATCCAGCAAATGTTGGCAATTTGGTCTCTAGTTCCTCTCCCTCTTCAAAAACCACCCTGTTCTTCTGGTAATTCTTGGTTCAGATATTGCTGAAGCCTAGCTTACAGAATGTCAAGCATAACCTTGCTGGCATGTGAAATGAGTGCAGCTGTTCAGTAATTTGAACATTTTTTTGCATTGCCCTTCTTTAAGTTTGGAACATAAACTGATTTTTTCGAGTCCAATGGCCACTGTTAAGTTTTCCAAATTGGCTGGCACATTCTGTTCAGTACTTTAACAACAACATCTTTTAGGATTTTAAATAGTTCAGCTAGGATTCTACTACTTCTACCAGCCATATTGTTAGCAATGCTTGCTAAAGCCCACTTGACTTCTTTCTCCAAGATGTATGACTCTAGATCAATAACCTCACCATTGTGGCTATCAGTGATGTTAAGCTCTTTCTTGTATAGTTCTTCTGTATATTCTTTCTATCTGTTCTCCTTCTGTTATGTCCCTACCATTTTGTCTTTTATCATGCCTGTTTTTGCATAAAACATTCTTTAGATATATCTAATTTTCTTGAAGAGATCTATTGTCTTTTTCATTCTGTTGTTTTCTTCCATCTCCTTACATTGGCTCTTTAAGAAAACATTTTCCTCTTTCCTTACTATTCTGTAGGATTCTGAATTCAGATAAGTATATCTTCCCTTTTCTCCTTTCATTTTCACTTTCATTCTTTCCTTAGCTGTTTGTAAAGTTTCATCAGGCAGCCATTTTTCCTTCTTGACTTTCTTTTACTTTGGAAAGTTTTTTGTTGCTGCCTCCTGTACAATATTACAGATGTCTGTCCATAGTTCTTCAGGCACTGTATCAGTCTTAATCCCTTAAATCTCATTCTTTCCACCTCATATTCATAAGGGATGCTATTTAGGTCATACTATATGGTCTGATGGTTTTCCATACTTTTTTCAATTTGTCTGATTTTTGCAATATAACATCGATAATCTGAGTCACAGTCAGCTCCAAGTCTTGTTTTAACTGATGGTATAGAATTTGTCCACTATTGGCTACCAAGTATATAATTGATCTGATTTTGATATTGAACATCTGGTGATGTCCACGTGTAAAGTCACCTTTTGGGTTGTTAAAAACAGTGTTTTCTATGACTAGCAAGTCATCTTAATAAGACTCTATTAGTCTTTACCTTGTTTCATTTTGTACTCCAAGACCAAATTTGCCTGTAATTCCATTTTTCTTTTGATTTCCTACTTTGGCATTCCAATTCCCTATGATTAATGTGACATCATTTTTAGGGTTATTTCTAGAAAATGTTGTTGGTCTTCCTAAAATTGGTCATCTTTGGCCTCCTCAGCCTCAGTGGTTGGGGTACAGACTTGTGTCACTCTAATGTTAAATGGTTTGCCTTGCATTTGAACAGACATCGTTCAGTCATTTTGAAATTATCCTGCAATATTGCTTTTTCTCACCACTTTTTTGACTATGAAGGCAACTCAATTTCTTCTAAGGAATTCTTGCCCCCAGTAGTACATATGATGATCACCCGAATTGAATTCGCCCATTTCCATTCACTGACAACTAAGATGTCAATGTCTGACCAAGATCAGAAAGAAAACAGGAAATTGCAGAGTGTGGGTAGGGGGAAGATTATAGACGGTTTCTCAGATAAAGGTCTCATAATTCAGATGCAGAGAGAATTTTGTCAAATTTATAATAATATGTCATTCTCATTTTGATAAATGGTCAAAGTATATGAATAGGCAGTTTTTGGATGAAGAAATCAAAGTTACATAATCTTATGAAAAATACTCTCAATTACTATTGATTACAGAAGTGCAAATTAAAACAACCAAGATATTTCACACTTATAAGATTGACTAAAGTGGTAGAAGAGAAAAATGACAACTGTTGAAGAGGGTGTGGAAAAACTGGGACATAAATACACTGTGGAACTGTGAACTGATCAAACCATTTCAGAAGTTATCAAATTTTTATATATAATTTTTGATCCAGCAATACCACTCTTACTGTCTGTTTCGCAAAATGACCAAGGGAAAAGGAAAAGAACCTATATGTTCTAAAATATTTATGGCGACTCTCTTTGGTTTGCAGTATGTTAAAAGAAAAGAGTAATTTGATATTGATTTATGCTACCAATATCAATTATTATATCTGATCACAACTCTGTTGCTTTTACTGCCTTCTTTATTTATATCATCAATCATTTTCTATGTTCTACATTTCTTTACAAAATCTTTCCATGGTTCTATGAAATCTTCATATTATTTATTAACATTTGCATACCATAGTTTCTTCAATGACAGCAGACCGATTAAAAATAATAAAAACAATAGCTAACATTGATATAGAGCCTACTATACGCTGGGCAGTGTGCTGAGTGCTTTACTAATATCATCTCATTTTATTCTTACAGTAACTTGGGAAGTAGGTGCTATTATTTTCCCCACTTTACAGATGAGGAAACTGAGACAAATGGAGGTGAAGTGACTTGCTTGCACAACCAGAAAGTATCTGAGGTCATGGTAGAACTCAAGTCATCCTGATTCCAGGCCCAGCTCTCTATCCACTGTGCCAACTAGCTGTGCCCTTTTACCGAGCAAGTATTTTGTTTCAGATTTTTGTTATCATAAATATTGATATCATACATGTTTTTGGATGTTTAGACTTTATTTTTTTCTTGAAATCATGAATCTTCTTGGGGAATAAACCCAGGACTGGGTCAGTTGGCATGAACAATTTAATAACTTCTCGTATAAATTCAAATTATTTTTTCTAGAAGCATTGAACATTTAATACATTTCACAGTTCCACTAGCAATGAAAAGGATATATCTATCTTCTTACTGCCCCATTAGCATTTAATTTCTCCATCTTCTCTTCTGGTAGGACTCGCTTAAGAGAGGGACTATTTTGCTTTTATTTATGTATTCTCAATGCCTAGGTCAATGCCTGGAATATGGTAAATACTTAGTAAATACTTGCTTCATTTATTCATTTACGTGCCAGGTATTGTATTGGATACATAAAAGAAGGGAAATCAAGCCCATCTCTAAAGAACATATGTTCAATCAAGGAAAATAAGTATATAGGTTGTGTGTATATGTGTATATACATATATGTATATATATTCATGTGCGTATGTGTACATAAATACATATACATGCATATATAAATAAAACATGGTAAAATATATATACATGGTAAACATAGTAAAAAAAACAGTAGAAAAGTCATTTCTAAGGAGAATGCAAAACTAGCTGGAGTGATCAGAAAAGTTTCACATAGGCAATAGAACTTGAGCTTTGAAGGGATTCAAATTAATCAGGTTTGAAGTGCTGATTGATATTTATTAATTTGACAAGTGTGAAGTAATATCTTAATTTTTTAAACTTACATTTCTCTTAATGTTTTTGAATAATTTTCAGATGATTGTTGAGATGTCACATTTTAAGAACATTGATAAGTTAGAGAAAATCCAATGGAAGGCAACCAAAAGGGTAAAGGGTTTTGAGTCCATGCAAAGCAGAAAGCAAACAATATGCAGGATACCCTGAGGCAGAGACAGGAGGCAGCATGTCAAGAAAATTGAACCACCAAATTGTCTACCATCTCCCTGCAGACCCTGATGGAGACATCCCAGGATTCTAAACCCAAGAGTCTTGGGAATTGCAGTCTCCCCCAAAATACCAGTCCTGCCTCCAGCCCATCTCCTTCATCGATAATTATGGGGAGTAATCATCGTACAGAAAGGGCCTATATCTTGCATTGTCATTAGCAATAGCTGCCAACTGACTGCCACCAGTGCGAAGACAGAAACAAGTGCCATTGGAATGGCAGCACCTAAAAGAATACCATTCCTACTTCCAATCTAGACTTTGTAACTATTATCAGAGGAAGCAACTCCTGTAGAGAAGGCACCAGCTATCCTCACCAACTACCAACCAACTGCAATTCACAGGGCAGATAAGCTAAACTAGTAGAAGCAGTAGGTAACAAGCACCAGGCAAGTCAAGCCACCACTACCACCTTGACTCTCTCCCCTCAGACCCTTATGGTGACAGTCCAGGACCCTGGACCCAAGAACCTTTAGAACAGCATTGCTTCCAAACCACTGCTGGTAGCCATCCTCCTGGTAAGCAAGCCTTGTGGAGATGTAAGCTGTTTCTGCAGGTGCTAAAAACCATAACTATTGAAGACCACCAAAGAATTTTTTTGCCACAAAGTCTTTGGTGCTCTCAAGTGGTTCAAAATCAGAAAGACATATTTTTATCAGTGGAGATTACACTAATAAACCTGAATAGGTAAGTTAGGTCAAAATATGAAGGACTTTAAATCCTATATGAAAAATGTTATAGTTTATCCTCAAGGTAATAGGGAGTTATTGGAGATTTTATGGGGCAAGGTGGGGGAAACATAGTCAGACCTGTGTTTTAGAAATATGAGGTCTGGTTAAAAGTGATCCTAGAGAAATGTTTGGGAGTGACATGATGGCTATTTTAATTGCGAAAGAAATGATTTGACTTGTTCTTTTTGGCTACAGAGGGAAGATTCAGGAGCAATAAATGAAGGTCTTAGGATTGATAAAAGGAAAAACTAACAATTGGAGCTGTACAAAGATGTAATGAACTGTCTTAGCAGATGGTGGTTTCCTTTCCATTGGAGGTCTTCCGGATGGATGACCATTTATCAGGTACAATATAGTGACAATTACTTCATGTATGGTTTGAACATATAATTATCCCTTTTAATTCTCAAATTCTATGATAATTTTTTGTTTACTCATTTTTTCAGACTCATGGCTTTCTTTTTCTGAAATTTTCCTTGTGAGGAATTATTTTCCATCCCTCTCTTTTTTGTTCTTAATCTTTCACTTTATTTGCAGCTTTTCTTACTGTTTGGAGGAGATGAAGAATAAATGCGCTTTTACATTTTGCCAAAGCTGACTAAAAGACTTTCAGTATAAGAATTTCCCTCAAATGTTATTTAAGATTCAGGGAATAATGCTACGTTATAGATATAAAATATCTAAAAATCCCTTGAATTCTCTGAACTACACTTTGCTCATCTTATATTGGAGATAATCATAGTACCTCCTCACAGGACCATTGTAAAGAAAGTGCTCTATATACCCTAAGGAGAGCTGTTAATATTATTGGATGAGATCTAACCTGGACACATGACCAACAGGTTTCAATGCCATTCCAGTACATCAGTTGTTGAAGCACACTATCCTAAAACAAACAAGTTAATAGGTATATTTCAATGCTGAGAAAATAATAGAAATCCAATTAGTTAAGCAATACTACTTCAAGAGACCCACAACTCAACATATTTCTAATCTAATTAAAGGGAAGCTTAAAATAACACTCATATTCATTGAGAAGTATTAAGTCATTTGGAGACACACATTTCACATCTTTTCATGCAGTGTGATTTTCTAAGCCTATCTAAGTTTTAATCCAACATAAACTTTCCGAAAATAATGTTCCGAAATTAAAGAGTAAAGGCTCTTTTTTTGATCATGGCTTTCAGGTAGTCCCATAATTTTTAAATTGTATCTCCTGGATCTATTTTCCAGGTCAGTTGTTTTTCCAATGAGATATTTCACATTCTCTTCCATTTTGTCATTCTTTTGGTTTTGTTTTG
>CM053771.1:126268084-126310605 GCA_028658325.1 Potorous gilbertii | reverse complement strand
TATTGACCCGTTTTTCATGCTTTTCTTGCATCTCTCTCATTTCTTTTCTCAGTTTTTCCTCCACCTGTCTGACTTGATTTTCAAAATCCTTTTTGAGCTCCTCCATGGCCTGAGCCCATGGGGTATCTATTTCAGATATTTGGGATACAGAGGCTTTGACTCCTATGTCTTTACCTGATGGTAAGCAGATCTCTTCGTTGTCAGAGAGGAATGGCAGAATCATCTTCTCAAGAAAATAACCATCTTTGGTCTTAGTTTTATTCCCTTCTCTGGGCATTTTCCCAGCCAGTTACTTGACTTCTGAGAGCCCTCTCCACTACAGCCTAGGTCTGCCCAGCTAGTGCTTGGAGTCTGAGATTCAAATGCTGCTCCCCAGCCTCAGGGCTTTTGGCGGCAGGCCTGACTGTTCTTCAATGGGAGCTTATCTGCTGGTTCTCAGGTAGGGGCAGGGCCGCCTCTCAGGCTCAGTTCCCTCAGGGGGTTTATGCAGAGATCTTTTGTAATGGAGCTGGGGTGGAGCTCCTGCCTGCTCTGCGGGCCTCTGGCCAAGGGGCCTCTGCCTCTGCCACGGCTGCCGCCTCTCAAGGGGGTCCAAGTCCAGGAGATACCCCGCTCCCCTCTCAGCCCGTCTCTCTCACTGACCTGTGCGTCTGTGGGTGGAGGGACCTTCGCAGCCACCCAGAGATTCAAGTCTCTGAAGCCTGCTTGGGTCTGCTGGCTCCTCTCAGTGCCGTGTGGCCGGGCAGAGCTCCGTGGCTGGGGTAGGGGGAGGGGCGCGCTCCACAGGGCAGGGCTCCACTCCTGTCTGGGGAACCTTTGCGGTCGGTTTTTCAGGGCTCTTTGCAACGGAAATCCCCTTCACTGTGTTGCTGCGTGGCTTCTGCTGTTCCAGAATTTGTCAGGAGTTCTTTTTACAGGAAATCTATGGGTTATGGGTTCGGAGCTAGCAAATGTGAGTCTTTCTACTCTGCCATCTTGGCTCTGCCCCCAACTTTCCAAAATTAAAGAGGATGACTTGGTGGGCCATTCCTGACTGGCATACTAGGAGCCTTGGGAGTTCTACCAAGCAAAGCTAAATATATATAAGAAAATAAGCAGACACATAAATGGTTTAGCCAGTCAAGGCAATTAAGGAGTATATTCTCACATTAAAGAAGAGGGCAATAATTAGTGTGTGTGTGTGTGTGTATGTGCATGCACATACATGTGCATGTGCACTGTTTGAATATATTGATCAGATCTCCAAGTAGCTAGGTAAATGATTATTTTAGAGTTCAACTGTTCCTTAGGTCTCTTCTGGAAAGTATTTCTCATTGCTCTAGCTTATCTGGTAAGAGTGTGTGCCTCACTATTTCCTTCCTCATTTTAATGCTGTTTAACCCCATCCAGCTCTTTCCCTGTGACAACAATTTGCTCAAAATACAGCTCTTAATTAATACCCCATTCATTTTTGTCTTTTGACCAGTAAATTTTGGCATCACCAGAAAGTAGAAACAAGATGTGAAAAATGATTTATCCTTCGTGTCTTTGGTATTTTGGTGGTAGTCAATATTTTGTTGGTGTAGAAAACACTATGAAACTCTTGCCAACACAAAACTTGCCTATCATTTCTGGTTTTCATGGGAGGCACTTTTGACTAAGAAGAGGCAATATTGGGGAAAGAATCAAAAGACTTAGGTTTGGATCTCAGCTGTATGACTTGCTTGCCATATGATCATAAGTAAGTCACGTAGATATGCTGAGTCCTATTTTTTCCCACTAGGAAAACAGGGATAACAACACTTAAAAACCTACACCAGAGGGCGATGGATGTGGCAGAATTTTGCAACTTCTTGTTGTTGGGGAGTGGGTAAGATGGAATGCCAAGCAGGAGTATGGGAGGACATGAGAAAAGGCATAGAGACTGATAAAATTTAGATATGTTGGTAAGAAAGTAGAGGAGAGATAGCAATTATACCTAAGCTAAGTGGAAGAGAAAGATTTGTGTAGAGAATTGTGAGAAGTGTTTGTAGGTGTAGAGTGGGTAGGGTACAAGGATACCTTTGTTTAAAGCATTATTATGTACTCAATTCTCCCATATTTCAAAGAATTCAAAATTCAGACATGGATACCAGGGTATCAAACTTCCAAAGGGTGTCAAACAGGAGGATAATGGCAATTCTAGGTCAACATTTACTGGGAAAGCAGTTGGAGTTGAATCCTGTGCAAGAAGCAAGAGCAGCTTCCAGCAGAAATCTTAGCCCCTATCATTTTGTATACCCAGAGTGAACATTTGAGTAGAGACAGAAAGGAAACAAGTACAGCAAGCCTGAGTTGTCCATATTTGTATTAGTAAGTAGCTCAGGGCTTTGGAGCCAAGGAACATCAATATGAATGATTATTCATAGGCTCACAGACATAACTAGTTATTGTCTGTTTTATATTTGCCTCTGAATCTGATTCCTTTCCTCTCAGTAATGACCACAGTAGAGACTCAAGCTTCTGCCATTTTTTTTTAGTGACAGCTATATGCAAGTGTTAGAGACAGCTACATGGCTCAGTGGATAAAGTGCTGGACTTGGAGTCGGAGAGACCTGAGATCAAATTTAGTTTCAGGCATTTAGTAGCTATCTGACCCTGGGCAAGTCACTTAACCTCTGTTTGCCTTAATCTACAGGAGAAGATAAAGGCAAACCATTCCAGTATCTTTGCCAAGAATACCCCATAGACACTATGCTCCATTGGGTCACAAAGAATCAGTCATGACTGACTTACTGAGCAACAACAACATTCAATACGCATTGGCAAATTATGTTGTAAAATACTGCCAGAATACAAAAACAAATACACATAGTTAGTATCCTTGAGTTTATAATATAGTAGAAGAAATCTGTTTATTTATACTAGTGAGGTCAAACTCAAACAGAAATGGATCACCATGGGCTACATATTGACTTAGGAAACCACAAGTTAATGTTATCCATGTATTATTATATTATTATTTATTTTGTAAAATATTTCCCAATTACATTTTAATCTGGTTTGGCATACGTGTAAGTTTTGGGGGCCATATATCTTCAGGTTCTGGTTTTGACATTGTCCCTACTGCACACACACCCATGCACATATGTGCAAATGTATATACACTTTACTTCAAGGATCTTATCAGTATTTTATCAGTGTGAGTTTTCTCTTCACTAATACAGATTTCTATGACTTAGTTTTGAGAGTTGTGGCCAAAAATATCATCTTAAAGCCAATGTAGTGATAAACAGTCAAATTTAGCTAGGCTGGTCCTTTGCTGATAGTCAAATGATCTGTCATCACATCCAAATTCAAGACCAGACTAGCTTGATAGGAAGTGCTAGAGCATATGCCCCACTTAAATGGACTTTAAGAACCCAAGATCATCTTCATATTACAATGATACATCAGGAAGGACTTTGGTGGGGACCTAGATAAAGTAAAAAGTGCAGTAAAGAGATTCAAACAAATCATTAAATGGCTTCAAATTAGATAAGAAGACTTATTCCGTGTGGGGAGAAAAGATAAAGTTTCTTGGAAGAGATGGCATTTGAGCTGGAGCTTTTAAATTCAATAGGAGTTACACGGATAGAATGAAGGAAAAAGAATTTCCCCTATAGAGAAAAGAGCAAAGTTCTCTTTTCCACACTCACCCCTCCCCTAATAAAAACAAAGAGATGGGAATATATGGGATATATCTGAAAAACAGCAATTATTGTAGTTTGAATGGGGTCCAGTATGCAGAAATATTACAGAACCAGAAAGGTAGTTTGGACCCAAGTTATGAATGGTCTTGAATGTCAGTCTAAGTTTAGACATTTTTCAGGAGGCAATATACAATAATTGAAGGATTTTGAACAGAGTAATGATATTAATTTTTAGGAATATTAATTCTGAGGAAGATTAATTGGGCTAGGCAGATAGAGACAAATATTAAGAGTATGAGCCTGGAAGCAGAGCAATCAATTAGACAACTATTGCAGTCGTCTAGGTGGGAGGTAAAGACATTATAAACCAGAGTATTTTCAGTAGGAATGAAGAGATAGATACTCCCTTAGACTCAGTTCCAGCTGCTTTCCCAGCAGCTTCTAATATAGAATCTGCAAAGTCATTGCAGATTAGAATTAAAAGAACTCTGTAATTAATTGGATGTATGGGATGAGGTGTCTGTAGGTAACAGAGAAAATGATGGTGCCTTTGGTTCAAATAAAGCAAGTTAGAAGACACTAAAGGGTTTATAGTAGAAGATCATTTTAATTCTTGATATGTTGAGTTTGAACTGCCCGTAGAACATTAGGATGGGGTTATCTTGCAGACAGTTGGAAATGCAGATCTATAGCTCAGACAAGAAATCTGAGATGGAGATAGGGATCTGTGGATCTTCTATCATAGAAATAAAATCTAAGCTGTGGGACTAAGTGAAATGTCAGAGAAGAGTAGAGGGAAACAAAAGAACTGGACACCCTTGGGGAATCAAAAAGGTAGGAGAAAGACCCGGAGAGTGTGATGGCATGGGAGCAACAGATTAGACAGGAATAACTCAAATTATATTCTAAATGCTCTAAATATAGCTTCATATTTAAAGAAACTCTGTGGTAAATCCTTTTTGTCAACAGACAAATCTTTTAAAGCTAACCCACACAAAGTCCACAGTCATAATGTGGCTTATCCCAGGTAACAGTCAAGGTGAAAGGTAGGGGAGAGGAGAGGGAGCAACACCCAAGCTATAACTCAGTGGGCTGTCCAAGCCACCAGCCTTCCTCTGGATTATAGGAGGAAGATTATAGAAATTGGACTCAGGGCCTTTCCTTGCATTCTAACTTGGGGTTGGGTCTGGATAAGGAAGACAGGGCTCAAACCTTTCAGGACAAAACATATTCCTCAGTGAGAGTAAAGGATATGGGAGAAAGCAGGAAAACAGCTAGTTGCTATAGCACCCAATGGCTTCAAATCCCAGGTAGGTTATTTATTATCTCTGCAACCTTGAGTAAGTTATTTAATTTATTTAAGCCCAGTTACCTTATCTATAAAATAAGAAGGTTGCACTCAAAGACCTTTAGGGTGCCTTCCAGTGTCAAAATCTGTGATCTATAAATAATTATGCCATTCTCTATCTGTTTTGAATTTTGGGTGGGGTATACTAGATGTTCTGGAAGAAAGTCACTCTTGTATTTTACAAGATGACTACATATAGTGCTGAGAGGCTGATATATAAAAAAGTGTTCAAATGAGGTCAATTTTGGAAGTTTCTATTAAATGACTTTTTCACACTCTGCCATGATTATAGATTTGAAATGGGAAAACATCTCAGACTTACATATATGTCATAATACACTAAGGGAACTTGTGAGTCATATATGGAGATGACAAGGTTGCTCACCAGAATTCTGGGTCTTATTGCTGAGCAATTGCTGTGGGCGAAACTTCCCTGTTGCTAGAGATGCTGAAACTGCCCTACAAAGAGGAAGAGGAAGCAATTTCAAGGTTTCAAAGATCTCCCCAAAACTGACCATAGCAGCTCTTGTCAAATTGTTGCCCATGGCGAACATGTTCATTGGTGCCAACTTGAAGATTTAAACGAAGTGAACTGTTTAAGGGAAGGAAATATTTTTGTCTTTTTTATATATCCCCAGAACTAGGTACATTGCCTGGCATGTGATGGATGCTTAATAAATGCTTGTTGACTGATTAACTAAAATGATGAAACAAAGACACACCATATGCATATGAGTATGTGTTACTAAAGAATAATTTGAAAAAGATTAGTGGACTCTCATATTTGGAGCATAGGAACATTTTTTCTTTTTAAAATTTATTTTACGTTTAATTTATGCTATGGAAAAGCATTTCCATAACAGAGTACAATGAAAAAGATGCACATGAAAGTGCAAATCTACTATGCACAACTTGGTATTCCTTTCAAATATACAACAAAATTATCATGTAAATTTATTTTTTTCTTTTCTTCCCTATTTTCCACCCTAAAGATGGTTACCATTAGGCAAAAAATATATATGTATATAATTAGTCAATTAATTCTTCTACTTTTTAGTTCTTTCTCTATATGCAGATAGTGTATCTTTTCATATGTCCTTTATATTGAATTTGGATATTTATGATAGTCAAAATAAATTATTCACTGAATATGATTTTTAAAATATGCAGGGACTCATTTGGGTTCGTGGGGAAAGGATTATATTTTGGATAATGATATAAAAATGAGATGTATCAATAGAGATTAGAATTATGATTTCATTGAAATAGGGAATTTTCAGTTGAGGAAACTCCCTCTACCAGTATAGATTGGCATCCCTAGAGCACTATGAGGTTATGTGATTTGTCTAGGGTCCTTATATGCATTATATGTTAGAAGCAGGTCTTGACTTGGTTCTGAGGCCAACACTATATCCACCCCACCATGTTACCGCTCCAAAGACACAAAGAAATTAAAATTCATGAATTTTCAAAATTCATTAAAAAACAAAGATACCACATTAATTTCTCACAATAAAACTAAAAACAACAAATAAACAGATCTTCAGTCTCAAGGATTTGTCCATGCCCCCATTGTATTGAAAGTGAGCCTGTGAAATTCATATATGCTATAGATGAAGTTCTGATACTTTTTTCCATTTCTTATGTAGTAATTTAACCCAATTTATACTTATAGTATGTGGTAGAAATATGAGATAATTATCTAAACAATTAAAACTCTTCCAAAATAATTTTCATCTTCCAGGAAATTACATGAAACCTATCTAATAGTAACTGAAACAATTAAGTGGATAACTTAGTATATGTCAGCAAAATCCAGGCCACTGAAGCATAATATTAACATGAATTATTACTTTTTTGTTGTCACTGTGTATTTTATTCTTTTGATTTTGCTTATTTTATTCCATTTTTTAATTTTAACATTTAAAAAAATTAGTTCCAAATCCTCCCTCTTTCTCTAACTCCTCCCCCACTGAGAAAGCAAGCAATATGATATTTATTATACATGTGAAATTATGCAAAACATAATTGCATGTGTTACAAAAAACTCCAAAAATAAATAGAGAAAATTGTACTTCAATTTGCACTGAGTTCATCAGTTCTCTCTCTGGAGGTGTATAGCAATTTTCATCATTCCTTCTGAATTGTCTTCAGTTGTTGTATTGATCAAAGTACCTAAGTCTTTTCCAGTCAATCATCATTGCAATATTGCTATTACAGTGTACAATCATCTCCTAGTCCTGCTCACTTCTCTTTGTATCAGTTCATGTGGATCTTCCCAGGTTTTTCTGAAACCATTCTCCTCATATTCTTGAAGCACAATAGAGTTCCATCATAATCATATACCACAATTTGTTCAGTCATTCTCCAATTGATCTACATCCCCTCAGTTTTTAATTCTTTTCCACTACAAAAAAGAGCCTCTAGTAAGTCCTTTTCTTTTTTATTTGATCTCTTTGGTGTACAGACCTAGTAGTGGTATTGCTGTGTCAAAGGAAATGTTTTATACCTTTTTATATCACAGTTTTATAGCCCTTTGGGCATAGTTCCAAATTTTTCTCCAGAATTTTTGGACCAATTCACAACTCCACCAACAGATCATTAGTGTACCTACCTTCCCACAATCCCTCCAGCATGTGTCACTTCTGATAAATGTGATGGGGTGCCTAAGAGTTGTTTACATTTGCATTTTCCTAATCAATAGCTGAAATATTTTATAATTTTTTCAATTCATTTTGGATGTAAATTTATGAGATAAGAAGAGGGAAAAGATCCAAACAGGATGCAGAGAAGAGAAGCCAGTGATGAAATCAGAAATGACTTTCAGTTCATGAAAAAGAGAAATGGATAGGAGGAAAAGAAAGGAATTTGTTCTCTGCCTGCAAGAGTCTCCTTAACTCAAACTTCCTTTCCTTATAGACCACAAGGCTAAAGGCATTCTTTCCCAGCCCTCTTCAGGGCTCCAGCAGCATACCAACGGATGAACTTGTACACTGCTTTGTGAAGATACATAGCATGAGGACTAGAGAGGGACAGAGAGAGACAGGGTCAGAGAGTGATCCTAACAGTTCTAGAACTAGCCTTGAGACCTCAGGCCAGGTATTTACCTCCCTCATATTTAGCCTCTTGTTCTATCAAATGAGGTTGAAATCAAAAGTCCTTTCCACTGGTAAAATTCTATGTAATATTCTGTTATTTGCAGAGCAATTAGACAAGTCATCATAGGCTTAAATAGACTTGTCAGTTGGCCACAACTGATTCAATTCTAAAATAAAAAGAAAGAAGTCAACTAGACTTAGAGTGAGAGCTTTAGCTTAATTATTGTTTGCATGTTGTTCTGCCCTTGACATCTCAGTAAAGTGAGCATCCCTATTCCCTAACTGCAGCTGAGACTACATCTTACAGACACCAAATAAAAAAAGAGACTGATACTTTGTGCTGGTGTATTCCAAAAGGGCAACAAAATGAAATTAGAGAAAAATTCAATCAATATTTATTAAGCACTTTACTACTATGTGTCACACTCTGTGCTAAGTGCTGGGCAAACAAAAAAAAAAGCAAAAGACAGTCCCTGTGCTCAAAGACTTTATAAGCTAATGGGAGAGACAACATGCAAACAAATGTCTACAGAGAAAGCTTACACAGAATAAATAGAAGATAATTAACAGAGGAAAGGCACTGGAATTAAGAAGCATTGAGAAAGGTTTCCTTTAGAAGGCAGGATCTTGGTTGGGACTATGAGCAAGTCACATAAATTCTCAATGTTTAAAGTAGCTCTAAAAAAGGGCCAAACTCCATTAGCAGAGGGATTTTTCCCTTCTGGGAATTCCTTATGCCAATGAAATCACAGTTTCTCTTTCTATGTTTATTGATACCCACCAGTTTATCTACTAGGCAACTAGGTTGCTAAGTGAATGAAATACTGGACCTGGAGTTAGGAAAATCTGGGTTCATATCTAGCCTCAGACTCCATGACTAGACTCTAGACTCAGACTCCTCAGACTCCTCATTCCATGTGACCATGAGGAAGTCAATTAACCTGTTTACCTCCATTTCCTCAACTCTAAGATGGAGATAAGTATAATACCTGTCTTCCAGGGTTGAATTGTCTAGTCTAGACTAGAGCATGCTTTTTATCGTCTGATCAAGAAAACAATCAGGGATTCATTTTTATTGAAATAAAAATGGGTGGGAGTGAGAGGATGGAGTGTTATTGTGTATATAATTGTAATAGCAGGGTGGCCATACTACTGTTTTTAGATATTTGACCAAAATATCAATATTATTTCCCTCTCTATTTGGTAACAGACTCTGAGTGTTACCTGCTGTGTTTTAATGACTTCAAGTAAGACTTGCTTAAAACTCTCCCAAACAGAAGGCATACTATTTTTATTTCTTTCAATTAATTAATTAATTAATTTTCAGTTTTCTACAATCACTCCCATATATCTTAGATTTTTCCCCCTCCCTCTGAACTTTCCACCACCCTCCCCAGTCCCTCCTCAAGACGGCATGCAATCTTATATAGGTTCTACACATACATTCTTATTAAATACATTTTCACCCTAGTCATGTTGCATAGAAGAATAAAAATGAATGGGAAAAACAATGAAAACAAAGTAAAACACAAGAGAAAATGGTCTGCTTCATTCTGCAATCCAATTCTGTAGTTCTTTCTCTGGATGTGGAAGGCATTTTGCCTCAAGGATCCACTGGGAATTTTTTCAAGTCCCTGCATTGCCGTGAAGGCCTAAGTCTACCAGTAAAATTCCTCTCACACTGTGGTTGTTACTATGTACAAAGTTCTCCAGGTTCTGCTCCTTTCACTCAGCATCAGTTCATATAAATCTTTCCAGGCCTCTCTGAAGTCTTCCTTTTCATCATTTCTTAGGCACAATAGTATTCCTTTACATTCATACACCACAACTTGTTCAGTCTTTCCCTAATTGATAAGCATCCCTCAATTTCCAGTTCTTGGACACCACAAAGAGAGCTGTTATAAATATATTTTGTACATGTGGGACCCTTTCCTATTTTTATGATCTCTTTAGGATACAGTCCTAGAAGTGATATTGCTGGGTCAAAGGGTATGCACATTTTTGTAGCCTTTGGGTATAGTTTCAAATTGCTTTCCAGAATGATTGGATCAGCTCACAGCTCCACCAAAAATGAATTAGTGTTCCAACTCTCTCATGTCTTCTCCAACATTTATCATCTTCCTGTTTTGTCATGTTAGGGTATCTGATAAGTGGGATGTGGTACCTCAGAGTTGTTTTGATTTGCATCTCTCTAATCATAGTGATTTAGAGCATTTTTTTCATATAACTATAGATACCTTTACTTTCTTCCTCTGGAAACTGCCTGTTCATATCCTTTGACCATTCATCAATTGGGGAACAGCTTTTATTTTTGTAATTTGACTTAGTTCTCTATATATTTTCAGGATGACTGGTGATAATGGACATCCTTGTTCACCCCCAATCTTATTGGAAAAGCTTCCAGCTTATCCTCATTACATATAATGCTTGCTGATGGTTTTAGATAGATACTGCTTATTATTTTATGGAAGGCTACATTTTCACCCTAGTCATGTTGCATAGAAGTTGTTTTCAATAGGAATGGGTGTTATATTTTGTTAACAGCTTTTTTCTGCATCTATTGGGATAATCATATGATTCCTGTTAATTTTTTTGTTCATATGATCAATGATGCTGACAGTTTTTGTAATATTGAACCAACCCTTAATTCCTGGTATAAATTCTAACTGATCATAATGTATTATTCTCACAATAAGTTGCCGTATTCCTTTCGCTAATATCTTGTATAAAATTTTTGCAAAAGAAATTGTTCTGTAGTTTTATTTCTCCATTTTAGCTCTTCCTGTTTTAGGTATCAGAACCATATTTGTATCATAAATGAATTTGGTAGGACTTCTTCACCAATTTTCCCAAGTAGTCTATATAGTATTAGAATTAACTGTTCTTTAAATGTTTGATGTGTGTTCGTCCTTCCTTGCCAAAGAAGACCATGCCATCAGAGAAATAATAACATGACTTGCACTTGACTTTGTTTTGAATGAGGGGGGGCTGTGAAGGTCACCAGACTCACTTCTCCTCCAGAGCTATCTGAATTCAGTGACCAGATATTCATCAGGATCACTGGAGATGACCCAGGATGAGGCAATTAGGGTTAAGTGACTTGCCCAAGGTCACACAGCTAGTGAGTGTCAAGTGTCTGAGGTGAGATTTGAACTCAGGTCCTCCTGACTCCTGCACTGATGCTCTATCCACTGCATCACCTAGCTTCCCCAAATGTTTGATAGAATTCACTTTTAAATACATTGGACCATGGAGATATTTTCCTAGGGAGTTCATTGATGGCTTGGGCAATTTTTTTTCTGTGATGGGGTTAAGTATTCAATTTTTTCTTGCTTGGGCAACTTTTTTTCTGTGATGGGGTTAAGTATTCAATTTTTTCTTGTGTTAATCTCAGCAATTTATATTTCTCTAAATATTCATTAATCTCATTTACATTGTCACATTTATGGGCATACAGTTGGGCAAAGTAATTTCTAATTATTGTTTTAATTTCCTCCTCATTGGAGGTAAGTTCACCCTTTTCATTTTTGATATTGGTAATTTGATTTTCTTCTTTCTTTTTTTAATCAAATTGACCAAAAGTTTATCAATTTTATTGTTTTTTCATAAAAAACAACTCTTAGTTTTATTTATTAGTTCAATAGTTTTCTTAATTTCAATTTTATTAATATCTACTTTGTTTTTAGTATTTGTAAGTTGGTATTTATTTAAGGATTTTCAATTTGTTCTTTTTCTAGCTTTTTTCAGCTATGGGCCCAATTCATTGATCTTCTCTTTTTCTATTTTGTTTATTTAGGCATTCAAAGATATAAAACTTCCCCTAAGAACTCCTTTTGCCATATCCCATAACTTTTAGTAACTTGTCTCGTTACTGTCATTCTCTTGAATGAAGTTGTTCATTGTTTCTATCACTTGTTTAACCCACTCATTCTTCAAGAGTGGATTATTTAGCTTCCATTTTTTTTGGTTTGTCTTTCCATGGTCTTTTATTACATATAATTTTTATTGCATTATGATCTGAGAAGGTTGCATTGACTATCTTTAACTATCTTACTGGATTGTGAGGTTTTTATACCCTAGTACATAGTCAAATTTTGTATATGTGCCATGTACCTCTGGAAAAAAAGTATATTCCTTTCTATCCCCAATGAATTTTCTCCAGAGATCTATCATATCTACCTTATCCAGAGTTTTATTCACATCCTTAACTTCTCCCTTGTTTATTTTGAGGTTAGATTTATCAAGCTCAGAGACAGGGAGGATGAGGTCCCCCACTAGTATAGTTTTGCTGTCTATTTCCTCCCTTAACATCTCCTCTAAGAATTTGGATGCTATACCACTTGAAGCATATGTGTTTAGTAGTGATATTGCTTCATTGTCTATGGTGCCATTTAGCAGGATATAGTTTCCTTCCTTATCTCTTTTTTCAGATCTATTTCTGCTTTTACTTTGTCTGAGATTAGGATTGTTACCCCTGCTTTTTTATTTTTATATCAGCTGAAGCACAAAATATTCTCCTCCAACCTTTTACCTTTATCTTGTGTGTATCCCCCATTGCAAATGTGTTTCTTGTAAACAATATATTATTGATTTATGGTTTTTAATCCATTCTGCTATTCACCTCCATTTTATGGGAGAATTCATTCCATTCACATTCACAGTTACAATTATTATCTGTGTCTTTCCTTCCATCCTTTCTTTCATTCATGCTTTTAGTTCTCCCTTCTCTCTTCCCCTCCACAATACAGTTTTAATTTTTGGCCACCGCCTCCTTCAGTCTTCCCTCCCTTCTTTCAGCCCCCCTCCCTTTTACTCCTCTTTTCCCTTACTATTTCTTCCCTCCCTTTTAGCCTCCCCTCTGTTTTCTTTCCCCTTTCCCCTACTATTGCCTATAGAAGTAGTTAGATGTCTATACTTGACTGAGTTTGTTGTTCCCTCCTTGAACCAAATAAGATGAAAGTAAGTCTCAAACAATGTTCATCTCCCTCTCCTCTTTCCTCTGCTGTAATATGTTTTTGTGCCTCTTCATGTGATATAATTTACCTTTTTATGTCTCCTCCTTTTCATGACTTCCATTACAATCCCTTCAAACCCTTAAATCACATTTTATCATCACATCATTTAATTAATACCCACACCCTCTATGTATATCCCTTTCATATATTGTAATAAATACACAATTTTCAAGATTAAGAAGTATCATCTTTCCTTATAGGGATGAAAATATTTTGCCCATATTGAATTACAAGTTGTTTTTTTTCCCGTTTACTTTTTTATAACTCTCTTCAGATTTGTGTTTGAAGTTCAGATTTTCTATTGAGCTCTGACCTTTTCATCAGGAAATTCTGGAAATCTCTTATTTCATTGAATGTCTATCTCATTGCCCGTAATCTTATGCTCAATTTTGCTGAGCAAATTGATCCTCGGTTATAGTCCCAGCTCCTTTGCCTCACAGAATATCAAATTTCAATCCCTTTGATCTCCTAAAGTAGAAGCTGCAAGATCCTGTGTGATCTTGACTGTAGCTTCTCAATATTTGAATTGCTTCTTTCTGGCTACCTGCAGTATCTTCTCCTTCACTTGATAGTTCTGGAATTTGCCAATGATGTTCCTAGGTATTTTCAGTTTGGATCCTCTTCATGAGGTGAATGGTGGATTCTTTTGATGGCTATTTTGCCCTCTGGATTGAGGACCTCTGTGCAGTTTTTCTTGATGATTTCTTGGAAGATATTGCCCAGGTTCTTTCTTTCATCATGGCTTTCTGGTAGGCCAATAATTCTTAGATTTTCTGTCCTGGATCTATTTTCCAGGTCAGTTGTTTTTCCAATGAGATAGTTTATATTTTATTCTGTCTTTCATTCTTTAGATTCTGTTTGACTGATTCTTGATATCTCATAGAGTCATTAGCTTCTACTTGCCCAATTCTAATTTTTATCAAATTATTTTCTTCAGTTAACTTTTGCCTCCTTTTCCATTTGTCCAATTGTTCCTTTTGCAAAGTTATTTACTCTAGTTAGTTTTTGTACTTCCTTTTCCATTTGTCCAGTTTTCCCAGTTAGGTTTTGTACTTCATTTTCTATTAGTCCAATTTTCCTTTTAAATTCTTCCATGATTTTTTTCATATTTTTAAAATCATTGACCAGTTTTTCTTCTAATTCCCTAATTTGGCTTTTAAAATACTTCTTTAGCTTTTCCAAGAATGCTCTTTGAGCTTGAGAGCAGTTTATATGCCCTTTTCAAGTTTCAGATGGGAGTAACAGTCTCAATGCTGACTACTTTGATATTTGTCTCTTGGTCCTTGTCCCCATAGAAAGATTCTGTGGTCTTATCTTTTCCACTTTGCTTGTTTCTCATGATGATCACCCTTTTCCTGACTTTTAAAGTGGACCTCTGCTTCTGTGGCACAGGGGGTTCTGTTCCATGGTTCTTCTTCTTAGAACTTGAGGCTTTCATATTGTAGCCTCTGGTTCTTTCAGCTAGAATGCTGTAGTTTACCTGGTATTGAGCTGGTCAGTGTGCCAAAGCAGAGGCCAGGTGAAATCTTTTTGAGTTTCCTTGGAGCTACCCTGGAGTTAGCTGTGTTAAGTCAGGGAGGGGTGGTCTGTCTACAGGAGCTCTCCTCTCCTGAGCACAGGCAAGTTCAATGGTCAGTGATTCCTGTTTGCACTAGTGGCTTCCCTATTCCCCTGGCTGTGGTGAGACATGCCTGGAGTCCTGGTGTTGATGACTATGGGGTTCTACCCCCCTGGGGCTCTGGATCTCCTCCCAATTCACTGATGTGGTATTCTCTTGGACAGCTCTGTTCCTGCACTGGTCCCCTTCAGTCATAGCAAGAAGGACCCCTCTTCAGGATTTTCCTAGTCTCACAGGGTAAGAGATTGTTTACACCTTCAGGGGATCCCATTGTTCCAGGATTTTTTTCTGGGGAAATATTCTATGGGTTTTTCAAGGTCAACAAAGGGAGGGGTAGAGCATTTACCAATCACTCCATCATCTTGGATCCCAATAGTTTGAGTAAGTGACTTATAGACATTTAGTCTGTGGGCTGATAGTCTCAGAAGCAGCTGCTGCAGTTACCTGGGGTTCTGTGGTTCTCTCTCACTCAGTTCCACTGGACTCCCATCCTGGACTGATATGTTTGAGATTCCACAGTGCATCTGCTGCTTCAGACTGACCGGAATTTCCTGCTTGGCTTTGCTATGGTGGGGTCTGTGCTGGTACCACCTGTGCACTGTGTGCTCCTCCAGTCTCATTCAACAGATCCCTCCTATGGACCTTCCAGTCTGTCCTGGGTTGGAAATCTGCCATACTGTATCTCTATTAGATTCTGCCACTCTAAAATTTATTCAGATTCTCTTTTTAGAGGTACCTGAAGGAGTTTGTCTTAGAGCTTAGGTGAGTAGTTGCTTTCATTCAGCCATCTTGTATCTGCCCCCAAGTCATACTATTTTTAAAGTCATCCTGGGAATAAAATTCCACAGCCTCTCTCAATCATATAGTCTACAATTTGTACTACTTTCACTCTTAGGAAATTTTTTTTCACTTTCTTTAAAAAAATGACCTTTAAACTAAATAAGATTTTCATATATGAACTGTCTCTGCTCTCCTCCTCATTCTATACATTGATCATCCTAGAATCTCTTTCTGAGGTTATAGTTAGTAAATAAACATTTCTTCATTTCCTACAGTGTGATAGGCACTGTGTTAAGCACTGGGGATAGAAAGAAAGGTAAAAGACAAATACCTGCCCTAAAGGAGCTCACAATCTAACGTGTGAAGACAACACATAAAAAGAAGCTGAAAAGAGGAGAAAGGGGAAGAATTCATAGCAGGGGTTAAGGTGTACAGAGAAGGGGGCAGAATTCTGAGATGATTTTTTATTCTCCTTAAATGGAGTTTCTGGGAGGAGCTCTCCACTGTCCACCCTCTACCTTTTTTCACCTTCTACTATAAGGTTAAAACAATTCAAGTATTCAGTGTAATCTCTGTTTAGTTACTATAAAAGTCATTAAGAAGCACTAATCTAGATATACATACACTAATTTAATCACAAAAGCAAGTATAAATTCTTGTAGTTCTCTATGTAAAGCCTTTCAATTTCATAGACATTTAGTGACACAAGAGATTGGTGGGGGAGGATGCGCAGGAAAGTGGAGAGACACAAAGATAAACTAACATAACAGAAGATATAATATATAGACAGCTAGTTACAACAACAATATAGAATAATATAGGATAAATGCATTAAAGATAGGCAAAACAAAAGGCAGTGAGAAGTGTGAGGGGAGAAAGATGATCAGTTCCTGATCAATAGTGCTTCACAGAGGAATGAAGGAAACACCAATTTGGGAAGCACCCGATATGTGCCAGACACTCAGTCAAGTCCAGAAGTACTGACCCATTTAATCCTCACAACAACCTGGTGAAGCAGGTGATATTATTAACCTCATTTTGCAGTTGAGGACACTGAGGCAGCAGAGTCCAAAAGTCTGAGCTTTTCTGGGATTGCACAGTGTTTAAGGTTAGATTTGAACTCAGGTAACTCTGACTTCAGGCCTCTTCTCTAGCCACTGCATCCTGTAATTGCCTCTAGGTGGAAGAAGAATACAATTTGGGCTTTAAAAGATACATAGGCATTCAGTAGCAGAATAGGGGAGAGGGAAGAATGTCATTGTTCCTAAGAATGCTACAGAAAGAACCAAACTTTCTCCCTCATAGGTGTAAATTTCCCTTGTCCTATGTCCTGAATTGCTTGACTCTAGCAACCCATAGCTCTTTCATCTTGCAAGATTGGGAAAAGGTAGCATTAATGGTATTATTATAAGTCTGAAGGGCCATATAGATCCCCAGAAAGGTGGAAGGAAGACAGAAAAGGGAAACTTCGGTCAGGTTAAATGAAACCTGTTCTAAAACCAACATTTTGTCAACCTGAGTACTTATACAGGAGCTGAGAGTTCTTATTTGGACAGACCTAGATGTGAGTCAGATTCTGATATTCTAGCAGAAAGCTAGGATAGAGTAATAATTAGTAAGATGTTTACAAGATTCATCCCAATACAAGAAAGTCTAGAACTTCAATAATGGTCTATAGGTTACGCAGGTATAGGAAAAAACATGAAGCAAGGTACAAAACAGAAATTACAATTTTGGTTTTAGTGCAATTTTTAAATCTGCAAATAACTATTTCAGAGAAGACTGAAAATAGTATAATTTTATTTGAAAAATAAAACATGTGGAAAGCACTAATGTGAGATAAGGCTAGAAAAGAAGGATCATATGATCATAGATATAGAGCTGGATGGAAAGGACCTGAGATTATTTAATCCAATCCCATTATTTTACAGGTGAGGAAATGGAGGCCCTGAGCGGTTAAGATTTTTAATGGTAGTAGCTAGTAGTAGAGCTGGAAATAAAACCCAGGTCCTCTAACTTCAAGTGCAATGTTCTTTCAAACCACTGATGCTTCCTCATAATGAGTAATGCCAGATTACACAGGGAACGTGTAATCTGTTAAAAGAATTTGAGCTTTATTTGGTACAAAATAGGGAGCAATGAGAAGATTTTTGAGTAGAAGATTGACAAAAGAAGATTAACAAAATCAAAGCATAAGGAAAATTAGTCTAGAGAAGGTCCAAAGAACTTATTATAGGGAGGAGATGAGCAGAGAAAGAAGAGTCACCGCCATCATTAACGCAGGCAGTAGTCAGGGCATCATTTGCCTGATCCATGGCAGAGACAGTAAGGGATGGGGGTAAAAGATATTAAGGGAACTTGATAACTAACTGCAGAGGTGAAGTGAGGTAGAGAAAAATGTCAAAGATAACACCAAGGGTTTGAACATAAGGCTGAATGAATGTCGATGTCTCAGACAGAGAAGTCAGAAGGAGAAGCAGGTGTGGAGGGAAAGACTATGAGTTTGTTTTGTGATATGCTGATTTTTGAGATGCTGGTGGAACATCTAGATGGAGATATCCTATAGCCAGTTGGAGAATCAAGTCTGGAGAGTGAAAGAAAAGACAGGGCTAGAGATGTCACAAGCTTGACTCTTTAGATATCCTGCTTGCAAAGCACTAGTGCAAACTGATAAAATTTAAGCTTTAATAACAGGCTTTCAGCACCAGTTTCCTTCATGGTTACCTCAAAATATGGAGGCACCATGAATGATAAAACAGTGCTGACTTATCGGCGCCAAAGTAAAGGTTTTACTATAAGTAGGTGTTCAGGAGATGGAAAACAGTAGAATTTGACTTGAAAAATAAAGCACATGAAAGACTGATACGAGATGACTGGAAAAAAATGGATCTTGTGATCATCCTTCTTGGGAAGCTCTGTCCTTATCTGGAAGATTAAACACTGCTTCTTCTTATATTTCATTTCAGTTTTCATACATATATGTATATATATATATATATATATAAAATGCCTAATTATACAATAATTCAATTTTTATTTACTTTAGTTAGAACAACTTTTTGAGACATACAAGAGCTTTGCATTTCATCAAATTCTAATGTTGAGAATAAAGACTGTCTCCTCTGGTGTAGCCTGGTCACATATGATTTGTGACAGTGCCAGGGGCATGTAATAAAATGAACTACACATATGATAATGGTAGTTTTTTGAATACACGAAGCATTGAAGTAAAATGTATTTATAAAACTGGGGAGCTGGACTAAACTACATCTAAAGTAACTTCCTGTTCCAATTTTATAATCCTAAGTGAGTAACAATGATCTGGAGAAAAGAGCCTGGAAGTACAATCCTATCTAAATTAATTATCTCAATTATAAGACACTGTAGACATACGAACAACTCAAGATATCAACTGTTAAGTATACACTTTCTAGCTTCCAGAGGTTCTGTCCTTTAGTAATCAGAGAAAAGCTTCTCCGTAAAAGCACATATTTTCCAAGCCTGCTGTTCAACTATAAATAAACTGTTTAAAATCAGACTGGAAAGGGATATTTAAAATTTTATCAGTACACACTATCGCCCAATCTCACAACTAAATTAAATGGCATTCTGTATTGTATACTCATAAATATGACTATATGAATTATAGTATAAAGTTGTAAAATTTATGACATTAAAATTAATAATAATTAAATATTTTTAAAAACGGTCCTTAAAGGTCTACTAAACCAATAATAGAACCATAATAAACTATATACTTACTGTAAGTTTAAATGAAAATTTTTCATTATTTTGATTTCGACATGAATTTTTTACTGCCATGATATAAACTTTCAGATAATTTTCTTTAAGTAATGCCAAGAAATTATGTTTTTAAAAACAAAGGATGACTTTCCAATCTCAGGCTTGTTTTATTCTTTTTATTTCCTTTTATAATCACAACTACATCTGTGACTTTATCAGTACGCTTAACAAAATTCCACCATTTTGCACCAATGAATCAGATAGTCAGAAGATCTAACTCCAAACCCCAGCCTAGTATTTACCCATGTGACTTTAGCTAAGTCAGTCACTCTGGGTCTCAGTGTCTCTTCTGTAAAATGGAGTTGGATTAAATGACCTTTAACGTCCTATCCAGTTCCAGAGCTATGACTTTATGTTCTTAGTCAATTCATACGAGAGAAATAAACCTTCACAGACTTATTTTGCACAGTCAATTAAAAATAAAACACATTTTGTTATCTGTTCTGAAAAGACAAACCCATCTGAGGGATTTACAAAGCCACATACCTTTATGTTCCTTATAGTGCAGTTGGAAAAAAAAAAAACACTAGCAATGAAGGCAGCACCAGACAGGCATTTCCAACTACACTACCTTATTTGTTTCTCAATGTGCCTATGTCATCTATCCATATCCACATGTCAAGAACAAGAATGGAGCAGGAAGCACTGTAGCACTGGCCCCAAATGATAACAACCGAACCAGGCCATTTTGGCTATCTCCTTACAGAATGGAGAATAAAGTAGTTAGCCAGAACCCCTCACCTTCCATAAAGTCCAAATACATCAGTTTTAAGAAAATACCCTACTATTAACATACCATTTTTCAGATGACATATGACTTCCTTTACACTTTGCCAGCTATTTGTCAGGGACAAGCTGAAACTCGGGCTTTCTTTGTGCTCCAAACAATTTAAAGAGTTTTGGTTTTGTTTTTATAACTGTGACACTTTGATGGTTCTAAGATCTCACTGGGTAGCCACTCCTTTCATCATTGAAGACCACAACTCCTCCAATCTGCAGCCTACTCACACCCACAGTAAGTCTTTCCACTATCTTTTGAGTCACCTGCAATTTTTATTATTCCGAGACAATGTGTTTCTGTAATTCAAAGCCATCTAACAATATCTGAAGCATACCAGCTACAGCTGTTACAGTGTTCCAAATTGTACCCAAATCTATTAAATATAATGAGTATTGCAGACCCCTATTTCAGGGCATGATGGGTAGAGTGCTGAACTTGGCATCAGGAATTCTTAGTTCAAATCCTGCCTCTGACACAAACTATTCCTTTTTAGGCAAGACACTTGACACTTGACCTCTTGGGGCCTCAGTTCTTCACCCATAAAATAATGCCCATTAAGCTTCCCCTTTTCTCTCTAAATCTATGAGCTTATTGTCTTACTATTCTTCTTCCTTATGTACAGGTATAAAATGACCAATTTAAATAAATCTATTACATATGAATGAAATATCCATTGCATTGAATGGATGAAACTTGGGAACAGCAATAGGAATTCCCCTTCCTTTCCAATTAATTTAAATTTGACAACTATTTAGCAAGCACATATAATGTATAAATCATTTTGCTGGGTCATAGATTAAAAAAATGAAAAAATGACCCAGACTCTGAACTCAAGTGCGTAAAATTGAATGTGGTAAGGTACCCTGACACATAAATAATCATAATAGAAGGTAAAAAGTTCCAAAATGCTATAAGAAATTTTGAAGCGCTTAGCTGGGAGGAACAGAGATGGATCCAAGAAGACTTCCTTTAGAAGAGAAAGGGAGAGGATCATGAAGAATGATATTAGGGCAACACAAACAAGGAACTTTGAAGAAAGAAAGCCATCGATAAATTTATTATTTTTATGCATCTCTTTGTTCTTAGATTTCCAAAATTTCTCTAGTACCCTCTTTTGTCTTTCCTCCTGTTAATGTCATATATCAAAGAATATTTTTTTAAAGCAAAAAAGAGGAAGAGAAAAATCAGTACAATCCATCAACACTGTCAACAAATTGATGATAAAAAGAGAGATTGGTTGAGAGTAAAGGCTAACTGATAGAGTCTGTGTGCTCCATTGGTATACTTCAGATGTCGGGAGCATCGCGATGTTCCCTTCGCCTTCTGCAGCTAGGTGGATCTTCTGCAGTCAACTTGCCTGAAGAATGACCCAGGGCAAGCCATTTATCTGCTCTATACCTTAGTTTCTTTATCTATAAAATGATTGAACCAGAAAGCCTCTAAGTTTCCTTTCACCTCTAAATCTGTGATCTTATAATTTTATGATTATTTTATGATAATTGTGTGGTTATCGAATAGTACTGCACATATGTGCTTGTGCCAAAGCCCCAGTGGTAGAAGGCAAGGCTTGGGAGGGCAAGGGCCATACCTTTTTTTTCTCTCAGAGCCCAGAATAGTGTTCTCATGTAAACAAGCTCTCAGTAAATGGTTTGTGAGAGTACTGTAAACACGTGGGATTTACCCTGTTGTCCTGATTCATAATATTACACTTCTAAAATTATAGACTCCTCTAACCCAGGGATTCTTAATGGTTTTTGTCTGTCTGGTGAAGACTACGGACTACTTCTCAGAATATTTTTTTTAATTCACAATTGAAGGAAATGCAAATTTTCAATTATAGATTAATTAAAATTAAGGTGTATTATTCCCACCCAAGCTCATAGATTCCCTGAAATCAGTCACAGCTGATCACAGCTGAAGAACTTCTGCTCCCAGTTAGTCAGGCTATAAGCATTAAGTGACTACTACATTCCAGACTCTGTACTAACGGCTGGTGACTGATCCAAAGAGAGGCAAAAACAGTCCTTGCCCTCACAGAGCTCATGATCTAAGAAAGGAGACAACATGCAAATAACTATGCATATAAAAGACATACACAGTGCAAATAGGATGTAATCTTAGAGGTAAGATTCTAAAAATGGGGGAGGGGAGAGGAAGAAGAATTGGAATGAGAGAACTGGTAAGGCCCCTTGCAGAAGAAGGTATCTGAGCCAAGTCTCAAGGAAGCCAGGAAAGTCAAGAAGTGAAGATGAAGAGGGCAGGCATCACAAGTATAGAGGGCAGCCACTGAAAAAGCATGGAGCTGAGGGATGAAATTGGATTAGAAAAAAAACATACACATCAAAATGCCAATGAAAATTCAATTCCTAAAAAGGATCATGAATATAGAGCTGGAATAGACCTCAGAGTCCATCTATTCCAACCCTTTTGACTTGTAGTTGAGGAAAATATGTAGACTGAGGGAGCAAGGGAGTAGATAGAAGTTGTTTGTAGAGGCAGTACAAGGGTTAATGGAAAGGGATGGAGAAAACACTCATTGAAAGGAACTTAAGTCCCAGACAACCTTGTTGCCTAAAGCTGTATAGCAAGCAGAATCTCCAGGGATCCTTTAAGAGAACTAGTATGATATATCCCCCTGGAGCATAACTATGTGCCCCATGAGGGCTCTAAAGAGCTTTCTTCATATTCAATTTCAACAGCTACCCAGCCTTAATCCTACCATTACTACTCCCTCAATTAAATTCAATGTCTCTTCTGACCACTAGGTACTCCCAAATTCAACTGACCCAACCCAAGCCCAGAAGATCCACTTACTGCCCTCTCAAACTAACTTTTCCCTGACCCTAAATTCGAAGTATAAGTGATTATCACACCAAATCCCAGCCAGCCCCCTGATCCTCACCTCTCTCCAAATGTAACCTAAGCACTAAACTAGGATTTATAGAACCATCTCACTCCTTTTCAAGTTCAATCTATCTTCAGCCTATCCTGCATCCATAGTCTCCCTAACTCCCAATTCAACTTCTTTGCCCACTCATCTGGATGCTGCTCAACAAGCTGACCTGTACATCATCTAATACTGTCAGACCATAGATTCTTTCTCGTTACCCACAATTTCCATCTACTCCATATCCCCCCATCCCAAATTTACAGGCCATTTATAGCCTTTCCACTGGAGTCATTACAGTTAGTTATTCTTTCCTATCCTCAATCCAAATTTAAACTACTTCCAGAGTTACTCCAAGCATAAAGGCCCCCCTTAAGGCTCCTTTCTCCCCAATTGAAACTGACCCTGACCCTTTAGGACTAATAATGTCCCCACAAGTTCAACCTGATCTCTTTCTTACAACCCTTCCCCCTCTTCTATTCTTCCTCTCCTCATTCTTCCTCCCCTTTCTAAATAAATGTTATAAGTCAAAGGAAATTAAACAAACAACTTATAGAACATTGAAGCCTGTGGTTTCCTAAGAGAACATGGAACCACAACAGACAGTTCCAGATTGATTCATAAGAGAGAAGTTAGAAGAGAACAAATAACAGAATTCATGACCCACAAGGCTGAAATAGTAAACATAATAGGAAAAAAAGCCCTAAAAAGAGTATCTAAAAAAGAAAAAAAAAGGAAAAGACAAAAGAACATATAATGGTTTGGAAATACAAATAAACTAAAGAGAAAGACAATCTAAAGGAAGAGGAGTAAAAGGAAGTAACAAGAAAAAAGCATGTGATTTCCGTATAAACAATAGTCATTTATGTCAAAGACAGAAAATATAGAGACAATTTAAGGAACGCATGTTTCCCATAAAAACATAACAAATCAAAAACAAAACAAAAAAATTAAAACCACAATTCAGAAAATACTAAAAGAACAATGCTCAGAACTTCTCAATAAAAAAAGCAGAACATCAATTGAAAGAATTCATATATCACCTTCATATGAAAAGAAAAAGAAAAAACTATGCTTCCAACTTTAATACACATAGTGATCAAATTGAACACTTCCAGTGAAAATCAACAAATCCTGTAAGTAGCTGGAAGACTTGCCATATATAAAAGAAAGAAAATCCAAATAGCATAAGAACACACCTTCTAGAAACCCCCGGAGGAAATGGAAAAATATATTGCATAAAGGAAAATAACTTTCAAGGCAACACAAAATGCCATACCCTATGAAAATTAAGCCTAGTTATCAGCAATAAATGTTGATGTTCAATAAAATAAAGGAGTTTGAAATATTCCTGTAAAATAACAAGAAGGACAAAAATGGCAGTTGTCAATGGACTATTTGACTTGCAAAATACCTAAATTAATAGATAAATATAAGAAAAATAAATAATACAGCTATGAAGGAAACAAATAGTAATGAAATTATCCCATCTCTAGAGACTGCTAAAAGGAAAAAAAAAGAAAGAGAAAGACATCTATTAGGTCAACAGTAAACAGCATGAACAACAGAGGAGTCACTAAGAGATTTCCTTTTAAAAAAGATAACAAGATGATAAAGATGAAAATGGAATTTAAAGAATGATGGTGGAGGAGTAGGCTTGAAACACAATGTACTTAAACTCCATAACTGCTCCTCTCCTTGCAGATGAATCAGGTGTTCTGTGGGATGAAACTGCCAAGTGGAAGAATACACAAAAGGGGAGAGAAAAGGTGGAGGAGAGAGAGAATGAGTGATATCCAACCTAATCAAGACCCTAAGAAAAAGCAAAAGGAAGATAATTTCTAGTCTCTCAGAAAGAAGAGGGTCTATTACAGAATTGGGACAATAGCAAAGGAAGGGATTAAAATGGTGGGTTGGGAAGAAATTGTCGAGTCTTAACCCATTCTGAATTGAGAGACGCACTGAAGAGCATTACAGTGGGAGAGGAGATGTCTTGTAATGAAAGGGACCACACAGTAGGTCTAATTTGCAGGGATTTGATGCTTACGAAGAATACTTCTTTGATAGTATTTTGCCTCCATTGACAAAATCCTGCTTCAAGGGAAAGAAAATCAGAGCCCATCCAGGTACCTGGAGCTGAAAAAAAATGGGAAGAGAAGGCTCTAAAGAGGAGATTAGAGAGCAAGTGGGAAAGATAGTGATTAAGAGGAAGGCAGGAGTTACAATTCAAACAAATGATTGGGAATATAGGTGTAGAAATAGAATGAATAATGAATTTATTAATCACCTTCATTTGCTTAAGCTCCCTTATTATCCAGGAGAGGACTTAATCATTTGGGAAACAGAATCGGCCAGTCAAGAGACAGAATGAGTAATACTCCTATAAACCATTCCCTAAAACCCAATCTTTAGCTCTGCAGACTCTGTTCCACTATTCTCTGCATGTGCATGTGCTGTACTCACCCAATAAATGCTTCTAGCTTTGCAGTTGAACTGTGCCTTCTTTCCCTTTGTTCAGGTAGACACCGTGCCTCTTAACTGCCAGTTAATCGCATGAAATTTTCTACCTTGGGCAATGTTTATCCTCATTATTTCTCTTACAAATGGATACTTGTAAGAGTGATGCACAACCATAAAAATGAATGGTGAGACAAGACTTGTAAGGCACTGACAGAAAAATAAGCTATCAGAGGATACTCAATAATACTTCCAAGTTTGAATTCCATAAGAGAAATACACAATGAACAAATAAGGAATAAATAAGTATACAGACCTAAATCAAAGAATAAAGTTTCTGAATTGACAGAAAGGGGAAAGAATTTATACGGAGAATGAGGTAAAAAATACTTTAAAAGGAAACAAAAAAACTAACAAAAATTAATGAGAATTAAGAGTTGAATTAACCACTTTATCTGGGTGAGTGGAATAAAGAGGAAAGAAGGGAAGAAAAATTGGGGGGGAGGAAGAAAAAGATATTAATAATTTAAATAAATCTCCAAAACTAGCCAAAGGATTGATAAAATGGAAGGAAGAAGAGAAAGAGGGTGGAGTTGGGTGATATTAGGAAGGTTAATGACCTTCTGAGTCTCATGAACAAAAAGATGGCTAACTGAACATTTTCTCTGACACTTATGACTTCTCAAACCTCTCCAAAATAACAATTATGAAGCAGAGATAAAAAGCTGTCTCCACAATCTAGGACTCCAAGAGCCCAAACTAAGTAAAAACTACAACAGAGAAGGTCAATAGACTCTAACCTCTAATGAAAGCTCACTCAATACTTCTACCTTCACCACCCATCATGTTCCTGGCCACACAAGCTGACCCATAAGGTTATAATAGAACTCACCTTTACACTTGACTCCTCTTCCTTCTCACAGGTCCAAGGAGATCCAAATTCAGAAATTTGCTCAGGCTGCTATAGCAGCCACCTCTCTCATGGTGCTACTGGGTAAGCGAAGTTAGGGACATAGGTGGGTCATTTGTGCATGAGGCTATCTGGCACTCTTCTAAGCCCAAGGGAAAGAGGCCAATATCAAGATGGGACCAATTCTGTCCCTCCTGAAGTTACTTGGGGCAGAGACCAAGGTTAGTAAACCTGGAGTTGCCCTGTATGGAAGGAAACTGAGAGGCTTTGAGATGCAAGAAACTCCAAAGAAACAAAAAAAGAGCAGTCAAAAGGTGAGCAATACAGGGGGAAAAAAGTAAAAAAAAAAAGCCAGAAATTATCAAAGATTTCAACAGGAAGAAAATGTAGATAATCTGTGCGTAAACAGATAAATAGAGAAGGAAGACATTAATAGCAGAAGGAATTATAGTCTCCAAATCAAGTAAAATAGTCCAAGCATCCATAAATAAATATTACAAGACAAAGAAAAATGATTCAACACATGATGAGTCAGAGAAACTTGTGAATTAGATAGAGTATGGAACACAGTACATTGTTCTTTAATGGTTTTAAAGAGAAATAAGAATTTTGAAAGCTGAATTTGTGACGTCCCCAGAAGAAATAATTGGCAGAAGTAGAAAAATTTTCATCTCCAGTGGCAAGTACCAACAAAGAAACAAAAGAGAGGACAGTTGATTAGGAATGCAAATACATAGACCTAAAAGACAAAACAAGAGAAACAATAACCAATTAAATTAAAAGAATGCATGATCTCCATGCAAGTGGAACATATTGATCTCAAAGACAGGATGCATTGAGACAATTTGAGAATTGTAGGTCATCCAGAAAAATATTTGTTCAGTCATTTCAGACTCTCTATGACCTTAATTGGGTTTCTTGGCAAAGATATTAGAGTGGTTTGCATTTCCTTCTCCAGCTCATTTTACATATAAGGAAACTGAGGCAGAGTTAAGTGACTTGCCCAGAGTCACACATGTAGTTCGTGTTTAAGGCCCAGTTTTAACTCAAGTTTTCCTGTCTCCAGCCCTACATTCTATCCATTGTGCCACTTGAACATTGTAAAGCAATTAAAAAAAGAACATTAAAAAATGTCCAGAACTTCTGAACATAGAAAATAAAGTGTCAATCTTAAGAATCCACATATTACCTCCAGGAAAAGAAACCTACAGGCTTCACACCAGAAGACATATAGTGGTTAAATTTAACAATTTCATTGAGAAATAACAAATTTTGCAAGTGGTTAGAAGGAAACTTCAAATATAAAAGAATTTTTAAAAAATACAAGATTAATCTACACCCAAAAGAAAACACAAGACAGAATGAAACACTATGTTCTAAAGAGCAAAGGAGTTCATTGAGCAGCCCAAGGTAACCTACTTTGCTAATCTGAGCCTAACCATAAATGGGGCAGAAAAAAAGGTGGATGCTTAGTGAAAAAGAATGTTTAAAAGATTCCTAGAAAGAAAACTAGCCCTAAAGGAATTATTTGCTTTTCAAACATCCCAGCCAAGAGAAATATAAGGATAAACAAATGCTCATTTCTCTCTATTTCTCATCTAGCTGCACCACTTTGGGCTTCTCTGACTTTTCCCCCCATTTCCCAGGAAACTTATTGGAAGAACCTCATCATCCTACAAGATCCCATTGGCCGTGGTACTCCACCTCTTCACCACCTTCTGTCCCTCTGACTTGAGGGAAGAGCCATGAACTCCAAAACCTTCATTTAAAGAGGGAGCCCAGCTCAGGACATCTCCTCTTGCCTCATCTGGCTTTGGGATTTTTTCATCATGCCCCTATATCAGGTACTTTCCTGAGTCCTACTTTTCTACTTCCTTTTGTGTGTTGTTTTCCCTCATTGGACTGTAAGCTTCTCAAGGTCAAGAACTTCCTTCTTTCCTTTCTTTTTATTTGTGTCGCCAGTGCTTGGTACAGTGCCTGACACATAGCAGATGTTTCACAAATAATATTCATTGATTGATCAACCAAAATAACAGCACCAAGGACAACAACAAAAGAGCAACAAAAGGACAATGAACAGATTTCTTTCTAAATGTAGATTATATTAGGTTGAAAGCAGAAGTTAAACAAGTGATGGTGGAGAAAGAGGACTGAAACATCATGGACTGAGCCTGATTACATCCTGTCTATAGGTGAATCATTGTTTTTTGTGGAACTAAATTATAAAATGGGAGAGTAGATAAAAAGGGAAAGGAAGAAAAAGATAGAGGGTAATTGTGATGTCCCCTAATCAAATCAAAGGCTAACAGTGAAAGGAAAATTTCTCTTGTAATCTCTCAGGAAAAGAAGAGACTTTGGGGAGGGGGGTAGGTGAGGAGGCAAAGGAAGGAGCTTTACAAAGGAGGGGGAGGGAAGAAGGGTATTTCAGTACTGGGAGGAGATACCAGTGGTAAATGCTCCTATAGGAGAAGAAAGATATTCCATAAAGGGAGATGAAGGCCTTATAATGGGTATTATGTGTAGGGATTTGATGCATACTGTCTCAAGAGAAGGGGAACCAGAGCTCCTAGAGGCAATTGATTCACAGAAGAATGGGAGGGAATGGACTCAGGAAAGATATTTTGAGGCAAATGAGGGGGGGATGACCAAGGGGAGGGTAAAAATCAATAATAAATTGTAATATCAGGGACAGTGGAAGATTCCTACCACAGCGTAATATCATCTCCACTACCTGGAGGATTTCGGATTTCTAAAAGTGAGGCAAAAATGGAAAAAGGAGCCATGGGACTATTAAGCAATATCAGAAACTATTTAGAAGAGGGAAAACAAAATAAGAGAGAGAGAAGAAGGAGGAGGAGGAGGAGGAGGAGGAGAAGAAGAAGAAGAAGAAGAAGAAGAAGAAGAAGAAGAAGAAGAAGAAGAAGAAGAAGAAATAACTAAATAAAAACAAGCAAGAAAAAGAAACTAACAAGTAAAACTCCAAAAACCAGTGGAGGTTAAAAACAACTGGGGGAGGCGGGGGAAGAGCTTGGAGATTCAACAGGAATAAGAGCACCTTAAAATAGATGAAGGAAAGTAACTCAGAAGAAACAGTACTGTACTTATAGTAGAAGAGGACAGGAATTCCAATTTGAAAAAGAATCTCAATATTAGAGAAAATGGAGGAAAATACAAACCTAAAACACATAACTTTAACTGAATGGATTAAATAATTTGAAAAAATTTAAAAGAGGCAGATTGGATAAGAAAAAAAATCCATACTCTGTTACTTACAAGAGATACATTTAAAAAAACAAAGTTATATACAGAATAAAAATGGGTGGGAGTGTCAGAAAAATGTACTATTAAGGAAAGAATCCAAAAAGCAAGAGTTTCAATTGTGCTTTATGATAACACAAAAAACAAATATTCAAAATGTAAAGAAGATAAACAAGGAATCTATGTTATGCTGAAAGGAACTATAGACCACAAACTAATATCAGCATTAAATTTAGATGCCTTTTAAAGAATATAAGTTTTTTTTAATATTGCTATTTAATGTGCCTCAGCATCTAAATACATGTTGAATACATAGACAGTAACACAATAGTGATAGGAGATTTCAATATCCCTTTCTCAGTTATGGTTAACCTTAACAGAAAGATAAAAGAGAAAATATGCAACTAAATATATTCCTGGAAAATAGAATTCTGATACCTATGTCATCTTCTATATGGGACAGCAAAAGAATATCTGTATTTCTCAGTACCATATGAAATGATTGACAAAATTGAAAATTTATGTTGACACAAATATTGCAAACAAATGTAAAAGAACAGAAACACAATATATTTTTTATAAACCATAATGCACTGACACAGTAGTCAGAAGTGATAAAAGGTCATTCTCAAGGTCTTTCTGAAGAACTCTGGTATTGATTATGAGACACAGGAGATTCTGATCCAGGATCATCCAACATGATGTGTTCATCTTTCATTGCTAAAGAAGACCAAGCCATCAGAGAAATGATGACATGACTTGCACTTGACTTTGTTTTTTGAGTGAGGGAGGGCTGTGCAGGTCACAGTCTCACTTCTCCTACAGAGCCATCTGAATCCAGTGACCAGATAGTCATCAGAGTGACTGGAGATGACCCAGGATGAGGCAATTGAGGTTAGATGACTTGCCCAAAGTCACACAGCTAGTGAGTGTCAAGTGTCTGAGATGAGATTTGAACTCAAATCCTCCTGATGCCTGTACTGATGCTCTATCCACTGTACCACCTAGCTGCCCCTTCCAACATGGAATGCCTGCATCAAAGAAGGCACTGTGCTGTATGAGCAAAGCAGAGTTGTGGTAGCTCAAAAGAAATGTGCAATTCACAAATTTAGAGACATTTCCTTTCCAAATAGTCATATGGACTATTTGTGCCTGACGTGTGGTAAAACCTGAGCTCATATTGGTATGATCAGTCACAGATGGATACACTGTACATTGACCCTGATAGCATGATGTCATTTTGGTCCTTCCAGCATGAAGGACAAGCAATTTAACATTTCATTGTTAATATTCCACTTAGGTCCAATTATTATTTTTATTGTATTATGGTCTGTAAAGGATTGTGTTAACTATTTCGGCCCTTTTATATTTATTTGCAATATCTGTGCCCTAGTATATATTTAATTTCATTAAAAGTTTCATGAGGTAATGAGAAAAATGTGTGTACATATACATGTATACACATCTATTTTTTTCTTTTGCTGTGCCATTTAGAAGATGCCGTAAGTATTTAGTTTCTCCAGGAATTTGTTCAGTTGCATAGTTTCCCTTTTGCTTATCTTTCTGTTAGAGTTATCCAAAACTGAGAGAGGGATACTGAAGGCACCTATCATTATTGTATTAGTGTCCATGTCTTCTTGTATATTATATGACTTTTCCTTTATGAATTTGGATACTAAGGCATATAAAGTGTGTAAGTTTACTACTGACATTGGTTTGTTGTCTATGGTTTCTTTCAGCATAGTAATTTCACTGTTGATCTTTTCTTATTTTTTGCTTTGTCAGATAGCATGATTGTAACTCCTACTGTTTTGGATTCACTTAATAAGTCATAATTTTTTCCCTATCTCTTCAGTTTTAATTTGGCATTTTTTGCTTTTTAAATGTATTTTTATAAGCAACAGATTGTAGGTTTTTGTTTTCTTATCCAATTTGCCACTTTTTCATTTGATTAGATTGTTTAATTCATTCACATATAAAGTAGGGAGTTAGGTTTATATTTTCCTGCACCTGTCTCTAACATTGGGTTTTTTTCAAGGTATGATTTTAGTCCCTTTTCTACTAAGGAACATACCAATATGTTCCTTCAGTTACTTTATTTTTCTTAAAGAAGATTTGTTCTTCCTGACTCTCTTCCCCTCATACTTGATCCCATCCTCTTGTTTGTTACTCCTTTCCATTTGGAAGTAGTAAGTTCCTTTTTCTCCTCTGCTTTAATTATATTGAATATGTATCTGTATATGAAATATACATATATATTTTATATATAATTCTTCTCCCCCATTTTTCCCTCTCAAGGGATTCCTCTTTCTTCTCTTCCCCTTTGACTAGTCTTGTTCACTAGATTGCTGCTGTTTTTTATTTCATTTTCTATGCCCCTTCCAAAAAGGATATATCTCATTCTTTTCATTATTCACCCTCTCTTTCTGTCTGCTGAGACTCTCCTTATCTGATTCCTGATTCCCTAGAACTATCTGGTCTCTCTCCTTCCTCTGTATTCCTTATCAAAACCTTCAAAGTATCCAATCTAGACTCCTCCCTCTAGGGAAGTGATTTCTGCCACTGCCTTGTAGAGCTTGCCTCATGGATTCTCCTTTTCAATGGTTCTTCACTCCCATAACAATGAAATTATTGCAGATGTCAGAGAGTACAATGCCCCATATTAGGGCACTTTCACCATGATGTCCCTGATCATGCAGTCCACCACTAATCTATACCCTCTTCTGATGATCATTTCCCCCACATTTATCTCAAAAGTTCCTCTCTGGGTTCATACTCTTTTGCTCCCCCAGGTGCCTGTTGCTCCCAAGAGTTCTAGTTCTCCCTCTCCCAAGGCAAGACAAATAGACATTTCAAGCACCAAATCTCTCAGGCCACACCCAGTGCAGGATTCCATCTTCTTTCACAAACCATCTATCTTCACTCATAGTAGCATTTATCAGTGAAATTTCCTCCTACCACCAAAGCAAGACCTGCTTCCTTAATCCCTTTTTTCAATCCTTATCCCCTCCTCCTCAACCACTTCTCTCTAGGCTCTTCTCTATCTAGATCACAAGGGCTACCTTCCCCTCATTGCTAGCCTTGATTTGACCTCAGCACACCTCCCATTCCTATCTATTCCCTTTCTACACGTCCTTTCATATGTCATTCCATGTTGTAATGTGTTGTTGTTGTTCAGTCATTTCAGCTGTCTTCCGTTTTCCGTGACCCCATTTGGGGGTTTCTTGGCAAAGACATTTGAGTGGTTTGCCACTTCCTTCTCGAGCTTATTTTGCAGATGAGAAACTGAGGGCAACAAGGTTAAATGACTTGGCCAGAGTCAGACAACTCAGGAAGAACTCAGGAAGATAAATCTTCCTGACTCCAAGCTCTACTTAAGAATATGCTGATTCTCCTGTAAGCAGATTGTCACCAGGTTCTGTCCAGAATACTCCAAGCCTACTGTTTCACTGTCACTTTCATCAGACTTCCACTTTCAACCCTCTTTGTGTATATTTAGAAAGAAGTCTTTTACTAGTCTCTCTGTCATCACTTTGTTACTGTTGCCGTTCTTGGATTATTCACTCCTCTTACATTTCTAGTATTTAGAATGCTTGAGAAGAAAATAATCTCTTCAGTTTTGGTTTTCTTTCTAAAAAATATTTCAAACATTTCTTTATTGTTAAACTCCATTGTTTTGCACTTTTGGTTAAGCTCAGATTTGCAAGGCAGGTCATGTCCGGCTGCATCATGCATTCTGTTACTTTTCAGAAAATATTCCGTTCTCTCCTACATTTTCTGCTGGGTGAAGAATAGCCTTTTCTTATTTAAATTTCTTTTCCTTTAGATTTGAAGGTCTTTCTCCTGATTGCCACATATCTCATTGTTTCTGAAATGAATTGTTTAATTTAACTACTACGTGTCTTGCAGTTTGCAGTTTGCAGTATTGGGTTTTTTTCTAGAGGTGATCTGTGAATACTTTCAGTTGGTATTTCATTTTCTATATTCAAAAGTTCTGGGCATTTCTTTTCTTAATGCATTATAGCATTAAGGATTTGGTTTTTTTTTTTTTTGGTCCTACCATGTTCTTCTTGGGGGCCTGTGCTCCTTAAGTTGTCTCTAATCATCCTGTCTTCAAATCAGTATGTTTTGCTTGCATAGTTATTTCTTTTTGCTTCTCCTAGATTGTTGTCCATTTTTATATGTTTTCATCTCCAATCTTTTGTTCTCTCTTTTGTTTCTTTGATTTGTCATTGCAGATTCCACTTTTTTTTTTTATTTTGCCCATTACTTTTTCTGTGCAGGACATAAATTCTACCTCAAAATTATCACTTCTCTTTTGAACCACTCAATAACATATTGTCGTGGTTCTGTGTTCTACTCACATTCTACAGGGTTCTCTATCTCATCAGGTGTGGGATTCGTTTTCTTTGTTTTGCTGTATTTATTCGCAGATGCCTGAATTGATTTGGTTTACTAGATCTAGAGGTCACATTTCATTCTTGCTATTTTCTCTCTTGACTTACCTACTTATATTAAAGGTCTTTGAATTTTCTTCCTTCTAAGATCTTTAGTAATTTCAGACTCCTCCCCTCCCTCCCGATTTTCCTCTATTCCCTTTCTGACTTTGTTTCCTCTGATGGTGGTTTCCTTGGGAACTGGATCTCAAAGTATTTCATCCCCCTACACTGAGCAGTTCATGGTTTGCCAGCCTAGATTTCTGCTCTTTTTGGATGGTCATAACCAACTCCAGCTGGATGCTATGCTCTTTCCTTCAAGCTTGGTGGAGGGCTGCATGGCTTCCTTTCCTTGCTACTCCTCTTCTCCTCACTTCCTATAACACATAGTGTCCCATCCTGATATCCTATCCTGTTCCGTTGTTTTTTTTTTAATTCATAGTTATCTGGGCCAACACCAACAGTTCAGAGAACTGCTAAACTGGTGCTATGGTCTTTACTACTCTGACACAGACACTTTAGAGCTTTGCAATGCTGGTACCCAGTCATGGTGGCTGTCTTTTGAAATCTGAATAAATATCCACAGTCTGGAAATAGAGTCTCCATAACACTAAAACGACCAGGATATGAGGATGAGTTTTGTTGTAAGCCTATGTCTGATCCTTGGAAAAATGGGGAAGTGGTGCTGAGTAAGCTTAGGGTTAGTGAGCACCAATTCTTGTGGGGTTTTTTTAACCTTCTTTTGAATTCTATGTGGTTTTGGTCATGGAGACAGCTGAAGTTACTTTATCTTTTATGACTAATTTCTATTTTGGAGAAGTTTTAGAGGTTGTGGGGATCAGAGAAAATATCTAGTCCTCCATTTTGTTGCTCATAGGATCTGAAAATCCAATACATTCTTTTTTCTTTTTGGGGGGGAAGGGGGTAGGGGGAGCTACCATTTTAAGTTGCTGATTAGTGTTGAACCTACAGTCAAGTAAAACCTCTATTGATCAGTAAATAAGAATTTGTTACATATTATATGCCACTCATTGTGCTAAACTTTCAAGATACAGGTATAAAAAGAGTTCAGATAAAGCTGAACATTTTCAGGGATCTAAACAGAAACATTCCAATATTAAGGGGAAGCCTAGAGATACAAAATTGATATTCCTCACTCTAGAAAGGGTAAGAGGCTTAAATACCTCAATAACCCATGATGAGGGTAGCAAGGAAATGTACTGGCTTCCAGGGCATAAACTATAATCATGCCTTTATCTTTAGCACTTATATGTATAAGATTTTTAAATGAACATTAGAGACAGAAAATAAGTCAATCAGTCTAAGATAATATGGGGTCACTTGTTAGATTTTTGAGTTGGGAGAATTTATCAGTTCAGATGAATCTTCTAACATCTGAGGAAGTCAAGCGAAGTTTTTGACTGTCCTAAGATAAGGGTTGTTGCCCTGAATAAAAAAACTGTGTAACACTACAGCTGAAGAATTCACGATACCGTCCAGCCAAGTTAGTGTCTGAAGAGACAAAAAGCAGCAGTCTACTCATCAAAGAGCAAGGGTGGGACCCCACTGGATCAACCTATCCAACAGAAAGCCATGTTCTGAGAAGACTCCATTGGCTAAGAAATGTGCCTGGCATCCTTTGTCCAAACAGCAGTACAGTCTGTTTGGCATTGTCAGGCAGTACTTTTTCAGCAGCAAAGAAACCCAATCCAGCAGCATCAGTCCGATTAGAAAGCCAGCACAATCACCAAGTGACCTGACTGAACTAACTCAGAAGTAGATTAGCTTGGCCAGCTGAGACAGTCAGATGAATAATAATGCAACTTGCATATCACTGAAACTATATCTTTCAGTGAAGGATCCTTCAGGAAGAAAAAAGACCTCTTAGCTCGGCTACCAAAATGGTCTATTACCTCATGGATAGGTGACCCACCCTCACTCTCATACCCCTTTCCTCTCCTCTCCCCTACACAAAGGCTTGTGAATTGCTGTGAATTCATCAGTGAAATAGACTAGAGTGATCCAAACATAATCCTTATTACCTGTATTAGGGTATCCTTGATATAGACAGCTTTTGGAATCTAGATCTCTATGTTGACATAATGTATCAGATCAACAATATCCAGACAGAGTTCTCTGGCTTATGGCAGTTCTACTTGTCTTATATACGTTACACATTTTTTTTCATTTTTTCCCTTTATATTCATATTCCTTCTTATCAATTAGATTACAGACTCCTCTAGGGTAGGGATCTGGGGTTGTATTTTTATTGTTGTATCCTCAAAGCATAGAAAAATATGCCAGGCTAGTTATTCTTGAAATTTTTGCATGTACACACAAATTTTGTCAATGCATAATCATTAAAAGAGAGAAAAGGAGAGAGAAAGATAGATTGGCCCCAAAATCTTAGTAAGATTTTGGTACACCTTGTTTATGAGATGTGTGTATATGTATGTGTGTGTGTACAAACCCACATATGATATTTTAATTCTTTTAGGGAAAATGACTTTAAAGGGATGTATAAAGCAAAGAACATTTTATAAAGTATAAGACCTCTTATATTTACTTAAAATGAGGTGCACACTTCATTTCAATAATATCTTTTTTTGTCTGTTCAAATCTATGATTTCCATTCACTTCAACAATTGGTAATCACAAATAGCAATTATCTCTGATAAGCTCCAACAATGCTTAGCATTTTTATGAAAGAGCTGATGAAAGCAATGAAACCATAATGTTTTTCTGACTCTTTGTAAAAAAGGATGTGAATGAAAGATGGAGTGTGCTATATGGCATCATCACAACCCAGAAATGAGTTTTAACTACTAGGAAAAAAAAGATTTATGAAATCTCTATGTGCCATTCAAACTCAACAAGCATTTATGAAGCACCTGCTATGGGCCAGACACTAGGCGTGTAAAAGCAAACTGAAATAGTTCTTGTACTAAAGAGAAAGAGGATAACAGAACAATTTAGAGACATCAGAAGGGCTAGATTTAGTATTGTTGGACTTAGGTTTAAATCTCCTCCCTGTCAATTACTACTTGTTTGTCAATGGGAAAAATCACTTAACCTCTCTGGGTTTCTTTACAAGGAATAAGCAGATCGCTATCTTTAAAAGACAGAATAAAGGTCCTCTAAATTACTCTCCAGTTCTATTTTCACAGATATGGCTAGTCCTGCAAAGAGCTCATTTGTATGGGGGCAATGGGAATAGTGAGCACTATTATCTGGGGGAAACAGGCAATGATGCCTCATGCAGCAGGTGGCACTTAAACTTAGCCTTGAAAAGAACCAAGCATTCCAAAAGATAAAGGCAAAAGAGTTCATTGCAGGCACAGAGGTGGGATATGACATGTTGTGTACTAGACCTGTTTGGTTAGAACAGAGATGTGTGAGGAGTACTGGAAAATCATTGTGGAAAGATGGAGTGCACGCCAAACGTGAAGGATTTTAAAAGATGAAAAGAAGAGCATTTACTTTAATGTGGAAAAAAATAGAAAGCTATCAAAACTTCTTGAGCACAGGAGTGGCATGGTTATATATCTGTGCTTTAGGATTATTCATTTGGCATTTAAATTAGAGGATGGATTGGAGAAAGGCAAAATTGGAAATAAAGAAATTAATTAGCAAGCTATTAGAATAGTCAGGGCAAGAAGTGATAAGAACCTAAAACAGACAAAAATACTTGAAAAGAGACGTGAGAGATGTTGTAGATATAGATTTGGGGATTGATTGGAAATGATAATTTAGGGACAGTGAGGAACTGAGTAATACTTTATGATTATGAACATAGGTGACTAGAAAAATGGTATTGCCTTTAGGAGAAACAAGGAAATCAGGAAGAAGTGTAGGTTTAGAAGAAAAGGTAGTTAATTCTAGTTTGGATATATTGAGTGTGAGACGCCTAAAATTATTCAAGCAGAGATGCGCAACCGATAGTTAATGTAGCACTGGAGTTTAAGAGAGAAGAGAGGGCTGGATATGTAGATTTGGGAATCATATTCATAGAAATAATACTTGAACCCATGAGAGGAGGAAAGGAGAGATGAGATCACTAAGAGTTCATTGATAGAAGAAAAGAAGTAAGAGAGAACTTTTGGGAACAACAATGGATAGGACATGAGAAGTAGATGATGAGCTAACAATACAGACCAAGGAGGGGAATGATAGGAAAAGAATACTGGTGTTAGGAAAACTCAAGGTATTTTTCAGAAAAAAAAAACTTTTTTAAATATCACCAAAAGAGTCCAAGATACAAACTAATATGACAATTTTGATGTCAGATTAACAATAGCAGATAAACTAATGAAATCTGTAGAAAGCAGAGACTCTGAAAAAGTAACACGCATTACAGGAATTTGTAAATGTTCCAATTTCTTTCCATACAATATGCACACGTGCTCTACGAATTCATAAGTAATTTCTGTTATCTCTCTGCTGTTTAGCTCAACCTATTAACCATAGTATAGCAATATGTGAATTATATCTCTTCCTTCCTTTCCCTAAGGAGTGACATGTCCTGCAAAAAATTCAGAACCATCTTTCCTGATCTGCTTTGCCTGTAGATATCATTGGTAAAGAAGGGGAGAGGGGAGAAGGAAGGGAAGGGAGGGGGAGAGAGAGAGAAAGAGAGAGAGAGAGAGAGAGAGAGAGAGAGAGAGAGAGTCTCTGACATTAATATTACGATGCTTTGGAATTCTAGGATTAAACATAGAAACACAAGAACACAGCCTTATAAGTGTTCCCTAATTGTTCCTTTCAATTCAATTTGATCAGGATTGATTGAGTCAATTACAAATCAAGTCCTGCGCTGAATGTTTCAGATGCAATGACAAAAACAAAGCATGCCTTGCCTTCAAACAGTTTATATTCTACTGTACGTGTTGAGAGGCTGGGAGTTGGGAGCAGGGATAGGCCAGTGGGGACAATGTAAGCAGAATATAGTTAAGTAAGACAGAATCAGATAAGCCATAAGTTAGGTCACTATATACAACTGGAGAAAGCAAAAGGAAAAATATATATATTTGTGGTTGAGGAAATCACCTAATGTCTTTGAATCATTTCCTCTCAAATCACCCCCTTGAAATTTCCTACAAATATTTACTCTAATCATCTACTTCTCCCCAAAATGACTTTATTCATAAGCACAGGAAAAGTGAAAATCAGAATGGCCAAGATGATAATAAATAACTAGAAAAGATTGTATTGAGTGTGAAACCTAATGCAAAGAAAGCAGCATTCTTTTTTTATGTCTCATTTTTTTAGTTATGAAAAATATTGGATTTGGGGTCAGAAAACTTGGTTTCAAGCCCAGTTTATACAAGTTACCAGTTATATGGCCATGAATAAATCATTTAACCTCCCTGAGCATCATTTTTTTACCTGTAAAATGGGCATAACAGTTGTTGCACTACTTATCACAAAGTATACTTTGTAAGTTTCAAAGTGCTATCTAAATGTGGGTAAATCATCATTAATATCAATGGATTTAAGTATTAGAGTGTAAGCTCCTTGAAATCAAAGATTGCTTTTTATTCATCTTAGTATGTCCTCCCAAACTTAGCTGAATATATTATATGTAGACAATGTCCAATAAATGTGTGTTGAACTAAGTTATATCCAAATAAAGGTTCACCTATTTATATCTCAAAGAATTGCCGGGAGAGCCAATTTGCAGTGGTACAGAAGAAAGAATGTTGCAATCAGTAAACGGATCTGATTAGGAGCCCTGACTCTGCTACTTAGTTTCCTGTGAGACTCTGGGCAATTATTTAACTTCTACGGGCCTCAGTTTCTCTGTCTGTAGCCGAAATGACTTCTATTAAATAACCTGCAAGATAGTTCCCAGGTGGAAATCTACAGCAGTTTGTAAAGTGAATGTAAAAATGGATATAACTCACTCAGTCAACGTCATTAAACAGGTACAATGTACCAGTCAGTCAACAAGCATTTATAAAATGCTTACTAGGTGCCAGGTGCTATGCTAAGCACCAAGGATACATTGAGAAGTAAAAGACAGTTTTGCCTTCAAGTAGCTGACAATCCAATGGAGAAGGCAACAAGCACAGAAATACGTACAAACAAGTTATATATAGGATAAAAAGGAAAAAATTAACAGAGGGAACATACTAGAACTAATTGGGACTGGGAAAGTATTCCTGTAGAAGAAAAGATTTCTAGTTTGTACTTGAAGGAAGGCAAGACGCAGAATGAGCAGGGAGAGCATTCTAGGCATGGGAGACAGCCTGAGAAAATGCCCAGAGCTGAGAGATGGAGTGTCTTGTGAGCAACAAGAAGGAAATCAGTGTCAGTGTGTGCGTGTGCGTGTGTGTGCATGTGCGTGTGTGTGTGTGTGCGTGTGTGTGTGTGTGTGTGTGTGTGTGTAACGTGTAAGAAGATTAGAAAAGTAAAGTAGGGGAAGGAGAGCTATATAATGAAGGCTTTGATTGTCAAACAGAAAATATATTTCCTCCTGGGGATAACTGAGAACCCTGAAGTTTATTGCGTACGGGAGTGACATGGTCAGAACTTGCTTTAGGAAAATCATTTTGGCAGCTTAACTGGAGTGGGGAGAGACTTGTGGCAGGCACTGTGCTAAGTACAGAGGACACAAAGGCAAAAACACAGAGTATCTATCTTTAGGGGACAACAGTATGTAAATAAATAGGGACATCAAAGATACATACATGGTAAATGGAAGGTAACCTTAGAGAGCACATACATTTGTTGGCTTCACAATATAGATAAAGGTTTTTTAAAAATCAAAATAGTCATCAACTAGCAATAGAAAATACTTTAAATTCTCACAAGATATGAATAAATACATTAGAAAAAGAACTTCTCTTTGATGTCCTATATCTTCAAGCAGCATTCCCAGATCAGTACCTAACTGTTACCCCAGGACACAGTTTTAGATATGTCAGCTCACTCTGGGTTTTAGGGAGGAGTTTCTTTAGAAAATAGAAAAGAAGGATCAACTTTCATATAAGTAAAAGTACTGTATTGAGGCACTTTCACTGATTGGAGGCCTAGTCTATTATTCTCTGCATTGTATAAACAGCCTTTCCAGGGATGTGTAGTCATTAACTGTCCAGAGTTTGTGAAAAACACCAAGGTCTCCTGCAATAGTGCAATACTCTTCTATTAGTAAACTACAGTGTAAGGGTTAGAAAACATTTCCAACAAAAAAAGGAGGGGGTAAAGTTAGGGTAAAGAAAAAAACAGTCTCTAGGGGACAGACATAGTTATGTCAGAGTAGAGAGGGTAAGAAAGAGAGGTAGACTCTTTTCTAGTTTTCTTTCTCCCAAAGGCAAATCCTTAAATAACTTCTGACTATTCATCCCTAGATTAAGACTACTACCCTTTCCAGTCTTCTTGATTTCATGTTGGCACCAACCCCAAAGACTTTTTCCATACCCACTGAAATCTTTTGCCCAGATCCTGGAAAATGAAGATTTTACTTTTATTGTGTTAACGTTCCAACTACCAACACGACTCTCTGCCCATCGTGATGCCTCACAGCTGCAGAAAAAAGATGTGGACCTTTGAAAAATGTTTCCAAGACTAACAAACAGAATGTTTTTGTTTATACTGGAAATAGATGCTGTAAATATGACTCTTCCCAAGGAGTATTGTGGGAAGGATATTTAGGAGTATTAATGATGTGATTCAATGACTTCACCCACAAATATACATCAATGCTTAAGATTCTTGGGGACACCCAGCCTGGTCAGCTCCAACTGACCAAATGAAGGGCAAGAGACCAAGCCAGAAGAAGAGGTAGGAAATGGAAGGTACGGGAGAACAGTGAGGATGGCAGAGCGTCCATGAGACTTTCAGTCCTAAAGATAGAGAGGGACCTGCTAACACTGTTTGAGGTTTCCCAGTCTGCCCATAAAGACTACAGAAGCTCGCCTCCTCATACTTCCTTCCTCCACTACTCCTAAACCCACCTGGAAAGGAAAATTCGAAAAGAGAGCATTATCTGCCCCCCTTGTTTCTCAGCAGAATGCAGCTTTATGTGGCAAATCAAGGTTGGAGGAAAGTTAGCACATTCAAGTACGGATGAACACATGCAGTTAAATGTGCAGTCACAAACATCCAAAACACACACAGGTACACGAATCCACCAATCGGCTGGCAGTTACACTCTCCAGTGTCCGCTTTTGCCTTTCTCTGCATATACGTTATCTCTGCCTGTTTCTCACTCTATCTCAGCATGTCTCTGTCTCTCCATCTGTCTGTGTCTCTGTACCTCCCACCTCTGCCTCTGTCTCTACACATGGACACACACACACACACACACACACACACACACACACACACACACACACACATCTGCCCCTCTCGAACTCCCCTGGGCAGTACCCACAACTCACATGCAGGGATAGTAGCCATAGGGAGGCAGAGCTGAGGGCTGCTGTAGGGAGTTGTCCTCGCCAAGCTCCGAGTCGATGAGCAGGTAGTCCTGGCTCTC
>CM053771.1:126200584-126263084 GCA_028658325.1 Potorous gilbertii | reverse complement strand
CTGAGGCTGGATCTGAACTCAAATCTTTCTGACTCCAGGTTGAGTACTCCATCCACTGTGCCACCAGTTACCCCTAACGTAGAAGCTGTGATCTACATAGGTGGAAAAAGATGATCCACACTGAAGAAATCACAGATCAATTAAAACTTAATTGGCTAATTAAAATAACTAATGATTAAAAAGTTTTATTAGACTCCAAAGGAGTTGCCATTTTGTTCGTTACAGCTATTACATTTAAAACTACAACATATACAATATTTGAAAAGACAACAAAATAAATACTTCATTACAACAATAACAAGTTAATTTGTTTGCTGGTACCAAACATAGAGGGAAAAAAATGTGGGATGGAAACAGATTTTAGTTTATTTTCTACTCACATTGTGACACATTGTGCATTAGAAAAAAGTTAGCAAACATCAGTGGTGCCACTTCAGATTTAGCTTCAAAGAGAAAATCAAATATTGTTTACTGTTGCAGACTTAGCTGTTGGTGGATCTCATCATAACACTGTATTTCATTCTCATGTAACATCCTTGGCACTGGACAAACTAATCCTTTTAAACATATGGTGTGAAACTAATTTATTTTTTCATAAGACACGACCCATCATCCTGTAATGTTGCATTTGAAAACTAGTGAGGGAAACAGTGAATCTAACAAATGCACATCAAGTGCTTATTACACAGGCATAGAATCAGAGCTTCAGAATGTTAATGTTGGGAAAGACTTTAGACACTTTAATCCAATTCTCTCACCTCTTTTCTAAAAAAACCAAAGACCAGAGAGGTACTGTCAAGTCTAAAAAGTGACCACTATGTGCCACACATTGTGAAAAGCACTAGGAATATGAAGGAAAGAAAGGCAGTCCTTACAAGGAGCTCATAGAATAATGAAGACAACATATAAACAACTGTCTAGAAACAAAATATGTACTTATAATATTCTTTGCAATGGACAGCAAGGACTCCGGAGTCATTGAATTACAGAGGACACAGAAGGGAGTAAGATATAAGAAGACTGGGAAGGTAAGAAGGGACCAGGTTATGAAGACCATTAAAAGTCAAATCAAATTTGTATTTGATCCCAAGGGAAATAGGAGTTGTAAGTAATAGGAACCTCCCCCCACAAAAAAAAATTATCTTTTTTTTCTCAATCAGCAAAAATCTATCTTCTCTCCTTTCCATCTCAACTCCTTAACACAACAATGAGAATGAAAGAGAAACAAAATCCCAATTATAAACATATATAGTCAAGAAAAGCAAATTTCAGCATTGGTCATGTCCACAAAACATATGCCATTCGGTACTCTGAGCCCTTCTCCTCTCTATTAGGAAGTATGTAGAGTATATGAGGTGTTCAAAGAGGACTAGCACCCCTGGTGTGAGGACTTTTCAAGCCCTTTTCAGGGTTGCTCATCTACCTTTGGTATTCACCAGTCACTCAGCTCTTACCTGTGGCAATATTGGAACCCAGATCTTCTGACTACTTGGGTTGACTTTCCACCACAAGGAGGCATTGTGGATAGTGCACCAGATCTTGAGTTAGATAGACTTTGATTCAAATCTGGCCTCAGACATGTAATCGCTGTGTGACTCTGGGCAAGTCATTTCACCTCCAGATCTGCCTCAGTTTCCTCATTTGCAAAGTGGGATTAATAATAGCATCTATCTCCCAGAGTTGTTCTCAAAATAAAATGACATATTTACAAAGTACTTTCTAAACTTTACTTTAGAACTATAGTGTTCCCAGTGACCACACAGGTAAACTGTCTTAGCAGATGGGCTAAACCAGACTGAGGGTAACCAAAAGGCCTCATACCCATTGGTAAATTAGAGGGCTGCCTACCCTAAGCCTGTGAAGACCACCCCCCCATAGAATGGATGGCTAAGAACCATTTATTCCAAAGGCCATGAAGGCAGCTGGAGCAGAGAACACAGAGTTTGGTCAGACAAAGAAGAAGTCAAGGTCATCCATTGCATCCTGGACCATGCACTTTGATGACTCCAGGAGAGAGAGGGAGGCTGATGACTTTGTGCAACTCTGCCTTACTTCAATTCATGTTCAAGTCAAGACATCAATCATCCTATTATATCATTGATCCTTTTCAAAAAGGTAGGAGAAATAGAAACAACAAAGAGGAAGTACATAGCACATTTCATTCTAAGTCCTCTAGAATTGTTTGGTCATTAGGCTGATCTGAGTACCCATTTCTTACAAAGATGTTTGGCTTTACTATATTGTTGTTAATGTACAAATTGTTCTCCTGGCTCTGTGAACTTCACTCTGTATCAGTTCATACAAGTCTTCCCATTCTCTTTATCATTCTTACAGCACCATAGTATTGAAATCATTCTCTTTATCATTTTTTATAGCACCATAGTATTGTTCAGTCTTTTCTTCAGGTGTGTCTGACTCTTCATGACCCCAATGGAATTTATTTGGCAGAGGTACTGAAGTGATTTGCCATTTTCTTTTCCAGCTCATTTTACAGAGGAGAAAACTGAAGCAGAGTTCAGTGACTTGCCCCAGGTTGCCTATCCCGTAAATGTCTGAGGATGAATTTGAACTCAGGAAGATGAAGTCTTCCTGACTCCCTGCCTGACACTTTGTCTAGGGCTCCACCTAGTAATATTTTTATATTATATCACATTTATATGCTATAACTTGTTCCCCAGCTATTCCCCAATTGATGAATAAGCCCCTTAGATTCTAATTCTATGCCACTTCATAGAGAACTTTAAATATTTTTTGTATCCTTAGCTTGAGGAAGTACTAATACTTCCATTAATTTATGCTAACTCCTCTTTCTCCCTTCTCCCTTTCCCTTCCATTTCAGCACTGAATGAAATGTATGTTTTTACTCAATTATATCTGTGTGTTCTTAGATGAGAGTGAAGTTCCAATGTTAGCCACTCTCTCTCCCCCTCCCTCCTTATTTGTATAGATGTCTACTTGCACGCCCTTATTATGTGAGATAATTTTCTCTAATCTTTCTTTCCCTTCCCCAATCCCCAACGTATTCCTCTTCCTATCTCTCCTCGTAAGATCATCAAAACCTGACAGAGCCACTCCTAGACTTTGTTTAATTAAACTCCATTTCTTACCCCAAATCATGATAGGGTTCAAAAGGGACAAATTGATCATTTTCCCATATTAGAATGTGAGCAATTCATTCCTGTTTAGCAACTCATAATTATTCATTTATGTTTACTTTTTTAATCTTTCTCTTAATTCCTGTGTTTAAACTTCAAAGTTTCTTCACAACTCTGGTCTTTTCATCAGGAATGCTTAGAAGTCATTTATTTCATCCAAATTCCATTTCCCCGCTTGTAAAATTATTTCAGTCTTACTGTCTAAGTTATTCTTGGTTGTAAGTCTCCCTCCTTTGCCTTATGGAATTTTGTCTTCTAAGATCTCCATTGCTTTAAAGTAGTAGCTACTATATTGTGTATGATCCTGACTGTGGCTCCACAATATTTAAATTCAGATAGTCCAATGTTTTTTAAATTTTTTTTCTCCTTGATCTGTTTCTCAGGTCAGTTTTGTTATTAGGTACCTTATGTTATCTTCAATTTTTCAGTCTTTTATTTTGTTTTAGTACTTCCTATTGTCTCATGGAGTAATTGCTTTCTAGTAGGTCTATTATAATTTTCATAATTGTTATTTGGGTAAGGATATGTATTTTTTTGCCAATCCCTTTCTAATTCTTTTTTTTCCCTAGCTCACATTTCTTTTCCTTTTTTTACCTCTAGAGCTGTCATTTCATTTATAAATACATTTCAAAAATTACCTTTAAACTCTTGTTTCATCTTTTTCAGAAATTTTAGTTAAAATTAGTTTTAGTTAAAATTTAGTTTAAAAAAAATTGGGGCTGGAGCTATGTTTTCCTTTGAGACTTTGCCTGTAGATGTTTTGGAGTCATTCTCTTCTTCTAGGCATGTATGTTAAGTGTCCCTGTAATCATAATGGATTTTAATGATTGGATTCTTTTTTTGTTTGTTCATTTTTCCATCTTCCTTATACACTTTGGACTCAATATTAAAGTCAGGCTCTGTGCATTTCTGGAGGGAATATCTGGGCTGATTCTATTTCTGCTCTCTTGGAATATTGATTACTACATCAGACTGAGGGTCTGCAAGCTTTCAGTGCTCCCAAAGTGATCTGATCCAAGGCAAAATTTGATTGCCAATCCTCTTGATCTCTGCAAGTTCCTGACCTAGATTTAGGTATGAATAACAGGAAACTGACTGCTGCTAGACTCAGGCTCTATCAGTCAGCTGGAAATCTCTGTTGGTTCAGAGTAAGAATTGTATACTTTCCTTCTGCCCTGGTTACTCTTAATGCAGGCTTTGAATTGTGCTATAGGCTGAACTGAGGGTCTGAGCTACACCAAAGATATTGTTGCTTGTTTCTGAACTTGATCCCTACTTGGTGCACAGGATAGGACCAGAGATTACTCATTACTCACAATGCCACCACAGGGCACAGGTCCCTTTTTAACCTTGGATCTATGACCTTGTAACTGCAAGCAAAATAGGATCTTTGCTGTTTTTCTGCATTGAGTTTTAACCAATCAGATATGTGCATGTGGGCCCTAACCAATCGGATACATACATGTGGGTTCTAGCCAATCAGATACTGAGTAGAAGTGTATATAAAGAGAGTGTTAGTGTTGAGAAAGCAGACATAAAGAGAGCCAGCGCTGAAGGGGTGAGGTAGTGTTGCGAAGAAGACAGGCAAGAAGAGACCTGAGAGCTGGGAGGAGAGCTCTGAGCTGACCAGGTACCATCCTCAACATTTACTCTCTCTCCCTATCCCTACTTATCCAATCACTTGTCAGGCTCTTTCACTTCTTCCTCCATAATAGTTGTTATATAGACCCTTCCCTTTCCTCTGACACTGCCACCACCCTGACGCAGTACCTCTTCAGCTTATTGTGAAGATCAGAAAACATAAGCATAAAGCACTTAGCATATTGCCTGGCATACAGCAGGCACTTAACAAATGTTTGTTCTCTCCTTTTACCAGTTCACATGTGTGTTCGTCCATGCCATCAGAGAAATGATGACATGATTTGCACTTGACTTTGTTTTGAGTGAGGGAGGGCTGGGCAGGTCACCAGCCTCATTTCTCCTCCAGAGTTATCTGAATCCAGTAACCAGAGATTCATCAGGATGCCTGGAGATGACCCAGGATGAGGTAATTGGGGTTAAGTGACTTGTCCAAGGTCACAGAGCTAGTGAGTGTCAAGTGTCTGAGGTGAGATATGAACTCAGGTCCTCTTGACTCCTGCACTGGTGCTCTACCCACTGCACCACATAGCTGTCCCACCAGTTCATATATACATTATTGCACTAACCTACTGATTAGTCTCTCTGACTCAAGGCTCTCCTATTCCAATACATCCTCCACTCAGCTGTCAGAATGATCTTCCTAAAGTACAGGCTTAATCATAGAATTCCACCTCCCTTCAATAAACTCCAATCATTTCTTACTACTTCCAAGATCAAATCTAAAATCCTCTGCTTAGCTGTTTAAAGCCACCCTAACCTAGTCCCTTCCTACCTTATCAACCTTATAATACTTTACTCCCCACTCTGCAGTCCAGTGACATGCTTACTGTTCTTCACCCATGACATGCCATCTCCTGACAGCATTTTCCCTGGCTGTCCTTCATGGCTAGAAAGGTCTCCCACCCCATCTCTACCTCCTAGTTTCCTAAACTATAACAAAACTTTATAAATGTGAGATATTCCTGTATTTCAGAATTTTTAACCTAGGGTCCAAGAGTTTATTTTTTGAGTTGGTAGCTGTATTACAATATTATTCATTTCCTTTATAATCCTATGTATTTTATGGCATGAATTTAAAAACATTATTCTGAGGAGATCAACATTTTACCAGACTGATAAATAACTCTATAACACCAATAAGAAGGTTAAGAAACCCTGCTGGAGATGATACAAATCTAACTAATTCATGAAGTTAATTATTTAACACACAGTTAAGTAATGCAGTAGGTAACAGTGCTGGACTTCCTGTTAGGAAGTCCTCGATTCAAATTCTTCTTCAGATATTTAGTAGCTATCTAAGCCTGGGCAAGTCACCTGACTTCTCTCGGTCTCAGGTTCTCCATCAGTGAAATGGAGATAGTACTAGTACCTATCTTATAAGGTTATTTAAAAAACCAACTGGTATAGCATGTTGCTTTGCAAGCCATAAAACACGATATAAATACTAGTTGTCATTACCATCATTGTCACCATTGTTAATGTTGTTTTTATGTTTCTATATAGGACAGGATAGGGCCTGAGACTGCTCATTACCCAGAATGCCACCACTGAGCAAAGGTCCCTTTTCAACCCTGGATCTATGACCTTGTAAGAGCAAGCAAAATAGGATCCTTGCTGTTTTTCTGGATTGAGTTTTAACCAATGGGAAGAAAGGCTAGCACAGTGGTATAATATTTACAAGCAGAGTTAATGAAAGGGAAAAAGAGAATATTCAGTGCTATTCATGGCCACATATAGAAATTCATAATTTCCATATTGTCATCTTTCCCTTCTTTGATCCACTTGAGTGATTATAGTCAAAAGCATACAATTAAGCATTTGATTATCAAGAGTAGCAACTCATTTATCTGGTCCAGATGATGGATAAGTGAAACTTGCCCTTTTTGGTATCAAAACTAATTTTAGTTTAAACATCTGAGATGAAAATCTTTCTATAATGGATTGTAGGATTTTCTACCTCCTTACATGGAGCTTGTGCTTAATTGAAACCTTTTCTTGATGAATCACCATCATGGTTGTGAACATCTGGGCTGCAGGATTTGGAGCCAGAAAGGACTAGACGTATAATTTCTAGAATTCCTTCATTCTACAAAGGAAGAAACTGAGGTCCAAAGAGACTGAAGAACATAACAAGGTTATTTAGTTAAGTGACTGGTCTGCATTTAATAAGTAGTTGAGCCAGGACTGGATCACAATGCTGTAGAATGGTCCAGTGCCCGTAGATTCTACTGAGATTTGTAGCATCCACCATTTCAGTTCACTCTGTCCAAGACTGCTATGTTTTCTGAGTTCTCGCGTTCACTTTGCATAGTTTTTATGTCTCCTTATTGTGGTTAATATCTTCTCCCCACTTATCATTCCACAACCATTTTTTTTGTTTTATGGACTTGTAATCCACTGTAGATAGATACCTACATATGTTAGAGCTGTATATAAAAAAATAGAGTTAATAGATTCAGAATCAAGTTCATAAACATCTGCCTAACTATTTTTACCTCCATTGTCTTGTCTGCTTACTTCCTGCTTCTTGGTTGTATTTCAGATAGTTGAAGTTCCCAGAGAAAGCCAAGGGCTAGCTACAATGTTTTATATCATCCTCTAATTCTTGTATTCTCCCTGGGCTTCTCCCACTAGTCACAGCATATCTATGAGAGACTTCATCATCGCCCAACACTTTAAAACATATTATTTCATAAGATCCTCCTAACAATCCTATCAGGTAGGAGCAATGGGTATTATTTTTCGCATTTTTCAGATGAAGACACTGAGGCTCAGGCATGTGAACTGATTTGGCCACAGTTATCTCCTTCACACATACCCATGTCAGGTTTATTGCTGTTCAGTTGTTTTCATAGTTGGTTTTTGTCTCATCTGACTCTTCATGAAACCATTTGGGGTTTTCTCGGCAAAGATACTGGAGATCCTGGAGTGGTTTGCTTTTTCCTTCTCCAGATCATTTTACAGATTGAGGAAGCTGAGGCAAACAGGGTTAAGTGACTTGCCTAGAGTCACACAGATAGTATGTGTCTAAGGCCAGATTTAAACTTAAAATGAGTCTTTCTGATTCCAAGCCCAATGCTCTAGCCACTGTACCATTTAGTTGCCACTCATGTTAAAAAAAATACTTGCTTCGCTAAAGGAACTTGATGTGTCTTTGAGAGAAGCAACATGGCACAGTAGAAAGTCAAAAGGAAGCAGGAGGAAAATAAATGAGTGAGGAGTCTTCACGACTGCAGATGAAACTCGTTAACATCTTTGTTGCTTTTTTTTGTCACACTACTTAATTTACAACACAACTATCTCCATGTCTCTCACCAGCACATGTGCACTCACACACACACACACACACACACACACACACACACACACACCATTCACCTCAACTTTTACTAAGCATCTGTGTTTGATGCTATGTGAGACACCACAAAGATATAAAGGTTAAAAATGAAACAATCCTTGTCCTCAACAAGTTTATATTCTGTTTTTGCCTCTTTCTCGAATGCACTCTCTCTCCCTTGCCTAGTAACTGCTTCTTTGTCACACACACACATCTTTGTCCATTCACCATCTTTCTACATAAGTTTGAGAATCCAACTGGGAAAACTGGCTGACAGTAATGGAGATTCCTGGGGCATAGAACAAGAGGTGTATGAGACAGACCGAGACAGAAACAAAGAGAAAGAAAAAAAAGTCAGGGAGACAGCAGTAGAGACAGAGAAAGACAGAAACAAAGAGATAGAGAAACAGAGACAAAAAGGTAGAGAAATGGTCAAGGATAGAGATAGAGAAAAAGCCAGAGGCAGAGGGAGGATAGATATCAGAAAGACCTCATATAAGAATCTTTGCAAAAAGCTCAGGATCCTATGAGCTGGAAGTGAGGCAGGGTGTGTTCCATACACTACGAGAAGAAGAAAGGAACCTGCACAGTCATAGGGGCTATAGCAGAAGATGGGATATGGTATATCACTTTGACTGGACATAGAGTACATAAAGGGAAATAATACAGAATTCTACTAGAGAGGTATATGGGAGTTGGACTATGGGGGGCTTTAAATGCCAGGTAGATGGTTTATATTTTATCCTACCATTGGGCAATAGGGAGCCACTGAATATTTTTAAGTAACAGTGAGACAGTGAGACTTGTATTTTAAGCATATCAGTCAGGCAGTTCTAGGGAAGGTCAATGATCTTTGGGATGCCTTTTACATTATGAACAAATTCTCCTAAATTTTAAGCCTTTTCTCAAATTCCTTCTACTTCATCACTGAAAACAGATTTTCATATGATGATACTACTTTAGTTATCTCCAGTTATCTCCAGTTGCAGTTATCTCCAGCAGGCACCACTCCTTTCTGTCCTCCCAACTCTTAGGTCCAACTAAGAGAGTCATATTACTTCTTGTTAATCCATTCTGGTCAGCCAGCATTAATCAGGAAAGGGCCATCAGATGGCACATTAGCAGACAGAAACAGTGAGCATGTTGAGGGGGAGGAATTTTCTAAGAGAGGTAGACTGAACCTGAAGTCAAAAAGACCTAAGTTCAAATCCAGCTTCAGACACTAGTCATGTGACTATAGGCAAATAACTTAACCTCTGTTTGCCTCAGTTTCCTCAATTATAAAAATGGAGATAACAATACCTACAATTCAGAGAAGGAGTCTTGCATGTGAGGAATAGGAAGAAGGTCAGTATAGCTAGATTGTATAAGGTGTTGAGGGCAGTAACCTAAGAAAATTGGAAAGATAGGAAAGGGCCAAGTTAGGAAGGGTTTTCAAAGCCAAATAGAAGATTTTATATTTGATTTGGGGGGCACTGAGGATTCATTAGAGTTTATTAAGTAGAGGAGGCATGGTTAAATTGTGTTATAGGAAGATCAATTTGGCAGCTGATTGGAGAATGGGCTGGAGTGGGGATAGATTTACGTCAGGGAGAGCAACAAACAGGAGGCTATTACAACAGTTGAGGTGTGAAATAATGAGAGCCTGCACCAGGGTATGAGCCTGTGTGAGTGGAGAAAAAGGCAGTGTATGCAAGAGATGTTATATATACAAGACAAAACTTGACAACAGACTAGATTATTCCAGTGAGTACTATTGATAAGAAAGACAAGGAGAGAAAGAAATTAAACATAACTCCTGGATTTTGCCTAGAAGAACAGTGTCAGAATAGAATGGAAATAGGGCAAGTCAGGAAGTGAGATGTTTTTATTGGGGGGGGGGGCTGTGGAAAGAAGAGGAGGGAATAAGTATTTCTATAGCACCTACTATGTGCCAGGCGCTGTTTAAAGGATGTTACAAGAGTTTTATTCACTAATAACTCATCATCCTATGGGAAACCTAGTGATGAGTCTCTTCATATTTAGCTAGGCTGACAGGATTCACATCTAGTCCCTTCATCTCTAAGTCTCTCTGGCTTCATAAGTTTTGCCAGAGCCTTCCATTTATAATCTGTTGTTGTTGTTGTGTCATTCGCATTTGTGTCCAACTTTTTATGACCCCATATGGAGTTTTCTTAGCAAAAATTCTGGAGTTCTTTGCCGTTTCCTTCTCTAGATCATTTTACAAATGAGGAAAATGAGGCAAGCAGATTGAAGTGAGTTGTCCAGGGTCTCACCACTAATGTATAATGTCACATCTGAACTCAGGAAGATGAGTCTTCTTGACTCCAGGTTCAGCTCTGCCATCTAGTTACTATCATAGCCTTCAAGAACCCAACCTCAGCCACCATGAAGCATTAGTAGAACTTTGGTAGAGAAATAGACACTTAGGAAAATAAGCTTTAAAGAATAATTGTTTTCTCCACTAAAACTATGACTGGAACAGTATAAAATTAACCCAAATATTTTCATCTTATGAACTTCAGAGTGGCAGAGAGTTGAAATGGTTATTTATACCTTATCCTCAATTAAGTATATGATATGTATCATTCCATGTAAGAATTAACCCCAAAGTCCACTTGGGCTATCTAAATATACAAGTGCAGCTAGTAGATGGCATAGATAGATACCTTGGAAGCTGATCTGCCTATCTCTAAGGCAGATTTTGGTTCCTGTTTTAAGAGAAGCAGGAAAATGCTGTCATTTATCATTTGCTCTTTCCCTCATATATCTCCAAGAGGTGTATAAGACTAGAGTTTTAGCAATCTGTCTCCTCAAATATTGCTTTCCTTGGCTACAAGTCTGGTTCAGAAAATAAGTTGCTTCCCTGGTCATTTTTAAGAGGGATGTAGAAATGTAAAGTGGAGCCAAGATGGCAGATTGGCAAGAATAAATATAATGAACATCTCCCATCAAATTTTTGAAAAAGAAAGAAAACTCTTCCAAATAGATCTAGAAAATGTACAGACTAAATCTTGATTGGGAAACCTAAGAAAATAATCAGTAGTTTTTCCAGCCCAGATAGACATAGGGAAACAAAGAGGTCTGTGAACATTAGGGATGGGTTGTATCTGGGAGTGTACTACATGGAGCATTCTAGTGCAAAGAGAGACTATACACTCATTTACTCACTCATTCAATAAATAAACATTTATTAAGTTCCTACTATGTGCTAGGAGTTGTGCTAAGTACTGGGGATGCAAAAGAGGCAAAATGTAGTCCTTACGCTCAAGGAGTTTATAATTTAAAGGGGGAGACAATATGTGAACAAATATATACAAAGCAAGCTGTAAATAGGATAAATAGGAAATAACGAGAGGAAGGCATTAGAATTAAGTGTTACTGGGGATGGCTTCCTGTAAATAGTGGGATTTTAGTTGGAACTTAAAGGAGATCAGTAGTTGGAACAAAGTGGGCTGGGAGTGTTCCAGGCATAGGCATCAGTTAGCAAAAAATGCCCAGAGTCGAAAGATGTGTTATCTTGTTCATAGAACATGCAGGAAGGCGTCTCACATTCAGTACAGAGAAGTCTAAACCTATGTAAGGTGCAAGAACAGTGCCAGCTAGCAGCTCTGTTGTTTGTTACCCATTTCTGAGATACAGAATTAAAACAGACAGAGAAGGAGACCTGCTCTTAAGGGTGGCAGTCCGGGAGTGAGTATGGATACTACCTTGCGTACCCAGCAAGGACCAAGTTCAGAAACAAGCAGCTGTGTGACTCACACAATCAGACTGAGATCTCAGTTCCAGTTGCTAGCCCAGTCTGAAGCCTACACAGGAAAAACCAGGGCAGGAATCCCAGATCACATAGTAGCATTGAGTTCTGTTGCTCTGAACCAGAAGAGCTTTCCAACTGGCTGATTGTGGCTGTTAGTTTCCTGTTGCTCAAAACCAAGTTGGAAACTTGCAGAGTTCAGACTAGGGAGGGCAGTGATAAGACGTTGCCCTGAATCAGACCACCTTGGGAACACTGAAAGCTTTCAGATTCCCATTCCAAGATTTCCTCAAGATCCTAGAGTAACATAGTTCCCAATACCCCAAGAAAACAGCAACAGACCAGCCCAGACCTTCCCTACAGAAATGTAAAAACCCTAGCCTTAACAAAGTCCAAAATCAGAGTGTAAGATGAGAGAATAAGTAAATGAAATAAAAAGGAATCACACATTAGAAGCTGTTATAATGACCAGAATACTCAAGACACAAACCCAGAAGAATAAAATTACCTCAAAAATATCTACAAGCAAAGCATCAAAGAAAAATATTGTGGAAACATTCAGTTAGAATTCTTGGAAGACATGAAGCAAGAGGTTGTGTTTATTAAGAGTTAGGAATGTTCTTAACAATGAAATGTGAGTGGTAGAGGAAAATTTTGGAAAAGAATAGAAAACTATGGAAGAAAAAATTAAAAAGAAAATTAAGAGATTGGTAAAAGAGGTACAAAACCCTATCTGCCCAATCAACAAACTTTCTGAAAATTAGAATGGATCAAATAGAATGGATCCATGAGACAAACAAAAAATAGTGAATCAAAAACAAAACCTAAAAAATGAAGAAAATGAAAGTTATTTTGTTGCAAAAACAACTGACTTGGAAAATAAACAAAATAGAAAAATATTAAAAATGATTGGACTATCTGAAAACCATAACCAAAAAAAGGTATTTCAATATATTTGATCATATTTCAATATGACTTAAAAACCTCCCCAGATATCTTAGAAGTAGAAGACAAAATAGAAACAGGAAGAATCACCAATCACCATCTGAACACAAAGACCAAAATGAAAACTCTAGAGAATGTTATAGCTAAAATCGAAGGTTTCCCGATCAATCAAAAATTACTGAAGGCATCCAGAAAGGACTCAAGTACCACAAAGCTACAGTCAGAATTTCATCATAAAGGAGTGAAGATCTTAGAGTACACTATTTTAGAAGGCAAAAGATGTAGACTTCTAGTCAAATGACTTAGGCAACAAAACTGAATATAATCCTACAGACAGAAGAATAAATCTTAGAGGAAATAGAGGGTTTCCAAGCATTCTTGATAAAAATAAATAAATAAAATGACCAGAGTTCCATAGAAACTTTGACATTCAAGCACAGAAATTAAGAGAAACATAAAAGGTAAACATGAACAACCATAAAGGACTAAATAAAGATAAACTATTTATACTCTAATCTGGAGATAAGATACATGTCACCTATGAACTATATCATCATCAGGGTTCATAGAGGGAATGCAATTAGACAGAATACTTTGGAAGTTTCTATTATGTCTTGATCTTAAAAAAGAAGAATGGAAAGTGAGAGTAAGATTAAGTGGAGGGAAGGAAAAGGAAAATTAGGGAAAATTATCTCAGGATGTGCAAGTAGAAATCTATGCAAACAGGGAAAAGGGGGTAGGAGGAGTGGCTGATATTTGAGCCTCATTCTCATCTGAACTGGTCAAAAGAGAGAATAACATACATACACTCAGCAGGAGAATAGGAAGGGAAAAGGAGAAGGGAGAAATAGAAGAAGAATAGATTGAGAGGCATTAATCCCAAGCAAAAAAATAAATAAAGATATGCAAATGTTTATGGTGCCTTTTGAAGTGGCAAAGAATTAAATTTAAAGGAGGGTCCATAAACTGGGGAATAGATGAACAAATTATAATATATAAAATGGTGGGATATAATTGTGCTACAAGAAATGATGAAGGGGATGGTTTCAGAGAAATCTGGAAAGACTTGTAAAGATTTCTATTGAGTGAGGTGAACTGAACCCAGAGAAAAATTTACTCAATTACAGCAATATTGTAGAGACAAAACTTTGAAAGACTTAGGAACTCTGATCAGCATAATCAATACCTATGAATCCATAGGACTATTGATGAAGCTTGCTCCCCATCTCCTGATAGAGGAGTGATGAACTCAAGGCAAATGGAGACGGATTATTTTTTGGACAGGGACAGTGCAGAAATTTGTTTTGGTTGACTAGTTAGGTATGTTTATAAGAAGTGTTTTGTTTTTGTTCTTATCTGGAAGGAATGGGGATAGCAAAGGAATCAAAGGTGCATTTTTACTGATTAGAGAAAGTTAACTTTTAAAAAGGGGGAAATTTTCTAAAATACATAGAGAACAGAATCAAATTTACAAAATACAAGTAATTTCCCAATTGATAAATGGCCAAAGGATATGAATAGACAGTTTTAGAGGAAGAAATTAAAGCTATCTATAATCATATGAAAAAATGCTCTAAATCACTATTGATTAGAGAGGTGCAAATCTAAACAACTCAGGTACCACATCACACCTATCAGGTTGACTGACTTGACAAAACAGGAAAATGATAAATGTTGGAGAAGATGTGGGAAAGATGGAACACTAATTCATTGTTAGTAGAGCTGTGAGCTGATCTAACCATTCTGGAGAGCAATTTGGAGCTATGGCCAAAGGGCAATAAAAATGTGCATACTCTTTGACCCAGCAACACTGCTTCTAGGGCTGTATCCCAAAGAGAACATAAAGCTGCAAAAGGACCTACATGTACAAAAATATTCATAGCAGCTCTCTTTATAGTGACTAAAAACTTGGAATTGAGGGATGCCCATCAATCGGGTAATGGACAAACAAGTACATGAATGTAATGGAATACTATTGTGCTATAAAGAAATGATGAACAGAGAGACTTCAGAAAAACCTGGAAAGATTTATATGAACTGATGCTTAGTGAAAAGAGCATAACCAGGAGAACATTGTATACAGTAACAACCATGGTCTTCGATGGCTGTTTTTGTAGACTTAGCACTTCTCAGCAATGCAAGGACCTAAAACAATGCCAAAGGACTCATGATGGAAAATGCCATCCACATCCAGAGAAAGAACTATGGAGTCTGAACGTAGAGTGAAGCAGATGATTTTCTTTTTTGTTTTGTTCTGTTTTTCCTTTCTCAGGGTTTCTCCCATTTATTATAATTCTTCTATACAACAAGACTAATGTGAAAATATGTTTAATGGGAATGTATACAAAAAGCCTACATCAGATTGCAGGCTGTCTTGGGGAAGGTGGGGAAAAAATTTAAAACTTGTGAAAGTGAATGTTGAAAACTAAAAATAAATTAATCAACTAATCATAAATAAATAAACACAAAGGGAGAAAATGTAATCCCATAACACAAGCAATCAATTAAGCATATTAAATGTGTGATAAGCACAGTAGCAGGTACTATGAGGTTCAGAGAAAAGTGCAAAGCACTGGCCCTGCTCTCAGTCTAGTTACAAAGAAACAAAACCAACCTAAAAGAAACAATGAGAGAATGAATGACTGTTCGACCATAATGTACTGGCAAAGTGTAAAGTGAGTTCTGAGTTCAATCTAGAGAAATCAAGGAAGGATCATGAAGAAGTCATGGAGGGTCAGGGACTTGCAGCACAAGAAGCATTAAATGGAAGTGAGGGAAAGGATATTTTGTGTAGGGGAACTAGCAGGATAAAAGAAATGAGTGTGTGTATGTGTGTGTGTATGTGTGTGTGTGTGTGTGTGTGGTATGTGTGTATGTGTGGTGGATATATATATGGGAAACGACATGAAGAGAGCAGCCTTACTAGAATAAAGGAAACAACTCTGAAACATGATCATTTCATTGCAATGATTATATCAGCACAAAGACTTCCCAGAAAACCCACATCCAAAGGAAAGTCAGAGACATCTGGCATGACCAGCTCTCTTTTAATCCTATCCCTACTTTTTAGATTCTAGGAATAACTTGTTGACCAGGTTGAATAGTATATGTCATCATGCAGAAGATGAGAAAAGTATGTTTATTGTTACATTGAAAACATAAACACTAATATACATGTGTGTATATGCTAACATAATATAAAATATCTATTACTAAAATGTGATTTGAATAAAATAATTGGTATGAAATGAAATCACTCAGTGGGGGAATTAATTTAATGGAATAATGAAAATAATACATAAAAATAGAGATTAAACCTGAGATTCCATTGATGTACAGAACTTGGGGATGAAGAAACCCCCTTTACCAGTGCAGGCACCTTCTTTGTAACTTGTTTATAACACTAGAAGGTTAAGTAACTTGTCCAAGATCAAGAACAAATGAATATTAGAAGTGGGACTTGGATAAATGTCTTCCTGGCTCTATACCAGATTTCTATCCATTCTATCCATTATAATATATTACTTTTATTAGGTGTATACAGTATATATTGACTTGTACTTGATATGCTATTTACAAAGTCTTTTATATGTGTTGTAACTAGAAAGACGTCCTGGATATATCCATGGGTGTTCTCATAGTAACTTAATAAAATGACTAGAAGTAAATGAAATTTTTCATAATAACGTTCTTAGGTACTGGGGAAAAGCGGCCTATATTCACTATGGCTTGAAGTTTAGTGTAAGAATCTAAACCAGACCAACTTAGCCTGAGATAATTTTAGGCTGTGCCTCTGCCAAGTTGGGCTCTTGGGAATTAGAGAAAAATACGGGATAGCGAAGGTTTGTTTTTTTTCCCAAGCAGAATGATACTGAGTCAGTCCTGAAAGGTATTTAATGAGGTTTCATGTTCTAAAGATAACTCAGTTTTTGTTAGTCACAGAAAGAAGATAAAGGGCCTAGCAGGTGGAAAGTTAGCTGCCTTATGCTCGAATGCCTGGGCCACATGCCAGGGCTGGTTAACTACTTTGGGAGATTATGATGCTCACCCATAAAGTCCTCAAAGGCCAAAATGTCCTGAAAGAAAACCTTTACGAATAATGCTCTGATTCATTCCCCAGATGTAGCTGTAGAGCAGCTGGCCAACTGCTGGTTCCCTTCCTTTGCTGCCACCATCTGAAGATTTGGGTGTTCCTTCTTATAGCTACAACCCCCCAAATATCATAATCTCTTCTGTGCTGTATCCCCTTTTACAATAAATCCACCTAATAGCACTCAGTTCTCTATATACAACAACTGCCTTATTTTGGTTAGTGAGATTAGGTAAAGAGGAGAGAGAGAGAGAGAGAGAGAGAGAGAGAGAGAGAGAGAGAGAGAGCCACATTCTGCTTTGAAGATTATTCTGACTTATTTCTCTTGGTCTAGATATTTTTGCATGTTTTGCTGAGGTCAATTTTTTATCCATAATTCCTATACCTAGGATAGTCTGTATTACACTCTCTTCTTTCTTATCCTTTTGTTACTGGGAAGACAGGTACACTTACGCATTGTTGGCAGAGCTCTGACTGATCCAACCATTTTAGAAATTAATCCCCTTTCTAATTTTCTTCTGTATTTAAAGTCTGTCTCTGTCTCTCTTTTTTCTGTTTCTATGACTGTCTCTGACTCTCTGTGTCTGTCTCTTTCCTTTTCTTCCTTAACCTTCTTTCTCATTTTCCCTAACCTAGTTATCTCATTTCTAAGTGTTTTTATTTGCTAGACACATGACCAGTTTGTCTCTAATAAGGGAGACAGAGAGCTCCTCATTTTTATGCAGTTGTCTGCTGGGTCAGACTGCGTTCTTGTCGGTGAAAACATCTCCTCTATTCATGCAGGTGGACAAGCCATACATGCTTTCTTATCTTGTGCAATTTTATATACTTTCTCCCATAGATATTTTGACTGTTTTCAGTTAATACTTCCTAAAACAAAACATTTCCACCATTATAATGCTGCAAAATTAGATTACAGATAATTAATTTTACAGCATTTTAATACTGCAAAAGACCTGCAAGATAACTAAAAGTATGAAGCCTATATCTACTTTTTCAGAATTCATCATCATGCACAATAACAGTTCAACAAAATAAAAGGTAATAAAAACAATATCTATTGTCATAAGAAAAAGGCAAATGAAGAAGCCCACTCTTCCTCCCGTTATTGGACAGAGTTCAAGAAATGCTAATGAGAGCAATAAGATAACTGTAAAGAGAGACAAAAAGGATATATAACTACCTTTATTTGCAAATGATATCACAGTTTATTTCAAAAATCCCAAAGAATCAGCAATGATACTGATTAAGACAATTAATAGACTCAAAATAAACTCACAAAAAATCAGCAGCATTTCTACTCTATTACAGCAAAATCCAAGAGGCAATAATAGACAGGGAAATTCCATTCCAAACACCTACAAAGTATGTAAAATCTGCCAAAACTCACAAAATATTATATAGATTTAATTTTAAAAGTAAGCCTTAAAGAAAGAATGACTTAAGTAGTTGAGGAAATATTCAGTGCTCATGACTAGACCATGAAAATACTGTAACTACATTTCTATAGCACTTCTAAGTTTACAAAACTTCTTTTACAAATACTCTCATTTTAGTTTTCCAACAGTTTTGAGTGGTAAAAGCTATAATTATGTCCATTTTACTGATAAGAAAACAGGTAATTAGCAGTTAAATGTCTTTCCCAGTGTCACACACTATCCGAGGAAGGACTTGAACCCAGGTCTTGATGAGTACAGATAAAGTTGCACAAACTATCCCTTCTCTCTTTTTGTCCCTCTGTATCTGTGTATACACACACACACGTATAAATGATATGATATACACGTATTTATGTACAGAGAGATGTCTGCATATGTGTGTATATATATATCTATATATATATATATATATACATATCATACACCAAATATATACACACATCTCTCTGTATATATAAATACACACTATATACATATCATACACCAATATATACACACATCTCTCTGTATATATAAATACACTATATATATATATATACACACATATTAAGTATACATACATATATGTGTATACATATATATGCTATCCACATCCAAAGAGAAAACTGATAAACTCTAAGTGCAAGTTGAAGTAGAAGTCTCTTGATTTCTTTTTTTTTTTTGCAATATGACTAATATGGAAATATTTTTCCATAGTTTTATATGATTCTGCATGTATAATTGATATTTTGCCTGACTTCTCAGTGGGTGGGGGAAAGGGAGAATTTGGAACTCACCATTTAAAAAGAAAAGAATGTTATAAATAAATAAATAATGCATTTATTTTTAAAACAGGAGGAAAAAAGAGAAAAAAAATGGATCCAAGGGGAAGAACTAACACTGTATGTGGAAATGCCTGTGAAAGAACTTCAATGAATCACTGAACTTTTCACCTATGCCTAAAGAGAAAACAGTGAAGCACGGATCAGTTTTTCCTCAGTGCTATCTCTATGCTTGAAATATTTAAATCTTAAACAACGAATAATTCTGCTCTATATTTTGAATGTTTATGTAGTTTTTTTAAAATTTCATTTTGGAGCGTTTTTCTAGGCCCCCTAACTTTTAGAAGCAACTGCTGAATTGTATTATTTATAGTCACATATTTTCTCAACTGCTACTCTCAGTAAATCAAGATGATAAAATACCCCAAAAGATCACCATGTTTTTCCCTCTACCTTCAGCTAGCTAGTATAGATGTCTTTTCCTTATTCTTAAACGCCTCTAACAAAGACAGTACACAGAACCTCCCATGGCAACACATTTTGTTGTCTGATAATCAGGATTTAAAAAACTTGCATGAAAACAACACTTTTGTGGTTGTTTAGCGAATTTTGCATTGGTTTGTCATTGGTGAAAGTTTACACCATTATTTAACGTCCTCAGAATCACCTTCATGTATTTACAGACCACTATTGAACAACACTGAGTACACTGAGCATATGAGCTAGAAACTGGAGAAGAAAACACCTACCATTGTGTGAATTTTTCTGATTATTTCATGTGTTCATCTTGCCTCTTGATTCAATAATAAGCTCCCTGAATATAAGAACTACATATTATCTATTTCCATGTGTCAGAATCCTATCTTTCAAGACCAAGCTCAAGTGCATCTTCAAACATGAAGTCTTACTTAATAATTAAAAGGGATGTAATATCTTCTTCCTGGGAATCCCTATAGAAATTCCATTCAATCTACAAATGGATGTACATACTCATCATTTTGGATTTCCCTCCAAATACACACTGTGACCCATCAGTTGCCTTCCCACCCCATGAGATTCTTCTCTATATATTTCTATAAGTTGATGAGAGAATCAACCCAATATTCTAGAGGCTTTCCTTGAGTTCTCCTGACATTGAGAGGGCAACAGTGGAACACTCTGTTCACTTGTCCTCTTTCACCCTTATCACAAGAGCAGCCCATTTTCTGATCTTATAATTCCTTGACGATATATTCCATTCTTGTTCTTTTTAAAATGTATTTTATTTATAATTTATGGAATAAAACAAGCATTTCCATAACAATATAATTTAAAAAATGATTGCACATAAAAATAAAAATCTGCTATTTATTTTAAATACATAATAGTTATCATATAAATTTCTGTTTTCCCTTTTTTTCTTCCCATCCCCTCTCCCCCTAGAGATGGCTACCATTACACACACACACACACACACACACACACACACACACACACACACTATATATATATATATATATATATATATATATATATATATATATATCATTCTATACATATCTCTATCTATCAGCTCTTTCTCTGGATGCAGATAGCATCTTCCTTCCTATATCCTTTGTCATGATTCTGTGAGATGAATTCAATTCTGTAATTCACACCTCCATAGATAATTTCCCATCTGGGCTGGAAGTCTTCATTATTCCCCCATGTATATGTTGTCTTCCCTATCAGGTTGTAAGCTCCTTGAAGACAAGACCTATTTTTGTACCTTTCTTTGTATCCCTAGAGTTTCTCACATGCCAGGTATATAATAATTAATAAGTGTTTGTTGACTCTGATTTTGTGTGATCCTGGGCAAGTCATGCAGCTCCTCAATGCTCTAATTTAAATCAACTCTCTAAGACTACATCGTAGAGAATGTGCTGACCTGCATTAATAGAATTCTGTAAGCCGGGGGTTCTCAATGAAATCCTAGATCCAGTTCTTCTCCTTTTTGCTTTCCCTATCACTAGTAGAGCACAAGGGAGTGGTGATGAAGGTCTGATCTAATCAGTGTCATTGGAAAGAAGGAGACAGATATAAGAAGTGCTATGAGAGAATAACACTAAGAGTCAGGAACTGTTTGGATGTGGAGGTGAGGGAAAGGGAAGAGTCAAATATGTCTCCAAAGTTATGGATCTGGGACACTAGGAGAATGAGGTATATAACAGAAATAGAGGAGTTTGGGGAAAGGGATAGATTGAGTAACAAAAATGATTTTTTTCTATATTGGACATGGGATTCATGGGACATAGGATCCATGGAACATGGGACATAATCCCATACTGAAACTTAGAAAAGATTATCCAGAAGGCAGAGCCAAGATGGCAGAGTAGAAAGACAGACCTGTAGAAGCTCTCCCACATAGCTCATAAAATACCTATAAAAAATGACTCTAAACAAATTGCAGAGCAGCAGAAGCCACAAAATGACAGTGAAAGAGATTTCCAGTCCAAGACAGCCTGGAAGGTCAAAAGGAAGGGTCTATCACACTAGGCGTGGAAAGGAGTGCACCATGTCATATGGTACAGCAGAGAAAGGACCTGGAACAGGCTTCAGGGCACCAGCAGCAGCAGCAGTTCCCAGATTGCTCAACCCACAAATGCTAAAGACAGCTTCAAAGGTCAGAGAGAAAGCTCCTTCACCCAGGTGAAGGGAATGCAAGTGGGACCACCAGCAGCAGCATCCATTTTTGGAGTCTTCCCCCTAAATTCCCTGGGGGGATTGAGCAGCTGATCTGAATCTCAGCCCTGAGCTCAGTCCTGGGTTGAGGAGGAGGAGCAGTGGTGTGATGGAGCTGGAGGTGATTGTGGAGAGGGAATTCTACTCAGATTCTGGACAGAAAAGCTTTTGGTTGTTCCCAGATCAGTGCACAGGCCAGGAGAGGAGTAAAGTCCTCTCCCTTGATTGTGCCATCTTGGAGGAACTGAGAACTTACAGGTCTCCAGAGTATGCCCTGCTCTTAACAAAGGACTCAAAAGTCAAGTCACTGGCTGGGAAAATGCCCAAAAAAGGGAAAAAAATAAGACTATAGAAGGTTACTTTCTTGATGAACAGATATCTTCTCCCATGCTTTCAGATGAGGAAGAATAATTCATACCATCAGAGGAAGTCCAGGCTTCCAAAACCTCCATAATAAATTTGCAATGGTCTCAGGCCATGGAAGAGCTTGAAAAGGATTTTGAAAATCAAGTAAGAGAGGTGGAGGGAAAAAGGGGGAAGAGAAATGAGAGCAATGCAAGAAAATCTTGAAAAGCAGGTCAACAGCTTGCTACAGAGACCCAAAAAATGCTGAAGAAAATAGCACCTTTAAAAATAGGCTAAGTCAATTGGCAAAAGAGGTTCAAAAAGCCAATGAGGAGAAGAATGCTTTAAAAAGAAGAATTAGTCAAATGGAAAAGAAGGTAGCTAACTAAAAAAAATAATTCTTTAAAAATTAGAATGGAGAAGATGGAAGCTAATGACTTTATGAGAAACCAAGAAATTACAAAACAAAACCAAAAGAATGACAAAATAGAAGATAATGTGAAATACTTCAATGGAAAAACAACTGACATGGAAAATAGATCCAGGAGACACAATTTAAAATTTATGGGACTACCTGAAAGCCATGATCAAAAAGACACCCTTGGCAACATTTTTCATGAAATTATCAAGGAAAACTGCCCTGATATTCTCGAACCATAGGGTAAAATAAATAATAAAAGACTCCACCAATCACCTCCTCAAAGAGATCCAAAAAGAGAAACTCCAAGCCAAATTCCAAAATTCCCAGGTCAAGGAGAAAATATTCCAAGCAGCTAGAAAGAAAATATTTTGGAAATAAAATCAAGATAACACAAGATTTAGCAGCTTTTACATTGTGATTACAGGGCTTGGTATATGATATTCCAGAAGTCAAAGGAACTCGGATTAAAACCAAGAATCTCCTACCAAGCAAAACTGAGTATAATACTTTAGGGGGAAAAAAATGGGCATTCAGTGAAATAGAAGACTTTCAAACATTCTTGATAAAAAGACCAGAATTGAATAGAAAATTTGACTTTCAAGCACAAGAATCAAGAGAAACTTGAACTGTTTATGTTCCTACATGGAAAGATAATTTTTGTAGGTCTTGAGACTTTTCTCAATATTTGGATAGTTAGAGGGATTACACACACACACACACACACACACACACACACACACACACACACGAAAAGAGAGAGAGAACAAAGGATGAGTTGAATGAGAAGGGATGATATCTAAAACAAATAAAATTAAGGGGCAATTATCTCATAAAAGAGGCAAGAAAAAGCTTTTTCAGTGGAGGAGAAAAAGGAGGAGGTAAGAGAGGAAAAGTTAAGCTTACTCTCTTCATATTTGGCTTAAGGAGGGAATAACATGCTCACTCAATTTGGTATGAAAAGGTATCTTACATTACAAGAAAGTACGGGAGAAGAGGACAAGTGGGGTGCAGAGGATAGAAGGGAGGGCAAATTACTCCATTAGAAATAAACACTTTTGGGGAGGTACAAGGTGAAAAGAGAGAATAAAATAAATGAGGGGCAGGATTGGATGGAGGGAAATATAGTTAGTCTTACACAACATGACTATTATGGAAGTCTTTCGCAAAACTACATATATATCGCTTATATTGAATTGCTTGCCTTCTCAGTGGAAATGGGTGGGGAGGGAGGAAGGGAGAGAAGCTGGAACTCAAAGTTTTAGGAACAAATGTTGAGAATTGTTTTTGCATGCAACTGGGAAATAAGAAATACAGGTAATAGGGTATAGAAATATGTCTTGTCCTACAAGAGAAGAGAGAAGACGGGGATAAGGGAAGGGAAAGGTGTGATAGAAGGGAAGGCATTTTGAGGGAAGGGGTAATCAGAATGCAAGGCATTAAGGAGTGGGACAAAGGGAGATATGGGGACTCAAAATTTTGTGGAAATGAATATTGAAAACTAAAAATAAATAAACATAGTAAAAAGAAAAGATCACGCAGTTGAGGGGTGTCAAACACAAATAGAAATGGGTACTACATATCCATAAATAAGGATCCCTATGGGCTTACATGTTGACTAAGTTTTAAAATATGTTATCTATGTTTTATTGTATTTTTATTTATTTTGTTAAATATTTCCTAATTACATTTTAATCTGGTTTCTGCTATATTTGGAAGTATTGTGTGGCCCAGTCAATCTATTTCACACCTCTAATCTAATCCAAACCCCTCATTTTACAAATGAAGAAATAGGCTCAGAAAGATTAAGTATTTTATCCACACAGGTAGTACAGTAGATAAGAGAAAAACTGATTCAAACTCCATCTCTGTGACTGTAAATCCAACTTTCTTTCCACTGCACATGAACACATGCTGGATTTGAGATAGCAGTGGGCCATAGTGATGTGAAAGTCCTTTAATCCTATCTTGCCTATAACTGTGAAAAGTCAGGAGAAGTACTAATCTTAGTAGGTTAACTGTCAATAATTGATGCTCCTTCAGAGGTGGATGAAGTTGAGGGAGGGATGAGTGGTAAGATTAAACTCAGATGCAAGGGCTTAAATTTATACTGACATTTTCATTGTGATGAACAAATCATGTGATTTTACTTATTTATTTACTTCAGGGTCCTCACTATTGGACCCATTGTCTCTTTGGGTAGCTTAGACCAGACTGCTGTGCCATTTTGATATACTTTCTAAACCCCAACTCTCACCTCGCTTATAACTCCATTGAGTTATTTTGTAAATAATTCTTAAATGATTAATCATAAATTGACTTTATTAACATTTTTCATAAAAATAACTTTAATGATTTTCTGTCAATGTTGTAAAACATTTCAATTCCAAGGGTGAAGTATTTTTAAAAGTGAGTCCCTTTGAGCTTTGGTAGGATTTATTACGAAGTTTTTGTCCCTATGAGGTCAACTTTTTTAATCTCTCTAATATTCTTCATTGCAAATATTTTTTTCCTTCAACCTACAGTTTACCATTGATAAAATATGAATATTCTCTATAAGAAAAATACTAAATTAAAACAAAATTTCACAAGTTGTGGGAATTTCCTTACCCTGAAAGTTCACTTCACTTCTTCATCTTTTCTTCTGATTAATTGGTTTCTCTCAGAACTTCTACTTTCAGGAAAGTATCCAAGTCAACCATGTCTTCATTCTTCTTTAGCCTCTGCTCCAGATTCTCTACACTCTCCACCATGCTTTATTAAAGATACCTTCTTCACTTCTCTACTTTTCAGTTTCTGGTTTTGAGATGTCTTCTCCCATTCTTTTAGAATTCATTTAGTTTCTTCTTTATCCACTTCAAACCTTAATTGTAGAGAATGTCTTTTCATCATGCAATTGTCTTTTTTCTTCTGCCTATATTTGTATTCCAGCATTTCGTATCTCTGGCATATGGTAGGTGCTTAGTAAATGCTTGTCAACTTCCCTTGTAGACTTAATTTATGTGTGTGTGTATGTATGTATGTATGAACTATGTACAAACCCCTTTCAGCTAAACTTTGGAATACCTGTTCAAAGTTTTATAATACATTAGATCAAATTTATACTATTAAAATGTAATGGAAAATCAAAGCAATTATTTATCTGAATTACATAAAATAAGACTTTTCTATTTTCTTCAGGTTTCAGATAATTAATTTGTTTGGTCTAAATTAGCCAAATTAACCATTTTCTTACTTTGCTAGCATTGAGTGGGTCTTACAGAAATGTTTGATTCAGTTCTCATCTTCATTTCATTTGCCTTACTTTTCTTCTCACATGATATAAATATTTTCCTTCTTGATTCCCATTTCAGATGAATATGAGTCAGATTCAATAACTAATATTAGTTTTGCTCCTATTCATCTCACTAATTTGTGCATTACTTGGCTTTAGTACTTCAAAAACAGCTGCAAAGATGCTATATTGTCACTAGAGGGCATGCTCCAGACAGTTCATGCTGAGAATGCGCATTAATCAAGTGCCCATTTGGTGTAGAGCGCTTAGCAGTTCCCCAACTTCTCCCCTTCACTTTCTCTCATGTAGACTTGAAAATAACTGCTTTAAACAGGTTGTTTCTTTTCTGAACTTCACCCCAGTGCACTCAGCACATGACCATGTCCTAGGTTTCTTCCAGACATCTCCAAGACAAGTCTCTAGGGAACAGAGTTTCCTAGGGGATCAAGAGCTGCCCTGACCCCTGAGATGACTGGTTCTCAGCCCCAAACTTTGCTCCTGCATCCTCCTCAGGGGACTGACTCTTCAGAATGGACAGCTTTCCCAGCTCTATTCTTTGCCCCTCAGGACCCTTGCTGTCAGTCAATATTTTTATTATATAGTTGTATCCTTCACACACATCTAAGAAAACTTGAGATATAAATACTCTGAGGTCTTAAACTTATAAATTCCTGGGTGATTAGCCATATTACAAAAGAATGGACTGTTGTTTTCTATTCAATAGGAATTAAGATTCAAGTTCCACTACGCCTAAAGGGCTACAAAAATGTGCATACCATTTGACTCAGCAATATCGCTTCTAGGACTTCAGAGGATCAAAAAATGGGAAAGGGTCCCACATGTACAAAAATATTCATAGCAGCACTCTTTGTAGTTGCCAAAAACTACATCAAGGGGATGCCCATCAATTGGGAAATGACTGAATAAATTGTGATATATGAATGTAATGGAGTACTATTGTGCCACAAGAAATGATGAACAAGAAGACTTCAGAGAGGCCTGGAAGGACTTATATGATCTGATGCTGAGTGAAAGGAGCAGAGCCAGGAGAACTTTGCGCTCAGCAATGACCACAGTGTGTGAGAGTTTTTTTCTGGTAGACTTGGAACTTCATAACAACACAAGAATGTAAAAAAAAAAAATTCCCAATGGTCTTTTAAGGCAAAATTCCTTCCACACAGAGAAAGAATTATGGAATTCAATCACAGAATGTAGCAGATCATGTGTGTGTGTGTGTGTGTGTGTGTGTGTTGTGTTTTGACTTGTTATATGATTTCTTCCATTTAGTTTAGTTCATCTACACAGCATGACTATAGTGAAAATGTACTCAATAGGAAAGTATGCGTAGAGCCTATATAGAATTGTATGCCATCTTTTGGGAGGGAGGGGGGTGGTGGGGAGTAGGTAGGGGGGAAAAAATTTAAGTTTTATGGTAGTGATTGTAGAATATTAAAAATAAAAATAAGAACTAATGGAAAATTTCTAATTAAATATCAAATTAGAAATACTGAAAACCAAAGGAGAGATTAATAAAAATAAAATTATTGAATCAATAAAAAAAAGATTCAAGTTCCAAAAATTAATTTTATTCACAAATTTTCAGTAACACATTTATTACACTCCACAAAGCTGCAGTTGTACATACACACATGTGTGTATAGATATGTGTATATGTGTATAAAATAGAAATCCCCATGGCTGTTGTGCTAATCTGGGTCTTAAAACACCTCACAGAGATGTCCTCTAATGAAAACTCATTGAAACTTTATAAGTCAGATGCCAGATCATTTCAGCTTTTAAAACTTTAAATGCATTCAGGGTTGCCACCCTTGTTTATCCTTGGGCATTGGCTAAGGCAAGGGAGGGTGGCCTTTATTCTTTTTTTTTTATTGACAGAATCTAAAAATTATCTCCTGGATTACCTGAACTTTCTTCCCTACCTCCAGTCCATCTCCTTTAGCTACTTCCCTTCTTCTATATCTCCTTTAGTATGCCTTAACCTATAGATTGGTGCTGGTTGAGAGCTTTAGATTGTATTCATCTTTGATTTACATTGTTTGCTTTGGTTTTCTCAGAAGTCTTGATAACTGCCATTACTGAAAGAGAAAACTAAAGTGCACCCAAAAGTGAAATCTAATATTTTTCCTGAGAAAAGTCAGTATCCTTACTTCAGAATGTTAGAAGGGATATATACATGTGTGTGTGCGTGTGTATGAAATGTCCTTTCTTTTCTGTGCCTCCACACCAGCCCATTTTCAGAATACGATGGCAAATTACTTATGAGTACTTTGGGTACATTCTTACGGTGGTATTAATTCTACTTTCTCATTACTGAGAAGATAAAAACTATTCTATGGTGAATGTCCTACCTTTCCCTTCTGTTCTCCTTCATTCTTCTTCTTTTGATAATACCTAGAATTCACAGAACTGTAAGATTTGCTAAACCCCGTACTTCTATACTCTCCTTTGGTCCTCATAACAATTCTGTGAGTTAGGTTAACAATATCAGAAGTGTCAAAGCAGGATTTGAACTCAAGTCTTTTTGATTCCAAGTATAAAATACCACTTACTGTGCAACCTATCTGCCTCATTTTTCTCACCTCTCCTCCTATTTTGTCCACTAAAACCCAAAGTGAATAGGTTGGCATGGTGGGAACGGAAGGCAGTTGATAAGATATATGTGATAATAGATAAATGACTATAGCACAATGGAAAGAGGATTGACTGTCAACAGAGGATATGGCTTCAAATTCTACCTATAAAACTACCTGTGTATACTAGGATGTGACCTCCTTGATTGTTTCCTTATATGTAAAATGGGGGCAGCTAGGTGGTGCAGTGGATAGAGCACCAGTGCAGGAGTCAGGAGGACCTGAGTTCAAATCTCACCTCAGACACTTGACACTCATTAACTGTGTGACCTTGGGCAAGTCACTTAACCCCAACTGCCTCATCCTGCGTTATCTCCAGTCATCCTGATGAATATCTGGTCACTGGATTCAGATGGCTCTGGAGGAGAACACTGGTGACCTGAACAGTCCTCCCTCACTCAAAACAAAGTCAAGTGCAAGTCATGTCATCATTTCTCTGATGACATGGTCTTCTTCTGCAATGAAGGATGAAGATACACACATGTAAAATGAGGAAGTTGAATTAAATGGTCTCTGAAGCTTCTTCTAGAGCCTTGGTGACCAGGAAGATTCCACTGTAATTGGTTGGGATGGAAGGGATTATTTCATTAGTGTTGCAGTGGAAGGAGATCATTCTAATAGGACTGCTGGAGGGAATTGTTTTAGTCTCTTCTTTTTCCACTTCAAACCCTAGTTGTAGAGAATGACTTTGCATCATGTAGGTATAAGGAGAGTTTGGGTGTTCTTAATGGTCACCTAAAACTTCACACTAGCAAAATGATTATATCACTTTTCCCACTCCACAATTTTGCATTGTTTTTTAAATCAGATATCTCTAATCCACCAACTCAGATCGGGCATAACTGGAGACTCCTTAATCAAAAGTACCACTACCAGTGAGGCAGTTAGGTAGCTCAGTTAGGTAGCCCTGGAGTCAGGATGACCTGACTTCAAATCTGGCTTCAGATATTTACCAGCCATGTGACTCTGGGACAGTTACTTAACCCTGTTAGCCTCAGTCCTCTCATCTATAGAATGAGCTGGAGGAGGAAATGGGAAATCATTCCAGTAGCTTCTCCAAGAAAATACAAATGAGAATGGATCTTAAAAGCCATTCACTCGAGGGCAAAGCCAAGATGGCAGAGGAGAAAAATGTATATTCTCTAGCTCTTCCCCCACAGCCCACAAAATACCTGTAAATAATGACTTTTAACAAATTCTAGAGCAGCAGAAGCAACAGAACAATGGAGTAGAGGAGATTTCCAGCTCAAGGTGACATGGAGGGCTGACAGGAAAGGTCTGTCACATCAGGCACAGAACAGAGTGCATCCCAGCCTTGACCAAGCAGCACCAGGAGGAGTAGGACCAAAGCAGGCCTTGGGGGAGGAAACTCCAGCAGCAGCGGTTGTTCTCACATCTCCCAAGCAACAAGGGCCAAAGGCAGCTTCAAAGGTCAGTGAAAGGGCTTTTTTGGCTGAGCAAGAAGGGAGCAGAGTTCCCCTCCCCCCCAGTTCTGGTCCCGGGGGCAGAAGCAGAGGCAGCAGCATCAGCGGATGGCAGCAGCAGGGAATAGCCAGTTTTCATTGCTGGAGCCCTCAGCTTAAAGCCCCTGGAAGAATGGAGCAGCTAATATTAATGACAGCTGTGAGCATAGTCCTGGGGTAAGGAAGAGTGCTGGCATGGCAGAGCTGGAGGCCCTTGGGGAGTAAACTCCTCTCCCTTGCTTGTGTCACTTTAGAGGAACTGAGAACTTACAGGTCCCCAGAGTATACCCTTCTCTTGACAAAGGACCCACAAGTAACTGGTTGGGAAAATGCCCAAAAAAGGGAAAAAAATAAGACTATAGAAGGTTACTTTCTTGGTGAACAGGTATTTTCTCCCATACTTTTAGATGAGGAAGAACAATGCCTACCATCAAGGAAAGAAATAAAAGTCAAGGCTTCTGCATCCCAAACACCCAAAATAAATATGCAATTGTCTCAGGCCATGGAAGAGCTCAAAAAAGATTTTGAAAATCAAGTAACTGAGGTGGAGGAAAAATTGGGAAGAGAAATGAGAGCAATACAAGAAAATCATGAAAAGTGAGTCAACAGTTTGCTAAAGGAGACCCAAAAAATGCTGAAGAAAATAACACCTTAAAAACAGGCTAACTCAATTGACAAAAGAGGTCCAAAAAGGAAATGAGAAGAAGAATGTTTCAAAAAGCAGAATTAGCCAAATAGAAAAGGAACTTCAAAACCTCACTGAAGAAAATAGTTCTCTCAAAATTAGAATGGAACAGATGGAAACTAATGACTTTATGAGAAACCAAGAAATTATAAAACAAAACCAAAAGAATGAAAAAATAGAAAATAATGTGAAATATCTCATTTGAAAAACAACTGACCAGGAAAATACATCTGGGAGAGACAATTTTAAAATTATGGGACTACCTAAAAGCTGTGATCAAAAATAGAACCTAGACATCATCTTTCATAAAATTATTAAAGAAAACTGCTCTGATATTCTAGAACTAGAGGGCAAAATAAATATTGAAAGAATCCACCAATTACCTCCTGAAAGAGATACAAAAAGAGAAACTCCTAGGAATATTGCAGCCAAATTCCAGAGTTCTCAGGTCAAGGAGAAAATATTGCAAGCACCTAGACAGGAACAATTTGAGCATTGCAGAAATACAATCAGGATAACACAAGATCTAGCAGCTTCTACATTAAGGGATCAAAGGGCTTGGAATATGATATTCCAGAAGTCAATGGAACAACGATTAAAACCAAGAATCACCTACCCAGTAAAATGAGTATAATACTTCAAGGGAAAAAATGATCTTTCAATGAAATTGAGGGCTTTCAAGCATTCTTGATGAAAAGACCAGAACTGAAAAGAAAATTTGACTTTCAAACTCACGAATCAAGAGAAACATGAAAAGGTAAACAAGAAAGAGAAATCACAAGGGACTTGCTAAAGTTGAATGGTTTACATTCCTCCATGGAAAGATAATATTTGTAACTCTTGAAACTTTTCTCAATGTCTAGATAGTTAGATGGATTACATACACACACACGCACACACACACACACACACACACACACACACACACACCTACAGAGAGAGAGAGAGAGAGCACAGGGTGAGTTGCAAAGGAAGGGATCATATCTAAAAAAATAAAATTAAGGACTGAGAGAGAGATACATTGGGAGGAGAAAGGGAAAAATGGAATAGGGCAAATTATCCCTCATAAAAGAGGCAAGAAAAAGCTTTTTTCATTGGAGGGGAAAAGGGAGGAAGTGAGAGAGAGAAAGTGAAGCTTGCTCTCATCACATTTGGCTCAAGGAAGGAATAACATGCACACTCAATTTGGTATGAAAAGCTATCTTACACTACAGGAAATTAGGGGAGAAGAGGACAAGTAGGGTGCAAGGGATGATGGAAGGGAGGGCAAAAAGAGGAGGGAGCAACTAGAAGTAAACACTCGAGGAAGGACAAGGTCAAAAGAGAGAATAGAATAAATAGAGAGCAGGATAAGATGAAGGGAAATATAGTTAGTCTTATACAACATGACTATTATGGAAGTCTTTTGCAAAACTACACATATATACCCTATATCGAATTGCTTGCCTTTTCAGTGAAGATGGGTGGGGAGGGAGGAAGTAAGAGAAGTTGGAGCTCAAAGTTTTAGGAATGAATGCTGAGAATTGTTTTTGCATACAACTGGGAAATAAGAAATACAAGTAATGGGGTATAGAAATTTAGCTTGCCCTACAGGACAAGAGAGAAGATGGGAATAAGGAAAGGGAGTGGTGTTAGAAGGAAGGGCAGATTGGTGGAAGGGGAATCAGAATGCTTGGCATTTTGGGGTGGGAGGAGGGGAGAGATTGGGAGAAAAATTGGAACTCACAATTTTGTTGAAATGAATGTTGAAAATTTAAATAAATGAAATTTAAAAAAAAGAAAACCCAACTGAGGTCACAAAGAGTCAGACATAACTAATTGACTAAACAACAACAATCCTTGCAAGGATTGTTAGCTAGTTCAAGTATTTTTGGGGAACATATTGCTTGAGCATCTTCTCTTTGACCAACACTATGTTATTAGTTAGAGTTACAAAAGAAATGAAAGCTATGTATGGCCCATATCCTATAGGAACTTGAGTTCTAGTTAGGAGTAGGAGCTGGTTCAAATCTTGACTCTGTCACTATGTAGCCTTTGGTGAATCATAAATTTATGCCCCTGATCCTCCAGTTCCTCATCTATAAATTGAAAATGTTAGGGTAGGTGAAGGTTGATTTGAGTTCTAAATCTATGATGATGACACACACACTTGAAACAATTGAGTAGTAATAATTATCAATACTTGAGTGTGTTTAAACATCCAAAAGGATGGCATGAAGAAAAGGTAAATGCTATAAGACATCAGAGAAGGTACAAGTAGTGATCAATATGCACCTGAACAGTACAGTTATCTTCATAAAAGTAATGAGACTTGAGCTGAGACTTCCAGGATAAGAAGGATGTTTATGGGATGGAGGAGGGGGCAAGGATCATTCTAGGTAGCAAAGAAGCAGCCTGATCAAAGGCTGGAAAGTAGAGATGCACATGGTATATTTAAGACAAAACTGAAGAAAGCAGACTGCCTGAAAGGGAGAACGTATATTGGGGAAGATGATAGGGAGGGTTCCATAAATATTTGTCATAGGACCGAATGAATTTGAATAGTACCAGATTGTTGAAGACCATGAATACTACCATATCATTGTGTGTCTGTCCTTCATTTTTGAAGAGGACCATGACATTAGGGAAATGATGACACAACTTGCAGTTGACTTTTGATTTGAGTGAGAGAAGGCTGTGTAAAGTCACCAACCTCATTTTCTCCTCCTGAGCCATCTGGATCCAGGGATCCATTATTTACCAGGATAACTAAAGAAGACTCAAGATGCAATGGGAGACCCTGGTGATTTAAGGCTAAGGCCTTTTTAGGTTCTCACTTTCTGTAAGATAATGCCCATTCAGTGAATAGGCCTCTTTAAGAAGTGAGTCAAAGGATGGTCCAATTTAAATTTTAAAAAAAATGAAACTGAGAAGGGAAGACCCTCAGAGTTGCTGGTCAAAAGAGAAACAGTTCCTAATGACTTTCATTCTGAGTCAGGAAGGCCCAAAATATAAGTGGTGAATGTTAAATGTTAAATGGAGAATGTTAAATGAATGTTAAAAATTATTTACACATGTAATTGGAGGTAAAATAAAATATTAAATTCATTAAAAGGTCTCCCCCCAAAAAGTTATAGTTCTCAATTCAAAGAAAGCAATCCCCCAAACACCCAATAGCAGAATAGGGAAAAGGGAATATATGAGAAAAAGTTTCTCCAAGGAAAAGAAATAAACAGGTTTGAAATGCAAAAATAATGAAGTGAAGGGAAATCTGAGAGAAGAGAAGCAATGATGGTAAAAGAATACATACTTGTTGCCTCTCTGTGTTCTCAGTGCTTAGCACAATTCCTAGAATATACTAAACATTCAAATTCTTGCTGAATGACTGGGGAAAGAATGCATGCAGAAATAAATGCCTATGAGGACATGAGGGTCTCATGACAGGTTTATATGTGGAAGACTTATGGAAGACAACCTTCTCCAAGAGAGTATTGCACCTCCATGGGCAATATTCTGTCATAGGAGAAGGAATTTCTGATCTTCTAGATCTTTTTTTGATCTCTGTCCACCCTTCCTGTTGTCCTCCTTACTCCCCACTCCCCTATGCAGATATAGTTAAACTTCTGAGTATCTACCATATCAAGAAGGTTGTATTCTATCCTATAAACATTGGAAGTCAATAGAGGTTTATATTCCAATAGAGTAAAAGACCAATGTGATGAAAGTAGTCTTTCAGAATGAAAGACTTATGGCAGGATGACAGTCTTATGACTGTCTGATGGAGATGGAGAGAGACTAGAGGCAATTCAGTTAAACAAACACTGGCATGTAAGGTCTCTGTTATGTGCCAAACACAGTGCTAGGTGTTGATGTAGATAAAGATAGAAAAAAAATAGTTCAAGGAGCTTAAAATTCAGTAGGAAAGATAAGATCAACAAATTAGTGTAATAAAGTTGAGATATGATAAATACATAGAAGTCTAACAATACAGTATAAAGATTGGGGAGGAGGGACATACTTATGGTTATGGGATCAGGAAAAGATTCAAGATGAAGTATCACTTGAGTTGGACCTTGAGGGTATAGCAGCAAGCAAAATAGAATCTTTGTTGTTTTTCTGGATTGAGTTTTAACCAATCAGATATGTGCATGTGAGATCTAGCCAATCAGATACTGAGTAGAACTATATATAAAGAAAGAGAACTCAGACCTGAAGAAAGCCAGCAATGAAGGGGTGAGCCAGCTTTGAAAGAAGAGAGCCGGGAGGGCTGAGAGAGGAGACCTCTAATGGCAGAGACTTGCTGAAAGAGTCTCCAGACTTTGAAAGCAAATAGAGCCATAGGCCAGGAACTCACCCATGAGACTTAGCCCCTTTTCAGAGCTGTTAAAATGAACTGAGTTGTTCACAGAGCTCTGGACTTTGGAGGTGAATTGAGATGATGGTGCTGGTGGTATGCGTTAGTATTGTTGTTGGCCTGTTGAGCTTTGTTTTCCCAGAGGCAGAAGCTGTGGAATAGAGCAGTCCACCTCAGCTGAAACAAGAAGCAAGAGCAGAGAGCTGCCTACCTATGAATCCAGGCAAGAGTCAGGAGTGGTCAACCCACAGAGCAAGAGCCATGGGACTTGGAAGCCAACCTTGAGTTAAGATGAAAGAGGACTTTACTTGGACACTTGGTATTGATTAAGGAAATTATTTACTATGACCTAGGGGTGGATGGTGTGGACTTTACTTGGGCTCTTGCTATTGATAAAGAATGTTGCTATGAATATTATGCTATACTTTATTGAATACTGTTTAGTTTATTGGTAGATAGAGAGTTCATTATACTATGCGATTAGACCCTTGAAATTATTCACATCAGCAGTCCTCAGGTTTGCTGCCATGATTGGTGTTACAGAGGGAAGGGGGATAATTTTAACAGGTAGAGATAGGGGGCAGGGGGCAGGGGGAAGAGAGAGAAATCAATCCAGGTAGTTAGAAGATTGTTACATAGTCTAGGCATGAATAACAGCAATGATAATGGGAGTTTGCATCTCTATGGTCCTTTATAATATGTAAAATAATTCACATATAATATCTCATTTAAGTCTTACAAGCATCCTATAGTAGGTAATAAAATATTACTAGACAAAGATTTTTAAACTTGGTGGTAAAGAAGTACTGGTAAAGGCTAGGAATCCCTTTTAAGAATAATGTTTTTAAATGCATAAACTATATAGGATTACAAAGGACATTATTTTGAATGTTATCAAAATATTTTTAAAATAAGTAGGTTCATAGACTCTATGTTAAGAATCCCTGTCTAGACTGTAAGTCATATGAGGAAATTCTTCTCAGCCCCGATCATATTGCTCTATACATAGCAGGTACTTTAAAATGTGTGTTGAAACACATTTTTCATTTGAAAAAAGAAGCCCAGAGAATGAAGCAATTTGCTCATGTGTATACAGCTTGCAAGGAGCAGGGCAAGATTAAAACCCTGAGCCCATCTTGTAAAAATGAAGGCTAAAAATTGTCTTGATATGTAATTGGGAGAACAATAAAATGCTATTATAAAAATAAAACCCTTAGCCCCTGATACCAACTCTAGCATTCTTTCTACTCATGCCTCCCTTAATATTGGAGAAACTCTTGAGGTTCAGTCATCATTGTGCTTCTACCTCTTGCTGACATACTGCAGCACTGAAGAAATAAATCCTTCTGCTTCTGTTTCTTCATCTATATTTTGCAACAGTCATACTTATTTTTCATAAAGGGATGTTGAAAGAAAATGCGTATAATGAGCTTGGAAATTCTTTTATGAAAGATGCTACAAAAATGCAAAGTGACTTCATAAGAAGAAGGATGTAAATACTATTTTAATTAGATACTATAAAGTCTAGTTCTGACGGTCTTGTATAGTTTCAAGTATTCTTTATGCATTACCCTTTGATTCAGCAATACCACTGCTAGGTTTGTATCCAAAAGAGATATAAAAGGGAAAAAGACTTACATGTACAAAAATATCTATAGCATCCCTTTTTGTGGTGCCAAAATATTTGAAACTGAGGGAATGCCTGTTAATTAAATAATAGCTGAACAAGCTGAGGTATATAAATGTAGTGGAATACTATCATGCAATAAGAAATAACGAACAGGCAGATTTCAGAAAAACCTGGGAAGACCTGTATGAACCGACACAAAGTGAAATGAGCAGAACCAGGAAAACATTGTACATAGTATCAATAACAGTCAGAGGTAATCAACGATGAATGAATCAGCTCTTTTCAGTAGCACAATAATCCAAGATCGATACAAAGGACTCAAAGGAAAATGCCATCCACATCCTTTTAAAGAATTGATGGATTCCAGCTGCAGATCAAAGCATACTTTTTTTCACTTACTTTATTCTTTTTCATGGTTTTCCCTTTTGATATGTGTCTTCTTTTACAATTGTGACATACAGAAATATGTTTTACATGATAGCACATGTATAACCTACATCAAATTATCTACTATTTTCAAAAGAGGGAAGGGGAAAGAGAGAGAGAAAGGAAAATTTGAAACTTAAAATCTTGTAAAAATAAATGCTAAAAATTGTCTTGACATGAATTGGGGAAAAATACAGTTAAAAAAGTATTCTTTATGCATGACTAAATCATTCCTGTCTCTTAAAATTTATATTCTCCCTTGAGCTCATAAATTATCCCTATGGAAAAGAAAACTCCATGTATACAATAAAAATAGCATCTAGATTGGTAGCTAAGATTTGTATGGACAGACAACAAATATAAATAGCTTTATTGGCCAAACGGTAATGCTATTCTAAAAACACCTAAGTCATTACAGAATTTACTCTTAGATTCTATTTTAGTGGTACTCAGTTATCATCGTCACCACCACTGTAGCTAACATGAATATAGCACACACTGTGTGCCAGGCACTATACTAAGAGCTTTATAATTATTGTCTCATTTGATCCTCACAACAACCCAAGAGGTTGGTACTATTATTGTTCCCATTTTATAGATGAAGAAACTGAGGTGAACAGAAGTTGTTACTTGCCCAGAGTCACATAGCTAGTAAGTGCCTGGGGCTGGATTTATCAGTAGAGACTAATCAGAACTTGCCCCCAAGATCAACTTCTTCTTATTATTATCAGTTCTCTGAAAGGTAACCAGTCATCTTTTCTCACCTAGTCTATTGCCACAACTCACAGACAAGCAATACTATAGAAGGCCTCATGAACCCCTCTCTCCACCCTGAGATTTCCACAGACTGGAATCTTCTATCCTGCGCCTGGTATTCCAACACTGAGAACAGAATCCACATGAAGTGTCACAATTCACATGGAAGAACATTGTGGGCATGGAACCTTCCACCATCAGAAACTGTGGCTATAAGTTCGTGTCATATCACAGGACCCTTGAAATAACACTGAAATGATTGTCTAACCCATTAAGTTTCTTCAGAATCACTTTGTGCCTAGCTTGCAAGTCATTGGCACTCGTGGGCTTCTAGTACTGCTTTTTGGTATATTGCCTGACATGACATCCCCGAAAATTTAGTTACTTGAAGTCAAGTCAAATCAATAAGCATTTATTAGGCACATACGCTGTATCAGGCAGTGTGTTGGGCTGAAAATATTTATATAAGCAAAAAGAAAATCTCTACTCTCAAGAACTTTATATTTCAGCCACTAGCAACTGGTATTTATTAAGGACAGTTATCTCTCCCGCATCTTGACTTTCCCCATCACAGTGTCATCATATCACAGGTAGGTATAAGAAATTAAACGGGAATTTTGAGGGAGTTATGTAGAAGCTGCCAACGGCACATGAAGACCAGCAAATAACATAGAAAAAGTTAGGAAACTCAGAAATGCATAAAATATATGTATCATATGATATAATATCAACCCAAAATTTATAATAATTTATAATAAGGTACTATATACACCCCACAAAAGAAAAAAGAAAAAAATCAAACTTCTTCTCTGGTATGAAAGGAGTCCCAAAAAGTTTTATGTGGATTTTCCAGATCACCTGGACACTGCACTCCTAATTCTACCAACATGGAAGGGATAATTGTACTTACATTGTGTCAAGTATTGTGCTAAGATCTGGAAATACAAATATATATAGAAGGAAAACAATTCCTGCTCTCAAGGAACTTACATTCTAATGAGATAAAACAACACATAGAAAGAAGCTGAGGGGGTGCAGTCAGGGGGAAAGATGGAAAAGATCAGGAGAATCAGGAGTTAAGTCTGGAAAAGAATGAAAACCTGACTCCCCAGAGCAGCTTCTTTAAAATAGTGTTTCTGGGAGTAACCAACCAATCAGAGGAAGGGATTACAGAGATAGCATGAACTTTTGGGGTGAGAAGGTTCTACAGGTGATCCCAAACTAGAAATATACCCAACCCAACCCATCACTTCTTCATGCTGATAGCCCCTAAACAAACATGAGGTAAATCTCTCTCTCTCTCTGTCTTTCTCTATATATGCATACACACACACACACACACACACACACACACACACATATATATATACACACACACATTTGCATATATACATATATATGTACATATGTATATATACATACATATATACACACATATATATCACATTTCCTTATTTAATCATGACTGAATTTTCTAATATGTTCATATTTCAAATGAATTTTCATTTTTGTCTTTTTTGTACATTATAATTGTTTCTCTCAGGATCCCTCTTTCATATCTCCAGTATGCCACCTCATATAACAAATAGTATTTTAAAGACAAAATAGAAAAAGAAGAGGAAAAATTCAGCATAGTTGATCAATACATCAAAAATGTCTGGAAATATGTATAATATACCACAGCCTTGGACCTCTGATCTGTCTCAAAAGTTCTCTCAATCTATACTTGTTCTTTATATAATATTATATATAAAATATTCATTTTCTATTTTTGTGTGTGGTTCTGTTTACATTGTTGTAGTCATTGTGATATTGCTTTCTTGGCTCTGCATTCTTAATCAGTTCAAGTAGATTTTCCATTCTTTTTTGTATTCATCACATTCATCATTTCTTATAGCACAGTAATATTCCATTATGGTCATATAAAATAATATGTTTAGGAATTCTCCATTTTATGAGCATCTATACTGTTTCCAATTCTTTGCTATTGTTCTGATATAAACATTTTGGAGTGTATGGGGACTCATCAATGACTTCCTTGAAGTATAAGCCTAAAAATAGAATCTCTGAAGTATATGGACATTTTAGTCATTTTGTTTGCATAGTTTCTAATTACATTCCACAAAGGTTACACTGGGAGAGACAGAATCAAGATGGAAGAGAAAAGGCAGGGATTTGCTTGAGCTCTCCTCAAAAACCCCTCTAAAGACCTATAAATAATGCCATAAAAAAATTCCTGGAGCAGCATAACCCACAAAAGGAGGGAGTGGAATAATTTTCCAGCCAAAGGCAACTTGAAGGGTCAGTAGGAAAAGTCTGTTGCACCTGAGTGAGAATGGAGCACCATCCCTTGTAGGTTGCACCAGCACAGACTGGTCACAGCAAACCAGTAGCAGACTTTGGGAGCCACTGAATCAGAAGCAGCTGCTTCCAGAGCTCTCAGCCCACACACAGATGGTAAGAGGGTCAAACAACTGGTCAGAAAAAGATTACAGGGATCTCTTTGCTAACACCAAGGCCGGGCTCTTACTTTGCACATACTCAGATTGGGTCAGAGTCCTGGGTTGCTATCCCAAGGAGAGAAGAAGAACTAATTCAGCAGAGCTTGTAGCCACAATGAGGCAGCAACCCTCGTCACAGTTGCAGGGTAGAAAAGATGGTTGTGGTCACTCAGAGACCAGAGCTCAGACCAGGAAAGCAGTAAAAACACCTTTATTTGGATTATACCAGGTGGAAAAATTGAAAACATCCCTAGAAGTATCTCTATAAACAGTTGCACAAAATCCCTGAAGTTTGGGACAATGCACTTTCCATTCTGGAAGTAGAGCCTTACTTTAACATAAAGTTAAAGATTAGGAAATAGTCTGGGAAAAAATGTGCAACAACAGAAAAAATTCTGACCACAGAAAGTTTCTATGGTGACAAGGAAGGTTAAATTTTACTCTCAGAACAAGATAATAAAGTCAAAGCTCCTACATTTAAAGCCTCCAAGAAAAATGTGAATTGGTCTTGGGCCATGGAAGAGCTCAAGAAAGATTTTGAAAATCAAATAAAAGAGGTAGAGGAAAAATTGGGAAGAGAAATGAGAGCAATGCAAGAAAATCATGAAAAGTGAGTCAACAGCTTGGTAAAGAAGACACAAAAATACTGAAGAGAATAACACCTTGAAAAACAGACTAGGCAAATGTCAAAAGAGGCACAAAAAAATGGATGAGGAGAAGAATGCCTTAAAAAACAGAATTGTTCAAATGGAAAAAGATGCACAAAAATTCATTGAAGGAAAAAACCTCCTTAAAAGTAGAATTGGCCAAATGGAAAAGGAGGATCAAAAGTTCACTGAAGAAAACAATTCCTTAAAAATTAGAATTGAGCAAACGGAAGCTAATGACTTTGAGAAATCAAGAAACATAAAACAAAATAAAAAGAATGAAAAAATAAAGAAGAGAATGTAAAATATCTCGTTGAGAAAACAACTGTCCTGGAAAATAGATCCAAGAGAGGCAATTTTAAAATTATTGAAAGCCATGATTAAACACAGAGCTTAGACATCTTTTTTCATGAAATTATCAAGGAACTCTGCCCTGATATTCTAGAACCAGAGGGTAAAATAAAAATTGAAAGAATCTACTGATCACCTCTGGAAAGAGGTTCCAAAATGAAAAGTTCCAGGAATATTATAGCCAAATTTCAGAGCTCCAAGGTCAAAGGAGAGAATACTGCAAGCAGTCAGACAAAAACAATTCAAGTATCATGGAGCCACAATCAGAATAACACAAGATTCAGCAGCTTCTGTATTAAAAGATTGGAAGGCTTGAAAAATGATATTCTGGAGGGCAAAGGAGCTAGGATTGCAACCAAGAATCACCTATCAACAAAACTGAGTGTAATACTTCAGGGAAAAGAATACAACATTCAATGAAATGGAAGGTTTTCCAGCATTCTTGATGAAAAGATCAGAGCTGAATAAAAAATCCGACTTTCAAATACAAGATTCAAGAGAAGCATAAAAAGGTAAATAGGAAAGGGAAATCATAAGAGAATTAATAAGTTGTTTAAATGGGAAGATGATATTTGCAATAAATAAGACTTTTCTTGTTATTAGGGTAGTTAGAAGGAGCATATATACAGAAGGCACATATGAAGGAATGGTGTTGAAAAAATAAAATAAATCGGTGAGAAAGGAATATACTGGAAGAAAGGGAAAGAGAGAGGTAGAATGATGTAAATTATCTCACACAAAAGAGACAAGAAAGAGCTTGTACAGTGGAGAGTAAAGCAGGGAAGTGACAGGGAGTGAGTGAACCTTGTTCTCATCAGAATTGGCTCAAAGGAAGAATAACATAAGATCAATAAACTGGGCATACAGCTGAAAAAGCTTGAAAAAGAACAAATTGTAAATCCCCAAGTAAATACCAAATTAGAAATACTGAAAACCATAGGAGAGATTAATAAAATTGAAATAAGGAAACTGTTGAACTAATAAATAAAACAAAGGGTTGGTTTTATGAAAAAATCAATAAAATTGATAAACCTTTGAACAATTTGATTAAAAAAAAGAAAAAAGAAAACCAAATTCCCAATATCAAAAATGAAAGGGGTGAACTCATCTCCGATGAGGAGGAAATTAAAACAATAATTAGAAATTGCTTTGCCCAACAGTATGCCCATAAATTCGACAATCTAAATGAGACAGATTTATTTTTTTAAAATATAAAGTGCCCAGATTAACAGAAGAAGAAGTTGAATACTTAACCCCATCTCAGAAAAAGAAATTGAACAAGCCATCAATGTACTAAGTTTCCAGGGCTGGATGGATTTACAAGAGAGTTCTATCAAACATTTAAAGAACAGTTAATTCCAATACTATAGAGACTATTTAGGAAAATTGGGGAAGGAGTTTTCCCAAATTATTTTTATGATACAAATATGATTTTAATGCCTAAACCAGGGAGAGAAAATTATAGACCAATTTTCTAATTCATATAGATGCTAAAATTTTAAATAAGATTTTAGCAAAAAGAATACAGCACATTATTATGTGAATAATACATTATGATCAAATATGATCCTGGGATGAATCAGGAATGCAGGAATCAGGAATCGTTCAATATTAGGAAAACTATTAGCATTATGGATCATATCAACAAGCCTAACAGAAACTACAGGATTATCTCAATAGATGCAGAAAAAGTTTGGTTTTTTTAAATTTATTTACTTATTTATTTTTAGATTACATTCACCAACAGAGAAAATACAAGCAGAGAAATAAAGACCAACAGACAGGTTTTCTGTCTGATCATAAGTAATATATACATCACAGATACAACTGTCCGACCATTGCATACATACAGAGTTACCAGAGAGAGAAGCACTAGTATCTGGGTTTTCAAAGCTGCAGGGTGGGAGGTTCCTTAAGGGCTACCCAGAGTCTTCTCTGGCACATGAACTTCCTTCCAAAGAATAAGCTCCAAAGCATAAAAGAAGCAGTTAAGTGTCTCATTCAAGATCACAGAGCTGGTAAGTGCCTGAGTCAAATTTGAACTCAAGTCTTCCTAACTCTGGGACCAGTGGTCTTTCCTCTGACTCACTAGCTGCTTAGCTGGTCACTCTATCCCATTATTTTTCTTCATAGTTTTTCTTTACTACCAGGGTAGGTCCTATTATATAGTAAGGAGGGGAAAAAGTATTAACATCCAGAATTGACAGGGATGTAAAAGTAAAAGGAATCAATAATTTTTAATAAGAAATATTACATTTATTTGCTGATCACTGGTGATTAGTCTCTGGATGTTACCATGAAAAGATTTCTTCATATTCCCTGGGTGGAGGAAGATAAGCCAAAAGATTTGAGAAAACTCTAGAAAGGTACCCAGGCCAATCATTAGAGTTTCTGAGCAAGAGTTTTACTTCTTTCCTGCTGTGGTATATTATTAGAAAGCATACCAAGTTTGGATTCAGAGGACCTGCATTTGAGTCCTGTTGAATGCTTGTGTGACTTTGGTTAAATCCCTTGACCTTCCTGTGTTTTAATTTCTTCATCTATAAAAAGAGATACATATCTTTGATCAAAGGAATCCTTTCCCTAATTCAATCACCTTCCTGTTTAGTCCTATTATACCACATGCTCATTCTCACCACCAGTCATTTTTCTTCAAAGTCTACTTCAAGTCTTCCCTCACTACGCTTTTTCCAACTCCAGCCCACACTGAACTCTGAATTCTCTGAATGTCCCATTGCACTAACAGCCAACACTTACTGATTAACATTTATTGTTCTACTATTGTTACATGTGCTGGTATTGTCTTTTCAACTAGAATATAAAATCCTTTAGCGTAGGTCCCCATGTCTTACATTTTACATGTGTGTCCCTTGCAAATGCCATGCTCAGTGGTCTCTAACAAATATTCTTTAATTAATTAAGTTTTACATAAGGTCCTTAAAATAATAACAGTAACAGCAACACTTGACAATTTTAATTATTTGCCATTCTTTTTATTACAGCCTTCATGTAACCCTGCTGGCTCCCTCTTCCCAAATTCTGTTAAACGCATAAGCATTTTTAAATGCTGAGTGTTCTATGTCTTTTAAGAGAAAATAAGTAACTGAAAAAAAATATTTTCCTTTGAAATCACAAGATCATAGAAATCATGGGTCATGCAACCTAATTTCCTTCTTTTAAGAATGTCCAACCCCTTCATTTGAGAAAATTAAAGCCTAGAGAGAAGAAATTAACTTGCTCAAGGACACATAGGATTATTGATTTAAAATGGAAAGGACTCATCAAGGCTAAAATCGGTTTTACAGATGAGGAAACTGAGGTCTATGGAGGTTAAATAATTTCCCAAAGGTAACACAGGTAATAAATGGCGGTGATGGGCTTTGAACCCAATTCCCTTGGCTCCAAATTTACTGATCTTACCTCCACATTGTGCCATCTTATTTCCATTCAAGGAGATAAACTGTGGCTCATCTTATAGATTTAAAGCTAGAAAGGACCATAGAAATTCAACCAGTTCATTTTTGAGTAAAGGAATTAAGGCCTAGAGAAGCTGTTAGTCAAATACAGTTAGTAAAATCATATGTTTAAAAAGTACAACACTTCCAAATGTTATAAAAATTAAGCGCTGGATTGTGGGGATACTAGAAGCTTTAAGAGTCATAATCCTGTTCAGTAGTTCTTCCAGTCATGTTCGACTCTTCATGACCCCATCCAGGATTTCCTTGGCAATAATACTGGAGTGGTTTTCCGTTTTCTTCTTCAGCTCATTTTCAGATGAGGAAACCAAGGTAAACAGGAGTAAGGGACTTGCCCAGGGTCACACAGCTCTTAAGTGCCTGAGGCCAGACTTGAGCCTAGCTTTTCCCCAGTCCAGGTCAGGCATTCTATCCACTCTGCTCCATAATCTTACCAAATCAGAATTTCTCTTTCATGAGAGAAGCTTTTCTGTGCTCTGCTTCAGCCACAAAAGAAGTACCATCTTCCTGTCTGGGAAGCTTCTTCACACAATGACAAGCCACATTCTTGTCCAGGTTCCAGTCTCTCTTTGTTGAGTCAGTCCACAATAATGTAACTGCATTGTGACTGTCCACATGTGTTACTGAAACAGACTTTGCTTGTACTAACTCCCTTGCCTATATGGTCTAAACCAATCTATTGTGGTCAGCTCAGTTTGATTCAGCTCAACAAGTATTTATTATGTGGTCCTTCAATCACAGTTTATGAGGTCTTATTTTTTTTGAAAAAAGAATAACTAGCAGAACTAAATCTCTATGTACAGATTAACAGGTACTCTTCTCCACTCACCCCATTTAAAGTCATTAAAAGAAGAAAAACTGCTAGAAAATATTTTATGATTCCCATCAAACTATCCTGCAATTATTGGGGAAATGCACTGTTCTTTCCATCAGAGAGCTCTATTTCTGAAAAAATGCCACCCTCTTCAAATGATGGCTTTATATGCGGTATTTATATTTTCAACTTCTTCAAGTGCTTTGAAAATAATTTTTAACATCATACAGTACTACAGTAACCACACCTTCACTATTGTAGTAGCAATGTAATAATATTTTAAAAATTGGTTTATGCCGCTAAACAAAATTCATTCTTCCTTATGAGTGGTATGTGTGCCCTCTGCTGCTGAAAAAAAAATATTTTGCTCTCCTAATCAATGTGACAATTGGGAATGTTGTACAAGATTGACTAGAACTCTTAATTTACTCATTTATATTGTAATGCTCATTTGTAGAACTGTAGCAAAGAGGAAATTGAAATGGTATTTGCAAAATTTTGTCTTCCTTTTTGTCTTAAATATGACTCATTAGACAGCAGTATCATTATGTATGTCCTGCAGTGCTTTGCAGCTCACACTATGTTGCAAGTTAGTAAAATGTCATAATTCTTTAACTGGGATTGATCTACCATTTATACCATCGGCACCATGATTTCTGAAGACTCTCAGATTGGAATGCAGAGCCAAGGAAGAGAAATTATGAAGGAGGAAAGGAGCAGGACACAAGGAGATATGTTAGTTGAGGACTTTTTTTAAGGGTATAAATTTTCATAAGATGTGGATCTTAAGAAGAAATTCCTTATCCCTTAATGCCAACTCTAGTAAAGTCTTCTAGATGTTTTTTGTTCATAACTTTAAGAGAATACTTTCCTACTTGAAACAAAAGCTGCTATTCTTTCCTTCAGGACTGGGTGACTTTCTTCATTCTGAAACACACAGACCTGCCTTTGAGCTAAAATGTACCCATTACTTTAAACCAAATTTTATTATTCCCTCAAGATTCTACTGACTTCCCTCTCCCCACTTAGAAGATTTTGAGGTATGAGTCATGGTTCTTGACTTGAAATGCTAGATTTTATTAGTGATCTCTCCTTTCTACCTCTTTAATTGTAGATTTCTAGTAATTTTCACAAAACTTCCAGAAGAAAAACATTTTCAAGCTAGTAAAAATGTGCCATTATCTATTCCCTACCCATTGAACAGTTTTTGGAAAAGATGGTACTGAAGAACAGGGTGGCAAAATACCGAGGCATTATTCTTTTTGACTTCTTTGAAGTCTATGCAGTTTGAGTTTCTATGGTTCATGCTTCAGTACTTCCACTCTCTCCAGGATATTGATCATCCTGTAGGACTCCTATCCATTCTCTTCCATTAATTTCCCAAAGGAGGGGGTTCACCCAATATGCTACAGATTTTTTTCAGTTTCCTTGATGTAATGCAGCTATGTATGGAGCACATGGTCAGTTTATCTATTATTCTTCATTCTCACTTCATAACTGGCCCACTTCCTTTTCCAATTATATATCATTCACCTAATTTGAGGTACACAAGAACACTGTGAAATAGGTACTACAGATATAATTATTTTTGATTTACACATGAAGAAATTGAGGATCAAAGAGGTTAAATGACTTGGTCAGCATCATACAAGTAATAAGTGTCAATGAGATTTAGGTCATTTATTTATTTTGGTTACATTTTAAGTTCTAAGTTGTCTCCCTCCCTCCTCATTCTATACTAGAAAAGGCTACCATCTGACACAGGTTTATAAACATATGTAGAATCATAGTATGTATAGTGCTATTTATCAATTCTTTCTCTGGAAGTTGATAGCATCTTCCTGAATAGGTTCTTCATAGTTGATCTCAGTGTTAATAGTCCTCATAATAACTTGGTTATTATCCTTTGAACAATATTGCTGTTACTCTTTACAACATTCTCCTCACTCTCCTCACTTCACTTTTCATTATTTCATACAAAATTTTCCATGTTTTTCTGAAATTAACCAGCTCATCCTTTCTTAGAGCACAGTAGTATTCTATTATATGTCACAACCTGTTCATTCATTCCCCAATTGATGAGCAGCTCATCAATTTCCAGTTCTTTGCAACTGCAAAGAGACCTGCTATAAGTATTTTAGAACATATCTGATCACCTCAGGAAGCAGATCTAATCGTAGTATTGTTGGGTCAAAGAGTCCATACCATTTTATAACTCTTTGGATTTAATTCCAGATTGCTCTCAAACTTTGATGGATCAGTTCAACAGTGCACTAATGTTCCAATTTTTCCATATCCCCTCCAGCACTTATCATTTACCCCTTGTATTATTTTAGTAAATCTGATAGGTATGAGATGGTACCTCAAAGGTGTTCTAATTTGCACTTCTTGAATCATGAATGAGTTAGAGCATTTTATATGACTATATATAGTTTTGATTTCTTCATAAAAGAACTGCCTATTCATATCCTTTGGCCATTTATCAATTGGTATATGATGCATATTCTTGTAGATTTGACAAAGTTTTCTATATATTTGAGATATGACACCTTTATCCAAGAAACTTGATAACATCCCCCCCTCAAGTTTCTACTTTCTTTCTAATTTTGGCTATATGGGTTTTATTTGTACAAAACTTTTCAATCTAATGTAGTCAACATTATCCGTTTTACATCTTGAAATGCACTCTGTCTCTTGTTTATTCATAAATTTTCCTATCCATCAATTTGAGAGGTAATGTGTCCCATGTTTTTCTAGTTTTCTTATGATATCTCCCTTTATATCTCGGTCATATATCCATTTTGACCTAATCTTGGTATATGGTGTAAGGTATTGATCTATACCAAATTTCTGCCAGATTGCTTTATAGTTTTCCCAACATTTTTTACCAAATAATGTATTGTTATTCCAAAAGCTAAAATCTTTACTTTTTGGGAAACACAAGGTTATTATAATAATTTACTATTTTGATTGTGTATCCAAGATCTGGTACTGCTAAATTTCCTTCCTTAGCATTTTTTTCATTAAGTCCTTTGATATTCTTGACCTTTTGTACTTCCAGATGAATTTTATTATTATTTTTTCTAACTCAGTAAAACAGTTTATGGGAGTTTAATGGAGGTGGCATTGAATAAGTAGACTAGGTAGAATTGTCATTTTTATTGAATTGGCTCCACCCACCCGTGAACAATTAGTATTTCTCCAATTATTAAATCTGACTTTATTTGTATAAAAATTGTTTTATAATTACATTTATGTATTTCCTGGGTTTATCTTGGCAGATATATCCCAGGTGTTTTATATCATATACAATTCTTTTAAATGGGGTATTTCAATAGTGAGATTTAAATCCAGGTCTTCCTGCCTATTGGTAGAGGACTATTACTGTACCCTAAACTCCAGAGTTGAGGATTGCTGTGAAACTTGTCATAATCATATCATAAGATTCTGCATATTATTTGCTGGACATAGAGTACAAGAAAAAATCTAATCTTGAAAACTCTTTGATTTGAATAAGGTTTTTGTTCAGGCAAACAGTTGAATGAATTAGATGGCAGTAGTTAAACACACACAAAAAAAGTATTTGAGAAGTTGGGAGGCAAAATCCAAGTTTAACAGATGTTTTTATAACTTAGCAGCCATTGATGTATCAGGACATTCCTGAACAAATGTCTTCTCAATGTCAACATTAGTGAACACAGCTCATGGATGACAAAATTTTGGCTGCTCAAGTAGCATTAAACAAAGACACTGTTAGATAATAAAAGCATTGTGCTAAGTTTTGTTGCCATAAATTCTGATACCGTCAGGCTCATTAGATGCATTCTGTTTATTTTAGAGCTGCTAAAATTTTAAGTGCATGAAGGCAATACTTCACTTCTTGTTGAGGAGTATAATATAGAGATTTTTTTTACATTTCTTTCTGAAATTGCCATCACATACAATTACTGTGGCCCAAATCAAAGGTAAATGAAATGGTGGTAGTAAATGTTGTATAGCCTCCTTGGTGGAGCACTAGTATCTGTGTTTCTATGTTTGGCACAAGAAGCCCTCTAACACCAGTCCAGACTAACAACAGAACCAGAGACTCAGTAGGCTCTACCCTTGAGGTCAAATGGCCATCTGTAGAGATGCTCAAAGTCAACAGCTTCAGGGTCTTCAGGCTGAAGAAATCGTTCTGACTCTCATCATAACATCCTGAATGTTGTTCAGCTTATTTTCCTTTGGGTCCGGGATACAATAAGGATTTGTGCAATCTGAAATTTAAGAAATATCATACTTTTTCTGTGTGTGTCTCTGTCTGTGTGTGTGTGCCAATATCTCTTTCTCTCAATCTCTTACCCTTTGAGGGTTTTAATGTTTTATCTAACAATGTCCCTGCCTTATAAAGGAAATCACAGCCTCATTGAAAGTACAAGTGGAGCACTTCTCATGAAAATATGGGGTCCAAGGCTCTCTGAGCCTCTGTCCCAGTGCTCTTGCCCCGGTCTGCCGTCAGCCTCACTGATGCGCTCTCTGGGCACATCTCTCCATTTCTCTCACGTAGCTTCTCAAAGTAATCAGTTCATATCTGACCAGACTCCCATGAGTCACCAGCCAATATGCTATGTGCAGTCAATATCATGTATGTGCTTTCAGACTTCCTGTCTGGTCCCTAATGTGTATGTATTGGAGAGGGTAGATGATTTTCCTGAACTTCTATTGATGCATGCTTATTCAATGATCATAATTACATTTATGTGATGTCTGTGCATACATCTACTAGGTGTAGTTTATAGTTGACTGGACTTGAAATCAGGAATACTTGAGTTCAAATCCAGTCTCAGACCCTTGCTAACTGTATGACCTTGAACAAGTGAGTTTGCCTCAATTTTCTCATCTGTGAAATAGTAATAAAATAAAATAAATTTTAAATAAATTTTAAATTTTAAATAAATTTTAAAATAAATTTTAAATAAAATAAAATAATAATACCTATCTCCCAGAGTTATTATGAGAATCAAATGAGATGAAAACTTCAGTAGGGCACTTAGCACAGTGCATGACACATAAATTCTACATAAGTATTAGTTATTATTTTTTTATCCTGTCTCTCCTACTAAATTGTGAACCCCTTAAGAGTAGAAATCATCTTATTTATCTTTATTCATTATTAAAGGCCTTCTGTATGCAGAGCCTATATATCCAAAATTTAGGTAAGTTATGGTTCTTGCTTACAGAAGTCCTTGCTTATGATCCAAGAGCTTACAATTTAATAGGGTATGAGACATATGAGACATACAGAGTAATTTTTGAACCAAATGTAACTGATTAAAAGTAAAGCCAACAGACTTCTCAAAGGTAAAATCTTTACCTTGATTCCTTAAAGAGAATTGATGAAGATTTAGGATGGGAAAATGACAGCATGGTGTAGTCGAGAGTTTGGTGGACTTGGAGTCTTGAAGAGTAGATTCTCTTGGGCATTGACTACTTGTGTCATCCTGAGAAAATCTCTAAGAGCTCTGAGTTTGTTTCCTCATGTATAAAATGAGAAAACAATATATTTGAAGTAGATAATATATAAGGGTTTTTTCTACCTCTATAACTATGATCCTATGAATGAATGATTCTAAACCACAAAGAAAAGAAATTAAAATGGTGCCTTGTGGAATTCATGAAAAAATATATTTTACAAAAAATCTAGTAGCTGGGAAGCTTGAATCTGAAAGATATCTCAACCTGCCATCTGTTCCAAGCTCTATGGTTTAAGAAGATAGATTATTATACTTGTTTTACAGATGAGACAGTTGAGTGCCAAAAACTTTAACTTACATAGATATTAAGTGGTAACATTAAGACATCATATTCTTCTTCTAAGGGATGTGAACTTTCCTTCACAAAATGCTGCCAAGGATGAATTAATTTTATAAACAGAATTTTTTCTATATTCTTAATCAGTTAGGATTGATTTTTGTTTGTTTAAGGAGGAGCACTGTTATGAGAATAATTCGGACCTTCAGTCTTCCATTTTACTATTTACCATTCCAAGCATCCTTAAAAGTTTTTATAAGCTTTCTGTGTTACTTGATGGCATAAGCTCTTGTTTCCCACACTGTTTGTTAGCAAATCATTTTCGTTACCCCGTTTTGTTGTTGCTGTCGAGTCATGTCCAACTATTCATGAACCTATCTGGGGTTTTCTTGCCACAGATACTGGAGTGGTTTGCCATTTCCTTCTCCAGCCATGACTAGAGTCATACTCTCTGGGTAATCTAATCATCTTATTAATAAAGATGGTCATTTTTCCATCTCTCTTATACCAAAGACAATCATGCCCAGAGGGGTTCACAGTTTATATGATATTCAAAGAGTGTGTTCATCCTTCATTGCTGAAGAAGACCATGCTATCAGAGAAATGATGACATGACTTGCACTTGACTTTGTTTTGAGTGAGGGAGGGCTGTGAAGGTCACTAGCCTCACTTCTCCTCCAGAACCATCTGAATTCAGTGACCAGATATTCCTCAGGATGACTGGAGATGACCCAGGATTAAACAATTGGGGTTAAGTGACTTGCCCAAGGTCACACAGCTAGTGAGTGTCGTGTCTGGGGTGAGATTTGAACTCAGGTCCTCTTGACTCCTGCACTGGTACTCTATCCACTGCACCACCTAGCTGCAAAGAGAAGGTGTTCAATGAAGGGCTGAGAGTGATATCATATCACCCTTGAACAGAGAAACTATCTCTGTACTCAGACCACCCCCAGCCTTGGGCTATATAGACAAAAGGATCTGTCTGAACCCAAGCTTGAATAGAACACAGGATTTTGGAAGAAAGGGAGAGCTCTGAATCTCCCCAACATATCAATTATTAATAATCATTTCTCTCACAACTCATTTTACAGATGAGGAAACTGAGACAAACAGGGTTGACTGACTTGCCCGGGGTCACACAGCTAGCAAGTGTCTGAGGCCGGATTTGAAATCAGGTGTTCCTTACTCTTGGTCCATCCACTTTATGCCACCTAGTTGCCCTCATTTACCCCATTTCCTGGCCTAAGTGTATCTTCTGTTTTCTCTCCCTGTTCTATACCCAGTACTAAAGTATGAGGGGGTAGAGATGAATATACCCCTTATTTGTGATGGTAGAAGAAACTCTGCCTGCCTGCCATTCTTGGTAATATCATAACTAAAACTGACAATGAGTTACTTCTGCCCATTTAGAACTGGCACAATAGAACTTGTTCCTTCTTCACTCAACTCTAGCTAGGTCAATAAGTTTCAAAAAAATGGGCTCCATTGAGTCAAGTGACTGGATTGATATATCAGTTCTTCATCTTAATGGGACAGAACCCCCCGATTCAAAAGTTTGGAACAAGGCACTATTAAGCTCACAGGAGACAGCACTTTTATTGGAATGGTACTTTTTATAGCCATGGTAATATATATGCAAAAAGTGATAAGATGGAACAAGATGATGGAAGTAAGGAAACTAACTAAAAGAGTACAAAAGGACAGGTTACTGAATAAGTTACAAGCAAAGGAAGTTATAGACAAAAGTTGTGATGTAACATCTAATATGAAGTTATTCCATACCCTTAGAGAGTGAAGGGGCCCAGACAAAATTGTGGGTAGAGAAGACAATTTTGGTAGCAATTGTGCTTAGTATCCTGGGGAAAAGACTCTTGAACTACATGGGTAGCATAAGGAAGAAGTCATATTATAAGAGAACATAAGTTAGAATTACCATATTGGGTCAAATAAATGACACACTCAGACCAATGGAACCATATTTGGAAGAAAAGACAATTTCTATGAAATACCTCATCCCTGCAAGTTATAGACTGTCCCAGGGTGCCTTCAGTTTACTATTTCAGAGTTGTTTGGAGGAATGTATTTTGTAAACTATTGATCCAATATAGTAAACATTTTTTAGAGGAGGGAGGCAAGGGAATCAAGGTTAAGTGACTTGCCCAAGGTCACACAGCTAATAAGTGTCAAGTATCTGAGGTCATATTTGAATTCAGGCCCTCCTGACTCCAGGGCCAGTGTTGTATTCACTGCACCCCCTTGCGGCCCCATAGTAAACATTTCTAATCCAATAAACATTTATTAAGTGCCTACTACATACCAGCCACTGTTCTAAGTACTGAGGATACAATTAATAAAAGAAATCTTCTGCCCTTAAAGAGCTTCCAATCTAAAGAGGGAGACAACCCACAAAAGGAGGCAAGAAAGCAGGGGTGGGGAGAATGGAACAATGGGAGGATATCCAGTGTGGTGCCATCTTGTTTCATAGAGTTGAATCCAGGCAGAACAGCACATTCACAGTTGAGTGAGCTGAGAGTCCGATCTCTGTCTATATAAAGGAAGACACTGGGAGAAGTTTGGTAGTCCACCCTCCAATCAGAGCAGAGAAGAGTCTAAGGAAGGTGATGTCAATCAAGGCTTGAGTTAGCAGCTTGGTGGTGAGTTTAAATGATGAGCTGGTGATGAGCTTATCTTAGGAGGAACATCTTATTCAGGCAGAGCAACAGATACAAAGTGGAATGCCTAAGAAATAAGTTATTGTTTATAGAAGTTAGTAGGTCATTCAATTCAATTCAAAAAGGTCCCAATTGTGCCTGTTTGGGACTGTGATTTTAGGGCAATTTCTATCATTCACAGTTTGAATAACAATGAAGTCATTCTTTCTTCTGTTGAGTACCTACTATGTGCCAAGTACTTTGATAGGCACTGGGAAAAATAAAAATAATAGTCTTTGTCCTCAAGTAGCTCATATTCTCTTAGGAGAATACAATATTAAAAGTATCAGAGAAGTAGGTATAAAATACTTTGAGAAGAAGGAAAACACTAATAGCTAGAGGCATTAGGAAAGTCCAACTATAGTAGAAGACAATTGATCAAGCCTTGAAGGAAGCTTACAGTTCTAAGAACTAGAAGTGAGACAGTGCTATATTCCAGGCATATAATATAATCTGGTCAAAGATACAGAAGCAAGAGATGGAAAGTCAGATTGTAGGCTCTCAAACAGTCCAGTTTGCTGGAGGAGAGAGTGAAGGAAAGTCATTTGAAATAAAGAAAGAAAGATATATTGAAGGAATAACATTAAGTACTTTAAAGGCCAACCTGAAAAGCTTGCATTTAATTGTAAAGGCAATAGACAGTCATTTGAGCTTCTTAAGTGGTAGATTGACATGGTAGGATATATTCTGAGAAATGTAGATGGTCTGATGAGGGGGTTGACTTTCAAAAAATGAGATGAGAGAGAGAAAAAGTAGAAGCTGGTAAAAAGGAAACTAACAGGATATGAAAATTGACTAGAAAAAAATGTGAAGCTTACCCAAAATGTTCTATTTTTGTTACTGTTGGAAATCAATGTGACAATAGTTTATTTAAGGCATAAAGCTGGTTATCTCTGATAAACAGAAGAGTAGGTCACCTTGTTTATGGTTCACAACTGCATCTATTTGTAACTGTGACTCTAGGACAATTTCTATCGTTCAGAGCTTGAATAATAATGCACCCATTCTTTCTTCTATGAAGAACACTTTACCCATTTGACCTGAAATTTTGAATAAAAAAGTAAATTTGAGTCTGCTAAATATAATTTCCACTTACAAATAAAGTGCAGTTTTGATTGTGATGAAACTAGTTTTACCCTTCTGAGGACAGTTTGCTTTTATTCTTTGTACTTCAGTTTAATATTTATTTCTTTTATATTTTGGGGTAAATAGTGCTACTGTTCATGGAAGAGAATTTCAGGAATAAATAAGTATAAACTTTCTTACTTAACTCCCTGAGCATCATTTCCGTAATTTGTAAAACTGAGGAGCAAAGATTACAGACTGCATGGTATAATAGATAGAGCACATAATTTGAAATCAGGAAGACAAATTTCAATCCTACCTCAGACACTCACTGGTTGTGTGACCCTGGAAAAGTCTCATAATTTTAATAGGCCTCAGTTTTCTTTTCTCTGAAATGAAGGGGCGATTTCTGATGACCTTTAAGTTTCCTTCTAGCTCCAGATAAATGACCCTTTTATCCAAAGAGAAATATGAAAATTCTGTAAGCATTCCAATTGGGGTAGGGGAGGATCATTTCCATCTCAAATAAGAGGCATTTTAGCCATCTTTAAAATATATGTAGAATTTCAACAGAGATGGAGGTCGAGGGAAAGAGGATGATCCAGTTATAAGGAATTTACCCACATAAGGTGTGGGTAAAAATACAGAGGTAGGAAAGTGTAAGACATGTTTGAAAAATGGTGATTACATAAATATGTCTAGAGCAGTGCTTCTCAACATATGATTGAGGGATCCCTGGAGATCCTTGAGACCCTTTCAAGGAATCTGAGAGGTCACAACTATTTTCACAAAAGTACTAAGATATTTTAATTTGTTGTAACAAGCATCTATATATATAACCCATTTAAATAAAAGCTCTTTGGCATCCTCAATAGTTTTGAAGAGTGTAAAAGGGTCCCAAAGCCAAAAAAATTGGGAACTGCCAAGTCGAAGGATGAGTGACACGAAATATAATGTGAGAAAGACCAGAAGTATCCATTAGAGTTAGACTATGGATGACCTTGAATTAGATGCAAAGGCATTGGGACACTATTGAGAATTTTTAGTACTAGAATGACATGATTCTAATTAATTAAAGTATATGGCACATGAGGATGGAAGGTTTATTATTCCAACATCATAACATGAGGGAACTCCAGTGTGGAAACTTCCTCCACCTTTCCCCATGAAGATCAGATAACACTTCTCTGTGACTTGGTAGATAAGTTTTAGGGAATTGCCTAAAAGATATAAAAATTAAGGGATTTGTCTAGAATCCCATATCTGGTGTCAGAAGTAGGATTTGAACCCAGGTTTTCTTAATTCCAAGGCTAGTATGTATACTGTCCATACAGTAAAAGAGAACCAAAAAACTCTATCTTTTTCTGGTTCTTTCAAATTGGACAAGGTAAACTTGAACATAATTAGTTGATAGCTGCCTAGCTCATGTGTGTTTCTTTGCCACCATTCATCACAATAGATCTCCATCCTTGCGGCCATTGTTTGGATAGTAATCTGTATCTGTCTTAAAACCAATACTGGTTAGCCAAGTGGACTGGGCTCAAGTGGGTCCTAGTTATTTTAGCCATGCCATGGTCTATTTTGGGGGCCACATTTAGGCATAGCCATAGATTACACCTACACTAATGTCATCTGGCAATGCAAACATTTTCAAAAAGGAAATGTAAACTTAAGAAAAGACATTTTCTTTTCTACTTATATCCCTAGGACTTAGCCCAGTGCTTTGTCTTCTTCCATCCATTTATTCATTTAATGTGGGTCTGAAGCACAAGCATTGCTTGATAAAGATAGTACTTGGGAAATTCTATTTAGCAAAGTCTGAATCTGCAACAGCATTGGCACTTATATAACCATTGCTACATAGCTTCTAGCAGGTCGGTCAGTCTAATTTGCTTCTGTAATCACTATGAGTGGAAAAGGTCCTCATTACCACCCCCAGAAAATCAGCCCCACTGAATCTGCTTTATCTTCCATTCTAATCATCATGAAATTTGACCCAAAGAATGAATATTGGGCACCTGTTTATTGATATTGCTCATGCTGAGTGGCTGTGGTTGCTAAGAACTTTATCAATGATATAGCACCTCCTGGAGGTGACTAGAGCCGGGTCTCCCTGACCAACCATAGTGTCAGATTCCTACTTAATCTTTAAATGATGCAGTTATGTTTTGTGATACATGCATAAAGAGGGGTGGTGGATACCATATCTTCAGGGAAAACCAAAGTCTAACAGTGCCTGCAGTGTTCCACATTAGATTAGGTCTGCCTTTTCTGAATACAGATTTTCTTGGCTCAACTTCAGGTACCATCATTCAGTTCCTTCTTAGTAATCCTGCCTCCCTATTCACCCCCAACCCAGCCTGTCACAGCCCTAAATAACCTAAATGATGCTTCCTCTGGTCACTGTTTTAACAATTCTAGGTAGGGAGGTCACTATTGCCCCACTCACCATAAATGGCCCCTATAAGCCCAAGGATTGCCTGCCTGCTCCAACGCTGGCAACAGTTCTAACATGGGACATCCACGATGGCTGTTTTTCCAATACACAAATATAGAATTGGCAGGCAGGGCAGAGATAGAGACTGAAGCTGTGTTTTAATTAGTTTTAGGGAGCTCCCAATGAGGAACTGTCTTTACCAATGGAGCTCAGTACCTCTCTGTGATTCACAGTCTTTAAGAGTTCCCAAGGTACTGAGAGATGACACTTGCCCAGGATCACATAGGCTATGTTTCAGAAGCATGACTTAATCTCTGATCTTCTTGGCTCCAAGGACCACTTTCTATCTACTGCCCCACACTGCCTTTCACCAAATAAGGAGAGAATATTTAAGGAGAGAGAGCAATGTAAATTGGGACAGGGAAGGATCAGGAAATATTTCATATAGAGAGTAATGCTTACGTATAGTGCAAGTGAGGAGAGAGATATTCCAAGCAAGGGGAATAGCCAGTTCAAAGGCATGGAGGGTCGTAAGTAAAGAACAACTATTGCCATAGTGTAGGACCTCATTACCTCTCATCTGGATAATTCTAGCCTCTGACTGGTCTTCATACTTCATGCCTCTTACCAATCCAGTCCATCCTACATGCTGATGTCAAATATTCCTTAAGCAGTGTTCTGACTTCACAACTCTCCTGCTCAATCAATTCCAATGGCTCCCTACTGCTCCTATAATAAAATATAAATTCTTTTGTTTACAACTGGAATAAACTGCTTTCTAAATTAATTTTTCATAAATTCCAGCCAAACACCTCTCTACTCCTCACACAGCACTGTATTTCCTATACATATGCCTTTGCATTGGCCATCCCCCATGTCTGGAATGCACTCCCTCCTTTTGTTTCTCTCATAAAATTCTCTGTTCCTTCCAGACACAGCTCAGGAATCATCTTCTTCATGAAGTCTTCCTTATCCCTGCAATTGTTAGTGCCCTCCTTCCCAAACTATTTGGTATTTAATGACTATGTTCCTTTTTGTTATTTATTCTTTTTTGTAATCATCCTGCAAATACTTATATGTGTACTTGTTGTCTTCCCCACTGGAATGTGAGATCCTTGCAAGAATGGATCGTTTCATTCTCTGTATTTGTATCCACTTGATAAATGCTTGTTGATTGAACTAAGACAAAGCAACTGAGTTAAACATTCAAGATGCATATCCCCTGGTTGTTTAAATTTTTGTCAAATAGTTTTAGATGTTTTTATGTCATATTTTAAAATAAATTTTCTGTATATATTATGAGGCATTAGAAGATCTATTTTTGTATAAGAATTCGGACTGTACAAGTAAGCTCTGGAGTCAAACTTTGATGATACCCATGTCTTCAATGTGCTAAGAGAGATTTAATTACACTGAAAATTGTAGGGTGTGTGTGAGTGTGTGTGTGTGTGTGTGTGTATTTAATGTTCTGTTCCTTGTCAAAGCACCAAATACAGAGGACTCTGAATGAGGATATTCCATCATTGTGACTGACACCTACTTCAAGAGAAATTTTCTTTTCTTTTTTCCCTTACTGGCATAGATCTGTCCAAGCCTTTCTTCACTGAAGTATGCCATCGGATCTGCCTCTAGACACAGCTGAGAATAATAAATGTTAAAATTTGTCCAACTCTTCCATCATGTGGAAGAGAAAATTAAGATTCAAAACAGAAATGACTTGTCCAAGGTCATATAGATTTTTAGTGGCAGAAAAAGATTTCCTGACTATCAAGCTAGTACTGGTTCTCCTTTGCCCCATTGTCTCTCAAGCATATGAAGTTCATCTCCTCCTTCCTCTCTCAGGTCCTTTCCACTCCCCTTCCAGGTGGCCAGGAGTCTGATGTTACCTCGCCTCTCTAGTAACTGAGGAAAGCCATGTGACAAACTCATGCAAATGAAGATATATTTTAAAATGAAGGAATATTTTAAAAGAAGACCTCAGAGAGAGGATAATGTTTAGTCCTAAGGAATTTTAGAAGCTGAGTGGGCAGGTCATAAACCTGAATTCTCCTGCAAATGTGGACCCTTACCATTTCTTGCATATTTCTTCTACAATTCATCCCTCCTCTTATCCCCGGCAATTGCATTTCTCATGCCTAATTCCTTAACTTACCCCAAAGTGTCCAAGCCAATAAGTTTTCTCATGGGGTAGTATCAGTGCCTGACCTATGTGCTTCCTCCTACATGGAGCCTCTGTTGCACCCTCCCCAGTTACTAGTCTTCCCTACCTTTTCAGATTACCTTTTCTGGTCTGTTTGTATCTCCCCTTCTGTCTAATAGACTGTAACACCCTGGAGGGCATGAACTGTTTCAGTTTAGTCTTTGTATCTCCAGCATCAAGGATAATGACTTACACATAGTAGGTGCTTTATAAATGTTTGTTGAGTAAGATTAGAATGAATCGATTCCTGTGTTCATCAATTTATGCTCGTTCAACCTCAGGAATTGCTATTTCTGAATTACTAATGAAGTGATGTCTCCAGATGCTTCCATTTCTATCCAGATATAGATGCAAGTTTTACATGTACCCATATTTACTATGCTCATTTTTCCCACAGCTTAAAATCTTAGATTTACAGCTGAAAGAGTCCTTAGAGGTCATGTGCTCCAACTCCTTCATTTTACAGATGAGGAGACTACGACTCAAAGAGTCTACCCAACATCCTTCCTAAACTCTGGTACCCAGAATTATACATCTCACTCCATAGGTCTGGCCATGACATGATACAGTGGTCCTAGCAACATCTCCTTATGCCTGAAAGTTACATCTGGACATTTAATCAGTTCCAAATAGATCTAATAATACTATTGTCTAGCTGACATCTCTCCATATTTTTTCACAAGGTTAGCATGACATACGTTATCGAATGATTTACTAAAATATATGTTAAAAAGTCCATAGCATTTCCCTGATCTATTAATTGAGTCAGCCTGTCAAAAAACAAAAAAGCAGTTAGACTAATAGTGCTTGTTCTTGATGGTACCATAATAACTCTTTGGGATCACACCTTCCTTTTCTTAACAATAACAACAGTGATAAATATAGGTTAACATTGATAGAGTGCCTACTATGGGCCAGGCACTGTGTTAAGTGCTTTACAATTATTCTCTTGTTTGATTCTACAACAACCCTGGGAGGTAGGTGCAATAATTATCCCCATTTTACAGATGAGGAAACTGAGGCAAATAGCTATGAAGTGATTTGCTCAGGATTATATAGCTAGTAAGCATTTGAGGCCAAATCTGAACTCAGGTCCTCCTTCTTCCAGAGCCAGCACTCTATCCACTGCATAACCTGGTTGATAATATTACATAATCTGTTTGAAACTGGCTTTATACTTGTAGACCACAGATTTTTTTCTTCTTTATCATTGATCTGTAAGAGGATATGAATGGGACTCCAAAGTCTTAAGATGCCTACTTCTACCTGTCTCTTCCCAACACCAACATCTCTGCCATCCTATGTCCTAAGCAGTTGCCAATCAATACAGTGCCCCTTCCCCCCCAATGATAGGGACCATCAGGACTGACCCAGAGCTTACGATCTTGTACGCATTTTAAGAAGGGCCTGATCTGCTGGAAATTCACAAACCAGGTCTAGAAAATTTGCAGGTATGTCAGTCAAGGACCTTTCCTTTATAGACTCTGTTTTCTTTCCTTTTTTGAAAAGTGGTACAACATCCACCCTTCTGTCATTTTGCATTCACTTTCTCAGCCTCTATGATCTTTCAAATATAACTGACAGTGGCACAGCAGTTGCCTCCATCCGTTCTTTCAGTAGCCAAGGATATAGTTCATCTGTGCTTGTGACTTGAAGTTATTAAGGACAGCTAGATATTCACTTGCTATCTCCTTCCTTTCCTTGAGAACTGACTTCCTTGTAACATTTTTGTTCAATGCTTTCCAGTCCAAAGGTCATTCTTCTTGGCAAAGAAAACCAAAGCCAAATAAGCATCGAGCAGCTCTGCTTTCTTTCTAATGTCAGTTATTGCCCCATGGGCCTGACACAATGGGCCCATGCCCTCTTGGATCTTCCTCATTCCCTCAATATAATCAAAACAACCCACCATCTTTCTGTGGCTTTCTTGCCAACTCAGTGCATTCTGAGCGTTAGTACTACTGATATCTATAGATATATAGATATAGACTCACATACATATGAATGTGTGTGTCTCTGTGTAGCATATGTATATAAATGTGTGTATGCATATGCACATGTACATGGGGATTATAAACTATCTATACACACAGAATTTTATATATGTATGTATATATCGGTATAGATTTAATATATATACATGAATGTATGCACATGTGTATCTATGTGTGTGTAGATATGTATGTAGAAATCTGTATTGTTTAGTGAGTTCTCTTTATATCCATATCTGTCACTTCAGACATGCTTTTTTTTCCTCTTTGTCAGAATTATTCCTCTTTGTGAAGCAAAAGCAGTAAGGTGCAGAGCCACTCTCTGGTTCCAAATTTAGTGTCCTCCCTACTACTATGATGATGCTGTCTATTAGCGTTTACAAGGAATTGTGGGGTAAGAATCTGCCATGGAGCAAGGGGATTGAGAGCTGGCCTTAGAGCAAAGAAGACCTCAGTTCAACTCCGACTTCTGCCTCATGCTGTGTAACACAGGGCAAGACACTTAATCGCTCAATGTTCTGGGCAACTTTTAATAATGTGTGTGTGTGTGTGTGTGTGTGTTCATCCATTGCTGCTGAAGAAGACCATACTGTCAGAGAAATAATGACATGACTTGCACTTGACTTTGTTTTGAGTGAAGGAGGGCTGTGCAGGTCAGCAGCCTCACTTCTCCTCCAGAACCATCTGAATCCAGTGACCAGATATTTATCAGGATGA
>CM053771.1:126165054-126190534 GCA_028658325.1 Potorous gilbertii | reverse complement strand
AGGGGCAGGATAGGAGGGAGGGAAATATAGTTAGTCTTACACAACACAACTATTATGAAAGTCATTTGCAAAACTACACAGATATGGCCTATATTGAATTGCCTGCCTTCCCAAAGGGAATGGGTGGGAGGGAGGGATGGGGAGAAGTTGGAACTCAAAGTTTTAGGAACAACTTTTGAGTATTTTTCTTGCTACTAGGCAGTAAGAAATACAGGTAATGGGGAATAGAAAGTTATCTGGCCCTACAGGACAAAAGAGAAGATGGGGACAAGAGAAGGGAGGGATAATAGAAGAGAGGGCAGATTGGTGAAAGGGGAAATTAGAATGCTCAGTGTACTGGGGCGGGGTGAGGGGACAAATGGGGAGAAAATTTTGAAACCCAAAATCTTGTGAAAATGAATGTAAAAAGTTTAATAAATAAATTTTTAAAAAGTTATAAAAAAATAAAAAAAAACTATTTTGTTTCATTAGTTGTCCCAGTCAAATGTTTAAAGAGGAGATGAAGGTTCTTCTTTGCAGAAGAACAGTTATTCAAATTTCTAGAGTTCTAATCAATCAGTATTCTACATGCCAGGCGTTATACTAAGCACTGGACTTGACATTTGCAAATCACTTCTCTGACTTCAGCTAGTAAAGTATTGCATGATGACTATACAGAAGAGGAAACTGAGGCACAGAGAATGTAAGAGATTGTTCTCCACAGCACAGGCTATAAACAGCAGATATGAGATCTGAAATCTTGTTCTCTCCATTCCAGATCTAAGATTCTGCCCACTGCCACAATGCTTGGGTTAAGAGAGTACCAGTGTGCCACATGAGCCACCTCACTACCCTTCTCTTTCAGGAGACTTCTGCTCCATTCAGACTGGTCTCTTCACTATCACCTGAATAAACTTTGTGCTTTCTTACCTCTAGAATTTTGCTCATACTTTTCCTCTCGGTATGTCCTCTCCTCTCCTTACTATCAAAGAGAGAGCATCAGGTAGTATGTAATCTGGCATCGAGCAAACCTGGGTTCAAATCATTCCTCCAAACCTAATGATTCTTCCGTGTTGTGTTACCATTTGCGGTCATTAAGTTGTTTTGGTTCTGTCCAACCCTTCATGACCTCATTTTGGGGTTTTCTTGGCAGAGATACTGGAGCGGTTTGTCAATTCCTTCTTCTGCTCATTTTACAGATGAGGTAACTGAGGCAATTAAGGTTAAGTGACTTGTCCAGGGTCACACACTAGTCAGTGTCTGGTGCTGGATTTGAACTCTTCCTACGGACATCAGGCTCAGTTCTGTATCCACTATACCACTTAGTTGCCATATTAGTAAATCCTTTAAATTTATAGAGCTGGAAAAAAGGGTAATAATGTATATACCTCTTGCATCCCAGAAGTTTTGTCAGTGTAGTGTTTAGTAAACCTTAAAGTTCCATGTAAATGTGAATTATTATTAACCTTTCCATCCACAATGTCCTCACTTAATTCCCTCCATTTCTGTAAAGGCTTCCCTGATGATCCTTGCAAAGGGAATATTTTCTTTCCATAGCATTCATTGGGTCTTCACTGTTACCTCTCTGGCATTTTTAGCTACCTTTCCAGGTATCTGAGCCTCTTCTCCCCAAGTAGAATCACAGAAAGAAACATCAGAGCTAGAAGGAAACTTACAGATGATCTAATCTAATAAACACTTTTTTAAGATAAGGGAACTGAGGTCCTCCCCAGGAAGCCAAGTGATTTATTCAAAGTCATGTAGCTGGTACATGGTGGGGCTGTAACATAAGTTCAGTAGTCTCAGCTTTTAAAGCCAGGGCTCTTTCTAGTAGGTTGAGAACAGGGACCATATATTTTGAGTTTTGTATACATTTTGTACATAGTAATCCCATAATAAGTAAATGTGGAATGATTCAGAGGAAATCAAGAGAAACATGGGCTGTAATGAGAAGCAACTAGCAGAGCTAGCATTTATATTGCACTTAAGGTTTGCCAAATACTTTACAAATACAGCAACCCTGGGGAGTAGGTACTATTATTGCACCTATTATATATATTAAGAAACTGAGGCAGACAGGGTTAAATGACTTGGCCAGGATAGCACAGTTAGTAAGTGTCTGAGGAAGGATTTGAACTCAAATAATTCTTATCCTGACTTCAGATTGGTACGCTATCCACTGTATCACCTAGATGCTCAGCTATAGAAACCCAATAGATTTTTTTAAAAATTTAATTGCCACATGATTAAACTACTTTCCCTTTTTCTTTTCCATCAGAACAAATGCCTGTTCGTAGGGTTCTTTCTCACTTTCCAAAACCCTGCAGCAAGTAAGAAGAACATTGTCAGTTTCCATCCTCCCTAAGGGTATGATAAGAATTAATTAAACACTGAGCTCGTCAGACAAAGGGGTGCTATACAAGTGGCAAATATTATTGTTAATTAATATATTCATAAAGTTACAATTTCTAAGGAAGAAAAACTCATTTTATAAAACAATTTTAAAATTCATCTTCATTTAGATACAATAGAACTTCTACGGAAAAACAAAACCCCTCAAGTATCTCTGTCTGATTTCCCAAGTGTACTCCATCCCTTCTCTAGTTGTTCCTGTTGCCCCATGGTGCTTAATTATGGTGGATCTCTTCTTGTATCTTCTTGCTATGGAAAGTTTCAAACAACAGACAGCTAAATAAATGAATTTCCAAAAAAATGAGACTCCTAGCTTAGTTTCAGGATAACTGGAAAAAGATTATACAAAGAACCAGTGACAAATATTCACTTCTTTTTGAGGTCATAAACTATGAGCATAGCCCAGATAGCAACGTATCCATGAGCTCATGAACTCCTATTAACATTCAAAAAAAATCTTTCAGAAATAGTTTCTGATTAATCCAACATTTCTCTTTGTTCCAATTTTTTAAAACAATATATTTTTAGGCAATAGAAACCATGAGTATATAGGCCCACAGGTGAAACTCATTTTTATTTTCATTGTTTCAGGTAATTTACCTACCCAAGGAAGACTAGATTAGATGAAACATTTAGCCTTTAGAGCAAATTTTAATTTTATAGCTGCTGTAACTAAAGCAAGAAAAAGTGGATATAGGCTACAATAATAGAGATGATATTTATGCAACCCTATCAACATGGCAGACCACCCAGAAATCCTGGAATTATGTTCACCTAGATTGGAATTAACTAGAAGCTGACTCCAAACATCCCATTGAAACTATTTTCTTTAGTTTGTCCTTTGCTGTCATTTCTTGACAAATTAGTAGAAAAACTCAAGGATCATGATGGCAATCCCTAGTAATAATTTTTTCTCTTTTTAAGTGAAAATTGCAGTAATTTTTGAATATGGAATCTCTGGATATTTAATAATCCCATGCAGCACACTTCAGAAAGTCTGTTCCAGTTGTTAAATTATTTTAGGCTAAATCCATCATCTAGCACTGATTAAATTATACCTGAGATATTACATTGTTGGATTTTTAAAAATTAATCATGGACCTAAAGACTAGGCTAAGTAAGAATAATTGGCAAATTATTTAACTCTATCCTGTTCAGAATTCTAATAGCTAGGACAATGGAGACAATCTTTAGCTGGCAATGACCTCATTGGCCACCTAATCTAAACTTTACCTGGATCAGAAACTAGGCCATTTATAAATCATAATCTTTGAATTTTAAACTAATCATTTATTAGTTATTTACTGTGTGCCTGGGATCATGCTAAGTAATGTTGATCTGAAGAACAAAGCAGTAGCAGTCCCTGCTTTCAAGGAGGTTACATTTTAATAGAAGAAACAACAAATACTTAAGTGATAAATACAAAAAAGAGGGAATATGGCTACATTACATTAAAGGAAAAGGTATTCCAAGTTGGGGGAGATTGAGAAAGGCCTCTTGAAGGAAGTGGGACTTGAGCAAATAATAACTGACCTCTAGGTACTGTTTTCTAGGGCACAAAATTCTTTCCATACATTATCTCATTTGACCTTCCCAGTGGCTCTAAGGCAAGTTGGACAGTCATTGCTATTCCTATTTTACAGATGAGAAAACTGCTACCCCCTTGTCCTTTACATTGGACATGTAGGCTGTCAAGAATTTTCTATCCAGAGACCTATAATCATAAGAATATGTAAAAATAAGATAATATCATAGATTTAGCTCTCAAAGAGACATTAGAGGTCAACTGGTCCATTTCCTAATTTTACAGATATGAAAATTGAGTGTTGGAGAGGCAAGATGACTTACCCAGGGTCATCCAGATGGAAAGTAGCATTTACTATCTGTACTGCATATAGTAGCACTCAATTAAAAAATAATCATTAACCTTGCTAGTAGAGGGTGCCTCTTCCAAGATGCCCTCCTTGATCCCCAGGGCAGCAGTAGAGACAAGGCCAATTGCTAATGTTACAGGCTAACTTTTTTTTTATTTTGAAGTATTTTCTAGGCTCTGTATCATATTAGGGGAAATCCTGGTTATTTCCTAAGCTTACTCAATGGCAAAGAATGATCTCTGGATCATCAAACTAATGGTTTCATGGATATAAATTCTGTCTCATCAAGCAAATGGTTAAAACCTTATAGTCAGAGATAATGCCACAAACTTCTTTTGTATTCTCTTTATTACCTAGCTAGGCTCAGGAGGGTGATCAAAAAATACTCGCTTAATTCAATTGAATGACATTCCTGGGAGGTGACCAAGGGAGTATAGCAACAATTTGAGGATATGGGATCAAATTCTAGCCCTGCCACTTACTACAGGTGTGACCTTGAAGAAATCATTTAATTTCTGTGAGCTTCAGTTTCCTCATCTATAAAATAAAAAGATTGGAATAGATTTTTTTAAGGTCCCTACTAACTATATATCTAGGGTTTCCATATATCAGTGCTCTAAATAAACTGAACAGATCACAACACCCTCTCTGAGGCAGAGTGTGATTGATGTCCTGGACTATGGGAGTAGGGGCAGAGGGGAAGGGTACTAGATCCATAACTCATAATTACTTTATCTTCTAAATGTAGCCAGCTGATATTCCATTTACCTCTGGATATGGAACTGTATATATTCCCTATATTATGAGTTCTTACCCTTGTAGCAAAGACATTTATCTTATATGCAAAACAAGTACGTAGTTAGGAATTTTTTTTAATGAACTTTAAAGTCTTTGTTTGTGGCAGCCAAGGCAGGTGCTATCCTACCCTATCATGAGACTGTGAAGAACCAGGAATGAAAGTCCATTTTAAGTTCTTAATACATCTTGAGCATCTTATGTTATGCTAGCTAGACAACAAAGATCACAGAACATGTACCTCTGTTTTTAGGGATTTAACAGGAATTCATTGTTAAAGACATAACACAAACTTTGGTCCATTGACCAAGAGCACCCACCAGTACATCCAGTAGGGGATTTCTCCTCTGCCTCAGACAAACTCCCTTTGGCTTAAAAAAAGAATCAATGCTAATTGAGGAGAAACACACATCTTTCCCTTCCCAAACCAATCCTCATTGCTCTAGGCCCAGTTCTCACCAGAGACGGGATGCTCACTATCAAAAAGCTTCTACTTCCATATTCCCACATCTACTGGAAATATCCCAGAGCCACACTCTTCCCAGACTCTGGGACTCATAATCCTTTTGGTTGGATATCATTTGCCCTTCTATTATTTCCAAGGCTTTGCCATCTACCCTGTAACTTTCTCTACCTAAGTACTACCTACCCTTTCCATCTGCCATTGATTAGACATGAGAATGAGCCCAACTTTATGTATTAAGGATATGTGATAAGGAAAACAACTTTAATACAGTGAATTTGAAGAGATTGAAGATTGACAATTCTTTCCCTTAACTTTTCTTCATGGCATCTCTTTAAATTTTCTTCTCCATAAAAGATAAAGAACATTACAAAATGCAAAATGGATTATTTGAATTACATTAAATTGAAAATCTTTCGCACAAACAAAGCCAACAAAACCAAGATTAGAAGGGAAGCAGAAAGCTGAGAAACAATTTTACAAGCAGTGTCTCTGATAAAGGTCCCATTCCTGAAATATTTTGAGAACAGAGTCAAATTTATAGGAATATAAGTCATTCCCCAATTGATAAATGGTCAAAGGATATGAACAGTCAGTTTTCAAAGGAAGAAATTAAAGCTACTGATAGTCATGTGAAAAAAATGCTCTCTCATTACTGATTAGAGAAAAGCAAATCAAAACAACTCTGAGGTACCACAAACACCTACCAGATTGGCTAACATGACAAAACAGGAAAATGATAAATGTTGGAGAAGATGTGGGAAAATTGGAACACTAATGCATTGTTGGTGGAGCTGTGAACGGATCCAATCATTCTGGAGAGTATTTTGGAACTACACCCGAAGGGCTAAAAAATTGTGCATACCCTTTAACCTAATAATACAATTCTAGGTCTGAATCCCAAAAAGATCATAAAAATGGGAAAAGGACACATATATACAAAGATATTTATAGCAACTCTTTTTGTGGTAGCCAGGAATTGGAAATTGAGGGGATGCCCATCAACTGGGGAACAGATGAACAAGTTTTGGTATATGGTAATGAAATACTATTGCATTATAAGAAATGATGAGCTGGCAGATTTCAGAAAAACCTGGAAAGACTTATTTGCACTGATGCTGAGTGAAGTGAGAAGACTCAGGAAAACATTGTATTCAATAACAGCAACGTTGTATGATGACTGGCTTTCATAGACTTGACTCTTCTCAGCAAGGCAAGGAACTAAGACAACTCCAAAAGATGCATGATAGAAAATGCTGTCCACATCCAGAGAAAGAACTGTAGGAAGGAACTGTAAGAATCTGAAGGAAAATCAAAAGATACTATTTACTCTCTTTTCGTTGTTGATGCTTGTTTCATTTCTTCTTTCTCATATTTCTTCTTATTTGTTCTATTTTTTCTTTACAACATGACTAATGTAAAAATATGTTTAATATGAATATATCAGATTGCACACCAAAAGGGAAGGAGAGGGGGAGTATCCTTAAAACTCAAAATATTATGGAAGTGAATGTTGAAAACTAAAAAATAAAGAATAAATTTTTTAAAATAAAAAAAAAAGTATCTTCTCCACTTCACTGAGAACCATAGCCCTTCCACTATGTTTTTAAAAGTACACTGATCAAAACCAGGCAAATTCAAATAAAGATCTGACTGATTAATGCAGAGGAGGACAGAAGGAAAGACACCTCTTAGGGCTTCAGTTCAATTTCACAAACATTCACTCAATACTTACTCAAAACTGTGTGCTACACATTAGGACAAAAAACGAAGAAAGGAACACATCTTGCCCTAGGAAGTGCTTATAATCAAACAGGAGGATAAGACAATAGAAAGGCAGTTCCACTCAATTTAGCAAATGTTTATTAAGTGCCTACTATATGCAAAACAATATGCTAGGCACTGGGGATATTAAACTGTTGGTAAGACATGATCTCTGCCTTCAAGGAGATTACAATTCAGTAGGGGAAGGAAGAAAACAGAATATTAACTATTATAAAGATAACTGTAATTGTTTAAAAGAATGTGATAAATACATCAAAACAGTACAAACACTATGTTATATATGAGTTCTAGGTGAAGGGGTCATCATTGGCCAAGGAATTGGTAATGACTTCACGGCATGCTTCTTGGAGGAGGCAGCATGAGTTTGGGCTTTAAAGCATGATGAGTTCAAGAAGTAGGGTGGGTAGTTGGGGGAGAAAGTTTGTAAATAACCCTTTTCAGAGATAGCTAATGATATGAGCAAAAGTAAAATATAGAACTTATATGGAAGATGCGAATTCTATCACATGGGACCTGATAGAGTCAGTCTTTGGGCTTAGATGAAAGAACTACAAGAAAGGGCACCACCTTTTATCTAACACACATAACAGTCTTCACAGGAAGCCTGATGCAAAATCATTTGGGATCACAAATTTTAATGTAGAATGAATTGAGATTTATTGTGACTGATGTAAGCTTGAACCCATCACAAGGGACTTCATCCATCCATTCATCTGTTCAATGGCATCCATATGAGCATCAATATATATGTGTCCACATATATATTAACATGTGTATATATAGAGGATTCCTTCCTAGTTACCAATTCCACTCTCATCCTACTCAGAGTCATGGAAGTTGTCTAACAGATCAGTCATAGCTGTTTGTAGGGAAAGGACTAGATGTTTAGGGCTGGTTCTAAAGGATGGAGTTAGTTCTTTTTTGCTTGTTTACCAACATAAAAGGAATGATCCTCTTTCCCTGTAGTGTGGCCTTCCAGATGAATATTTTTTAAATGATATGATTGTCCTGCAGGGAGGTTGTGTTATTCTAGAAAATGAATGTAAGGCAAGCATAGAGTGTTTCTATTTTTGTCTTTGTATTTCCGGTATTCAGGACAGTGATTTATCAATTATGATAAGGGCTTAATTAATATTTGTGTTGAATTTCCAATCCAATCTAAACCTATATTAAGTACATACTACAAGTCAGGCATTGTCCCTAAGCACTGGTGATACAACTAATAAAAAGAAATACAATCCTTGTCCTCAAGAAACTTGCAATGTAATGGGGGAGACACAAAAGGAGGCAGGAGAGGGAGGAGAGGGAGGTATCTGGCACTGAAGTTGAAACCAGAGAAAGCAGCAGGTGTAGGGTGAGCCCCAAAGTCCAGTTTCTGCCCTCTATAAAAGAAGGCATTGGGAGGAGTGTGGTATTCCCCCCTTAGCTCTCTAATCCAAAGGGAGAGGAGTGAGTTGAAAGGACAATCTCCTCTGCTTACAGAGTGACATGTGAGTTAAGGAAATAGAATAAAAGCTCACTTTAGTCCTATTTGCTCTTTTCTACATGACAACAGCAAGGCATCAGGGTAATGTGCTGTAGGTGACTCATGAAAACAAGCACTTACCCACTTTTCAACATCCTACAAAGAGAGGCCTGTAAAGACGTCATCTGCACTATGTTCTCTTAGTTCAGTAATGAGAGCCATTGAAGAAGCAAGGGGAAGAGGGGAAATAAGGGAATGGTCAATGGCTATGTTCCAGACATGGGTAATTTTGTAATATGTGCTTAGAATGCTGTAGCTACTCCACTGATGGTCTTAAATTAGTGAAATAATCCAGACTCCTAGATGAGCAAGCAACACAGCAATGACGTAGAGCAATGAGAAATAAGATACTTCTACTCTTTCAGCAATTAGAAACAGCTAAGATTAGCAAGAATAATTGATTGGAAGCTACTAGATGACCTCTTATCCCCTCCGCATCTTTTTAGCAGTCACACCCAGACTAAGCATTTCTCTAGTCTGTCTTTTCTCTGCTCCAAGCTGTCCCTGGTAGTGGCTTCCCTAACAGTAATTTTGCTGGATTCCAGTGTTTCACCCCAAGTTTCATTGGGTTTCTCTATCTCTCTATCTCTATCTTTCTTTCTCTGTCTCTCTGTCTCTTTCTGTCTCCATCTCTGTCTGTCTCTGCCTCTCTGTCTTTCTCTGTCCCTCTGTACCTCTTTCTCTCTGTCTCTGTCTCTCTCCGTCTCTTTGTCTCTGTCTCTGTCTCTGTCTGTCTGTCTGTCTCTATGTGTGTGTGTGTGTGTGTGTGTGTGTGTGTGTGTGTCCCTGTCTCTCTGTCTCTCTGTCTTTCTCTCCCCCGCCCTATTCTAGGACAGGGTCTCTCCCTGCTGCCAAGTCAATCAATTTTTTTAAGTTGATTTGAAGAAATATTTCTTGAATTTTATGAATCATGTTCCAGGTCCAAAAATTGCTCTAAATGAAACAACAGAAGAAAATTATGTGTGTAAATTTGAGCTCAAGCATCTGGTTTATTTGTGCTTCTTCCTTGAAGTTTTCTCAATGACATAGAAAGAAAAGGAATATTTATTCAGTGCCTACTATGTGTCAAGTACTGTGTTAAGTACTTTAAAGTATCACCCCGTTTGATTTTCAAAACAACCTTGGTCATTTTCTACTTGAGGAAACTGAGACAGACAGAGGTTAAATGAGTTGCTCAGTCACACACCTTGGAATTGTCTGAGGCCACATTCTGAGCTCAGGTCTTCCTGACTACAGGTCCACAGCACCACCTAAGCTGTCAAACAAACAGAAGTGAGCCCTGAAGGAAGTTAGTACTTGGAGGTGAACAGATGTGGGAGAACACATTGATTCCAATTCTCTAATCCTCCCCTCAAATAGCAGGCTCACCTACAACTACGGAAGGAAGATCTCTCTAGGTGTTGGTTATTGTTCTTCCCTCTGGAAGAGGACCAAAATGACATCACCATGATAAAGTCAAGTTTCAGTGTGTCCATCTGTGGCTGATCAGACCAATATGAGCTCAGAATGCTCTACCATAGATTGAGTACAGATAGTCTGTGTGACCATTTGGGGTGTATAATCCAAATTTGTACATCCCATGTTTCCTTTGTGCTGTTTCAATCCTGCCTTGCTCATAGAGCACAGCACCCTTTTTGATGTGGGCACACCATGCTGAGTGGTCCTGTACCAGTGTCTCCCATGTCCCACAATCAATTCCAAACTTCTTGAGGGAGACCTTGAGAGTGTCCTTGTATTGTTTCTTCTGACAACCAGGTGATCGCCTTCCCCATGAAAGTTCTCCATGAAATAGTCTTTTTTGGCAAGCAAATACTTTGCATTCAAACAACATGGCCAGTCCATCAGAGTTGCACTCCCTGAAGCATAGTTTGGATGCTTGGCAATTTTAGTTCAAGAAAGTTCCTCAGTGTCTAGTAACTTATCCTGCCAGATGATCTTCAGGATCTTCCTAAGACAATTCAAATGGAAGTGATTCAGTTTCCTGGCATGTTGCTGGTAGATTGTCCATATTTCACAGGCATACAACAATGAATAGCACAACAGCTCTGTAGATCTTCAGTTTGGTAGTCAGTCCAATACATCTTCTCTCCCAAACTTTCCTTTGGAGCCTCCCAAACACTGAGCTAGCTCTGGCAATGCATGCATCAACCTCATTGTCAATGTGTACATCCCTGGAAAGTACACTGACAATGTAAGTGAACTTATGTACAGCATTCAAAACTTCTCCATTTGTGGTAACTGATGGTTTCACATAAGGGTGGTGTGGTGGTGGCTGATGGAGCACCTATGTTTTCTTGGTGTTAATTATTAGACCAGAATTAGCACAAGAAGCTGAGAATTGATCCATACTTTGTTGAATCTCAGCTTCACAGGCTGCATTGAGTGCATAATCATCTGCAAACAGAAAATCAAGAACCAACACACCCACCACTTTGGTTTTGGCTTGTAGCCTTTGCAAATTGAAGAATTTCAGCAGGATAGTTCATCCATCTCTAAGAAGGCTACATTTAATTCCATCAAAAATAAAGTACAAACAAAGCTGAGAGATGAAAGATTTCTGGCTCAGTAAGAAGATAGACAAAATTCAGTTTTATCCTGATAGTAACAATACAAAGCACTTTTATGATTCCATGAAAGCTATTTATGAACCAAAAACCTATGATCCATCACAACTACTCAGTGCTGATGGAGTCACATCAATTAGTGACAAGGACATGATGCTAGAGAGATGAGCTGAACACTTCCATCACGTTCTCAACAGACCATCATCAATCAATGCTGAGGCCATTGACCGTTTACCTTAGGTTGAAGTCAATCTCTTCTTAGCTGAATTTCTAATTGAAGAAGAGATTTTGACAGTCATTAGGATCCTTTCATATGGCAAAGCACCTGGTGATGATTCTATTCCCGCTAAGATTTACAAGGCAGAGGGACCATTGCTCATACAAAATCTGACTGAAATTTTCCAGGTTATATGGCAAGAGGAGGTTATCTCCCAGGAGTTCAAGGATGCCTCCGTTGTCCATCTCTATAAAAGTAAAGGAAATAGATTGTCCGGTGACAATCACAGTGGGGTCTCTGTCTTAGTCCTTGCTGGCAAGATTCTTGCTAGAGTTCTCCTTAATAGGCTGACCCTTCACCTGAGAGCCAGTGTGACTTCAGTAAGGGTTGAGGAACAGTTGATAAGGTGTTGGCTGCCCAACAACTCCAGGAGAAATGCCAGGAGCAGAACAGAGATCTGTACACAACATTTGTAGATCTGACCAAGGCCTTTGACACTGTCAGTTATGAGGGTTTATGGAAAATTGTGTCAAAATTTGGTTGTACATCAATTTCATGATAGCATGTTTGCCCGGGTTCTGGGTAGTGGACAATGCTCTCTTGCCCTCCCGATCACCAGTGGAGTGAAACAGGGCTATGTGCTTGCTCCCATGCTTTTGAGCATGATGTTTTCAGTCATATTGTCAAATGCTTTCAATAAGGATGAACATGGAGTCTAGGTCAGCTACCGTACTGATAGTAAACTCTCTAGGTGTAACACAATGGGGAGATCTTGTCTCAATACTACAGAAATACAATTGGGCCTAGTGCAAGAGCATTAATTGAGGGCATGGCTCAGGATGAAATGGGACTGTGGAGAATGCAGCAGCTGCACCATAATCCCTGCTAGGACTCATAGAGCTGAGTAGTCTAGAAGCCACTAAATCTACCCATAATGGATGAATGGAAATATAAGATGAACGTGTCTAGAGGGTTTTATGCCCTTTGCAGTTTCTGTGGACACATTCTTGAATCCTGTAGAGATGAAGGGGGAGAAAGGATATTGACAAACCTGGATCACAGCAGAGAATTTGGAATTCAAACATTCAAAAAATGAAGATTAAAAATTGTTTTTACAGTTGAGAAATTGTAATTGGGAAAAATGAAATATTTAAAATAATTTAAAACTTTCAACAGTTAAAAATAAATATGTATCATCTAGCAAAATAAATTCCTTCATTGGTTGTATTCAAAAAAATAAATGTCTCATTTTGCACTCTGACCTCTCTGTCAGAAGATGGGTAGCATATTTCCTCACCACTTGACTAGAATTATAGATGCTTATTGCATTCATTAGAGTTCTTACAGATTTCAAAAGGTGTTTATTTTTACTGTGCTGTTTGTATTGTATAAAGTGTTCTGGTTCTGCTCATTTCATTCTTTGTCAGTTTATACAAGTCTTCAAAATCATATGTTATAATCTAAATTATTCATTTTGTTCTGTGTACTTTATTCTGCAACAATTCATACAAATCTTCCCATATCTCTTTGAAATTATTTCCTCATTTTTTACATTGCAATAATGTTCCTTCACATTCATATGTGACAATCTCTTCAACTATTTCCCTATTTATGGGAATCCCCATAGTTCCAAGTTTTATTTTGTTTTGTCACCATGAGAAGAGCTACTATAAATATTATTGTACATTTAGGACCTTTTCTTCTTTCTTTGATCTTGTTTGGTTAAGGATTTTACCAGTATTATTATTTGGTCATTCACTGCTTAGTAGCTCTTTGTGCATAATTCCAATTTGCTTTGGCTTCCAAAATTAAAATGTTTGCCCATTCACAGTCCACCAACTGTACATCAGTGTGCCTGCTTTCCTATAGCCCTGCCAACATACGTTATTTTCCTTTTCATCTTTTCCTTTATGAGGTAAAATTTCAGGATTGCTTCAATTTTCATTTCTCTGATTATTAGTGAATTCGAACACTTTGTCATATGGTTATACAATCAATCTTCTATTGACAAATGCTTTTCATAACCTTAGATCATTTATCACTTGGGAAATGGCTTTTCTTATAAATTTGAAACAGTACCTTATACAGGGTATCCCAAAGCTATTATTAATAGCCCAAAACTGCACTAAGTCTTTTGGGACATCCAGTATATCTTGGAAATCAAATCTTTACCAAAGGAACTTGTTATATAGCATTTTCTCAGTTAATTGTTTCCTTTTTAATATTAACTTTATTGGATTTATTTATGCAATGGGTTTCTTCTTTTTAATTTTATGTAATCAAAATTATCCATTTTACCCCCTTTGATCCTCTCTATCCTTTGTTTGGTCATGAGCTTTTTTTCTCTCCATAGATCTGATGTGAAAATTTTTTCATATGTCTCTAATTTACAGTATAAGGTATAAGGGATTGGTCTTGTCAAAGTATGAGGTATAAGAAATTGGTCTGAATTCCCAGTGGCCTTTTTTTAATCAAATACTAAGTCCTTCTCCCAGTAGCTGCAGTCTTCATGATTATTGAACACTACCCTACCAGATTTTCTTGCTTCTGTGTGTGCTTATGATGTTCCACAGATCTATCTTTGCACTTTTTTACAAAGTGTTTTCAAGAATTAATGTTTTTAATTATATAGTTTGAGATCTAGTGCTACTAGTTCCTCTTCTTTCCCACTTTTTCATTATTTCCCACAAGATTCTAGACCCTTTTAAATATAAATTTCATTACTTTTTTCTAGTTCTATAAAATAACCCTTTGATAGTTCAACTGGTTTGAACTCATTTAATAAGTAAATTAGTTTATTTTTATTTTTATTATATTGACTCACCTCACCAACCTGAAATTAACATTTCACTGCATGTTTAGGTATGTCTTTATTTCTATTTATGTGAAGTATTTTATAGTTGTATCTATCTTGTAAGTATATGCCCAAGTAGTTTATGTATTCTGTAATAACTTTATATGGAATTTTAAATATTTTTTTCTGCTGTGTTTTACTGTTATTATATAGAAAGGCTGATTATTTGTGTGGATTTATTTTATATCCTGCAATTTTCTGAAATTTCTGAAAATTTCTGCAATTTTATTTCAATTAATTTTTAATTGAATCTCTAGGCTTCTTTAAATATATGATCATATAGAATAAGATGAGATAATATCTGTAAAGCACATGCAGTGCCTGGAATGTAGTAGGTACTATGTAAATGCTTATTTCCTTTCCTCTCTCCTCCTTCCATCCCTTTCCATATCATCTTTTTTCATATATAACTTAAACTTGTAACTCAGAACCAGAAAAATGTGATTCATCAGGGAGGGAGTAGAAGTAAAGAGTGATGCTTAAATGGCTCACTGTTGAGGAATAGTTTATTTTATTTTTTGATAGATTTTTTTATTTTAAAATAAATTTCACTAATATCTTTTGGTCTTTATATCACCAAAATTTCTCCCAGGACCCCTCCCACTTCCTCCTCCCAGAGAGCTACTCCGTATAATAAATATTTTTAAAGAAAAAGAGAAAAAGCTATAAAACCAGTCAATTCATTGATAAAGTCTAAAAATTGTGTAATGCATCACCCTCATTGACCTCCCATCTTTGCAAGAATCTTCTCATATAATTTCTTTGGGGCCAAATTTGTTCTTTGTAACTTTTTGTGATTCATTTTTTTATTATGTTTCTTCTTCCCACTTACATTGTTGTAGTAATTACAAATACTGTTTTTTTGACTCTGCTTACTTCACTGGTAAGTAACTTACAAAAATAACATAGAAATGCAAATCCACAAATAAAACAAATGTCAAAAACAAAGATCATAGAAAGTCATGCAATAAGTTTACTTTTTAGAAATAGAAATTAAATTTGCTCAATTCTGAACCAAATTCACTTTGGAATTTTTTTTATGGCAACCTACATATCTTGGTTAGGTAGAAGGAAAAAAAACTAGCAGCAATCAATATGACAAAGTCAAATATCTGAAAATCTGGAAAGGCTGTTTTTCTATCATCAAACTTGGTCATGTTTTCTCTTACTATCATTCAGATTCTCTTTTCCTTTTTTGTAGTATTTCAAGGATCTGTGATTCCCTCATAGATCATAATCTGTGTGAAGCTTATTTTAGGGACCCACAAAATTTATCAACTGTAGATGACCTTTTCTAAGTTAGCTGAGCTATTTCCTGGACCACAAAGAAATAATCCATCACTGAGCCGATACTCAAAGCCTTTCCAGCTGAGTAGAACTTACTGGAGTTTCTACTTTCCTGGCACAACTTTGGAAAACTCAGGGTTCTCAGGCATCCTAAGCAAGGCTTAAATGGAACTCCCTCTATATTAGCCTTCAATTAATGTATATTCCCTGAGAAGATCCATTGAGATAATGCCTGTGAAGCATTTAACAAATCTTTGGACGTTCTATACGTGGCAACTGTCATCATTACTGTCAGTGCTGTTTATGTTGTTGCTACAGTTTTGCTATCGTCACCCCCCTGCATTATTAGATTTATTTTTCCTAATTAGGATCTGTGATTGCACCAGTCAACACAAATCAACAACTATTTTTCATCTTATCCATCACTGGCAATACCAACTCAGTATCATAACAAATAATAGGAATCACATTGACATAGCATCTACTATAAGCTAGGCACTTTATTAAGTGCTTTACAAATATTATCTCACTTGATCTTCACAACACCCCTAGGAGGTAGGTGTTATTCTTATCCCTGTATTACAGATCAGGAAACTGAGGGAGACAGGCTAAATGACTTACCCAGGATCATGCAGCTAAGAAACTTCTGAGGCTGGATTTTAATTCAGAGCTTCCAGACTCCAGGTCCAGCATGCTGCCACATGCCATGTACCTGTCTTCAGGCTGAGATCTCACATTTCATCAGGTGGTACAATGGGTGGAGCACAGGGCCTGGAGTCAGGAAGACTTTTAAGTTCAAATCCATCCTGAGACACTTACTAATTGTATGACCCTGGGCAAGTCACTTAACTTATATTTGCTTCAGTTTCCTCAAATGTAAAAGTGAAAATAAATTGCAACTACCTCCCAGAGTTATTGTAAGAATCAAATGAGATAATGTTTGTAAGGTGCTTTGTATCATGCCTGGCACATAATAGGCATTATATAAATGTCATCATTTATCATCATAATCCAATTCATTGTTTCCCATCGTTATGGGGAGACTGAAGATACCTTCATTGCAGACCTGGTGGCAGGTGTCTGTACTGGGCAGATCAAGACTGGTGCCCCCAGCGATTTGAGCATTTGGCCAAGCATATCTAACTTCTCAAATTGAGGAAGAGCTGGGCAGCAAGGCTAAATTTGCTGGAAGGAACTTCAGAAACCCTCAGGCCAAGCAAGTTCTGTGGCTAGGAGGCCTAAATTCTCCGGCGCCAATCACCTCTGTAGAAGTCTGCTCCTACCCTAAGAATGGGCAGCACCAAGTACTAGATCAGTCTTGTTTTGGGGGCAAGGGCCTCTGCTGCTTGACTTCTCTCTCCCTTCAACCTTTCTGTGATGTTCTCACCGCTTTGTTAGAACTTTCTTACACCAGAGACTACCTGATCATATGGCTCTCTGTCAGAAGACCCTTTATCATCTCGTGACTGGGATAGAATGACCTGTTATCACCTACAACCCTGGTGTTGATGTGTGGAGCCATGTACTTGTGATAGAGCCCTGAAGAGCCCATAGGCCAAAATCTTTAGTGGCTTCTATATGCAGGGTAAAAGTATTAAGTAACTCCCCTCCCCCCCAAAATAAAATCCAATTCATTGGTAAGTCAGGACATCAAGAAATCTGGGTTTTGAATCTTGCCCCTGATAATTACAAGCTGTATGACCTCAGATCTGTCACTTCACATCTAAAACTCAATTTCCTTTTCTATAAAGTGGAGATAATCATGCCTGAAGTCTCTGCTTCATGAGGTTGTTGGGTGGTTCAAATAAAATACAGTATAAAGTGCTTTGCAAATTTTAAAATATTATATAAATAACATCCATCATGACAGGATCTTCAATATATGGAAGAAGTAACTGAGCATCAGAGAGGCTTTGACTCGCCTAAAGGTAAATGCTAGACATAAAACTTGACTCCAGGTTCATTGCTCCAAGACCATTCCAGTATAGGCTAGGCTAAATACCCTCTGAGGTCACCTTCAGTCTGGAGATCTGTTAATCTCTTTTCATTGCACAAGAAAGATATACACTGTTGACTATAAAAAATATGCATCCAACAAGTTCTTTCTCACCCTATGAATTCTCCTGAAATCTCACAGGGAAGTCCAAGATCTTGGAAAGGAGAAGTGCAAATGACTTGATTTCTCTTCATTTTTCTGATGTATACTGATTTCCACACTACACTTACAGATCCTGTTGTTATATTTAAATCCTGTTATATTTAAATTAAATTTAAATTACTAGAGGAAGAAGCTCTGCCATTTACCTGAAGGCACGTCTCTAAGCCTCAGAGCAGTTTGGTCTTTCATTCTCCAGCTGGAGTGATCTCTTTTCAAGACTACAAACAAAGAAATATTTGATGCCACAAACAGACGGGAGGCTGATTGTTGCCTTTGGGTATCTTGGCTACAGGTAATGAATCCTTGATTCACTAACAACATGTAGCCCAAATGAAAAATTATTGCCCTTTCTTTAAAATGATTTAAAAATAAATGCTTGTGTAGTAATGTAGAGAAAGGGTTCCTGATTTCAAGGGCTAGCAACTCAAATAGTGGACTGTTCAAGATCCTGGCTTATTAGGAACTGAAAGAAATATTACTGTCTTATATATAGTGTAATTTGAAATGTACACTATTGTACTCATATTCCCTTATTCCTTAGGAGAGAAAAAAAAGATTATACTTCCCAGAATCATTTGCTTTTTCTCAGTCATAATATTTAAACCTGAAAAAGGCTGTATATACCATCTAGTAGAACCCATTCCTTTTTTGCACATGAGGAAACTGAAGCTCAGGGAGATAAAATGACTTATTTGTCCAGGGTCTCACAAAGAGTCAGAATATGAACCTAGATGCCATGATTCCAAACAATGCACTTTGATTAGACCAAACTGCATCTGCCTCTTTAATTTATCCATATAGAGCTATTTCTTATGTAAAACTATAGTGGAAAACTGAAATCACTCCTCTATATTTATAGGATATTTCTACTAAGGGGAGCAGGGAGATGTTCTTTGGATGTTTTTTGGATGAAACCTTAAAAAATGTGCTATGTAATATAGAAATTACTAAAATTATTGTTAGATATTTAAACAATAGAAATAAGAAAATTCCTTTAATACAGCACTGTAATAGAGGATTGGCAATGAACATGAATGTACTCACCCATCCTGATGGGATATATAAAAATGAGAAATATTCTCTATTTACACAAATGCAACTTTAGGGAACCAGTTTCTCTGGCTTTAAGTGATTGGTTAACTCAGGAGGCAGAAGAACTAATGAGATGAAATAAAGTATGTGTACAAAAGGCTCAAGTAGATGACCTTTCCCTTTCTTTCCTGGACCTTTTTAGTAAGGTAAACTGCTATGGGCCACTTGGTGGGAAAGGGATAATAGATCTTCTCTTTGAATTGGCCGCCACACATCTGTGAAAGCACAGTCCCTCTGGCTCATTGGGCTTTTTTTGGTTTCTTCTTTCCTGATTCAAAATAAATCAGCATCTACAACAGCCAGGAAAGGTGACATACTTGACCCAACCCAGCAGTGTATTGATCAATCATCCAAGGATCCATCATCCAAGACACTGTGTCTGATGGGCCCAATTAGGCAAGAGAAGTAATTTATCACACCCAGAAGTAAACTCTTGATGAGTGATCTCTGAGGGCCAAGAGGTGTCCATTGGACACATGGATTCCCTATATGTTTTTCAATAACTTTGTGCTTCAAATTTGAGCTCAATCACCCCAGAAGGTAAGTATATGCAGAGGAAAGAATATGCTTCAGTAACAGTAATTTAAGCTTAATGGTGGGTGGGAGGAAGAGTTAAAGATCTTCTCCACCCATTAATAGGCCTCAATACCTTTTATTAATTTATGCTGAGGCACTGGGTCAAAGGGTCCTGCCATGGTCTTGAAAAGTATATTGGTCAGACAATTGGAAGTTCTTGGAATTTCTTTCTGTTTGTGATTTCTGTTTGTATTTTTCCTGAGGTTTAAGGTGCTGACTTTTTCCCCTGAATGAAGTGAATGATATATGTGCTTGACTAAAATAGATTGCTGACCTCTCCTTTTAGAAAAGCAGATCTAGGAACCTGTACAGCAGACCCTCCCGTGTATGCTGGGGTCCTTGCTGCTATAGATTCCTGATTTAAGGGGATATTCTTTTAACTTCTGACCTTGTTACATCATCTAGGAAAATACCTTTTGTAAAAGTTAATTGACCTCAATGAACTAACTCATGTTGAGGAGATATCAATTAGTTAATTGATATTTGAAATCACTGCAGATGGAGGCTCATGAACCTTAGTACTTGAAACCCAATCAGGCCCTCAGGGCTACAGATGGGAGAAGTAGTCAACTGTACTCTGGAAATCAACGTGCCTTGGAAAGTTGGGTTTGAAAGGATGAGACTACAGTATTATGAAACTGCCAAAGCTCTTTACGTGTTTCCATTAGCCTCACAGAAAATTCTACAAGTTAGCAAGAGACAATCCCTGATCTCAAAAGGCTTATAATCAAACGGAGGAAATAACAGGCAAACAAATATATACAGAGCAAGCTATATGGAAGATGATAGGACATAATTAGCAGAGAGAATCTTTTACTGGAAGCCTTCCCCAATCCCAGTAAAAGATACTATAACAGAAGACTGACCAATCGACTTGAATGGATTTAGTTGGGACTTACAGGATGGCAGGGATGTCAAGATGCAAAAAGGAGGAGGCATAATGTTTTAGACATGGGGGATAACCACAGACAATGCCCAGAGCTGAGAGATAGAGTGTTTTGTTCATGAAACCACCAGGCTGCCAGTATCACTGGATCTAAGAGAACTTGTCTGGGAGTTAGGTGTATGAAGACTGAAATGGTCAGAGGGGGTTAGGTTATGAAGAGCTTTGAACGCAGAACATTTTATATTTGATCCTAAAGACAACAGAGAGCCATTGAAGTTTATTGAGTAAGGAGATGACATAGCTTTAGGAAAATTACTTTAGTGGCTAAAATTGCACAATTGATGGAACACTAGACCTGGAGTCAGGAAGACTTGAGTTCAAATCTGACCTCAGATACTTCCTAGGTGTGTGATCCCAGGCAAGTCACCGAAATTGTCGGCCTCAGTTTCCTTATCTGTAAAATGGGAATCATAAAAGCACCTACCTCCCAGGGTTGTTGTGAGAATCCAAGGAGATAATATTTGGAAAAGGATTAGCCCTGTGCTTGTCATTGTTCCCTTCCCCTGTATTGACCAGATTCTCCTCTAAAGTTCACCCCCTAAGTCTCACTGAATATTTTATATTTTTCCCCAATAAATTTAAATTAGGATTCTTATAAACTAAGAGAGGATTGTCCGCTGAAATTAACATGGATGCTCCTCAAGGCCAGTCACAACCCATAATTGGTGTCCAATCTGACTTTACAGGTGCCAGTCAACTCCAGTTTACACAATATTGGCATGAGACCTGAAGAAGTCAAAATATGAATTATTTCTATCTAGGTCAGCAGGTGCTAGAGCCTCAGAGTGGTTTGGCACCTGTCTGTTTCTGATTCTGGGACAAGCTGGCACATTCTGTGTTTATTTTGCCGGCTATCACCGCTTGCATAATTTACAGTTCCCTCAATTAGAGCATCAGGATCTTAACTTTGTGCTAAGTTGATTTATATAATTACTCAACTTTTGCTTTTAAAATGAACATGTCATCTCTTCCCCTTAAAAAACAAATTCATAATCAACCAAATAAGATCAAAATGTTTGATGTTATAAAGATTTTTTTTTAAAAAAGTCATGTTCCTTTTAAAATTGTCATAGATGTAGAAGTTAAAGGGATCTCAGGCTCTGTGGTACAAACTACATATTTTATACTGGGGAAACTGAAGTGACTTCCCTGAGTCACATGGATAATAAATAAGAGTCTGAATTTGAATCCAGGTCCTGTTGACTTCAAATCCAGAGCTTATTCTACTGTACTACATAGCAAGCAAAGGGATGTTAAACTTTTAAGTCACAAATCCCTTCAGAATGAACATATAACTTTTTGTAAATAAAAGTAGGTCCCTATTACTTTTTTCTTCTATGGTTTTCAAAGCTATCTACAATAGAACATCAGAAAAGAGCTAGAAGTGACATTGGAGGTCACTTAGTTTGATCTGCCTATTTCATAGATGAAGAAACTGAGGTCCATAGATGTTAAATGATTTGTCCAGTGTCATTGGGGAGTCAAATTCAGGTCCTTTGCCTCCAAATAAAGTAATCTGGCCTCAACCTTTTTAGACGTTTCATAGAATTCCATGTATGGCCCATTGTAAAAGCAAGCACCCTGACACATCCAGGATGGCCTGCTATCACAGGTTCTGAGATCTGCTTTTCTAAAAGGAAAGCAACTTTTAATCAAGCACATATATCATTCACTTAGTTCAGAGGAAGAAGTCAGTTGCCTGAACTTCAGAGAAAATACAAAGAAATAACAATCAACAGACAGGACTTCTGACTGTAAGCAACACATGCATCACAAATCAACACACAGATCCAACTGTCTGACCATTACACACATATATAGTTACCAGAGAGAGAAGCACCAACATCTGGGTTCTCAAAGCCTGAGGGCTCCTTAGTGACTGTCCAGAGTCTCTCTGGTCAAACAAACCTTCCCAATGAGTAAGCACCAAAGTAAAACCTCATCTCAGAATATTTATACACTTTTCAGAGCCAGAGAGCAGCATGACCCTTGAGAACCAGTGCATTAGAAAATTAACAAGAGGTCCGGGCCTCTTCTAGTCAAGTTTCCTTTAATGGGCAGGTTATTAATGGATTGGGAAGATCTTTAATCTCATTAGCATTACACTCATCTACCCTGTCCTGCTCACTGTGCTCCCCTTCCTCTTAAATGGACCTTGAACTTTTCTGCCTCTGGGCCTTTGTTCACAGTGCCCTTCCTTATGCACAGGGCATCTTTTCCTGTTCAATTCCTGGACATCCTTTAAAACCCTATTCAAAGGCTACCTACCTCTTACTAGAAGTCTTTCCAATTCTCACCAGATGATAGCATCTCGTCTTCCTCAAGTTCAACATAGCACTTCATTTGGACCTCTTTAATGAGTTTAGCATATATTATTTATTTTAACAAGGCTGTGGGTGTGTCATATCCTCCTACTAGACTATCTGGAGCAATAGAACCTTAGTTTGAATTCTAGTTCGACCACTTACCTGTGTGACCATAAGAAAATCAACTTCTCTAGGCTTTACTGGTTGCTTCATTGATGCAATGTGGCTACTAGACTTGATGATCTCTCAGGCCTTTTTTGGTTATAATTATTGTGATCCCACTTGAAATATAAGTGTCATATAAAAGAATATTTTAAGGTACTTTATTAGTAAATGGAAGCCACCATCTTGGAAGTGCAAAGGACAAAAGAAAGTGTAACAAGGTGACTGGTTATTGGACCCAGTCTTAATGGTATGTATATATACTATGCCTTGCTGATACAATCTCCTTGTGGATTCTGGGCATGGGCAAACATTTTATAATTGATTCTGGTTCACTAACCATATGGTGAAGGACAACCTTTCTAATTATCTGGGATCTAGAAAGTACTTGCCAGTCAGGACAAATCTTTTGGCTTTCTCTTTCTAGCCTGGTTGGCCCTGGAGAAGAAGAAAGAGCTTCTCAGATCCCGCAGGTGTGGGAGGGATCTTAAACCCTCTCTCACCAGGAGACAGCATGAAGCCAAGATTATGGCCCTACTGTTCCTTATCTCTGTTGTGTCTACTCCTTTTCTATCCTTCTGTTTTTAGATTAAGGAAATTGGAGATGACTGTGACCTTGTGAGCTCTGAAAGATGAGAATGGTGAACCAATGGTGTCTAGGAGCTAAGCTCCATGCTGCGTAATGGCTGGGAACCAGACCATGAGTAGCAAAGGTCTGAGTGAATTGCTTAACCCAGCCTAGCAGTAGCAGATAAGTGGATTCATCCATCCATCTATCAGTCATGCCACATTTGAAAGAAACTTGGTGGAGCAAATCAATCAATTAATCAGGAAACATTTATTTCTACATAGGAAATACTATATAGAAACTATGCTATGTTCAAACTCACTCTCCAAGGACATAGATGGTATAGGGAAAAGCATGTTCATAGGTATTTTAGAGGAAATACTTAAAATTTCTATTATTGCTAAATCTTTACAGCAAATACACTTTTGTTAAAGTTAATTGATATTAACTGGTTAAATGCAACTAGGGAGCTAATACCTGGTAACTATACTCTGAGGGGAATACTATTGGAGATTGGAGAGGGGAATAGAATTGGAGATAGAGTTGATAATATTAAAACAGATTCCTCTAGCTCTTTTAAGGACACTATTAGAAATCTGCAAGAATGAATTCAAAGAATCACTATAATAATAACGTCTGACCTTCAAATAGCACTCTTGGGTGTTCACAGTGTTTATATATGCATATTATCTCATTTAATCCTTGAAATGCCCCTCTAAGTTTTAAAAGTATTGTTCTCGGGGGGCGAAGCCAAGATGGTGGAGTAGAAAGACTCACATATGCTAGCTCTGAACCCACAGCCCATAATTATCTATAAAAAGAACTCACAACAAATTCTGGAACAGTGGAGCCACGCAGCAACGGGGTGAAGGAGATTTCCATGCCAGAGAGCCCTGAAAAACCATCCCAAAGGTTCCTCGCACACCTGACGGGAGCAGAGCCGAGCCCAGCCCCACCCCAGCCGTGGGGCACGGAGAGGAGCTAGCAGATCCGAGCAGGCTTCAGGGATGGAATCTCCAGTGACCACAAAGGTCCCTCAACCCACAGACTCACAGGTCCGTGAAAGAGACATCTGGACAGGCTGAGAGGGTAGCGGGGTGTCTCCGGGACTCAGGACCCCTCGGGAGGCAGCAGCAGAGCCAGCAGGTGGCCAGAGGCTCCCAGAGCAGGCAAAAGTTCAGCAGCAGCTCCATTACAAAAGGTCTCTGCATAAACCTCCTGAGGGAACTGAGCCTGGGAGGTGGCCCTACCCCGACCTGAGCACCAGAAATTGAGCTCCCATTGAATAGCAGCCAGGCCTGCCACTGAAAACCCTGAGGCTGGGGAGCATCATTTGAATCTCAGACCTCAAGCACTAGCTGGGCAGACCAAGGCAGGAGTGGAGAGGACTCTCAAAAGTCAAGTAACTGGCTGGGAAAATGCCCAGAAAAGGGAAAAAAAATAAGACCATAGAAGGTCATTTTCTTGGTGACCAGATGATTCCAACCTTCCTCTCTGACGGGAAGAAAACTGCTTACCATCAGGTAAAGACATAAGAGTCAAGGCTTCTGTATCCCAAACATCTGAAATAGATATCCAATGGGCTCAGGCCATGAAAGAGCTCAGAAAGGATTTTGAAAATCAAGTTAGACAGGTGGAGGAAAAACTGGAAAAAGAAATGAGAGAGATGCAAGAAAAGCATGAAAAACGGGTCAATACCTTGATAAAGGAGACCCAAAATAATGCTGAAGAAAATAACGCCTTAAAAAATAGGCTAACTCAATTGGCAAAAGAGCTTCAAAAAGCCAATGAGGAGAAGAATGCTTTCAAAATCAGAGTTAGTCAAGTGGAAAAAGAGGTGCTTTAAAGCTCACTGAAGAAAATAGTTCTCTCAAAATTAGAATGGAATAGATGGAGGCTAATGACTTTCTGAGAAAC
>CM053771.1:126138071-126164554 GCA_028658325.1 Potorous gilbertii | reverse complement strand
CAAATGGGGAGAAAATTTTGGAACCCAAAATTTTGTGAAAATGAATGTAAAAAGTTAAATAAATAAACTTATATTAAAAAAAACAACACACCACCAAAATAAATAAATAAAATGAAATAGCAGTGTACTAACTCAATGGTTTCCCATCTTTTCCAGTAGGAGGACCCCCTTTTAATAAAAACAATTCCATAGACCACTGCCCCATTTTATGTATTATTAGTATCTATTGATTGTGAAAATACATGAGGGTCAAAGGTTTCTTGAATTCAATAAGTATTTTAAATAGATTTTTTAAAATAGATTTTAAATAGATATACTAATCCACATTTCCATTCAATTCAGCAAGCAATTATTAGGCACCTGCTGCATGCAGAGAGTCAATTTGTTATAGTAGATAGGGAAATGTCTTGGAGCCAGGAGCTTAAGCCCCTCCTCTAACACAGTATTGGTTGTATTTCCCTGCACAAGTCAGTTAACCTGTTGGTGACCTTGGCCAGAGATGTCAAACAAGTGGTCCTGTGACCCAAACCTGATTAATATGTAATTGGGGGATATTTAACAAAGTAAATAAAAATACATTAAAAACTGAAAAAAAAAATATTGTTCTCTCCATTTTAAAGATGAGAAAGTAGAAACTCGGAGAAGTAGGTTCACATAATATGTGTCTGAAGCAGGATTCAAAAACCAGGTTTTACTAACTTCAAGTCATTCACCCTAACAAAAATTCTTTAAATTAGGTACCATGTTTGTTTTTTTTTAACAGAGCTGTAATAGATAAAGCAATTCAAACTTTTGGTCAGGTGATAACTTCTTTTTAAAGCATTTACAATATGTACCACAAAAGAATTTTTTTTTAAACATTAACCGAGACACAAATATTATTTATGTTGCTAAATTCACAAGCTCTTGACCTAATTGTCTTCACAGTATTACTAAAAATTGAAGGACCCTAACTTGTTGGTCTGAAGTCCTATGCCTAATAGCTTAATTTTAGGCAGCCTCAGATGTTCCCCTACCAATAATCTATAATTGAATAGATCTGGTATTAAACTTACAAACCTTTTGACTATAGGAAATTGCCACCAAGAGTAGGGACATTGCAGGGATACAATATCTCCCCAACTTCATGTCAATTCCAGGCAGGATTAGATTATCCACTTGCATTCAGTCAGGCTTAAAGTCCGCCAGGTGTCTGTGGGGAAACTGAGTCAGGAGAATTCCACCTCAGCACATGCTGAACAGCTACTCTCCCACCCTTCCCTTGAGATCACCTTATGCAGTTCATACCAGCATCTCATCAGCTTACTGACCTCTTGGATTGGAGGCTCAGATCGCCTTTCTTGCTACCCATACCTGGAGTTAGACTCAGAAGAATGGTCACTTAATAGTCCCATAGCTTCTAAAAATGGCGAGTTCCAATAACCAGGTTTCAAATATGATTACAGTTTTACTTTGGCTAAAGAACGTCTTTTGAGGCAGGTCTTAAGTGGCTCACATGCCTTTCTATACATGTTCTAGTTCCTGGTTAAATGGCAATCATAAAATCAAAGTTACCATTAAAACCTTGACTTTTCCATCAAAATTCCTCTAGGAAATTAAGACTGAAATTCTTTTCTCCAGACTAAAGATGTCATTGATTTATTCTCAATAATTAATTTAATCTATTGTTTTAATACTAATTGCTTTTACTTCACTTTGTAACATGTCCAATTTTTCTCCCCATCACTCCCTTCCCCCCACTTCCTAATACCTTGCATTCTGATTACTCCTTCCCTCAATGTACCCTCCCCTCCATCACACCCCACCCCTTTCCTATCCCCATCTTCTCTCCTTGCAGGGCAAGATAAATTTCTGTACTCCATTCCCTGTAGTTCTTATTTCCCGATTTTATGCAATAAAAATTCTCAACATTCGTTTCTAATACTTCTAATTCCAATTTCTCTCCTGCCCTCCCCCTTCCCAGCCCCACTGAGAAAGGAAGCAATTCAATACAGACTAAATATGTATTCTTTTGCAAAAGACTTCCATAATAATTATGTTGTATAATACTAATTATATTGCCCTCCGTCCTACACTATCCCTCCTTATTTTTCCCTCCTACAATTGACCTTGTCCCTTCTCCCATTTGCCCTCCCTTCTAACATTCCCCTCCAATTTCCTTAATCTAAAAACAGAAGGATAGAAAAGGAGTAGACACAACAGAGATAAGGAACATTAAGGCCATAATCTTGGCTTCATGCTGTCTCCTGGTGAGAGGGGGTTTAAGATCCCTCCCACACCTGCGGGATCTGAGAAGCTCTTTCTAGTGACTCCCTTCTCCCATTTGCCCTCCCTTCTAACATTCCCCTCACTCCACTTGTCACCCCCTCTCCTACTTTCCTGTGGTGTGATATAAATTTTCATATCAAAATTAGTGAGCATTCTATTCCCTCCTTCAGCCACATGTGGGGAGAGTAGCTTTATTTTCCCCCCTTTCCCCTTCTCCCTTATCTCCTCCATTGAATAAGATTTTTCTTATCTCCTTTATCAGTTATAGCCTACCCTGTTCCATTACTCCCTTTCTATTCCAGAATTTTCCTTCTTCACTCCTTAATTTTTATTTTATTTTATTTGTGTGTGTGTGTGTGTGTGTGGATATCATCTCTTCTGATATAACACACCCTGTACTCTCTATCTATCCATGTGCATGTGTGTGTGTATGTATGTACAATCTCTACAACTACCCAAATACTGAAAAAAGATTCAAGAGTTAAAAATATTTTCTTTCCATGTAGTAACATAAACAGTTCAGCTTTAGAGAGTCTTGTATGATTTTTCTTTTCTGTTTACCTTTTATACTTCTCTTGATTCTTGTCTTGGGATGTCAAATTTTTAAAAACAGATCTGGTCTTTTCCTCAACATGAATTCTTGAAAGTCTTCTATATCATTGAATTACCATTTTTTCCCTTGAAGTATTATATTCAGATTTGCTGGGTAGGGGATTCTTAGTTTCAATCTCAGTTCCTTTGACTTCTGAAATATCCCATTCCAAGCCCTTCAATCCCTTAATGTTGAAGCTGCCAGATCCTGTGTTATCCTGGTTGTATTTCCACAGTACTCAAATTGTTTCTTTCTAGCTGCTTGCAGTATTTTCTCCTTGATCTGTGAACTCTGAAATTTGGCCACAACATTCCTAGGAGTTTCTCTGTTCAGCTTTCTTTCAGGAGGTGATCAGTGAATTCTTTCAATAACCATTTTGCCCTGTGGTTCTGTAACATCAGGGAGGTTTTCCTTGATAATTTCATTGAAGATAAGGTCTAGGCTCTTTTTTTGATCATGGCTTTCAGGTAGTCCAATGAGTTTTAAATTATTTCTCCTAGATCTATTTTCCAAGTCAGTTGTTTTTCCAATGAGTTGTTTCACATTATCTTCTATTTTTCAAATTTTTGGTTTTGTTTACTAACTGCTTGGTTTAACTCATAGTCATTCATTTCCCTGAACTCAATTCTCTCTTTCAATGAATTATTTTGTTCAGTGAGCTTTTGAACCTTCTCTTCCACTTGGGTAATTCTGCTTTTTAAAACCTTCTTCTCCTTGTTGGCTTTTTGGACCTCTTTTTCCAATTGAGTTAGCCTCTTTTTAAAACTGTTACTTTCCTCAATATTTTTTTGGTTTTCCTTTAGTAAGCTGCTAACTTGTTTTTTAAGCTCTTCTATTGCCTGAGCCCAATTTAAGTTCCCTCTGGAGGCAGAAGTCTTGACTTCCTCTGATAGTGTGCCTTGTTCTTCCTCATCGAAAAGGATGGGGGGAGACACTTGATCCCCAAGAAAATAACCTTCTATGGTCTTATTTTTTTCCCCTTTTTGGGGCATTTTCTCAACCAGTTACTTGACTTTTGAGTTTCCTGTCCACAACCTCCTGGCCTCCAGTTCCACCAAGCCAGCCCTTGGGGGCTGAGATTCAAATGAGCTACTCCCAAGCCTCAGGGGCTTTCTGGGAGTGGGGTGTGTGGTGCTATTCAGTGTGAAATTAAGTCCAGCTGCTCAGGTAGGGGCACGGTCACCACACAGGGTTCAGTTCCCTCAGGGGCTTTCTGATGAGACCTTCAACAATGGATGTGGGCTACTGTCTGCTTTGGGAACCCCATCTGCTGCTGCCTCTACTGCTGCCACCTGAGGAGGCCCGAGTTATGGGGACACCCTGCACCCCTCTTGGCCAGCCAAAAAGGCCCTCTCAATGACCTTTGGTGCCTATGGGTTGAGGGATCTGTGCTGCTGCTGGAGATTCTGTCCCTGAAGCCTTCTCGGATCCCAATAAGTTTTATTAACCTTGTTTTACAGATAGAGAAACTGAGGTTCAAAAAGGTTAATGTATTTCCTATGATAATACAGCTAGTTAGTAAGCAGTAGAGGTAGCCTTTAAAGTCAGATCACTGTGTCTTCTAAAACATAACTTTATCTGCTATATCATGTTGTTTTTCTTGATCATTTAAGTCAACCCCCTTCCCAGGTTTTATATATTCTGTAAATTATTATTAGAAGCAGATATACAAGATTTTCCAAATCTAGTAAGCATATTTAGTCAGACTACAGAAATATTGTTTCCCTTTACCCCTTTCAAATCTGTATTGCCTCCCTACTCAGTTCTCAATCTGTACCCAAGTTTAGTCTACACACTTGAAGTAGCTGTCATCTCTGCAGTCTTTCCCTCTGATTGGCTGATTCCTCCAGAGTCTACACATGAAGAAAAATGGTCACTCCAATTGTGTCTTCATACCTCCCCAGATGCATTCCTGACTCTGCTGAACTTTCTGTATAATATCTCTGCATCGTCTCTCCCCTCATCCTCCCTCTCTACTTTCCAGCTTTCCAGTTTCCTTTTATTAATTGTCTTGTCCCATTAAGATGCAAGGTCCTTGAGGATAGAAACTGACTTTCTGCTTTTATTTGTATTACCAACACCTAGCACCATGTCTGGTGCTTAGCAAGCACTTAGTAAATGATTGTTGACTTGAATGGAGCCCAGAGCAACTCAGTACAGGCAAGTCCTGTGCCCCACAGCATTATTATTTAGTGTAGGGAGGTAGCCAAACCATTTAACATCTCTGGGGACACACCTGTTCCCTGAAGTGTTCATGAGATCAGTCATCTTTATTAGGAGGTCTCATTGGGTCAGCCTTAGTCTGGTGAACCACAGGTCCCAGCATTCAATGATAAAATAATACCAGAATGTTAAGAGCAAGTTGGCCTAGCCCTAGAACTTACTTGGATTTGTATGGTACTATAACATGAGAGTCAAAATTCCAGGCTTACATGATCCAAATTTGACCTTGAGGAATTTCTAATGATATTAATATTGGTCTCTATTTGGTCTAGACCAAAGAATGAATTCCTCCCATTTTCTCTTTGTCTCTGTCTCTCTCTCCTTTTCTCTCCTCTCCTCTCCTCCTCAGAACATTTACTTTTAGTTCACTCAGGATTATTTGAGTTAGCTCACCAATGAGAAGCAAGTGCCTAATAAACATGAGAACATAAAGCACACATTTCCCTAAAACAAGAATAAAAACAAGTCTGCGTTGAGCCCAGTTAGCAAAGAAATAGGGCTAGCTCCCTCCCACATCCCGTCTGCTTTAGTCCCCAGTTTTGCATAAACACACTCATAATACCAACAGGGAGAATCTCAGGGACATAAGTAAAGTTGATACCTTAATGAGGACAGTGTCTGTGCTTGTCTCAGCTTTGGTTCTCAATGCCCTCGTATCTATGTAACAGAAACTCCAATTTCTCCTTGGCACATGTCCAAGGACTGATGCCCTGCACACAGCTACTGCTGTGTGGCAAACAAATTCTATCATTCCAGATTGTCTTATTCCTAGATATCTCTTTTCTGCCTCCATCAGCACCTGTATCTTGGACCCACCACATCATTAAAAAGTTAATCCCTGCTCCATTATTTTAACAAACTGAAGCTTGGACCCAATGAATTACAGGAGGAGGGGATCTTTTCCAACTCATTGTGCATATCTGTATGCTCTTTTCAGTTATAAACATTTCAGCCCCTTCAAATTACATCAGATACATAACAAAACCATAGGTATGCATTATATAATCCCTGTCAAATAAGTTATAACTTAGCCACAGCCGAAGCATGAGATATATAACTCATATACCAGTATTTATGGTGCTACATCCTATAACAGATGTATATAAAGTAGACCAAAATTTTATGTCCCAAGCAGGCATATTCCACTTAACATTATATGTCTATACATGTTACACAACATCATGGTTTGGGGTTAAGGTATTTTTTTAAATCCACTGTAGTTCTGGGTGCCATATTTCCTCAAGGGTAAACTTTACATTCACTTACCCTATGTTGAGAAATTATACAAAAAAGTGGTTCAGCCAGTCCCCCAACTTCAACTTGACTTATTTTTCATCTTTTGTGTTAGGTATACTCTTAAGTTTTAGGACCAAGAAATTCTACCTGAATCTCTTTTTTAGGTTCAGATGAAGATCACAGTCTCTTGTTCCTGAAATGAGAAAACTCTTGATTCTGTAAACAATTCCCAAAACTGAAATATAATAAAGAAAATAACCAGGGCAGAATTATTAGCAATCTAAAAGATAGGTTAAACACCTTTATGAACAAAACAGTTCTGGATCAGTAAAAAGTACACTGTCCTTATCAGTTGCAAACCTATTCACAACAAAGAGGTATCAAATTCATGTTCCATTTAGCTGCTTGTGGAACAGAGAAGGAAGAGAAAAGGGAGGGAAAAAAAGATTTCAGCTTTTAAAGTTTTAAAATGAGTTCATGGGCACTTGTCTCTTGGATCTCTGGGTCTGGTTCAACTTCTGAGATTTCAGTCATTTTCCCTTAGCTTGACTTATTCCTCCAGCTTCATTTCATTTCTTTTTAACAAGAAGAGAAGGAATTTGGCTCCTAGATGCTAGGCTCCAGCTCTAATCGTTATCTTTCCCCTTCCACAAATGGTATGGGACTTAGCAATTTTCATTCCCTCCTATTCTCTTCAACAACAAACATCTATAAAATGGCTACACATACAATGAACTGTGCTTTTACTCCCTGGGTGTACAAAGGCAAAGACAAAAGTCCTATTTACATTCTATTTGGGTAATACAGCATGTACACAGGTAAATATATAGAAAGTAATTTCTGGAGACAGATAGAGAACATATGCAACCATAGAAGCCAAAAAGGTGAGTGGCCCCTGAACCGAGTCTGGAAGACAGTCAATGCTGGAAGAAGATGGGCACACTAAAAACTGCTCATGGAGCTATCAATTGATTTAATAGGCAGCTAGTTGGCACAGTGGGTAAGAGCCCTGGTCTTGGAGTCAAAAAGACATTTGTGACTCCTTCAGGAATCTTCAACTTTATATCCTCACCTCTTGGCCCCCTTCCCATATCACCAATTGTAATACAATCTAATAAATATTTATTGTCTACTATATTTCAGGCACTGTACTAAGCACTGGGTATATAATTAATAAAAAAAATACAGTCCTTGACCTCAAGGAATTTACAATCTAAACAGGGAGACAATACATAAAAAGAGGTGTGAAAAACTTGAGCTCGCAGCCTGGTGGTGAATTTAGAAATGAGGAGCTTTTCCTGGGAGGGGCATCTTGTTCTGTGGAGTTGAAACCAGGCAGCACAGAACATGCAAAGTGGAGATGACACTCTGCCAAGCCTTTGCTGTGGTGGATGGGTCTTCTGCAAATGCATAAAAGCAAAGGATGGAGTTCTTTTAGAATAGTTAGCACTGTCCTTTCTATGTAAGAATCCATCTCCCATTTGCAATATTTCCATGACTTTACTTTCCTCCTTACAAATTCAGAGGCCTTTGTACTTTCCAAGATCATGTTTTACCCCTTTGTGTCCTCTCTTAGCCAGTCCTGCTTGTACAGCAGTGGTCCTATACTGAATACACCTACTACCATGGTAGCTACATTCCTGGCTTCTCCCTTGTGTATCTACCAGTCTATCAGCAGCACAGAAAACATAGTGATTTCCTGGGATTCACTTCTTTCCCCTGGAAGCCACACCAAGGTATGAAGTAGGCCCTTAACTTGACTCAAATACTTTCTGCTGTTGTTGTTACAGTTTGATATTGTACTGAAATTTAGACTTATATACTTAAAAACAAACCTTCAATCACACCTCATTTTCTATAGGATAAATTCCAAATTCTTCAGTTTAGTATGCCCAGACTTTCATTCTTTTCCTAATCCACTTTTCTGACGCCCAATAAATATTTCTTGATATGTTTATATGTAATGTGCTAATGAAATTAATATGTTGAAAAAGAATTTGTTGGAGAAAAAAGAAGTGGGCTAAAACTGAGCTATATCTCTGATTTGTTGGTTATGAGGGAATAAAGGAAAGGAACATTCAATTAATTAATGTAAAGACATATAATTAATACAAAGACGTATAAAGAGGTACTATCTCATAGTCCAAGGGCTATATGAGTGTTAAAGAATTTAGGAAAACTGACATCAGACCCATAAAGTTTGATGATTGACCATAGGAAGAGTATTGTGCCATCAACAATGATTATCTAATTTTCCTTTTCTCTGAATAATACAGAGGATGAATTTAAAGCCTCTTCCAGGGATGTGTCCTAAAAGTACAATCTAGGTATTTATAACCAATACAGATATGGTGGGGATCTTCTTGACAATGGCAATGCCTACTTTCTCAACTCATCCTGGCATGGAAATGATACTGAGTTCTTAAATGTTGTGCCAGTGGGGAGCACAAGGTTTAGCAGGTCCATGCAAGCAAAAGAAGTTTACAGGTATGGGCCCAGTGATACATCTAGAAGCATCCTGAAAAGCTCATCAATTAAATGTAGAGGGGGTTCAATAAATAACAACTACCATGATGATAAAATTTGAAATTTTTAACGTGCCATGTACTGATACATCTAGTTATGGAGACTTTCTCTCTCTGCTCTACCTACAACTTTTACACAGATTAAATTCACATTTGACACTGTTGATTCTCTCTCCTTCTGGATACTCTCTGCTTGGTGAGTTATGGTGACACTACCTGATCCTGGTTCTCCTCCTACCTAACCACTTCTACTCAGTCTCATTACTTAACTGTGGGTATACTCCAAGTTTCTGTGCTGAGGCCTCTTTGCTTCTCTCTGTATATTCTCTCTCTTAGTGACTTCATCAGCTCCCACAGATCTAATCATCACCTTTATACAGATAAATTCTAGATATCTATATCCATTTCTAGTTTCTCTCCAAATCTATATCACCAGCTAACTACTGAACCTTTACTTCTAGTTGCACTAGTGGTGTCTCCAACTGAACTTGTACAACGTCACTCATTATCTTCATTGTGTTCCCCCATTATTTTTTATTTATTTTTATGAAAGGTAACATTATCTTTCCAGTTTCCCAGGTTCACAATCCTGGTGTCATCCTAGACTCCTTTCCCTCATGCTATGTATCCAAACAGTTGCCAAGTCTTGTTAATTTCACTGCCGCTACATTGCTTATAAGTGTTACTTTCCCCTCATGTGGTCATCCTCCTATTTAGTCCCTTATCATCTTTTGCCTGGACTAGTACAGAGAACTCCTGATTGATTTCCCTATCCAAAGTCTCTATCATTTTCAATCTGTTTCAAACTGCTTCTCTGCCTATGTCACTTCCCTTCTCAATAGACACTACAAGATCAAATGTAGATTCCTCTAACTTTAAAGGCTTTCACAACTTGACCCAACCTATTTTTCCAGCCTAATTATACATTATACATTCCCTTCCCTAATTCTGCCATCTAGCTTAACTACCCTCACCTCAGACACCTCATTTCCTATTTATGTGCCTTTGTACGTGCTAACTCCACCCCCATCCCCTAACCTGGAAAGCACTCTGTATTTCTTCTTAGAAGAATCTCTAGCTCCCCTCATGTATGACTTTCTACATGAAGCTTTTCTTGATTCTCTAAAGTGCTAGTGTCTCCTTCAACCACTACTCTATCATCTACTTCGGTTTTACTTTGTGTAACTTTCTGCATATTTACATATGTACATGTTGTCTTCTCCAATTCAGTACGAAGTCAAGTGCAAATCATGTCATTTTTTCTCTGATGACATGGTCTTCTTCTGCAATGAAGGATGAACACACACACACACACACACACACACACACACACACATAACCTCTGAGAGAGCAGGAGCCATTGTTGAATAGTATCTCCAAGTCTAATCTCTTTTCTGAGATTAAGGTCTGCATCTCTAGTCACCTTCAGGACATCTTCACCTGAAAGTCTCAGGATTATCACAAACTTGATAGACTCAGAACTTAACTTATGGTTCTCCCCAACCCCTTTCCAATCTTGTTCCTTCTGATTTCATCATTTCTGACCATGACACCACCATTTAGCCAAGTTTCCACGTACAAAACCTTGCTATTATCTTTAACTCTTCCTTTTCCAAACAGAGACCAAGTCTCCTCTAGCATCTCTTACATCTACCTCCTCCTCTCACATCCATCTGCCTCATAAAGTCCCTCATTACCACTGATCCAGACAATATACTGGTCCCATAATGGGTCCTTCTACCCCAATTTGTTTTCCTCCTCATTTCTTCATATCATTATTAATGATTTTACTTTTGCATCGATCCAATCACATCATTCAATGGCTCGAAAATCTTCAGTAACACCCTACTATTAACCAAGTACATTTCAAACTTTTTGCCAGTTATTCAAAGTCCTCCACAGTCGAATGATACCTTGCTTTTTCAGCTTTAGCTCATATCACTTACCTTCACAAACTCTATGCCACAGTCACTGGACTATTCTTTGCCTAATATGTCTTTTACCTTACCACACCATTTTTTTGCATTACCTCACCATTCTTCATACCTGAACTCCCTTCCCTCCCCTTATTCATCTGCAGAAGTCCTACATTCCTTGTACAGACTAATTTATAGGCTACTTTGTCTAGATATGCTTCCCTGATACCTCTGTCTACAACTTCCTTCTTGGACCTCATATAGCACTTTCTTCTGTGCTTCTCAAGAACATTTATCATGCATTATTTTGTATTATAAGGGAGTTATCTATGTTTATTCTTGTCCTTTTATTACTGTAGGATTCAAGAGGACAAGGATTGTATCTTATCTAAATTTCATGCCTCACCCAATTGTCGGTTCCGTGGACAGTGAGTGTTTAATAAATGGTCCGTGAATTGATGCCATCATAGTATTTATAGGTGACAGATGCTCTGGCCTCAAGAAGCCCAAGGGAATAGATATTAAAATTCTTGATTTGTTTAAAAGAACTTACATCCTGCTAAACTGCATATTTACAGGATCAGAAAATGAAAAACATTGGCTGTAAAGTCAGTTCAAATGTCCTGGGAAAAAATGCTTGAAATCACATTTAAATGGTCCACTGTCCCAGGCTTTACATACAAAGCAAACCAGAAAAGGGGAGTCATTCAACTAATGATTAGTAACTCAGAACCATAAATCCTGATAAGACTAAACTTAGCATTAAGAACAATTTTTTTAAAGGAAAGAAAAAAACACATTTTAAAGAAAAACTCATTCCATTTTTTATTACTTTACATCCAGTTTATTTGGATCCTTCCCAAAGGAAGATGAAATAGCACTGCTTCCAAAGAAACAGGAATCAGATCAGTTTGAAACTTAACTATTTTTGATTTTCAGTGTGCTGTCAAGAAGTATTCAATTGCTTAATGGGTCATGGGAAAATGAAAATATCCTGATGTTCTTTTTTGCCAGTTGTGACAGAATTACCCTTTGCCTATTCTAACCAATCATTGTAGGACAGACCAGAATGAACACTGCAATAAGAGCCAAGAGACCTGGATCTTAGACTGGCATCAGCCTCCCAGGTTTGATGAGAAAAATGTGCTTTGTAAACTTTAAAGCACAGTAAGATTTGAGTTGGTGTTTCCCTTGCTATCTTTCAAAATATTTCTTTCCACGTTTGAACATCTCAATTAATTACATGGTTTCCCTAATAACTGTGTATAGCACAGCATGGCATGGCATGACATAGTATAGAATAGTAGGTATGATATGGTATGGTGTAGCAAAGTGACCTGATTATATTTCTATTTAACCATTCCTTTAATATTCTGTTATATAATATTACCAGAAACTAAGGATAAGTTCACCAGCCTCTTGTTAGAATTATTATGCTTATAAAAAATTGTCTCACATGACCATTTTTTGGTACTATGAGAGTCCTCTAATTCTCCATACTTTCCCAAAGATCTTCAATCAATTCTGCTAATTGTTTCAATATTCCAGGATATAATTCATTCTGGCTTGGTGATCATCGATGCCCTCTTACCATGTCCTCAGTTGATATCTGAAACATTAGGAAGCTTTTTATTATCTTGAGCTGAAAAGGGTGGGTAGGAAGTCCAGAACAGAACCCTAGGAACAACCATGGTTGGTTAGCATGACATATATGAAGATCTAGCAAAAGAGATTGAGAAGAAACAATTCAGGCAAATGAAATAAACCAAGAGAGAGCCTGGCTAATGAAAGCCTAGTGAAGAGAGAATATCCAGATGTAGATAGGAATCAACAAGGTCATATACAGAAAGGTCAAAAATGAAGAGGATTGAAAAAAGGCTATTGTGTTTGTCAATTAAGTTATCCTTGGGATTAAATGGACCATTTCAGAGGAAACTAGGAAAACTTCTACAATTTTATGCAAAGTAAAATGAATAAGAACTAGAAGAACAATTTGCACAATGACAAGATTATGGGTAAAGAGGGCTTGGAAAGACTTTGGAACTCTGATGAATGCAATAATAAATTGTAATTCCAAAGGACTGAAGATGAATCATACCACCCACTTCCTGCCAGAGAAATGATGGATTTAAATCAAGAATGAGACATGCATATTTGGATATGGGCAATATGGGAATTTGTTGTGATGGATTATGGGGGTGTTTGCAAAAAAAAATGTTCGCGGGTTTTAGGGGAAGTGAAAAGACAAAATAAATACTTGTAAAAAAAGCAAATGAATACTTTTAAAAGAGATAATCTGTAACTTCAGAGAGTGATTTCACTTGAATAATCATTGGATGCCAGATTGCAGAGGGTTAAGAAAAATGATGGAACAGAGAAAATTTAGTCAAGAAAAAGAGGAAAGATAAGAAACAACAGGAGAAATAAACTCTCAGTGGATAGCTTCCATTTTTCCAGTCAAAGGGTGGGAGGAAGGGTGTCATGGGAGCATTGAGAGGAGATGGAAAAGTTTGGAATAATTTCTATGGAGAATGGGATAGCTTGAGATATTTTCTATCCTAAATTCGTCTTCTTTTAGGATTAAATCTATAGTGGCAAAAGTACTGAACTGGAAATTAAAAGACCTGGTTTCAATTCTTGTTTCTTCCACTGACAAGGAATTCCTCATCTGTAAAATGGGAATCCTGAAACTTATACCATCTATCTTGCAAGGTTGTTGTGAGGGTGAAATAGGATCATGTACGTCATGTACAAGTAGGTGCTTGGTAATGATATAGTATTGTATAAATCATTGCTGCAATCCACAAATCCCTAAATTTCAAGTGACATAGAAGCAGCCAGATGCTGCACAGCATGCCAACATTATAGAGTCATTTTGCTGCCTCTGAAACTAGAAATCAAAGTAATCATGACTAAGATGGGCAGTTATGAACTCACATTAGAATCTCAATACAGTTGGCAAAAAATTACAGAGGGATATGAATTTTTTTTCTGAACATTTGCAAAATACTATATGTTGTTAAATCCCAAATTCCTTTTGTAATTAACATTTTAATATATATGCTAAAGATGTGACCAATACATCTGTTTTCTTAAAATATAGTCAAAATATTCATGTATCTAGAATGTCAAATTGCAAAGTCCAAACGGAAGAGAAATTCCTTATACCTAAAGAGATTCTTGTAATCCTGCCATTGCCAACAAAGCCCATCATTTTTACCCAAACATTCTGCTAGCGATTGCATATACATAAATCATGGGATATATGAATCTCAGAATAATTAGAATTGCATTGACTCAAAGGATCATGGAAATTTACACTTGGTGAGTGTAAGTGGACTGCTGTGTGTTATTAAGGGTGCATATACAAAAGAAGTCACGTAAAAGATATCATCAAAGATATATGACTGGAGAAAAGAGATGGGTCAGTCATGCTATAATAACAAAGGATCACTGATAGTCTTCCTGATAATTAAACTAGTATGCACAAATTATTTTTAAAAACCCAGAGTAAGGGTTTTAGTATGTTGGATATATGTTCTATGTAAGATTTTTGGAGAAAAGTGAAAAATTGCACAGAATAAGAAGGCACAGATGAGTGGTTGTCAATGTCAAAGATACTAAAGGAATCATGGATTCACTGAGGTATTGAAAGGACCATTTTTGAAGAATATTGAGTATCATTGCCAAGAAACCTATGTCACCTTGGGTAAATTTCTAACTTCTCTGAACCTCAGTTTTCCTTGCTATGAAATGGGAATATCTGCCTTACTTTCTTCAAAAGATTGTTCATTCAATCATTCATCAGTTCATTCATTCACGAAACAGTTATTAAGTTCCACTATGTGCAGAGCACTATTCTAGGTTCTGGGAGAGATACACAATGTATCAAGGACTAGGTGCCTAGCCTCACAGAGATTGTAGTCTGGTTAGAAAATAAGTAAGTCAAAGACAACTATACCACTTGTAACAGGGTAAGTCAATTACAGAGTTGTGAAATAAAGTGCTTTATGAAGTTTTAAGGGGCAAGTCATGAGGATCAAATGAAATAACATGCAAGGAGCCAGAGCCAAGATAGCTGGAGTAAAGGCAGCTCTCCCCAAACCCCTCCAAATACCTTTATAAAAGGTATTTTAAAAATTCCAGAGCAGCAGAACACATAAAAAGATGGAGTGAGACAAATTTTCAACCCAAGACAACTTGAAGAGTCATCAGGAAAGGTCTGTTGCACCAGGGTGAAAGAGGAGCACAGTCCTGCCAGTGCAGACCAGGACTCAGCAAACTAGTAGCAGGCCTCTGGGTAAGTGAATCACTGGCAACAGTGACAGTTTGGTGTCCCACAGACACCAAAGACAACTTAGAAAGTCATCAGGAAAGGTCAGAGTACACCAGGGTGAGAGCGAAGCACAGTCCAACACAGGCTGCGCTAGCACAGGCTGGCCACTGCAAACCAGGAACAGGTCTTGGGAGTGACTGAATCAGCAGCAATAGGGGCCATGGCTGTTTCTGGAGCTCACAACCCACAGATGGTAAGAGAATCAAGCAACTGGTCAGAAGGAGATTATGATGGTCTTTTTGCTAACACTGTGGCAGGATCCTGTTTCTTTGCCCATACTCAGATCTGGGTGGCAGTCCAGGGTGGCAGTCCCAAAGCAAGGAGGAGTGCTAGCACAGCAAAACTTGTGGCCACAGTGCAGAAGTGACCCTATTCTTAGTCCCAGGGAATAAAAGAGTGTTTACGGTTGATCATAAACCAAAGGACAGCAGAGTAGTAAATCCTTCTCCTTAGATATTGCCATCTTGGAAGAATTGAAAACTTGTGGGTCTCTAGAAGCATCTCTGAAAACAGATGCCCAAAATCCCTGAAGCTTGGGACAATATGCCCTCCACCCTGGAAGCAAAGCCCTACCTTAACAAAGAGTTAAAAGTCAAGTAATAGGCTGGGGAAAATAAGCAAACAATAGAAAAAACTCTGACAATAGAAATTATTATGGTGACAAGGAAGATCATAACATACACTCAGCAAAGTCCAAACTCCTACATCCAAAGCCTCCAAGAAAAATATGAATTGGTCTTGTGCCATGGAAGAGCTCAAAGGGGGTTTTGAAATTCAAGTAAAAGAGGTAGAGGAAAAATTGGGAAGAGAACTGAGAACAATGCAAGAAAATAACGAGAAAAGAGTCAACAATTTAGTAAAGGAGATACCAAAAAAATACTAAAGAAAATAACACCTTAAGAAACAGAGTAAGACAAATTGCAAAAGGGATCCAAAAAGCCAATGAGGAGAATAATGCCTTAAAAAGCAGAATTGGTCAAATGGAAAAAGAGATTCAACAGCTCACTGAAGAAAATAATTCCTTAAAAATTAGAATGGAACAAATAGAAGCTAATGACTTTATGAGAAATCAAGAAACAATAAAATGAAACCAAAAGAATAAAAAATAGAAGACTGTGAAATATGTCATTGGAAAAACAACTGACCTGGAAAATAGATCCAAGAGAGAAAATTTAAAAATTATTGAACAACCTGAAATTCATGATCAAAAAAAAAGCCTAGACATCATTTTTGAAGAAATTATTGAGGAAAACTACCCTGATATTCTAGAACCAGAGGATAAAATAGAAATTGAAAGAATCCACTGATCACCTCCTGAAAGAAATCCAAAAATGAATACTGCCAGGAATATTATAGCCAAATCCCAGAGTTCCCAAGTCAAAGAGAAAGAAATAATTCAAGTATCAGGAGCCATAGTCAAGATAACATAAGATTTAGCAGCTTCTCCATTAAAGGATCAGAGGGCTTGAAATATTATATTCTTGAGTGCAAAGGAGCTAGGATTACAACCAAGAATCACCTCCCCAGCAAAACTGAGTATAACCTTTGGGGTAGAAATGGGTATTCAGTGAGATATAGATTCTTGACTAGAGCTGAATAGAAAACTTGACTTTCAAATAGAAGACTCAAGAGAATCATAAAAGGGTAAACAGGAAAGAGAAATCATAAGGGATTTATTAAAGTTAAACTGTTTACATTCCTACATGGAAAGATGATATTTGTAACTCAAAAGACCTTTCTCATTATAGAGTAGTTAGAAGAAGTATTCATAGACAAAGGGCATAGCTGTGAGTTGAATATGAAGGGATGATATCTAAAAAAATAAAATTAAGGGATGAGGGAGTAATACACTGGGAGAAAGGGAGAGGTAGAATGGGGAAGTTATCTCACATAAAAGAGGTAAGAAAAAGCTTTCACAGTGGAGGTGAAGAGGGGGGAAGTGAGGAGGAGTGAATGAATTTTACTCTCATCAGAATTGACTCAAAGAGGGAATAACATACGCACTCAAATCTATCTTACCATAAAGGAAAGTATGAGGGGAAGGGAATAAGAGATTGGGTGGAGGATAGAGGGAGGGCAGATTGAGGAGAGGTAGTCAGAAGCAAAGCACCTTTGAAGAGGGACAGGATGAAAGGAGAGAGAGAAAAGAATAAACAGGATGGGGGAGGTGAATTTTCTTTGGGATGAACTGAAGTGTATTTTTATGAAAAAATACTATATAAGAAGTGACAATGAGATTGCAGCATTTTAGAAGCAAAAGGGAGAAATTGAGAGTTAATTACTATAATGTACCTAATTTTAAAGATGAGAAAAAAGATCCAGATTACTTAAAACAACTTGTTCCGTGTCACATAACTATTCAGTGACAGAGGCAGGACTAGAACCCAGGTTATCAAATTACTACCACAGTGTCCTTTTCATTGCATCGTACTACTTTAAACAATTTTTATGACAATAGATTTAATGTAGGCTCTTATCATCTCATGCCCAGACTATTGTAATAGCCTACTAGTTGATCTACCTTCCACAAATCTTTCCCAATCTAGTCCATTCTCCATTAAATTGTGATCTTCTTAAAGTTCAGATTTGATCATGCCATCCAGTTACTCCCTATCACCTCTAGGATCAATTGTAAAGTCCTCTAGTTGATGTTCAAAGCCCTTCATAATTTGTCTCAATTCCCAACCTTTCCAGTCTTGTTATACATTATACCTCTCCCACATACTCTGCCATATAGAGATACCAGCCTTCTTGCTGTTCCTCAAAAAAGATAGTTCATCTCCCAACTGAGAATTTTCATCAACTGTCTCCCATATCTGGAATGCTCTCTCTTCTCATCTTTGGTTCTTGGCTTTCCTGATTTCCTGCAAGTCCCAACTAAAATACCATCTTCTACAGGAAACCTTCCCTTATCCCTCTCAATTCTAACATCTTCTCTCTGTTGATTATTTCCAATTATTCTACATATAGCTTGTTTGCTTGTTATTTGTATGCCTCCTCCACTAGAATGAGAGCTCCTCTAGGGCATGGACAATCTTTTTCCCTTTCTTTATAACCCCAGAATTTAGCTTAGTGCCTAATACAGATCCTTAATGCATGTTTATCAACTGAATAACTGACTGGAAGGAATTTTAGAGGCCTTCAAAGTTCAATTCCCTTATTTAGTAGAATGAGGAAACCAATATGAAGTCACTTGCCCAGAGTCACACAGATGGTAAGAGGCATTGTCCACCTTTTAACCCAGTTCTTCCAACTCCAAATCCATCATTCTTTCCATTGTACCACAATTCCTCTTTGATCCCACTATTTAATAATAAGGGAAACAAACACATCCATTTGCTCCAATTCTTTCCCAAAATGTTTGTTGTGATACAGAGCTGTGTATATTGAACTAACTTGCTACAAAGATTTCTACCTAAAAATAAATAAAACCACAATAATGTCCACAAAATGTTCAACAAAATAAACAATATGGTATTTTAATTATAATATATTACAATTATAATTCACCTCATCCTGTCTCCTAATCAAGCTTAGTGTAATGAATTTGATGTTAGTGATGGATACTGATTATGATCTATGAGACTGAGAGATAGATAGTGTTTTTTGTTTTCTTGGTTTTTTTAGCAATTACACAGAGATATGCCCTGTGTCTGAGACTTTCTTGCCTTCCCAAAGAATTAGTCTGAGTTAATTCTCACGATGACAGGTCATCAAGCCAAGTTTCTAGAAGAAGGCCACATCTGCTACAAGACCCACAGAAAATGTGGGTTGCCCTTCATGCCCCTGGGAAAATGAAAAATTTATGTTTCTCAGAAACAGCTTCAAAGCAGAATTTTCTTATATGTTTCCCTCTTTACTGTGAAACTCAGAATATGAATTAAACTAACAATGAATATGAACTTAGGAAATGAGTGGTAGTTGCTTTATTATTTTCTCAAGCTAACATCAATATCTATTCATTTCAGTGGATATTATTAAGCAACTACTGGGGGCAAAGCATGGGGTTAGACCCCAGGAGATTCAAAGTTCACAAAAGACAGGCCTCAGAGTTAACCATCTAGTGGGGGAATATGACACAGATTCAAATAATCACAATGCATTGTAAGTGAATAGGAGAGATTTTGAAAAGGAATGTCTGAGCATTAAAGGGTTCTTCCTAACTGGGGAAAGACTTAATGGAATAAGTGAAATCTGAGTTGAACTTTAAGGATGATGAAGCACAATGAAGTTGAGGGAGCACTGGATTTGGTTCTCAGAGAAGTTAGAAGAAATAGGTTCCAATCTTGACACTGCTGTGTCACCTTGGGCAAGTCATTTACCTTTCCTAAAACTCAGTTTCCTCCTGTAAAATATGGGGAGTAGAACTGATGATCTCTAATATCCCTTCAATCTCTAAATCTATAATCTTAAAATCTATTATAATGGAGGATGGTCATAAGAGTCCAGTTTTTGCAGCATGCACAGAGTAGTCCTGCTTAGTGGGTTAGATGGAGCATGTACAATATTCTCTGCCCATTTGTAGAACAGCATTTGGAAGTTTGGTGGGTCTTCATCTGTCCCAGAGTGACCGAAGGACTGGTGTGCTGTCAACTACTACTAATAATAGTCAGCATTAATATAGCACTTTTAAGGTTTACCATGAGCTTTACAAACCATTTGAGCCTCACAACAACTTTGGGCAGGAGGTACTATTACTAGCCTCACTTTACAGTTAAAGAAACTGAGGCCAGCAACAGTTAAGCATCTAGCAGAGCTAATAAGTATCTGAAGCTGGATTTTGGCTCATTACTTCCTGAATTCAGATCCCATATTCTACCCAAGGCACCACTGATCTGCCTCTGATTTTCTTAATTAGCCAAGAAGCCAGAATTGAGGATACATATATAAACAGTTTGATTGAACTATCTCTTGCTCTCTTCCTTGTCAAATTTCTAGTGAGGAGAGTTTCTAGAAGCTCTGGGGTATGGTAAAGATAGGATCTTATTAGCAAGTGGCTACCATATGACCATGAAAGTATGATTCCTCTTTCTCTTGTCTCTTTTTTAAAATATTAATTTTTTTACTTTAGACTCAAATACCAGAACTCAAATACAGAATAGAGAAAAGAAAAAGAAACATATTATAAACTTAAATATTGAAACCTAAATACAAAAAAAAGAAAAAACATATTGTGTATGGCAAAACATAAGAGAGGATTAAAAGTATATAGGAATCAATTTTCATTTCAAGGAAGCTTGTATGATAAATACCATGTTGTGTTGAGAGCTGTCCATCTTTGCTTCCTTGTAAGTTATGTTTTGTTCTCTGCTGTGTACTTTCTACTTTGTTCTTTCTTTTGTCCCTTTTATTGTATATTTTTTTCAGATCTTAGGGGCCTCTTGACTCACTAGATAATATTCATGATGCTTGGGACTCAAATACAAATATGTAACAATTCCTTCCACTGGAAAGCTTATATTCTGTCATGGAGACAACATGTTCACAGATAAGTAGAGTGTATACGTACAAACAAATTTATTCATTTTGCAAATGTACATACATATTTATGTGTGTCACACATATACATGTGTATAGCATTTCCTCTGGACTCACCTTCCCAATCTTCACTCATATTGGCAGGTTGAGCTACTAGAGGGTCCATTTGGGTAGACAGATCAATCCACTGCTGGACTGAGTGAAGCAGTTCACTTCTCAGGCCTGGCACATAGTAGGGAACAGGTGAACATGAGGAGAGTACTTTATAACAGCCAGCCTTGGGAGTACCTTTCTTCCTTCTAGGAATCCCCACCAAGTTCATATCTTGGTGTGTACTCAGTAAGGGACTTGTCATTATCTTTCAACTGGGTTAGCCCTCTGCAGCACATTATGTTTGGGATAATGGCTCAGTCTACTGCTGAGCCAGATCAAGTAAATTTCTTCTTGGGGCTAGTTCCTCACTGGACTCAGTTTCTCTTGATATAGCAGTCTCTGCTACTGACTCAATTTGCTGAGGGGAACCTCCAATGACTCTTTCAACTTTAAAAGATCACAGAATCATATCCTGATTCATTGTTCCAGATATCATTGTGTGTTCTTTGTTTTCAAAGAGTATCAGTGACAACACAGGTTTATGTCTTGACTTGAGAGTGAATTGCATTTAAGTGAAGCAGAGTTGAACAGGGCCTCACTTTGTCTTCCAGAATCACTGAAGTCCAGTGGTGAGACAAAAGTCAGTATGACTGTTAATGGCCCAGCATGTAATGGATGCAGTGGAGGCCCTTGGTATCTTGGATGTCTGACCAAAAACATCTGTCCATTCCTCCAGGGGAAATCTTCATATGCTTGGCATTAACATCTACCAACTCACAGATGGGTTTGAGGTCTATTGGTTACCCTCAATCTGGTTTAGCCTGACTACCAAGATAGGCTAGTGTGAATGTTACAGCTTCTTAGAGCCACAGGTAAGATTTGGGTTATCGGTCGGACACCAAAGGTAGATGAGCAGTTGAGTGGTGTAGTACATAGAGTACTGAGCTTGGAATCAGGAAAACTTATCTTCATGAGTTCAAATCCAATTTCAGACACTTACTGAGTGAGTGACCCTAGACAAGTCACATAACTCTGTTTGCCGCAGTTACTCATCTGTAAAATGAGCTAGAGAAGGAAATGGCAAACCACTCAAATATCTGGAACAAGAAAATCCCAAAATGGGATCCTGAAGAGTCAGATACAACTGAACACATACTATTCCTCCAGATACTCATTCATGAAAGATCAATTCTGAATTACCCTGGTCATTCCCATTTTACACTATGAATAGAAAAAAATTAAACCAGTGGTAATGAATGAGATGCAGTTTATCCCAAACACAGAGTACAGTGATGGATATTTTGGAGGAACAGAATTTTTCACTTTGGCAAGAGTGTATACATTGTGGAGTAGAGTGTAAGATAAGGCTGGAAAGGCAGGGTGGTAGGGCTTTTAATATCTGAACATATTACTAGGCAGACAATAAGGAATCATTGCTGCCTTCTGGGGAGAAGAAGGACATGACCAGATTTGTGCATATGGGAGGTAAGTCTGACAGCAAGGTGAAGGATAGAATGGAACAGAAAGAAAATGGGGACAGGAGGAAAATTATCATAGTAGTCAAGTCACCAAGGTCTATACTACAGAGCTAGCAATGGAAAAAGAGAGAAGGTGAGAAAAGAAAAATATTTGGGGGATAGATTATCACTGTGGTTGGTTTTAATTATTTGCTGCATGATAACAAAATATATCCTTTTTAATCTCCCTATCAGATGTCCAGTAGATACATAAAATATTATAGTTAATGTTTTAACTGATCAGAGAGAGGAGAGGTAGAACTAATAGGTACAAGTTAAAGGGAAACAAATCTTGAATAAATGTAAAGAAAACATTCCTAATGTTTAGATCTTTTCCAAAATAGAAGATTAGATGTACAAGCAGAAAAGCTAGATTACAATTTATTGGACATGTGGTAGATGGAATTCACTTTTAACAAAATGGTAACAGAATTTAACTTGTTTTTTTCCCCTAAACTATATCTCCAACAAAGCTTTGGGTCTGAGTCTTAGAGTAGGTAGTAAATAGTGGGAACATGACATGACATGACATGATGCTGTTGGTTTCAGAAATTTTCAAGGTAACAAGCAGAGAGGACTGGCAGATAGAAGAGTCTTCCACCATGTCCTGGCCAGCCCTTATTCCTCAAGAAGAAGCTATTGTTCCTATCCCATTACTGGGGAAAAAATGCTAGCAAGTATGAGCAGCAAAGAGCAAGAAGAGACCCATGAAGCCCAGTTGATAAGTGAACAGCTTGGAAAGGTAGCAGAGGTGAGATCTCAAATCCTGTAGCCTGTAATGCAATGTCCAAGAAGTTAGCTTCCAGTCAGAGGTATGCATGAGTGACTGACACTTCCCTCCTTTCCTCATGCTGAAAGTCAGAAGATTTAGAACCAGATACTGATCTTCAGCCATTCCATAACCCAAATCAGGGGTACAGGAGACTGGAGTTACCAGGGGAGGAAATGGATGTTAACCTAATTGGAATTTCTTTCTGTTTGTGGATTTAGAGAAGTGATTGGATGAAAGTCTCAGTTTGGGATTTATGAAGATATTGTTTTGGTTACTCAGCTTAGGTTTTTCTCAAAACATTATGAATAAATGCTTTATGAAACTGATTACTTTGGTAAGACAATTCAGTGAGACATGGTGAGCACAAAGAAATGGAAGGAGAATCGATGTCAGATAAAGGCTTGAGCCAAAGCGATTGATAAGCAGAGGTAACACCCATGGTCTGGTCGGTCAACTCCGTGAGTGGAGCTTACAACTGAGAAATAGTCAGCTGCTCCCTGAGGAACAAGTAGGGCCCTCTCTAGTGCTACAAAGTTATCACAATATTTTAAAACTGCTTCAAGGGTTCCATGGTCATGTTGATATTGGCCTTCCTTCTAACTGTTCATATTTGTAACCCATATACACTCAGTCCTCTGTTACTCTTGTCCATTTCCTCAAATAAATTTCTATGGAAGATTTACCCAGAGACCAAGAAGCATGCAACCCATTACAAGAAAAATGAAAATGTAAAAAACTTTCTAAGCTAAGTCAAATCTAAGGAAACATGATTTTCTTTTATTGTCTTCCCACCTAAGAGAATTGATTTTATGTTAAGTAATAATATTTGCCACTTAGAAATGGACTGACTACATTAAACACAGTATTATTTTTTTCTAAGTGACCACTTTGTCCAATTTAAGTTGTGTTATCTGCAAAACTAAATTGCATGTATCTTGGTAAGCCCAAGTATATGCAGACCAGACTGGATGTTGGCACCTAAATTCCTTCAGTCACTATCATTGGAATCATTTCACCTTTTGCAGGAGATTCTAGTGAGTAATAATTTCTAGCACAAGAGAAACAAAAGAAAGAATCCTGGATAGAAATCAGTATCTGCTATGCCCATTCTGAGATTGGACCCTAGTATCAGGATATAGTTTCTTAGCTTATTCCTTGTGAACAAACCCCCCTCTTTGTACCCCTGGCTTTGTTGCTTCCTATTGGATTCTAGACCCTGCCTCCATTTCCTTGAGGTAATATAGAAAGAGAATATAACAATAAGCAATTATTATTATAGGATTATATGTTTAGAGCTGAAAGGGAACTTAGAAGCTAACTACTTCAAAGCCCTTATTTTATAGCAATGGAAGCTAAAACCCAAGAAATTTTCCCACAAGAGCTAGGATTTGACTCCAGGTATGCTGTAAGCCCGGCTATCCACTATACAATGCTAGCTTTAAACTCTCTTAGAGCAGAATTATGTATTGCTTAACTTACATCCTCTAAGCAGCGTTTTCCTACTTAACATCCCAATGTGTATAATCCTCTGGCCATTTGTGTCCCATGCGGCATCTCTGAATAAACAGAGTTTGAACTATAAGAGCACAAAGCAAACCAATTCTTATTAGACTTGAGCTGGGTGCTTTTTTTTGTGAATAAGAACATGCTAAATGTTCTTTTAATATTTACCCTCCTTATAAATGTTTGCTCTTCACTTTTGTCTAATATTGCTAAAAATCCAATTTCCGCATGTAGTTCTACTTATCTTTAGAAAGTTAAAACCAAGAATAGTTTAAGGGACAAATAGAGGAACTCAAAAAAAAAACACTGAGAGATAAGACACTTTCAACCCTGTCTACTAAACCAAAGTTTCATTGAAAATAGACAGCCCACTTCATAAAGCACTTAGGATAAGTAAAATATCTTGTCAGGAAAGATGATTCATGCTTATATCTATCTAAGATACTTTTTAGTCTGGATTAGAAAAGGATATGTACAGTGGAATGCATTAGCAAGGGAATAAGATAGCTTAAAATAAATGCAATTTAGCAGTACATGACTTGGGGGGTTGTACTTTTCGGTTTTTTAGCTATCATTTTGTAGATGAACACAGTACCAGAGTGATAAGTACTTGAAACTAGCCTACAGAAACCTTTCATGGAGTGTACAAAACTCAAATCAAGAGAAGGCACTCAAAGTCAAATGTTTCATCATCCTTATTATTAGAGTATCTTATTCCATGTCACACACAGGCCATAACTTCTGGGACTCAACCCCTTCAGCAAGTACCAGTGACAGTTTCAAAAGTCTTTCTTCCAGCTCTGCAGAGTTACATGTTGACAACAAGCATAGACCTTGGCAAGGATCCACACCGAAAGAGAATTCTATGTCTGGATACACAAAACTCTAAAGGCTATTTAGCTGTTCTTGATTCAACAAATAATCTTGACATGGAGTCTGATTTCATGGGGGATGGTAGCTTCTCTATGACTTAAATAAAACTCTAGCTAACTTATGTTTGCTTTTGATGCTGCATGTTTTTGAAAATTTATTTAACATTCAGCTGAGTGATTCAAAACACTCTCTCTAGTGGCCGGTTGTAAGAATATCTCCAAGGAGTGTTCTGAATGTCCAACTAGTAGACAGAGAGGAAGGGTGCAGCTAATAGTCATCAGTAGTCACATTAAATTCATTGTGCCAGTAGTAGTGATGGAGGATTTTAATTTTTCTCTATGTGTCTTTGTCTGTATGTGTGTGTGTGTCTGTCTCTCTCTGTGAATCTATTTATCTTTCTCATGTTCAATCTCTTCCCTTCTTCCCTTTCCCTTTTCTCTGTGTATCCCCGTCTCACATAAGGAGTTGAAGCTACTGAAGAAAGCTGTGTGTGTTTGTCCTTCATTGCTAAAGAAGACCATGACATCAGAGAAATAGTGACATGACTTGCACTTGATTTTGTTTTGAGTGAGAGAGGGCTTTGCAGGTCACCAGCCTCACTTGTCCTCCAGAAGAATCCAGTGACCAGAGATTCATCAGGATGACTGGAGATGCCCCAGGATGAGGCAATTGGAGTTAAGTGACCTGCCCAAGGTCACACAGCTAGTGAGTGTCAGGTGTCTGAGATGAGATTTTTTTATTTTTTTTTTATAAATTTATTTATTTAACTTTTTACATTCATTTTCACAAGTTTTTGGGTTCCAAAATTTTCTCCCCATTTGTCTCCTCTCCCCTCCCCAATACATTGAAAATTCTAATTACCCATATCACCAATCTGCCCTCTCTTCTTTCATCCCTTCCTTCCCTTACCCCATCTTCTCTTTTGTCCTATAGGGCCAGATAACTTTCTATTCCCCATTACCTGTATTTCTTATTTCCTAGTAGCAAGAACAATACTCAACAGTTGGTCCTAAAACTTTGAGTTCCAACTTCTCCTCGTCCCTCCCTCCCCACCCATTCCCTTTGGGAAGGCAAGCAATTCAATATAGGCCATATCTGTACAGTTTTGCAAATGACTCCCATAATAGTCATGTTGTGTAAGACTAAATTTC
>CM053771.1:126119546-126137571 GCA_028658325.1 Potorous gilbertii | reverse complement strand
TTGCATCTCTCTCATTTCTTTTCCCAGTTTTTCCTCCACCTGTCTAACTTGATTTTCAAAATCCTTTTTGAGCTCTTCCATGGCCTGAGCCCATGGTATACCTATTTCAGATGTTTGGGATACAGAGGCCTTGACTCCTATGTCTTTATCTGATGGTAAGCAGTTTTCTTCCTCATCAGAGAGGAAGCTTGGAATCATTTGCTCAAGAAAATAGCCTTCTATGGTCTTATTTTTTTTCCCTTTTCTGGGCATTTTCCCAGCCAGTTACTTGACTTCTGAGAGTCCTCTCCACCCCTGGCCTAGGTCAGCCCAGCTAGTGGTTGGGGTCTGGGATTCAAATTCTGATCCCCAGCCTCAGGGCTTTTGGCAGCAGGCCTATTCAGGGTAAGATTAAATCAGGTTCTCAGGTTGGGGCAGGGTCGCCTCCCAGGCTCAGTTCCCTCAGGGGGTTTATGCAGAGACCTTCTGTAATGGAGCTGCTGCTGAGCTCCTGCCTGCTCTGGGAGCCTCTGGCTGCCCCGCTGCCTCTGCAGGAGCTTCCCGAGGGGGCCCGAGTCCCGAAGACACCCCACTTCCCTCTCAGCCCGTCCAGATGTCTCTCTCACTGATCTGTGCATCTGTGGGTTGAGGGACCTTTGCGGTTACTAGAGATTCCGTCCCTGAAGCCTGCTCGGATCTGCTCACTCCTTTCTGTGTCGTGGCCAGGGTAGGGCTGGGCTCCGCTCTGGTCCGGTGCGCGATGGACCTTTGGAGTCGGCTTTTCAGGGCTCTCTGGAACGGAAATCTCGTTCACTGTGTTGCTACTCAGTTTCCACTGTTCCAGAATTTGTCGGGAGTTCTTTTTAGAGGAAATTCATGGGCTGTGGGTTCGGAGCTAGCATAGGTGAGTCCTGAGATGAGATTTGAACTCAGGTCCTCCTGACTCCTGCACTGGGGCTTTATCCACTGCACCACCTAGCTGCCCTACTGAAACAAGCTGAAGACAGTAGGGGGGTGTGGAGAGTAAAAAAGTATGTTTGTTTTTAGCTATAATGGAAGAAAAATGAGGCTCAGAGAAGGAGTAGGACCTTTGGAGTGGATCATATGATAACAGACAACAGGAAGAAGACAAAGCTTCCCAATTTTTACTTCATTTTCTCTAGAAGTGAGAGCAGTCCTTATTTTGGAATTTAGTATATTGGGAATTAATTGGAATTTAGGTCTCAGTATTGAAATATTGATTTCTCATGCATAAAAATTCTTTTAGTGACAAAAACAAAAATGCCTGCCTGGGAATTAAGAGAAGTGCTGGCATCTTTGATAAATTTGAATAACTCAGCCTAAATGAATCCCATGCTCAAGAGTTAAAGGAGCTGGCAGCTGTATCTGCTGAGTGGAGCTATCTGAAAAGTCATGGAAAACAAAAGAGGATAAATTTCTTTATTTTCACAAAAGGGGAAAGAATTGAGGCACCTGAGGAGAACTTCAATTCCTGGAAAAATTCCAGGATCATTAAAGAGATGGTTGGAGAACATCTAGAAAAGAAGGCAATGACTACAAACTGTCACCCAGCTTGACCAAGAATAGGCCATACCAGACCAACCTCATATCCTTCCTTTTGACAGGATCACTAAACTAATAAATGAGGAGATGGCTATAGTTATTTCCTAGTTATTAACAAAGCTCTTGATAAAATATTTCATACTATTCTTTTGGAGAAAATGGAGAGGTATAGCTTCGACCATAATATAATCGAATTGATTCTAAATTGCTTCGCTGAACAGACTTCTAGAATAGTTATTACCGGTACAACGTCAGTGTGGCAGAGGATCTATCTTCAGTGGAGTATCTCAGATCTGCATGTGGTTCTGGGCATCTTAACATCTTTATTAACAATTTTCATAAAGATATAGATTCTTAAGTTTGCTCATCAAATTTACAGATGACACCAAACTGAGAAGCATAACCAGGACATTTTATGACAGGATGGCAAAGAAAAGATCTGACTGAATATAACAAGACAAAATTCAGTAGGAAAAATGGTAAAGTCACTCATTTGGGAACAAAAAAAAATTAAGTTCACAGGTATGAGATGGAGAGATGTAGATGCCTAGAAATTGTTCTGGAAAAGATAGTTTAGTGGATAGCAAGACCATTTGTCCAAAAAAAGCCAACGTAATCTTGGGCTGTATTAAGAGAGACAGGGGCAACTAGATAGCACAGTGGATAGAATGCTTGGCCTGAAGTCAGGAAGAGTTATCTTCCTAAATTCAAATCTGGCCTCAGACATTTACCAGCTGTAGGATTCTGAGCAAGTCACTAAACCCTATCTGCCTCAGTTTCCTCATCTGTAAATGAGCTGAAGAAGGAAATGGCAAACCACTCCAGTATCTTTGCCAAGAAAACCTCAAATGGGATCATGAAGAGTCAGACACATCTTTAAAATGACTGAACTGAAATTGAGACATCATTTCTAGGACCAGGGAGGGAATGGTTCCTTGTTCTCTGCCTGTGTCAAAACTTACCTGGGATCTTGTGTTCAATTATGGGTACTGTAATTTAAAATAGAGATAGATAATCAGAAGGGTCTTCAGAGGAGGGCAACCAGAACCAAGGGGCCTTGAATCCATCACATATGAGAATCAGTTAAAGGAATTGGACATATTTGGCCAGAAGAAAAGAACACACACACACACACACATATCTATATATATGGGGGAATGAAGGGAGGTGAGAGTCAACATATCTTGAAGTATTTGAAGTGATTTTTATGGAGGAGGGGTTTGACTTCTGATTAGCCTTTAAGGGAAGGGGGAAAGAGATAGAACCTAGACCAATGGATAAAAGGGAGAAGGAGAAAAATTTAGAATTTATCTGAGGAAAATATTTCCTAAAAATCATAGCTGTCCATAACTGAAATGACTCACCTCAAGATGTGGTTGGTCTCTCCTCTTCCTTGAGGCTGGCTATTTGTGGTGTATACTACAGTAGGGCTTCTTTTACTCTCCTTTGACAAGACACGACTCTGGGGCAAAGCCCATCACCTCAGAGCTGGGCTATTTTAATATCCTCTTGGTTGGTCTCTCTGCCTTGAGTCTCTTTTTACTCTCCTATGTGCCCATCCTCCATTCAGCTGCCAAACTGATTTTCCTAAAACTTAGGTCTGACCGCTTCATCCTCCACTCAATAAATACCAGTGTCTTCCATTCTCAGGATCAAATATAAAATCCTGTTTGACTTTTAAAAGCCTTCATAATGTGACTTTTTTCTACTTTTTCACTCTTCTTATACTTAACTCCCTTTCATATACTCTATCATCAGCTTGCTCTTGATGGTGATGATGATGATGAACAACATATACTTATATAGTGCTGTGTGCCAGGCACTGTCCTAAGTACTTTTACAGTTATTATCTCTTTTCATCCTCACAACAACCCTGGGAGTAGGTGCCAGTATTATCCCAATTTTCTAGATGAGGCAAGTGAAGCAAATAGAGGTTAAAAATCTTGCCCAGTCATATAGTTAGTAAGTGTCTGGTGCTGGATTTGAACTCAGAGCTTCCTGACTATAGTCCTAGCTATCCATCTACTGTTCCACCTAACTGCCCATCCATATATAAGACACTCCTTTGACTGATTCCTTGATTTTTTACTGACTGTCCTCAGGTCTGCAACGTTCTTCCTCCTCACATCCTTCTCTTGGCTTCCATGTTTTCCTTCAACTGCAAGAAGACTTCCCCTCAATGATTGTGCCTTTTCTCCAAGATTCCTTCCTATTTACAATGCATACATCTTTTACATACATAGTTGGTACAGGTTGTTTATTACTACCATCATCACTCCCAGAATATGACTCCAGACCTAATAGAGAGAGATTATTTTTATTTTTTTTTCTTTTTATCCCAAATATGTGACATAGTGCCTGGAACATAATAAGAACTTACTAAATGTTATTGTTGTTGGATTGGATGGCCCTTAAGGTCATGATCTGTGATTCTTTGATGATATACTTTACTCCTGCTTTTCAGAGTTTCTCTGTGGTTATTTGTTTCCACTTGTTCACATTCCAGGGGGGAAGGAAAACATCCCAACACTCTCATTTTCTGACTTCCAATTTCTGAACTTAAGTATATTATGATAGAAGCAGGGATTATAATAAGTAGGGAGCTGGTCCCAGAGTCAGGAAAATCTGACTTGGCTCAAGGTTCACCTCATGCACCTACTGGTGTGTGGCTCTGAACAAGTAATTTACTTTCCAGTTCCTTTGGCAACTCTATACATTACAGAGAAGAGACTTCACTGATAGGAGTTATTCTTATGATAGATGAAATCACAGGTCTGGTTTTTTGAAATGGTATATATGCAAACCAAAACATTCATTTAAATCATCTTCTCACATCTTCAACTTTCAGAAATGCAATGAGTCTCAAAACATGCCAAATTTAAGATATAAGTATACAGATATGTGTGCATGTATATACAGAGAGAGATCTTTGCCATCCAGATGAAATAATAGTTAAATATCAAAAAAATTTTGACTTAATAGCTTCATTTGTTAAATGGAGTAGCAGGGCTCCCCATATTTAAAAAAACCTGCCATCTAAAAATCTGTAGTGCTCTCATATGCTGTTCAGGTTTTCTATGAAATTTTATTTATTTAAAGTCCATTTATCATTTTTCTTACCTTTTCTAGCTGCCAAATTGAATCTTTTACAGAAAGGGATATGAAATATTTGAGAATAAAAAGATTAGAAAAAATCCTCTCTCCAACTATGAAATCTTTTTCATATCCTTCATATTTTTGTAGGAAAATACTCCCCAAATGAAATATTCTTTGTATTCTTATTGAAATGACAAATGGCCCCCCAGATCTGGATTTTGATAATAGAATGAGCCACCACACCTTTCTAACAACCTACTAAATTGCCTTATCAAAACCCCAATCTACTGGCATCTAATTTTCTTCTCTTTTTCTATTATTCTGTCATGGTATCATTGGGCAAGATAACCTCTGCAGCTGCAAAAAAAAAAAAAGAAATCCTATCTTTCTCCAAACTGGTCTCCTGAATTGGATTGATAGCTACCAGATTTTAAATGCCTCAAAGGCAAGCAGGGTCCATGTTTTAGTTACCTTTGTATGATTTGCAATACTTTCCATGTGGCCTTGAACATAACTGGTGATGACTACATCTTTGCTGGTGTTGATTAAGCTAGTTCTCATGATTTTCCAAGTGAGGAAACCATTAGAGGCTAAGTGGTAGACGGAGGATAAGCGACTTGTTCAGGGTCATATAGGTAGTAAGAGTTTTAAAATGGATTTGAATTCAGCTCTTTCTGACTCCAGGTCCAGTGCTCCACCCACTATACCATCTAGCTGCAGATCATAAGTGCAGAGATGACCGTTTAACCCATAGGAGCTGATGCTGTCCCCAAATAAAAGTGTAAAGAAAGAAACCCCAAGACTTAGCTTTCTGATACATCCAGAGTTACTGGGAAAAACACAGATCCAACTAAATAAGAGACAGTGCAGACCATACTGCCTTGTTAAAGAAATTAGCACTAGATGGAAACACGGCTAATAGAAGAAGATAAAATGTGTCCCCATTTGTAAATTTCATGATTATCCAGAAATTTAATAAAACTACAGACATCTAATTCAGTAGGGAGATCTGAGAAATAGGCTCGTTAAAGGTCACCAATGGAGTGTATCAGGACTGATATATACATATTAGATTGCAAAGAACTATTCTAGCAGGAAAAAAAGAAGCCTAAGTTTGAGAAGATGATTAAAGAGGTAGGGTAACACAGAGAGCTGAAAAACCTAGTGGAAACTATTAATAAATAAAGCCAGGGGCCATGTAGGCAGCACAGCAGATTGCGGGCTGAGATAAACAAATCCTTCTGGGTTCAAATTTGACTTCAAACACCAGCTGTTGTGAACCTGCTCAAGTCACTTAACCCTGTCTGTCTCAGTTTCTTCATCTGTAAAATGAGCTGGAGAGGGAAATGGCAAACCCCTCCAGTACTTCTGCCAAGAAAACCCCAAATGGGGTCACAAAGAGTTAGACACAACTGAAACAAACGAACAACAAATAAAGCCAAGAATTAAAAAACAAAAAAAATGGAAAGTAGAATGTTGGCCATTATTATCTCGCAAGAAGTCTAAAGGGTTAATGAATAGATTTATTCTAAGGAACGCTTCTACACTGGCACAGAAAGTAATTAAACAAGCCGTGCCATTTAGCTCACCTAATTCTGTGACTCAGTCTTCATCATATTATTATGAAACATAGTGCTTCCTAAAATGGGCCAAAAATTAGAATTGACTAGAACAAATCAAGTCTTAAGACAAGAAGGGACCTTAACAATCATTAATTAATGAATGACGTTCTGCTACTTCTGTTCTCAATGTGAAAAAAAAGAAAGCAAAAACCTAAATGATGCTGCCTTTTAAGAAGGTACCAAAGCGACAAAGTATGTTTTATGCATCGGTTCAAACAGAGACGTGAATACATAAGGTTAGCAACTGTCTGGGGATGGAAGAAGCATTTTAGTGTCTTGAAACCCTGTTTGCCTCAGTTTCCTCATCTGTAAAATTAGCTGGAGAAGGAAATGGCAAACCACTCCAGTATATTTTCCAAGAAAATCCCAAATGAGGTCACCGAGAGTCAGACATTTCTGAAACGACTCAGCAACAACAGTAGGGGAAATCCTGATATAAGGGATGGAACTTGGAGTCAAGAATACCTAGATTCATATTTCATCTCTTGTCACAACCTGTGTCACCCTAAACCCCTTTGAACCTTATTTTTTTCAGCTATAAAATGAATATCATATTATATATGTATATTACGTACTTCATAGCGTTCTTGTGAGGTTTGGAAAGTCTTTAGCTTGCTTTAAAGTGTCCTTTAAGTAGATATTATCATGAAAACAAATTGTTTTGTTTCACAATAGGGTGAAAATAAAAGTAGTAAAAAGGAGAAATCCAAGAGATCTGGAAGGTGGCCCTGAACAAGAAAGCAGTTTCAAAGAAGAAGCAGCAGTATTTATTCATTCATCAAATATATATTAAATGTCTAATATGTGCGTGTTGGTATGTGATTCTCTGTTTGCAGATGGTTGGGATTCAACATAGCCTCTGATGCTGAAATGCAATGGAGGATGAATTGATTGTCAGCTCCTTGTGCTAATTTTGGCCTCACAGTTAACACTAAGGAAACACAGGTGCTCCATCAGCCACCACCACACCATCCATATGTGGAACCATCAATTATAGCAAATGGAATTTTGACTGCTGTGGATAAGTTTACTTACCTTAGCATTACACTTTCTAGGGATATACACATTGATAATAACTAGCTCAGTGTTTGGGACACTCCAAAGGAAAGTGTGGGAGAGAAGAGGTATTAGACTGACTACCAAATTGAAGGTCTACAGAGCTGTTGTGCTGACTTCATTGTTATATGCCTGTGAAACCTGGACAGTCTACCAGCACAATGCCAGAAAACTGAATTGCTTCCATTTGAATTGTCTCAGGAAGATTCTGAAGATCATCTGACACTGGGGTTCTTTGTAGAACTAAACTACCAAGCATTCAAGGTCTACTGCAGAGAGTACGACTCATGGCCTGGCCACATTGTTTGAATGCCAACTGTATTCTAGCTTAAAAGATTATTTTATGGAAAACTCACATAGAAAGTGTTCACATGGTGGTCATAAAAAGTAATACAAGGACCCTTCTCAGGTCTCTCTTAAGAATTTTGGAATTGATTGCATGTCATGGGGGATATTGGCACAGAATTGTCCAGCACGGTGTGTCCTCATCAGAGAAGGTCCTGTGGTCTATGAGCGAAGCAGAATTGAAATAGGTCAAAAGAAACACGAGATGCACAAATTTAGAGAATCCACTCCAAATGTTCATATGGACTGTTTGTGCCTGACCTGTGGCAGAACTTTCCAAGCTCATACTGATCTGATCAATCACAGTCAGGTGCACTGTAATTTGACTCTAACGTAACGATGTCATTTTGGTCCTCTTGGAAAATGGAAGACAAAAACCAACAACCCATGTACAAAATATAATGCTAAGGACTCAAAGACAAAAAATAAGCCAGCCCAGCCCCCCAACTTATAGTCTACTCACAACTACAAGGTAGAGCAGAGTGTGTCAGGGACAAAGGAGAGATACCGGAAAAAATGCTTTAGTTTTATTTGAGGACAGAGAAAACTTTCAGCTGTGGGGATCTCTGGAAGCTTCAAGATTCTACCAACAACTGCACTTGTAAACATGAGCTTCTTTTCCCTTGAAAAGGGCTTTCTTCACTTGGGATCCAAGAACCTCTGAGGGTGTGTGGATAGATTTCAGAGGATCTGTGAACTTTGGTGGAGAAAACAATTACAATTTTATTTTCATTAACCTCCAACTGATATTGAACATTTATTTCAATTATGATTGTAGGCACAAACCTTCTTCTGATAAAGGGTCAATTGCCTTCAACCAGACTGCCAAAAGGACAGGTTCTTAACAAACAAAGGTTAAAAAGCTCTTTCCTAGGCCTAGTTGAACACAATGTAGTGAAGAAAATTCTCTCCACCCTTTCACTCCACTGAGATGCTGAGGAAGAAACATTTCTTTCACACCCTGGGGATCCCTGCTAGAAGAGAACATTTTCCTTTAAAGTGAAAAGAAAAATTTCCTTTCTCAGAAAGGCAGGCTGTAGGAGGACCAAACTGTCTCAGTCCCAGGAATGCTAACAGGGATGGCAAAAACTGCCTTCCCTCTTGCACTCCCAGAGTGAGCACTCAGTCAACATGTGGCCTGGCCTTAGTCAAAGCCTGAGGATTTCTTAAGAGTAAGAAAACTTGAAGTCAAATCCTGGCTCCATCGCTTAGTCTATGACCTCAGTCAAGTCACCCTAGTTTGATCATATATAAATTAAAAGTAATAATAATTTTATCACCTACCTCACAGGTAGGAAGGTGTAAGGGAAGTGCTTTGTGTTCTTCTCTAACCCTCTCTTCTATTAGCAACCAAGTAAGTGCCTACAATGTACCAGGTCCAGTGCTAGGCACAGGGGATACAAAGTCAAAAATGAAACAGTCCCTGCCCTCAAGATGCTTATCTGATATATATATGTGTGTGTGTGTGTGTGTGTGTGTATGTATATATGTATACATATGTGTGTATGTATATACATACACATATACATATATAACATGTATAACATACATAACATAGAGAGAGAGTTTTATACAAAAACATATTTACTGATTTTCTTCAGTTGTTTCAGTCATGTCCTACTCTTTGTGACCTCATTTGGGACTTTCTTGGCAAGTCGTTTGCTATTTCCATCTCCAGCTCAAAGTGACTTGCCCAAGGTCACACAGCTATTAATCTGTCTTAGGTTGGATTTGAATGCAGAAAGATGAATCCTCCTGATTCCAGGTCAGATGCTCTATCCACTGCACCACCTGACCACAACAACAGTAAACATCAGTCATTCATCAAACATTCAAACCTCAGTCCTAAATTTCTTGCCTGTATAACTGTTTCCTCATATTGTCCTACCACCTCACTATTTAGCATAGTCATTACATACAGCTAAGTCAAGAAATTCCAGAAAAATATATATTTCCTGTTTCACTGAGTACACTAAAGCCTTTGATAGTGTGCATTACAACAAAATGTGGCAAGTCCTTAAAGATATGGGGATACTAGATCATCTTACTCATCTCCTGAGGAACGTGTACACAAGGCAAGAAGCAGCAGTTAGAACTGAACATGCAATAACTGGTTGGTTTGAATTTGGGAAAGGAATATGACAAGGTTGTATATGGTCACCGTACTTATTTAACTTACATGCAGAGTACATCATGTGAGATGCCAGGCTGGATGAATCAAAAGCTAGAATTAAAGTTTCCAGGCAAAATATCATCAATCTCAGATATGCTGATGATATCACTCTGATGGCAGAAAGTAAAGAATAATTAAGAAGTCTCTTGATGAGGGTAAAAGTGGAAAGTATAAAAGCTAGCTTGAAGCTTAACATAAAGAAACCTAAGATTTTGGCAGGTTGTCCCATCACTTCCTGACAAATGGAGGGAGAAGAAATAGAAGCAGTGTCAGACTTTATATTCTTGGGCTCAAAGATCATTGCAGACAGGAACTGCTGTCATGAAATTAAAAGACACTCTTCCTTTGAATCAAAGTCATGGCAAATCTAGACAGCATACTAAAAAGCAGAGAAATCACCTTGCCAACAAAAAGCCAACATATGGCTTTTTCTGGCAGCAATATATGACTGTGAGAGTTGAGCTGTAAGGAAAGCTGAGTGCTTCAGAATCAAAACTTTTGAATTATGATGTTAGAAAAGACTTGAGAGTGTCTTGGAGAGAAAGGAGATCAGATCAAATCAGACAATACCTAAAGAAATTAGTTGGAACAGTTAGGTAGTGCACTGGCTCTGGAGTCAGGAGGACCTGAGTTCAAATTCGACCTCAGATGCTTGACATTTGCTAGCTGTGTGACCTTAGACCAGTCACTTAACCCCAATAGTCTTGCCTTCCTCCCTCCAAAAAAAAAAAAGAAAGAAATTAGTTCAGACTATTCACAGATACTTAAACTGAAGCTTAAATACTTTGGCCACATAATAAAAAGACAATACTCAATGGAAAAAACTTGAAGTTGGGAAAGATTGTAGGTGAAAGAAAAAGGGGATGGTATAGAGTGAGAAGGATCATATGGAAACAACGAACATGAGGTTGTTCAGACTTGGGAGATAGAAGAGGATGAAAGGGTGTGGTATACTATGGTTCCATGGGGTTATGAAGAATCGGACACAATAATTGAACGAGGCTATGTAGGTAGATCTCACTTCACATTTCTGATCATCATATGCAATGCTGTTCCCACAGGAGGAAAATGTTCTGAATTCTAAATGACTAGTTTACAAAAGAACTTTCAAAGGCAACTTATTCTTAAATTATGACTGCCTGCACTTACCATTCTCAGAACAACTGTTCTTGCAGGTTTTTCCACATTTCTTAGCATAGAAAGGATATATAAAGTATAGTACTACTTTAAATTTTTGCATCAGGGGTTTCCAGGTGTCTTATAAGTCTGAAATTTTAGAACACTGCTAAAAAGGATTTATAAAGAAAATAATTTGATTTCTTTTCCTCCACAGACTCCCAATATATGTAGAAAGAAACATTCAAAACAAGGGAAATTACAAAAAGTTTGTTTTTCTACCATCTGACTGAAATCTTTATGGGAATCTAGATCATGTTTTCAATCAGGTTGAGGCATGTGGAGTAAGTCTGTGCTAAAAATATTCCTGCAAATATAGGCTAAATAGTTGACATATTTCTTATGTTGGCATTGATACAGATGACAGCAACTAGCATCATATTCAGTAGACCCTGCTCCCACCTCTACCCTAAAAATGGATCCCCACTACAGTAAACCCGACAGGTCATCATCCAGACTTGAACACCTCCTTTGAGAGGAAACCCACTCCCTCCTGAAACAGCCCATTCTGTTGCATTGTGAAGTTTTCTTACTTCAGGTTCAAATTTGCCTCTTTGTAACTTTTACCCATTGCTTCTACTTCTCCCTGAAGGGGTATAGCAAAATAAATATTAGCTCTTCCACATGATAGCATTTCAACAAATGCCAAGTTCCCATAACTCTTTGCTTTGCAAGTTCCTTCCATGAATCCCCAAGGCATATAGTTAAGGACCCTACCCATAATGGTCAGAGATTCTTTAGTTTATCTTTTTCCTCCTTAACAGAAGTGTAATTTAGATTTATCTAAATCTATGCAGCAATCTGGACAAATATGTACTGTTCATTCACTTTGGAATTCTCTGTTTGGATACAAAGCTGTTCTCTTTTAATTGATTATGCATCTTACTGAGGACAGGCTCAATGTAATTTGCACGAAGACTAGACTTTTCTTTTTTTTAATACATTCATTTTATTTATTTTAATGCTTTATATTCACTACCACAAAACTTAGATTATTTTCCCGCTACCTACCCCCTACCATCCCCCTCCCTCCCCAAGATAGCATGCAATTCTATATAGCATCTACACGTATGTTCCTATTGAATACATTTTCATTATAGTCATGCTGTGTAGAAGAACTAAAATAAATGGGAGAAATCATATAACAAACCAAAACATAATGCGCACACACACACATCAAAACAAAATGATCTACTACATTCTGTGATTGAATTCCATAGTTCTTTCTCTGAATGTGGAAGGCATTTTGCCTTAGAAGACCACTGGGAATTTTCTTTTAATATTCTTGCATTGCTATGAAGATCCAAGTCTACCAGAAAAAACTCTCACACACTGTGGTCATTGCTGTGCACAAAATTCTCTTAGTTCTGCTCCTTTCACTCAGCATCATATCATATGTCTTTTCAGGCCTCTCTGAAGCCTTCTTATTCATCATTTCTTATGGCACAATAGTATTCCATTACATTCATATACCATTCCCCAATTGATGGGCATCCCTTTGATTTCCAGATTTTGGCCACCACAAAGAGAGCTGCTATAAATATTTTTGTACATGTGGGACCCTTTCCCATTTTTATGATCTCTTGGGGATACAGTCCTAGAAGAAGTATTGCTGGGTCAAAGGGCATGCACATTTTTGTAGCCCTTTGGGCACAGTTCCAAACCACTCTCCAGAATGGTTGGATGAGCTCACAGCTCCACCAACAATGAATTAGTGTTCCAACTCTCCCACATCCTCTCTAGTATTTATCATTTTCCTGTTCTGTCATGTTTTCAATCTAATAGGTGTGATGTGGTGCCTCAGAGTTGTTTTGATTTGCATCTCTCTAATCAAAAGTGACTTAGGGCATTTTTTCATATGATTATAGATATCTTTAATTTCTTCCCCTGAAAATTGCCTGTTCATATCCTTTGACCATTTATCATTTGGGGAATGACTTGTATTGCTGTACATTTGACTCAATTATCTACATATTTTAGAAATGAGATCCCCGAGATTAGCTACAAAAATTTTTTCCCAATATACTACATCCCTCCAAATTTTGATTGCATTGGGTTTTGTTGCGCAAAAACTTTTCAGTTTAATGTAATCAAAATTATCCATCTTGCACTTCGTAATGCTTTCTATCTCTTCTTTAGTCAAAAATTCTTCCCTTCCCCATAAATCTAATAAATACACTATCCGTGACTTCTCTAGTTTGTCCATGATATCAATCTTTATACCTAGATCGTGTACCCATTTGGACATTATTCTTGTGTAGGGTGTCAGGCATGGATCTATGCCTAGTTTCCACTACACTGTTATCCAGTTTTCCCAGCAATTTTGGTCAAACAATGAGTTCTTATCCCAGAAGCTGGGGTCCTTGGGTTTATCAAACAGGAGATTGCTATATTCATTGCCTGCTGTGTCTTGAGTACCTAGCATATTCCACTTGTCTACCCTTCTGTTTCTTAGCCAGGTTTTGATAATTGCTGCTTTATACTACAACTTGAGATCTGGTAGCATTAGGCCATCTTCCCTAGCATTTCTTTTCATTCATCCCTTTGATATTCTGGACCTTTTGCTCTTCCAGATGAATTTTTATATGAATCTATCCAACTCCAGAAAATAATTATCTGATAGTTTAATTGGTATGGCACTAAATAAGCAAATTAATTTAGGTAGAATTGTCATTTTTATTATATTGACTCAGGTTACCCATGAGCAATTGATGTTTTTCCAGTTACTTAGATCTGACTTTATTTATGCAAAAAGTGTCTTGTAATTGTGTTCATATAGTCCCTGAATTTGTTTTGGTAGGTAAACTCCCAAATATTTTATAGTGTCTATGCTAGCATTAAATGGGATTTCTCTTTCTATCTCTTGCTGTTGGACTTTGTTATTAACATATAGGAATGCAGAAGATTTGTGCAGGTTTATTTTGTAACTTGCATCTTTGCCAAAGTTGTTTATTATTTCAAGTAGTTTTTTACTTGAAATCTCTGGGATTCTCTAAGTATATCATCATGTCATCTGCAAAGAGTGATAGCTTAGTTTCTTCTTAGCCTATTCTTATTCCTTCAATTTCTTTATCTTGTCATTGCTACAGCTAACATTTCTAGTATCATATTGAATAATAGTGGTGATAATGAACATCCATATTTCACCTCTGATCTTATTGGAAATGCATCTAGCTTATCTCTGTTGCATATAATGCTTGCTGATGGTTTTAGGTAGATACTATTTATTATTTTATGGAAAGTTCCCTTTATTCCTATGTTCTCCAGTGTTTTTAATAGGAATGGGTATTGTATTTTGTCGAAAGCTTTTTCTGCATCTATTGAGATAATCATGTGGTTTTTGTTAGTTTTGTTGTTGATATGATCTAATGCTAATAGTTGTCTTAATATTGTACCAGCCCTGCATTCCTGCTATGAATCCTACCTGATCATAATGCACTATTCTCTTGATAAGATGCTGTATTCATTTTGCTAAAATCTTATTTAAATTTTTTGCATTTATATTCATTAGAGAAATTGGTCTATAATTATCTTTCTATGTTTTGTCTCTTCCTGTTTTAAGTATCAAAATCATGTTTGTATCATAAAAAGAATTTGGGAGGACTCCTCCAATTTTCAAAAGTAGTGCATATAGTATTGGAATTAACTGTTCTTTAAATGTTTGATAGAATTCACTTGTAAATCCATCTGGCCCCGGAGATATTTTCCTAGGGAGTTCATTGATGGCTTTTTCAATTTCTTTTTCCGAGATGGTTGTTTAAGTATTCAATGTCTTCTTCTGTTAATCTGGACAATTTGCATTTTTTAAAATACTCATCTATCTCATTTAGATCGTCGAATCTGTGGGAAGACTAGACTTTTCTATCAGGGCTGTGCATTGTACCTCCTTCAGGACGTCGTTGAACATATGCTTCCCTGTTTTATTCCTCAAGTGATTCAATGAACAAAGTTATTTCTATGTTTCCCATCTGTCAAATAATGTTCATTAAAATGTTAGCACCTTGAGGGCAGAGGCTCTTGCACTTTTGAATGTATATCCTCAGTGTCCAGAACAGCAACTAGTAAATGATAGAAACTGAATGACTTCTTTTTGATTGATTGATAGTGTCTTGTACCGGTTTAATATATACATAGCATATGTACAGTAATATGTATATGCATAGTTCACTCTTTATGAGGGAAAAGTTTCTAAGATTCAAAAACATTGCAATAATTAGCAAATAAGACAATGGAATCTTATAGACTCTAAACCTCTTGGTTATTGCTGCAAAGATGTGGTCTGTTACATCTACAACAATGTCTATGAAAATCTTCCTTTCCTCTTCTCATATTTTCATCAAGAATATTCTAGATATCTGTTTTGATGAAGATGAGGAGAGATATATGAGTCAGGTGATGTCTTCTTTTAGATGTTTTTGTAAAAGAACATCTCTTCACAAAGATAAATTTTAAAAACATATTGAACATAGATTCCCAGAGTGGCTTTAAAACTATGACCTTTAGCACTGATTTTTTTCTTTATGTGATGGGTCAGTTCTCACTGGCTTTCCTGGCTTGATCTTCTGAAGTAAAAATGGCCATTTCTCAAATAGCATGTTGGGCACAGAGGCAGTTGACTGTATCACATAGCAACAAGAGTTGTTGTAAATGGTAAACATCTCTGACAAATTCCATTCACTTTACCCCCTAAGTATAGTAATGAATGTGAATAAAATATGGCAACAGATTAGAAGTAAGAAATACAAGAACAAGGAATCAGCTCACATATAACAATGAAGGGAGCAGACAGCAGCACTATCAGTTAAAAATACAAAATCTGGACTCACTTAGCATTATGGAACAATGCTCACCTCCATACTCCTGAAACTATCACTGTCTTATAGTACAATGCATTAACTGATGTTCAAAATAAGGCCCCTGGCTTGTCAGGAAAATGTGAAATTATATTTAAATATACCACTTTTAATAAGAAACTAAATGTGTAATACAAATTTTAAACATTTCCCTCATAGACAACTAAAAAAGAAAAGAAGTTGTAATGTTTTAAGCTTCAATTAAATGAAAAATTCAGTTATGTAGAACACCCAATTTCCTTATTAAGGAAGGCCTCTCATACCAGACTAAGAAATCTAAATATTATTTGGTAGACAATGAAGAGTTCGTTAAGGACTGTGAGCAAAAAAAAAATGGCATAACCTGGTAAGAGGCTCTTTCAATAGAAAAAAATTATTATTTAGATTTCTGGAAAATTAGCAGCGAAATAAATTGTTCTGCATCAAAGTGTGGGGCACAAAATTTCATTCTCATGCCATATATATTTGGATGATATGTTTTTCCTCCAAATTGTACTTGTCAATTAATTCAATTTAATACAATAAGCATCCTCCACATAGTGGGCTAAGATGCTGGGGAGACAGAGATAAAAGCTAGTGCTCATCCTCAAGGAGAGCATATTCTGTCACAGGATACAATTTATCAACAGATGAATCAATGCAAAGTGATTTAAAAAAGGGGAAAGTAGTAAAGAGTCAGGAGACAAGGAAAGACATCTAACTTTCTTAAGCTGATCTTGAATGGAGCAAAAAATTCTCAGAGGCAAAGGTAAAGCTAGAATGTAAGGCAGCAGCAGGGACACTAGAGTTCTTTACTGCTCAGATTTCTCTTGGGACTCAGCCTTAAATTATTTAAATCTCTTATCAGTATTTGTCTTTTCATGTCTTTATAGCTTGCTCCAGCTCCCTGGCAAAGTCCTTCAGAGAAGGATTTTCCTTCTCCCTAAAATACGCACTACATATATGAGGTGTTCAATAACCATGTTGATTTGATATGAAAGAACATGAGATTTAGTACAATAATTTAGATTTCAGTGAATCCTTTATTACATAGTACCCTGTTAAAAACATAGGAAAGAATGGGATAAATTTAATCTACAGCTTTTTTTTTTCAAAAAAAAGCTTTCGGGGGGCGGAGCCAAGATGGCGGAGTAGAAAGACTCACATTTGCTAGCTCCGAACCCACAGCCCATGGATTTCCTCTAAAAGGAACTCCTGACAAATTCTGGAACAGTGGAAGCCGCGCAGAAACACAGTGAAGGAGATTTCTGTTGCAGAGAGTCCTGAAAAACCGACCCCAGGGGTCCATCGCACCCCAGACAGGAGTGGAGCCCTCCCCTCCCCCTGCCCCGGCCGCGTGGCACTGAGGGGAGCAAGCAGATCCAAGCAGGTTTCAGGGACCGTAATCTCCGGCGGCCGCAAAGGTCCCTCCACCCACAGACGCACAGGTAAGTGAGAGAGACAGGCTGAGAGGGGAGCGGGGTGTCTCCAGGACTCGGACCCCCTCGGGAGGCAGCCGCTGCAGCAGAGGCAGCTCGGCCAGAGGCTCCCAGAGCAGGCAGGAGCTCAACAGCAGCTCCATTACAAAAGGTCTCTGCATAAACTCCCTGAGGGAACTGAGCCTGAGAGGCGGCCCTGCCCCAACCTGAGCACCAGCAGAAAAGCTCCCATTGAATAGCAGTCAGGCCTGCCGCCAAAAGCCCTGAGGCTGGGGAGCAGCATTTGAATCTCAGACCCCAAGCACTAGCTGGGTGGATCTAGGTGGTGCTGGAGAGGACTCTCAGAAGTCTGGGAAAATGCCCAGAAAAGGGAAAAAAAATAAGAACATAGAAGGTTATTTTCTTGATCAGATGATTGCGCCATTCCTCTCTGACGAAGAAGAAAACTGCTTACCATCAGGTAAAGACATAGGAGTCAAGGCCTCTGTATCCCAAATATCTGAAATAGGTATCCAATGGGCTCAGGCCATGGAAGAGCTCAAAAAGGATTTTGAAAATCAAGTTAGACAGGTGAAGGAAAAACTGGGAAGAGAAATGAGAGAGATGCAAGAAAAGCATGAAAAATGGGTCAATACCTTAATAAAGGAGACCCCAAAAAAATGCTGAAGAAAATAGCACCTTGAAAAATAGGCTAACTCAATTGGCAAAAGAGGTTCAAAAAGCCAATGAGGAGAAGAATGCTTT
>CM053771.1:126031079-126119046 GCA_028658325.1 Potorous gilbertii | reverse complement strand
TTGGTGATATGGGTAATTAAAATGTCCAGTGTATTGGGGAGGGGGAAGGGGACAAATGGAGAGAAAATTTTGGAACCCAAAATCTTGTGAAAATGAATGTAAAAAGTTAAATAAATTTATTTTAAAAATAAATAAATAAATAAATGGGGAAAAAAAGCTTTCTTGATTTTTTTTTATTTTGACAGCAAAGTCATTTCTGAATATACAATTATAGTCCTGGAACTGAACCTTCTCCTGTATGAATCATCTTGAAAAGCTTTTCTGCGTTTTGTGGTGGGAGCTCATGGTCTCTGGAGGTAACAGAATTTGTTTAGAATTATTCTTGGACAGTGGGTGGAGAATTTTTAGATGTGTATAGATTAAAAAGCTGTACTTTTCTTTCCTGATTATTTATTCTGTAGGGGCATTCAAATTTACCAAGCAGCATATAAGGATCTTCCTGAGAGTGAGGGGCTATGAACTGATCTCTGAGTGTGGTGGGACTTGAGAATGGGAGATTTGAACATGCTTGTGATGTTTGTTCAGATGTGAGTTGAACTAGATGGCCTCAAAGCTCTCTCCCTTTCAACTTTGAAATTCTGTGAGTACAATAATTTCTGGGTTCTTACTTGTTGAATTGTCAAAATGGAATTTTAGACTTGGAAGTAGGAAGATTCAAATAGTGTGTCTGATTCTTGCTAGTTATGCAGTCATGGTCAAGTTATCTGGCTGCTCTGAACTACAATGTCTTCATTGGAAAGATGAGAAAAAGAGTATCAGCAGTTTCACACAAGGTAGTTGTGAGGCTCACGTGAAGCTTATTACCTACTTTGCAACCTTTAAAATTCTGTAAAAATGTCAAGTGTTATTAGTAATACTATTAGAGGCTCTCAGATCTCCAAGTGAATATGTACCAGTGGTAAGTGTCAAAGTACAAGGGAAGATTCCAAATAGTCTTGTCACAGATTTAATAATTAGTAGATCTTGACCTAGACTTACATATATAGCCTTTAAACATATCCTTTAATTGTTTTTATAAACTTTATTATAAATTTAACAACTATAAACAAAAGCAAGTCATCAAATAAATACACAAAATAAAGAATAAAATCTTCACAGACCCTTAGTATTTAATGAGGCAGAAACAAATAAATTCTCAAAGAAAAATGGCACCATCCCTCTGGACTCCAAAAAAAAAAGAAAAGGCTTTTGTTGTGCAGATTTCTTTGAAGTTACACTATTTCTGGCTTCCTTTATCTTCTTTTTTTTTTTTAGAAATGTAATTCCAATCAGTGTATGCAACTCTACCTCACTTAAGTCCAATTCATGTACAAGTCAAGATATTGTGTAGTAATCACTTGTGATATTATCGGTTTTCTTAGAAAATGAAAGCCAAAAAGCAACAATACAGTTCTGGTTCTGCTGATTTCATTTTCTATGATTTCATAGAGGTCTCAACACATTAACTTACATGCTTCATGCTTACTGTTGTTGACATGATAATATTTCCATTTCATTAGAATGCCATAATTCATAAGAATATAAATTTAGAGACATAAGGGCCCCTATGTTTAATTAAATCCAACACACACAACCCCGTTTTTCATCTGAGGAAATTGAAGTCCAAAGAGTTTAAGTCACTGCCCAGGGTCACATAGCAAGTACATATTTGAAGTGGAGTTCAAATTCAGTGCTCCATCCCTTCTAAAGATGTCAAATTCATAAGCCACATAAGTCCTGAGTTCTGCCAAAACAGAACTTAAATGTAATTAGTAAATATTTAACAAAATAAAGATATAAATATAATACAACATAGATAATGTTAATTTTTAATTATCTAAGTCAATATGCAGAAAGCAGGTTCCATTCCCATGTGAGTTGACCACTATTTTGTCACATTATTCTGTACTCTAAGGTATTCTCCAATTGTTGACTATATAGATTATTTCCATTTTTTCTCTTATAAAAAGAGCATCTGTGACTCTTTGACTATATAACCTTTTCCCCCCTTCGTATAATATATTTGGAATAAAGTTCTAGGATTGCTAGAATTCAAATTAATGAGTCAAAATATATGGCAACTCTTTTTGCAAGTTACTATATTGCTCCCCTAGATGTTCACACCAGCCTACAGTCCACCAAAATGTGCTAACGGTAATGATATTAGCTAACATTTACATAGCACTAACAATGTGTCAGGCACTATACTGAATGCTTGACAATTATCAGCTCATTTGCTTCTCACAACAACCCTAGAAATAGATACTATTATGATTCCCATTTTTACAGATGAGGTAGCTGAGGCAAACAAAGGTTCAGTGACTTAGCATCACACCTAATGCGTGTCTGAGGGAGCATTTGAACTCAGGTCTTCCCAACTCAAGGATTAGTACTTTTTCTACTGTACCACCTAGGATAATACATTGCATCTTATCTTTTTCTTTTTAACTACAGTTGCCATTCTAATGGGCAAAAAATAATCTCTTGAAGTTGTCTTGATATACATGGGTCTTATTATTAAGAAATTATAGCATTTTTCTATAGCATCTGCAGCCCTTCCCGGTTTCAATGCCACAGAACAAGAAGCGCCTTCAGTTTAAGCTGATCTCTTGTAAACTCACCACCAGGTGACTAACTCAACCATTAATTGACCACCCTCTCTTACCCTACTCTCCTCTCTGAATGGGCGGAGCTGCAGGCTGGAATACTTCACTTTGCCTCTGCTATTCTGTCTGGTTTCAACTCCATGGAACAAAATATGCCCATAGAGTCCCATTCCCATGTCCCACTCCCCACCCCTCTTTTGTGTGTTGCCTCTCCCTTAAGATTGTAAGCTCATTGAGAGTAGGTACTGTCTTTCCTTTATTAGTTGAATCCCTGGTGCTTACCATAATAGTGTCTGACAATCATAGGCACTAACTAAATGTTTATTGGATCATTAGATTGGAATGGATATTAGCAGCTCATATTTTCTTCTTTGTAAATTATCTCTCCCCCCACACACATCAATCATTTACTCACAATGAAGAATCCTCCAAATGGAGACCCCACTCTTTTAATTGGTATCTAGCTGCCCAAATCACTATTTGGGGAAAATAGCTTCACCTCACACCATGATTTCTTCTCAACCATGACCTTACTCTTGGGTAAACTGGTAAATGTTTAACAGGCTCTCCCAAAGACTTACAATACACCTAAGTTTTATCTGCATCATTAATATTTTCTCCATCACTTTTTAAAGTCTAGACAATCAACAAAACAATAATAAATAAATCCTTGATTCATAGCATTCACCAATTTCCAAAGTGTAATACTTGCCCTGAAAATTTGATAATTAGCTCTATCTAGGCAGCACCAACTGGCTCCAGCACACACCTGCTACTGTTCAGTCAGTCAGCATTTATTAAGCAACTCTTATGTGCAAGGCACTGTGCCAAATGCTGAGGTTACAAAGAAAAGCATTAAGATAGTCTCTATAGTTTGACTGCTCCTTACTTCACTGCCACCTGTCAATTACCTTTTTGTATGTTGTCCATCATCACTATAAATGTAAACTCCTTAAGGGAAGGAACTATTTCGATTGCTTGCATTTTTTAACATAACACTTGAAACATAATAAGCAGGTAATATATACATTATCTCTGTGTTTCTCAAAAATATTACTTTTGGAGATATTATTTGTTACTTTTAGGTTCTGAATGTCAGAGTTTCATCTGGTAAAATTATAATAATTTTTCCAATCTGTTTTTTCTTTTACTTTTAAATATCTTGCTTTTTGTTTGATAAAATATTTCCATCTTTGTATAACCAATCCTTCAGCTTTATTTTCAATAATTTCTTCTATTTGTTTGATTGATTAAAATGCCTTTTCTCCAGTTGAGATAAATACATTATTCTTTTTTTTAAAATTTTTAAAGATAATTTAAAAAATTGAAGCTCATTGATCTAATTAGAGTCATTGTTGCACATAATGTAAAGTATGGACTCAAATGCAATTTGGGGCAGAAGGAGAGGATATTGTATATCTACTAAGTTTTCCCAGCAGTTTTTAGTGAATTCTATTGTATTCCATTTCCACGTTTTGGTGCTTTTTCCAACACCAGTATTTTATACACATTGTCAAACTATACTAACAACTGATAAATTAAAGGTGGAATGAATTTATCTTTTGATGTTCTTGTCCATTTATTTTCCTATATGCATTGTGCTTGGATTTTTCAGATCGTTGGTCTAAATCTCAAAAAAGCCACAACAAAATTTATATATAAAAATAGATGGACGGGTATACTGAGAATCATTTTTAAAAACTAAACTTCCAAAGGAGGAGTAGTACTGCCAAATGTCATATAAAGTGGTAATTTTAAAATCTGTATGATGTTGAGAAAGAGTAGACAAATAGATCAGTGAAATAAAGATCCCAGAAATGGGTTCCCTTTTCTTCTCTCACTGTCAAACCCTATTCCCTGCTTCTGGTGCCCAGGGTTCTTGTACTCTATTTATAACAACTCTCCTTATAACAATAGATAAGCTTCCATTATGCAACTCATATAGCAATCAATAAATATATCAAATTGGTTGTTGATGCTACTATATATTTAAAGGAGCCAGAGACCTTCAATTACATCATTTTTGTTGCATTGGATCAAGTTTTCCTATTTCAAAAGTCACTTTGAGATTTTTTTTTCTTAAATATAGTCCCAAAGGTAAGTTCTGATGAATAAGAAAGTAATGCATTATTTAAGTTGAAGATTTTTTTTTAATATTCTAAGAGGAACATTTCTATAAGTATGTAACTCTAAAATAACTACAATCAAAAGCTGCAGACTTCATGTAGTGCTGTTTTCATGAGGAAGATTCTCTTGCTATTGTTTAAATAAATTATTTCTAAAAATAATATTTCTAATTTTTCTAAAGATTTATAATTTTTCCAATATTAGTTTGCTCTCTTATTTCATATTTTTTTGAGAACTATAGATGCTATGTAAAATCCTATAATACACTCTATACAGTATTACAGGTAAAGTGATTTTGCATTGATGATCTGTATGTAGAGTCATATCAAAAGAAAAAATAATCCATTGGTCCTTTTGGTTCCTAAGATAAAATCTATTGGTTCCATAGAAAAGATTTACTTTTAAGACCTTTCAACCCATTTCTTTTCCTTGAATTAAAAAGTAAATTGGTTTTGCATAGAGTACAATTAGGTGGATTTAGGACTGCTTGAATAATCAATTAGATGAGCTTAAAGAATTGTCCTTAATGAGAAGATAACTAGGAAGGATGTTTCTAGTAGGAATTCCTGGGGAACTAACCTTGTCCTTATGCTGTTCAACATTTTTATAAATTGTCTTTGAAAACAGCATAGATAACATGCAATGAAACTTGAAGATAACATAACAGAAGGAAAAAGAAGATGATCTAAATAGTGAAGGCATTGGATCTCAAATTTAGGATCCAAAAAGATTGTGACAAGTAGCCTAGAAAGTAAAGTAGGTAGAGAATTAATTTATTCTGAAGACCTTGTTTTTAATCTAAGCCTTTTTAATTGTTACCTGGATGACGTTGGGCAAACTCTTAATTTTAATTGATTTTAAGTTTCCCATCTGTAAAGAAAGAAATGATTTTGGAAAGATGACTTCTACATTCTCTTCCAACTCTAAATCTGGCTTCCGTATTTCGCTGTTTACATATTTTGAATGTAGTCTCCTAAAACTCCCAGACCTTTTTCACAGAAACATGTAGCCATATTTCTCCAATTTATTCTTATGAATAAAATTACTTGAATCCAAGTGTAGGAACTATTCTGGCACTTATAGAAATGGTGGTACGTGATACAGCCATGGACTTAATATTTAAAACTTTAAACATAAGGTTTATTGCTACTAAATTTTATCCTTATAGATTTATCCTCAACATCCCTAAGTATAAACAGTATCTGCATTGGTAACCAAGGACAAATAAGACACATTGAAGAAAGACAGCTTCAATTAGAAGGTTACATTTTTATAAGTAGAAGAGATACACAAAGCTTTAGAGACCATTATGAGTATCCCTTACAACAGAGTCAAATTACCCGTTAGCCACATACTCATTTGTACATAAACTCTTTAGCCTCAAGCCTGCTCTTACTAGGACTCTAACTACTGGTGAGAGAATGTGTCACAGAGTTTTGGGAGATGCTGTGAATTAAATATTCTTATAGTACAACCTTAGTAAATAAAGCTTTCAAAAATCTAACTAATTCTGACTGAGTGATATCAAATGATAATCAATGAAGGAAGCACATTAGGAGAGGCTCTCAGACCCAGGGCATCCACCCCACCAATACATGTGAAATGGGAGAGTAGCTCAAGAGCATGTGTTACATTTTTATTTCAAAACAAATTTTTATATTGAAATTCATCTGAATCATATCAGAAAACATTTTTCATTTGATTTGCTAGGAATGAAAAAATTAACAATTGTTAATCCAGAATTAAAAATAATTAAAAACCCCTAAAGTTTTAGAATAGAATGAAGAAAAACATCTATTTCTATTCTGTACAACCATCTCAAGGCTATGACACAAGTGGGTTGAACCTAATTACAATATGTATATGTATGTAAGCACATGCATATGTACATATGTATATTTTTAAAGAGATATTATTACAATAAAATCTCTGAATAATAAAAATATTTTTAAACTCTATCCTAAGACCCACTTCTTGCAATTACATGGCATTAAAAAAAATGTCCAATAAAACCAAAGAGTTTGTAAAGGCCCTTAAAATGACACTATGTTGGGATTGTCATAAGCTTTCAATTCAGCTCCAAGGAGAGAGAGAATGCGTGTGTGTGCATGTGAATGTGTGTGTGTGTGTGTGTGTGTGTGTGTGTGTGTGAGAGAGAGAGAGAGAGAGAGAGAGAGAGAGAGTTTTCTGATATTCATCCTTTAGATATGACCAGAAAAAGAAATATTAAAACTGGCTTGCCAAAAATGACCATCTAGGCATTTTCTGGCTTCATGGTCATAGGAAATTTCTGAGTGTCATAAAGCAAAGCCTCCACTTCCCAGAAATCCAAGACATTCACATGCCAGAGGATTAAGTAATTTCAAATGAAATGTACATGGCTACCTGACTTTTTGCCCTATATCACTAAATCCATATTTTTAGGTTTTTTCCATCACTAATTAGTAACCAGAAAACTTTCATCGTTGCATTGATATTCACACTTGGTATTTACAAGCTATGTCATTATCTAGGATGACCATATGCCAATGTGCAGAGTTGCACATGGATTAAGTGACTTTTAACTGTAATTATAATCAGACTTGATAGTGGAAAACATTCTAAAATGATAGCGTGGTGAAAATATTTCATTTTCTGGAACAGCATGGGAAGATTTTTCAATGACAAATTTTTTTTCCTTAAAAAGGAGTATTTTAAATGAAGTTTTACATAAAAAAAATTTGGAAAAATATAAATAAAAGTAGAAACAGCACATTATCATGGAAAGAACAGTGGATGTAGGATTAGAATTCAATTTCAGTTTAAAAAAACTATTAAGTGAAAAGCATTGTACCACATGACTGAAAGGTTGAATGTATGGGTTCCTGGAAAGGTGGTGATTGCCCTGATAAAGAAGAAGAAAAAGAGAAGTTATACATTTTAAGAGAAATATAATTTGTTCCACTTTGGACATTGCAATTTGGAGACTCTGATAGTAAAGATGTCCAACATAATTGATAAAGGTGGCTGAAGTTCAAGAAAGGAGACTATAAGACTGTATAGATTTGAGAGAGATTATAAATAAAACTAGGGGATCTAATGAGATCATAGAGAGAGTAAAGAGAGAAAAGAGAGCCTAGGACATAGTCGTGGGTCACATGAACCCCTAATATGTAGCAAAAGGACGATGATTCAGCAAAAGAGATTATAAAAAATAGCTAACATTTATATGATGCTTCCCAAAAGTTATCTCATTTGTTCTTCATAACAATCCTGAAAGATGAGTGCTCTCATTTCTCCATTTTTACAGAAGGGCAAGTGGAGATAAGCAAAGCTTTTAATTTAAAGTTACATAATTTATCCAGGGTCACAAAGTGTTGGAGGCAAGATTTGAACTCAGGTCTTCCTGAGTCCAAATACCACATTCTACCCACCATGTTGTCAGATAATCAAGAAGTGAATCAAGAAAGAATGACATTATGGAAGCCAAAGGAGAAGCAAGGCTCTAGGAGAAAATTTAGCAAATTCATCAAAGGTCTTCATATGTAATATAATGAGTAAGCTTGGAAAAAGCAGTTTGGGACCAGTAGTTGGATTGGAAACCATATTGAAAGAGACTAAAAAGAGAATGGGAAGTGAGAAATGGAAGCAAATAGCATGGATAATGCTATCTGTAATTTTGGTTTTAAAAGGGAGAAAAGATACAAGCCAACAGTATGAGGAAATGACAGGCTCTTTGGGAGGATTTTTATTGATGGGAAAGTCCTGAAATATGTTTGAAGGCAATTAGGAAAGGACTCTCTGGAAGTGAAAGAAAGGGATAGAATAATTGAGGGGGTAAATTCCTAGAGAAGATTTGGTCAGAAGACCAATTGAGGGTATGATTTTTAGCAAGGACAGTCTCCATATCAGAGACTGAAGCAAAAGGAGGAGAGAGGCAGATATTGAAGAGTGGTTTTAAGTAATGGAATAGAGAAAAAGAAAAAGTTCATGATGACTGGCCTATATTTTCCTCAGTAAAATAGAATTTTGAAAATGAGGGTCAAGGAAAAGGTGTAACACTGTAAAGGGAAAAGAATGAAACCAGAAGAGTTGATAGACTCAAAGAACAGAAAGAGATCAAGGGATTGGAGGTCATGAGTAGAGAAATGAGCAAGTTTAAGAGGAATCAAATGAAGAAAACACTGAAATGATAGGAGTTTATGTTCTCGAAGGAGTCCTGGAGCATAGAGGTAGCAAAGTTATGGAGGATGGTACATTGAAGGCTATGACTGATTATTTAAGCCATGGTAGTGGTTCAAATATGTTGTTGAAATCCTTGGGAAGGACACTACAGTGAGAAGCCAGAAAGAAGTATGGAATACTGAGTATGACAAGGTAGACAGTAAAAAAGGACAATTATTTTTACAAAATGAAAAATTTTTAAATTGAGAGAGGAATTCAGACAAGTTCCATATATTTGATGTCATCCAGATTTTTTTTTACTTAATTCTTCAATTTTCACCAACTAAAACAGGGCTATGGAAAGATTCCATAATGTGATTAAAACAAAAAGTAATCAATACCAAATATTGAGATTAAGGCAGCATCACATCTACATATAGTCTAACATTTAACCTTGGAAATTAAAATGTCCTGAAATTGATGCTGGGATAACAGAAGGTTTTCTTGATCAATAAAGAACATTTGTCAATTTTCCTTCTTAGGTGCATCAAGGGAAAAGGATCCTCTGACTCTAGTCAGGTCTATCTCTAGAGTGGAAAAGGACAGGTTTAAATGTAGTGTTGGGCATAAAATCTTAAGGACTTCTTAGATGAACTAGCCTGACTCTCTCATTTTAGATTAATATTAATCACATGTCCTTAATACTGCACTCAGTTTTCCCTGACATAAAGCCTAAATTTTTCCATGGTCAGTTTCTACCCATTACTCTCAGTTCTGACCTCTGTGCCAAACAGACCAAGTTACATTATTGTGTTGTTGTGTTCATCCTTTTTCAAAGAAGACCATGACATCAGAGAAATGATGACGTGGCTTGCACTTGACTTTGTTTTGAGTGAAGGAGGGCTGTGCAGGTCACCAGCCTCACTTTCTCCTCCTGTGCCATCTGGATTCAGTGACCAGATATTCATCAGGATGACTGGAGATGGCCTAGGATGCAATAGGAGACCTTTGCCTTTTCAGGTACTAACTTAGAGGGAGGTAATGCCTGTTGAGTGAATTGGCCTCCTTAAGAAGCAGTCAGGGAAGAGCCCATTCAATGAACAAAAAAAAAATAACTAAATCATGCTGGGAGGGAAAGAATATCCAACCTGTGGCTTTCAGAGTGCAAATTGTAGAACTGGCATAGCAACAGTTACCTAATCCAATTCATAGCCTGAAGGGAACTTGACAAATAGTCAGTCATACTCTAAGAAGTACTCTAGTACTTTAGTAAAGGAGAACCCTCCACTTTCTGAAGCACCTCAGTTCATTCTTGGTCAGTTCTAATTGTTAGGAAGATGTTTTTTTTCATTTTTTTTTTTCATTTTCCCTGATACTAAACAGAAATTTTTCTTATTTACAACTTCTTCACATTCTCTGATCTACCCTCTCGTGCCAGACAGAATAAATCTTAAAATTACTCTTCTATAAGATAGTTCTTCAAATACATGAAGATTGTTATAATATTCCCCAGGAGTCTTCTCTTTTCCAGGTTAAACATCCTCAGTTATACCAGTTCTAACACCTTTTCCTAAAAGTATTAGATGAAATTTATTGCTAGCATAGAAATCTAAGGGGAATCCTAAGGTCTTAAGAGGCCTTAAGGTCTCCAGATACGTTTTTTTATTTGTCAGACTTGCCTTTTTCATATTAAAGCACTCAACTAAAGTTAAACAAGAATCCAGATAACATCCATTAGCCATCCCACTCCATTTCCATTTTCCATGTCTCTCCTGCATCAAGGGAGGCAACTGTGAAACAGTGGATTAAAGGTTGAACTTGAAGTGAGGAAAATCTGAGTTGAAATTCCACCTACCAGTCACCCTAGGTTAATCACTTTACCTTTCTGTACCTCAGTTTCCTTATTTGTAAAATGAGGGTTTAAGACTTGTCTTCCCCTCCATTGTAATGGATGTACTTTGTATGTACATATTTATTTATTTATTGCCTCTCCCATTTGAATGGGAGCTCCCAGAGAGAAAAAATGAAGTGTTTTTGTCTTTGTATCCTCAGCATCTAGGACAGTGCCTTACACAAAAAAATGCTCATTGATTAACTGACTTCAACCTGTCTTCTTTTGAATTGGACTGAAGTCATTCTCCATCTGGCTTTCTCTCATCTACATCCTCTCCAGTTTCTCAGTATCCTTCCTACACTGTGATACCCAATTACCTTTGCTCTGATTCTATATTCACTAAGCAATAATTAAGTTCCTTAAATGGATCGAACTTTTTGTGACACCAAACCCTGCCTGACCAGACAAGGATGCCAAAACTGTATCCACAAAGGATTTTGACAAGGCTATTCAAAGGTGTGTTTGAAGTGTATTTCTGAATTGCTTTTCATGGATAATTGTGTCTAGTTGGCTAGTGCTATCATTCCAGAGCTCTAATCAAAGTTATAGCATATCTATAGGATGTCTAAGTTAATCAGTTAGGAGATGAACCTTCTCTTCAAAGTTGATGAAAAATTGACTGCTCATAAGGCATAAGATATGGAGCCACCATATAGGTCAAAGAAATGTTGGAATGTGTATATTGGTCAGTTCTTATAAGTTGACAGCATAGACTAAGAAAGGACTAGAAGATACTGAGCAGCCTGGATTAGTTTCAGTTACATTCATATGGTATTGATCAATGAGGAAGTGTTCCTAAGAACCTAAGAAATTTTAACTCCTTAGCACTGGCCATAGTGATCCACAAATATTGGTACATAATAACACTCAAGGAGTAAAAACTTTCAGGAAGGAAATGATAAATGAAGTATATAAAAACTTCACTAAATGACAATATGAAAAATGAGGCAGTCTGCAGATCAAGGTCAACAAACATATCAAATGCTGCTTGTGAAAAGACACAGAGAGTCAGGGTAAAGATGAGTCACAAAGTAAAATCTATCATGTTACACACACACACACACACACACATACACACACACACACACACACACACACACACACACACACACACATACACATACATACACTCAGATTTTGGCTCTGGCTCTTGTCACTCTATGTGCTCTCTTCTCCAAAGTAAGGATTCAGAACTACACCAATTCCATTTCACATCTACCAGGGCTTGACCGTCATAGTTCCCAAATTGCTGATAACAATACATGAGGATCACTACGGGAACCCATGTATTCAATCTCATTGCTCAAAGCCCATCAGTCTATATATAGTCCCAGTTCCTACTTTCACCATGTTCCCCACTCCTCCAGAGATTCCCATCCAGAGGTCTGAAATTCAGCTTCTAACTGCCCAGATTCCACACTGGAACATAACTTCCTTCACCACCACCATAGTATAATTTCTGATGCTCACTCCACTGACAAACAACTGACACATCCCATTAAATGCACACTGACTCAAAGGCCTATTACTCGCCCACATTTTACTGTTGCAAATGCCCAAGAGTGAACTTCTAAACCTGCCTACTCCCCACCTACTCTCCTGAACACCAGTATCAGGTACCTGACAATAAATCACAGATTTTTAGAGTTGGAAAGTTCTCCTATCTAAACTAACTCATACCTGAATGAGAATTCCCTCTCCATTATATCTGAAAGGTGGCAATCATCAGTTATATTTCTCCTCCACTTCCTCTCTGTCCCCCCAAATCTTCTCTTCCACAGCATATATACTGGTTTCTCTCCTATATCTATAGGAGACATATCTCTACAATCCTATAGGAAGGTTAGAGCTCTATTCACTTTTGTTCAGTTGACTACCCTAGACTAACAGCTAGTGTTCTCTCGGGAAACACACAAGAGTGATCTGAATCCCACGAACATGTTTCAAGGAGTCAACTCTCACCAATATCAACACCATTACCACAAGTATTCATCAAACATATTCTTGTCCTTCATAAATGGATGTTTACCTAAGAAGTAAATACTCTATAGTACTCCCTGAAGGATAAATGATAAAGCCTCCCCACCCTAAACTCTGTGGTCCATTCCAATTTTGGACAACAAGTAGGTGGCACAGTGAATACAGTGCAAGGACTAGAGTCAGAAAGACTCATTTTTCTGAGTTCAAATCTGGCTTACTAGCTGTGTGACCATGAGAAAGCTACTTAACCCTGTTTGCCTCAGTTTCTTCATCTGCAAAATGAGCTGGAGAAGGAAATGGCAAACCTCTCCACTATCTTTGCCAAGAAAACCCCAAATAGGATCACAACAAGTCAGATATAACTTAAAATGTCAAATAATCACAACAAACACACACCCTTCCGAACTCTCAATCCATCAGGCCTCTGGAAATAAGGGTTAATCCTCTATGCTCTGGAGGAATGGTGGGGGGATGCTCTTCACTCTTCCTTCCCCAGCTTTTAGCTTTCAATGCTAATATGTGTCTGCTGTGGGACTCAATCCTGTTTTTAGTCTTATTTCTTTGGGTATCAAGACTCATGAGATCTTGGAAAAGCAGTGGGCATCTCCCTGCCTTCCCAGGCACTTGAGCAGAATGCTATCTGACACAGAGCGTTTGTGGATCTGATAACATTAGCAACAGTCCAACTAAGAAGGAAAGATTTGTCCACAGAGAGAAAAACCACTGAGATAAAAGAACCCATTTGGTATTGATCAGGTTGCATCAGTGGAGGTGAAATGTAAACTAACTAATGATCAGCCTTGCTACTAAGATCCCAACAAGACTTGCAAGTAAGCTTGCCAAGTAATTAATTGTACTCCATTCCTTTACTCTTTATTGCTTTGCAGTTCACCTCCTCTATGGAAATAAAATCACTTCTTCCATACTCAGTTCATATTTGCACTCTGAATACCTTTTTTACTTCCTTCCAGCTGTGGAGAATCCCTTAGATTAAAGTTAAAAATAGAATAGTTGGGGGTGGAACTGAAACACTGGGAGCCTCATTCCCCAATGAGGAAACAGGCTACCTCAAAGTAATGAACCCAGAGCAAACTCTGAGAGCAGGTAGATGTCAAGGACTAAAAAAGGTAGACAACCCCCCTGACCTCTGCCAAGCAGTAAGTGGCCAGCCTAAACTATAACCAGGCTAAGCTATAAATTGATCATCCTGACCCTCCCTCCTCTAATACACATAGCTCACAGATATCTCACCTTCACAGCTATCCCCTAATCCCAGACAGACTATGCTACTAGAACCCCATCCCATAAATTAATTAACTCTCAGAACTTTCCTCTTTACTTCAGAATAGCCTGTCTCCAGAATTTTCACCACTGTACATGTCCCTAAAGAGATAGCAATGTTGTAGCCTGATTTCAGTTCCTACCTTTGACACATAGTGTGTAACTATGGCAAGTTATTTAACTTCCTAGTTACAGACAACCTTCTAAGACCCTATAGTTGAAAATCTGCACAGATAAAGGGATGTTCCCATAGCCAGGAATTCCCCACACAGATGAAATTATAGAGCCAGGCCATTAAAAAAGGAAATATATTCTCCTAACTCCAACAGAACTCCCCTACCCAAAGCATGAATTGATATAATGTTGACTAAAAAGTCTTGTAGACTTTTATCACCATTTCTTCTCTTCCATTGAATTTTCATAGATTATAAAAAATTATGTGATCTGGTCCTTGCCATCAAAATGCTTATTACTAGATTATAAGGATAAGGCCCATATTTTATTCATCTTTTTATGCCCTCCCACCACTCAAAGACTAGAATAGGACATTTTACAGAATGTATACTGATAAATTTATTAAATGAGTGAATCAATCATTTGAGTATGATTAAAATTCAATAGGACCCAAATAAGAACATGTCCACTGATGAAATTAAAATGCTTGGGCTTGTTGGTTTCCTTTTGATACATACGTTATTAAAATTAGTTTCTAGAAAAATTCTGTTTCACAAACACCCAGCGTATCATATCCCAATGATGCTCTAAGTATGTAAACCATGGTCCTTTTCCTCTAAACTTTAGATTGGGCAATGGAAATACCCAGTACTGTCTGATTCTGAGAAAAAAAAAGTCATCCAGAGAAGCAAAAGACATTTATGGGAACTTTTGAGTTACTGGTGAGTAAGCACAGACTTTTTGAAAACCAGTCATCTAACTGGAAAAAAAAATTGAGGGAGAGAGACTGGGGGAGTGGTAGGAGGGAAGGAGGAAGTCTAGGAAGGATATTTTCAAGAATTCAGAATTGACAGCTTATGAATATTGCGTCGAATTCTATAAATGTTTTTGCTTTTGGTTTAGCTAATGATACTGCTTCTGAAAGAGTGTTCTCTTGTGGACTTTCTACCACCCCTTCCCTTGGATAACAACTTAACTATATTTGGTGCATTTGGTTTCTGGTATAAGCCTGTGATCAATCATTTAAGCATCCTGTTACCTCACATAAAAATCAAATTCCTCAGGCAAGAACATATGAATCATTTTGAACTTTAAATATTAGTGGAATTTTGGTTCGAGGGTGAACAGAGAGGCTAAACTGAGAGAAGTCACTTGGAAAAACAAACAATTAGTAGTAGTTGTAGTATTACAGTGATTACTAGAAACCCACCACTGAATGCCACTAGTGTCTTCAATTAAGTTTATTTGACTTGATTCATAACTTTCTTCAAAAAAAACCATCACTAAGAATTTTTTCCTGAACTAAACAATATTCAAAACATATTTTTTTGTCCTTTTAAGAAGAATTGAAGAGAATGTGATTGATGAGAGTTTCATCAAACCAAAGCTGATGAAGAACTGTCATCATCATACAGAAGTTATAACACTTTTTTTTAAACTTCTAAGGCACATATTTTATTCTTTATGGCTTGTAATATGCAATGATTACTATCTCCCATAGCATCTAATTTACAAGTGTATGAACCAGGAGCAAATGAATTGGTTTCCATTTCATTGGCAGTGATCTCTTTGCTCTTGTTATTTCCTGAATGGAACAACGGTGTTCCCAAATCCATCCCTTACTGAACAAACACAGGCCAGGGTGACTGGAGAGTACGTTTTCTGCTTGGATGGTTACATAGTAGCATTCATGTGGCCACTTCCTCCACTACAAAAGATTACCACCTGTTTGTCCACACCTTCCACTTCTGCAGGATTCTTATAGATGCTTTCTAGAAGCTCTCAATAGATAATGTATCCAATATATTGAAGGTCTTCCTCTGGTTTATCTGATCCCTCATTCTCACTAGAGGATGCACCTGCTGTTTCCTTGTTTAGTCACACATTTCCTTGATGATTTCTTTTATATTTTCCATACCACAAATCCTTGTTGATTGTAATTTATATTCATCATTGGCCTAACCTTCAAGAACCCAGAGCCACTTCTACACTTCAATGAAGCATTTGAGCAGCATTTTAGTGGAGGTATAAGGAGAATATTGGCATTGAAAAGGTGAATTTGGAATCCTTGAAAGAACTAAATAGTTCTCCAGACTGACCTAATTGCTCCTGTTCAATACTGGACCCAAGTCCTTGTCCATCTGCTATGCCTTTTCTTGACATAAGTACTGATGGAGTAATTTAATGGGCTGCCTATCCAACTATATGTCATAATCTGGAAAATGGGGTTCCTTTATTCAGCTGGTTATTTTTTCCCTACTTAGTTTACTAAACTGACCGCCTCTGGTTCACTCTAGATCCCACTGAGCAGGCCCAGGACTCAATATAATAAGCCCCATTCCTGCAAACAGGAATATCTATAGTCTGAATCTCTGTAATAAACTTCTCTTCTCTTTGGATTTTATGTGGTAATCTTCCACAACATTGTCCAAGATCTTTGGTGAGCCAATGTCTCTGCTTTATTTTTTATTTGATGTTGATAGTTAGAGGGCCTTTGAACAAAGTTATTTGCAATACTGAGTACACCTTTCCTTATGTTCCCTAAACATTAAAGCAGGGAAAATTTGCTCCCTGCTCCTCACTGCTACTTCCAGAACTTCCTGTGGCCTTCCATTCAAACACTCTTTGAAGTTCTCTCCATCTCTCTATATCACCCTATCTAGATCCTAGTTGAAATTTTATCAATTCCCGTGTCAGTGACTATCCTTTCTGAAAGAATTCAATGCCTGCTTCACAGACAAAGTGACCTATTTATAAAAGGAACTGACATTGGGATACCAGAAAAAGGTAGGTAAAATGAAACAGCACAGCTGAATTGTACTCACAGCTATGCCAATGAAGATATAGAAAGGGCATTAGACCAACTCTTAATTGGGAAATCCAAGGAATCACAGTGTCATTTTTTTGTCTGGGCCAGGCCATATAGGAAGAGAAGTCTGTAGAGGCTGGAGATAATGTCTAGCCAGGAAGGTACCACCCAAACATTCCAGTGCAGTCCCCACAGGATCAAGAAGAGGTCTCAGATTCCCAAGGGGCAGGTCTGACACTATGCAAGGAGCAAGAAATAGAACAGCATTGTTGATGGTACCTAGGAGTTGGGTAGCAAATACAGTGTAGACAGGACAGTTTGGCATAATGAAGCTATGTATTTGACAAAGAGCAGGAAGAGAAACAAACCACATGTCTGTGGCTTTACTTCTAGAGATTTTTTAGATTTAGCACTTAGGCATTTGTAAAGTCTATAGCTGAGCAACTAGGGCAAGGATTTCAAACCAAGGAGAAGTCCATAGTTCTGTTGCTTTGAACCTGGAAAGTCTATCAGATGGATAAGAAGGGACTGAGGTCAGCAGGAGTCTACTACAGTTCTAACCATGAACAAGCCTATAACTATGTCACCAAGCCCAAAACTGGGGTCAGACCAGTATGTAAAGCTTAGACCAAAAGGGAAACAATCAGACTTCATCCTAGGTTAGCCCCTTCTGGATATAATAAAAACTTTCAGGAACCAGCTGAGGCCACTGAGATCCACAAAGAACATAGTACAAAATTCCAGAAGTAATAATAGTACCCTACCCACCTACCATCAGATAATACAAACAAGGAACAAACAAGGCTGAAAATTTTGCTCCAATGATATGCGGAGTCTAGCCCTAACCAAAAGTTCCAATTTGGGAAGTAAGGCTAGAAGAATGAGTAAACAAACAAATACACAAACCCTACCCTAAAGAGACAATATGGTGATAAGAACACAAAACACCAAATCAGAAAAGAATGACTCCAAGACATCAAAAACAAAACCTCAGTGAAAAAACATACCTTGAACACAAGTCCAACTAGAATTGCTAGAGGAAATAAAAGATGAATTATCTTTTTTTAAGGAGTCAAACAATTTTATAAATGAATGTGCTAGAGAAAAATCACTAGAAAAGACATGAGGGTTCATGAAGAAAGACACAGAAGATAAATTATTAGCTTAGTACAAGAAGTACAGAGCCTCATCGATAATAAATTTTTGAGGCAACTATATATATATACTTATATGTATATATGTCAAAACAAAATTGAAAAACTGAAAAAGTAGAAGAAAATGTAAACAGATCAAGGAGAGATGATTTAAGAATAACTAGATAACCTGAAATTCATAACCAAGAGAAGAGTTTGACTACCATATTTCAAGAAATAAGGGTAAAGTGAACGTAGAAAGAACCCAACACTCACTTCCTGGAAAAAAAAATCTGCAAATAAAAACTCTCAGAATCCTAGGGGTTTGAAAGAGATATGGGGGGAGGGGAGAGGAGGGAGAAACTGTGACTGGATTTAGGTGAGAGAGAAGAGGGATATGGGAGCAGAAGAAGATTTCATCACGTAATCAGGCTGAGCAGATTACTCTCTCACCACGTCAGTCTTTGAAAAGAGAAGACAGAAAGCAAAAGGAGAAAAAAGGCTAAAAATAATAAGATGGAGGAAAATACATAACTCTAAATATAAATTCTATGAACTCACCCATAACATAGAACAGGGAAGTAAAATGAATTAGAAAGTAGAGCATAACAATTCTTGGTTTATAAAATACACATGAAACATAAAGATTTGCACAAAATTAAAATAAGAGAATATCAGAAAATCTATTATGCTTCAGCCAAACTCAAAAAGGTAGGAGTATCAATGATGAAACCAGACAAGGCAGTCGCAAAAGTAGAATTGATTAAAAGCATAAAGAAACTACATTGTGTTAAAAGGTACCATAGACAGTAAAGTAATATAAATATTTAATACATATCCATCCAATGGCATAGTATCTAGATTCTTAAAGGAAAATCTCAGCAACATATAGGGGAAAATAAACAATAAAACCATAATATTGAGGGATTTATGTAGCCTTTTCAGACTTGATAAGTCTAATAAAACAAAAGATGTTAAAGACCCAAACAAGTTAGTCATGATAGACTTCTGACAATTATTGAATAAAAATAGAAAATAATTTATATATTCTTCAAGTGCATGGAGTACCTTTTCAAAATTTACTGTGTGCAGAGTGCTGGAACTGGAATAAGGACAACCTGAGTTCAAATCTGCCTTCAGAGTACAAGCCTTGTGACCCTAAACAAGTCACTTAACCTCTGTCTGTCTCAGTTTCCTCTGACCTTCCAAGGTTGTTGTGAGGATAAAATAATAGTTTGTAAAGTTCTTTAAAGCAGCATATAAATGCACACTATTACTATTACATCAAGGCATAAAAGCCTCAGAAATAAATGCTTAAAAGCAAAAATATTAATCACGTCTTTTACTGAGTATAATGTGATTAAAATCATATTCAACAAGGAGTCATTGAATAAATTAAAATTAAAGACTAAATAAGAATCCTTAAGAAATGGTAACTCATAAAACAAATTACAGGAACACTAGACTATTTCATTAAAGATAATAACAATGAGACAATAAGCAAAATTTTCAGGATACAAGCTAAACTGCTCCTTAGAGGAAACATTTCTAAACATTGCCTCTAAAAAAGAGAGTAGAATTTAACAGATTGTATGTGCAACAACAACCAAAAAGACTTTTTTTAAAAACCCAATGAATTTTAAAAGCCAAAAACATGCTTGTAACATCTCCTTTTGTGGTAGTAAAGAACTGAAAACTAAGGGCTGCCTCTCCATTAGGGAATGGCTGAAGAAATTATGGAATATGAATGCAATGTAATAATATTGTCCTAAGAATTTATGAAAGGAGCTGTTTCAAAAAAACCTGAGAACACTTATACAAACTGGTGCAGAGTGAAATGAGAGCCAGAAGGACAATTTATTCAGTAACAACATTGTAAAAACAAATGACTCTGAAAGACTTAAGAATTATGATCAATGCAATGACCAATTCTGATACCAGATCATCAATGATGAAACATGCTACTCTTATCCTGACAGAGAAGTAATGAGCTCAGAGTAAAAAAATGAGATACTCATTTTTAATATGACCAGTCTAGGAATCTGTTTTGCTAGGTTATTCATATTTGTTGGAAGACTTTTGCTGCATGTTTTTTTTTCCTCCAGTTTTTGGGTAGAGGTGGCAGAAGCAAAGAAAATAATTTTTAAAAAAATAAGATTAAATTATATAATAGCTGACAATTTTATTCTGCTTTAAAATATTCTGAGCACTTCATGCACTCTTTTTTAACCCTTCCAACAACTCTTTGAGGTAAATACTTCTGGTATTGGTTTCACCATTTTACAGAGCAGAAAACAGGTTCAGAGAGTTTGGGATTGCCCTTGACCACCCAGTTAGTGTCTAAGGTAAGACTTAAATCCAGATTTAACTAACTATTGTTTAACTATGACACCCTATCCATGATGCTACTTATTCTCTGAACCTGGTTTTCCGTCTACCATTTCTGTCCCTTTGCAAACATAGTCCTTCTGAACCCTGCCTTTTATGATCACCAGCTTCCATGACAGTTCAGTCCTTGTGCCTCCTCCTATGAGAATCCTTTGCTGGTTCTTCCCAGTCATTTGTGATATCTTCCAACTCAAATGAATATGTATACATTTACCTGTTTATATCTTATATTTTCCTAATAAAATTTAAATTCCTTGGACATAGTAATTATTTTTCATTATTTTTGTATCTCTAGAGTTAAGCACAATGCTTTAATTAAAACAGTTTGTACTGGATTATATTGAATTTAGTGGAATAGGATGGGAGGGGATGGAATAGGATAGGATAGGATAGGATAGGACAGAAAGGGAAGGGATCTAGTGGAATTGCCAGCTTTTTCTACCCACTGTTACTTTGTGTTGGTTTGGAGGTTATTACTTCTAGTAATCTTCCATCAGTTTTCAAGTAAATTTACAATCTAACATTCTATTTTTAGTTGCTGTTTTACTCCAGTGAGCAGAGAGATCAAGTGTTTCTAAATTCTTTAGACATCCTCATTGTGGTGATAATTTTATATCATTTAAACTAAGAAAGTACGACAAATTAATATATTTATTTGTATGACCTAATTTTTGGAGGCAAGTTTATGTAAAATATGTCTTTCTGAAGATTATTAGCCTATTTTCTACTTTGATGTAAATTTTTCCTTTGCTTTAACCAGATTTGCAAGCAGAGAGTCAGTAGATTCTGAAATTACTCATTAGTTCCTATCTATTATGAAATAGTAAAATTTCAGTTTTTGCAAGCTGTTTGGTGCTCATCATGTTTAGCACCTTTCGAATTTTCTATTAAAGAAAGTATTCATCATGCAGGTGTGAGATTTCTTACCTCTTCTGTTTCATTTTACCAATCTTTTACTCCTCTGTACTCAACTTAGTTCTGAAGTCACCTAATATTAAAGTATACAATGACTTTGTTTGAGGGATCTTGATAAATTTATTTAGGACTTTCTCATTTGTTTTATGCAACAAACATTTACATGTATGCTGGAGTTACTTACTTAATTGTCTTTATTTATGTTCATCACGAATGAGATGACCAAGTTTTACATGAAAAGGCCTTTGAAATGGTGTTTGACAAAGCAAATCAAATCAAATTTATTACCTTTCCAAGAAGAACCTATGAACTGAATTTCCCATTTAGCTATAATCAGGGATATGCTGGAGGGAGTTTATGTTGACTCAAGAGAGCTGATTATTAAATTTTCCACATGACTATTTATGCTTTGGAAATCAAAAAGCACAATAAATCAGGGCCTAATTTGTTGTTTTGTAGATTGACTATACTTAACAAAGAAGTAGAGAAAATGTTAATAAGGCCAGATTAAACTAAAAAAAGTATAGTATCCTTTTCTTTTTTCAGAGAGCCAGTTGTTAAATATTTACCAGCATACCATTGACTTTACCAGTATACCACATATAACTATTTTTTATAACCTCTAGTTTCATTTATAATGAGAAGATCAATATGAATGTGATTCAGTTCCTTTAGTCATATATCAACTTAATGATTTTTAGGCAAATATCACACTGAGTAATGAAAAAAAGTTATGGTCTAAAAATCAAGTAATTCCTAGCACCATCTGTTTCCTTTCTCTACCATTTCACCAACATCATCATTATGGTTATACACTTTAATCTATTTGTTTCTGTTTCATTCATGTCATGATCAAAAAAACATAGTGCCTGCTGGTTACCTTCTATTAAAAAGCCTCTTGATACTTAGTTAGAATGGTTCTCAGCCAATAAACACTTATACTGACTGTGCAATTCTGTACAAGTCACAATTAACATGGTAATTAGGTTCTAAAAATCAGCATAAGAAATAAAAATCACATAATATCAAAATTTCTATTTAAATTCCTTTACAATTGTCCATAAAATACAGCACAGTACAGGAATTAGGGTCCCCTTAAAATAACTCAAACTGTATTAGAAAGCAAATGGATGTGATATGGTTGCTATAAAATCCAGTGATTGTAAATTAATTTTTCACAAAAGAAAATGAAGAAATAAGCTCTTAATTAGAAAAGAGGTAGGAACCAATTTTTTCCACTCAAATAGAAGAAACAAAAACATAAAGATTTGGCTTGATCAGGAAAACTGATAAAACAGATACTTTTGAAAAACTTTCACAGTTAAGTAGGATTATATTAGAGAGTGATGATACTAGCATATAATTGTCTCTTTTTCCTGCTTTACCACATCCTAAGAGAGAGAAAGTCAAAAGGAACAGAGCTAATCAGAAATGCTTGGAAGATCAGCTGAGGACTTCTCTCTCTCTCTGTCTCTCTCTCTGTCTCTGTCTCTCTCTCTGTCCTCTCTATCTCTTTCTGTCTTTGTCTCCATCTCCCTCTCTGTTTCTCTCTGTCTCTCTCTGTCTCTATCTCTCTCTCCCTCCCCCTCCCCCTCTACTAGAATGCTCCCTCTCTCCCCTTTTCAACTCTTGAATTCATATCTACACCCCGCCTTAAAGATCTTCTCATGTGCCCTCTCGTCTAAAAATTCTTCTCTAATATTTGGGGTTCAGTAATGACATTCCCTGCCATATTTCTCACAGTACTTTATAACTCAGCAATTTATTTATTCCCTCACTACTCTACTCCCAGAGATCAGTGGCTATGTATAGTGCACTGCTCTATACATAGTAATTGTTTAGTAAAGGTTTGTTGCAGTTTCCATCTTGTCTTCTCAATTCCTAGGAGAGATTCATTTCTCACTGCTGATGAAAAAACCTAGGGAAGGATGAGGAGAACATTTGACCACAACTTTCCAAAACCCTCCTTTTTCCCCTGTGGCTTTGTAACAGCCAACTCTCACTGTAAACTGAATGGAAAATTTAGCCACATAAGTAGGTACTTAATTGGTCATATAAATTGCTTTGTCATATAAAATAAACATTGGAGAAGAATCCTTCATATTTGATAGCACTTTCAATTTACTATTGATTGTTAATAGTGCCTAATATTCTCAATCAATAAGCTGAAATTATCCTGAATATATGAGGAATCAGTGATTTCACTGGTGGGAACCAGATGATTGTAGGAGGTCTTGCCACCAATGCCAGTGTAACTCTGCTATGATTGATAAGAGAAGTATGTAAGGTACATAAAGCTTAAGTAACTTGCCTGGGACATGTGTTCCAGGTCAAAGGAGGAATTTGAATTATACTCTTCCCAACTCTGAGCCCAGCACTTTTTTTTTACACTATACTGCTTCTTTTTTTAAATCTACATTTGTAACATATGTTGTGTATGTGTGTTAGTCCTTTGCTGCCAAAGAAGACCATGTCATCAGAGAAATAATGACACGCCTTGCACTTGACTTTGTTTTCAGTGAGGAAGGGCTGTGCAGGTCACCAACCTCACTTCCACTCCAGAGCCATCTGAATCCAGTCACCAGATATTCATCAGGATGACTGGAGATGACTCAGGATGAGGCAATTGAGCTTAAGTGACTTGCCCAAGGTCACACAGATAGTGAGTGTCAAGTGTCTGAGGTGAGATTTGAATTCAGGTCCCCTTGACTCCTGCACTGGTGCTCTATCCACTGCACCACCTAGCTGCCCCAAACCTTCAAAGTACCAGAAGGAGTAAAGCATGACAGAGAGTATTTGGGTGAAGGCCAAAGGAAGAAGAAATAAAAGGTTTTTTTTTTTCCATTGGCGTTGACATGAAAGTATTGTATCATAATAACTGGGGACTTCAGTTATCTAGACATCTGCTGGAGCTTTCTCATTGCTTGGAGCAGTTAATGACATGCCTTGTGAAAACTGGCTATTTCTGCCTTCAAGAGGTGGAGGAACCAATGAAGAGAAAGTTGATTCTAGTTAAAATTCTTACTAAAAAGAACAGGTAGATAATAAATAATGGAAATCTTGAAGGGGAAGTGACCATTCAATACTAGACTTTGTGATAGAGAAGGCAAGGAATTCTTGACATTATGTAAAATGTACCAAAGATTATGAAGAGTAGATTTCGAAGAGTTGGGAGGAAAGATAAGTAGAATCCCAGAGAGTAAAGTGCTCCAGAGGAAGTCATTCCAGGAGAGATGGGAAAAGCTCATGAGTGAGATCTGGAATACACTAAGGTGAATAATTCCAATGAGAATAAATTTGGGATTTGTCTGAAGAAATTGATGCATACACTCAAGTAACTCACCAACAAATTTAGATTTTAAAAAAGAAACTTCTATTTACAGAAGCCAGAAGTTGTTTATGGTTCTAGAGAATGAATATATCATAGTATTGTCCTATTAAAAATAGTGGGAGAAGCATAAAAGCTAAGAATGGAAAACAGTAAAAAGGGTTTCTTTTAACTACATTGGAAGAAAAAGTAGGATTAAAGAGGGGATAAGACTTCTGCTAGAGGTGGATGAAATGATAATAACCAACAACAGGGAGAAGGCAGAGTTTTTGGTTCTTATTTAGTTTCTAGGTGGCACAAATGAACAGAGTGCTGGATCTGGAGTCCAAAACACCTGAGTTCAATCCAAACTCAGATCCTTAAAATCTGTGTGACCTTAGGCAAGTCATCTAACTTCTATTTGTCTTGACCTTCTCAACTGTAAAGTGAGAAGAATAGTAGCACCTACCTTCCAGGGTTGTCAGGAGGATCACATGAGATATTTTTAAGTGCTTTGCAAAACTTGAATCTAAATGCTAGCTATTATAATTGTTTTTTTCTGAAAAGGAGAATGACCTGAGAATAACGGAACAAAAAAATGATTGATAAGGAGTAAATATCCAAGATAAGTAATGAAATAGCAAGAGAGCATTTAGATGACCTTGATTATGACATCCTAAGCCAGATGTGATTACTGAGACAGTGTCAGTAATATTTGAAAGATTGTGGAAAACAGAAGAGGTACCTGAGAAATGGAAATGGGCAAATGTATTCCCAATTTTCAGAAAAAGGGAAAGGAATAGAATCTGCACATCACAAGCCAGTAAACTTAGCTAAGACAATGTGAGTTAATGAAAGTTACCATGGCCCATTAAAGGAGCTCATTGGAAAGAAAAGTTAGGAATACCTGTCTTCCCTTCTTTGCCATTCTGTAGCCTTCCTAAATGGAATATAGTAAATAAAATTTTAAATCTCTTAAGGAAACCCACCTGTGTAATTTGTTATAATGGTACCTAACATTTATACAGCACTTTAAAGTTTACAAAGCATTTCACATATATTAATTATATCTTGTGAACATCATATCTTGAGGTTTGCATTACAAGTATTGTCTACATTTTAGTCAATCAATAAACATTTATTTAAAAACCTATTGTGATATTTTAAAAATCTGAGAGACATAGTTTCTGGGTAATTAACCATTTAATTAATAATGTCAGCATTTTATTAATAAAAGGAATGGTCACTTGACCATCTCTCTGAGACCAAAGATAATCATGGTGGTGGGCTCATGGTTTATATACCCTGGGAAAAGTGGGTATTCCAGAGAGTGGCCAACAACTCTGATTAGTTAACAATTAAGGAGAGATGAATATTACAGTGAAGTGGACCCTATTCTGAAGGGCTTGAGGATGTAACTTTAATTATGTCATTTACTTCTAAATTTCTCCTGGCCTTGGTCTGAGCAGCCACAGCAGGACACATTGAAATTTCACTTTAGCAAGGTGATGTCATTTTATTCCTCTTCCAGAATGAAGGACAACAACCAACCAACTCCCAGTCTTGGGCAATCTAATCAAAGAAGTTATCCCCACCCAAACCTGACTAGAACACAATGGGTAGGAATTCACCCAGATAAGATGGTCTAGATGAGGCAAATTTTCTGGCAGAGGTCAGTAACGTCCTTCAACAAGGAAATAGGAGAGGGAAAAAGCTTGACTCTCCTCTATAATTGATTATTAGTAATCATTTCTCTCACCTACTATGTGGCACCATGCTAAATACCAGAGATAGAAAAAGAGGCAAAAGACAGCATCTGCCCTCAAGGAGCTTACAATTAGATGGGAGAAACAACATGAAATATAGTGTGTGTATACACATATATACATGTGTGTATATATGTGTGTGGAGAACTATATAGAGAATAAATAGCAAGTATTTAACAGAGGGGAGGCACTAGAATTAAGGGAGGGTGAGGAAAGCTTCCAGTCAAAGAAGGAATTTAATAGGGAACTTAAAGGAAGCTAGGGAGAACAGTAGTTAGAGTAGAGGACAGAAAGCATTCTATGCATGGGGAACAATCAGAGAAAATGCCCAGAGCAGAGAGATGGAGTATCTTGTTCATAGAAGACCCAGAGGGCTAGAATCACTGGATTCAAGAGTACATTTCAGGGAGTAATGTGCAGAAGATTGGAAATTTAGGAAGGGAGTAAGGTATAAAGGGCTCTGAATGTCAAATATTTGGTGAGGAAACAGGCTGAGGAACATTAAATGATTTGCTCTTGGTCACAAAGCTAGTTATCAACATTATGGGAGAAGCTAGATTTGAATACAGGTTTACCTATCCCCATTTTCAGCTCTCGTCTCAGCTTTGTCATTACCTTACTACTTAAAATTTTCGTCAATGTTTCAATTTTCATCATTGTTTCAGAGCCATTTGGTACCCAGTTAAAGAAGAGGTTATAAATTGATCTATCATCTGCTCTGCTTCTAGGCAAAAGCAAAGTGACATCACAAGTGATTTAAGAGAACTTGCTATTAGATTGACCACTAAAGCTTAATGCACATTTAGTGTGTGCTTCTGTTTAGATTGTTTTCATTGCAATTACAAAACCATGTTATGATTTACATTTTTATCAAATCTTCAAATGAGTCTGCTTTACTCAGGCCCAGAGCATCTACACCACCCAGCTCCATAGATTCCGGTCATGAAAATTCTCTAAGGAATTCAGCATCTGAAAACTTAGCTATTGGTTTAAAGGATGTTTCCAGGGTATGGGTATTTATTTTTTCCCTACAAGAACAAAATTCCATCTGATATTCTATATGAAGAAAACTTTTAGCAATTTCTAATAATCTCTGGAACTGGAAAAGCCCTTAAGAGAATATATAGCCCAAGCCTCCTTTTATTTTACTGATAAGGAAAATGAGGCACAGAAATTTTCAGTTTCTGGATAATAATTGGAAGATCCAAGATCCCAGTCTAGCTCCTTCAATTCCAGAGTCAGTTCTCATGCCTCTTCACCTCCTGCCTTTTCTGAGTAAGAACCCTGTGTTTTAGAAAAAGTAAAAGATCTATGCCACTCATACCATCCCATCAAGCTGCTCCCCAACAAATGAATTTTGTTCAAAATATTATTTTGAAATAATTCATCAAAATGTTTTAAATAGAAAGAACTCATTTTTAAAAGTTAAATGATATCTAAAGTTATTTCAGCATCATTTTAAAAATAAAAATTAAAGAAAGCTGCTCTTTCTCTAGAGAAAAGACACTTGTGACGTTCAAGTTGCCATTTGAGCTTTGAATTGTAGAGTGATGAAAGAAAATGAAGGCAAGATGGAGAAAGGGTCACAGTGGAGGAAGCACATTTTGATTTAATGGTTCTTGGCCTTTACAATTACCCACCGTAGCCTGAAAGATTCTGAATCAGCTGACCTTCAGAAAAGTGCAAAGCTTACGTTTTGGGTCAGGCTATTGCCAGAGGCTAATGAAGCAGATGTCTTCTAACTCTTCACAGTAGGCAATCTTAATAAATTGAACTTAAAGAAATACTAAAATATCAAGTTAGCATAAATTAGCAAGAACTTATACGTGGACTATGGAAATGTTCTCGATGAAGTAAATAAATTCTACAAAAATTCAGAGTTAAACTTCATAGATTGTAGAGTTCAATATGCTATACATGAGAATGGACAAATGAATGAAATATGTCTACCTCTCTCTCATCCAAACACACATCACATTTTCCTTAAGTAGGGGGTAAAAACCAAACCAACCTCTTCTATTCTCATTCCCCTGGAATTTTTTCTTGACAGTAATAATATTCAAAATAGTTTAATGCATTTCCAGTACCAAGATGGCAGAATGAGGAAGGAATCCTCTGAAGGCCTCCAAACCCCCTACTAGAAAACCAACTCAGAACTGGTCTAGGAGCATGGAAGTAGCTTAGCAACCCAGCAGGAAAGCTCAGTCTCTCTAGAATGGGAGGGAAGCAAGGTCCAAAAACAGCAGCAGCAGCCAGCCTCATAGCAAAGGGCCTGAAGCAAGGCTCCAAGTCTGAGGCAATCCATAAGCAAGACCCCACCCTCCTATAAAGCAACAGCCCCCTAGCAATCAAGCAGTCTGCTCTGAACATCAAGACTCCACCCCAGCAACCCCACCCCCAGCACAAAGCCACCAGCAAGGCCTTGTATCCATTGCTGACCAGTAATGAAGCCCCACAAGCAAGACCCCATCTCTGGGGTCTACCATCAGGAGAGACCCTATTTCCATAGCAACCAAGTACCAAGGCCAGCAGCTAAACCCCACAATCAGGGGAAGCCAAAAGGGAGGTTGCCCCCATCCCCAGTAGAAGCCAGAAGGGAAGCAAGTAGTTAAACCCTAAAGTCCAGTGAAAGCCAGCAGTACAATCCAGAGGTCCAGTGCAAAAAGCTTGGGATAGTGCAAGACTAGAACCCAGCTCACATAAAAACACCAAGTAACCAAAAAAGGCAATCAAACAAATAAAAAAAAGATCTTGAATATAGAAATTTACTATGGTGATAGTAAAGATGATAGTAAAGACGAAGTCATAATTTTAAAAGAGGACAATAGTATCAAAATGCCTATATGTGAAGGCTCAAAGAAAAATGTCTTAGACCCAAAAAGAATTCTCGGAAGTGCTTAAAAAAGGTTTTCAAAAATCAAATTAGAAAAGTAGAAGAAAAATTCTGAAAAGAAAATGAGAGTAATGCAAGAGAATCATGAGCCCAAAAAAGGAGTCAATAGCATAGGAAAAGATATACAAAAATTTACCAAGGAAAATAAGCCCCTAAAAAAATAGAATTGCTCAAATGGAAGAGGAAGTAAAAAAGCTCACTGAAGAAAATAATTCTTTAAAGATTAGAATTGAACAAGTGAAAACTAGTGACTCTATGAGAAATCAAAGACTATAAAATAAAGTCAAAAAAGTAAGTAAATGTGAAATTTCTCATTGAAAAAACAACTGACCTAGAAAATATATCCATGAGAGATAATATAAGAATTATTAGACTACTTGAAAGCCATGATCAAAAAAAAAAAAACACCTGAACAGCATTTTCTGGAAATTATCAAAAGAAAACTGCTCTGATATATCAGAACCAAAGGACAAAATAGAAATTGAAAAAAATACACCAATGACCTGAAAGAGATGTTAAAATGCAAACTCCCAGGAAGATCATACACAAATTCCAGAGCTCACAGGTCAAAGAGAAAGTAATATAAGGCAAAAATAAACAATTCAAATATTGTGGAACTACAATCAGAATTATGCAAGATTTGGCAGCTTCCACATTAAGGAGCCAGAGGGCTTGGAATATGATATACCAAAAGGCAAAACTGTATATAATCTTTTAGGGGGAAATTGTTGTTTAACGAAATAGAGCACTTTCAAACATTTCTAATTAAGAGTTGAGTAAAAAATTTGACCTCCAAAAACAAGATTCAAGGGAAACATAAAAAGTAAAGAAGAAATAAGGAAGGGAAAACATAAAAAATTCAATAAGATCATAATTCCAAATGACAGGATAATATTTGTAACTCTAAACAACTTTATTACTATAAGAGTGCTTAGAAAGAATATATGTAGACAGAAGGTAAGGATATAAGGTGGAATGGTGCTCCCAAAAAACAAAATAAAGGGAAGAGAAAGAAAATTGCACTAGAAGTAGGAGAGGGGACATTGAATGTCCCCTTAAAAGAGCTATCATAATGGAGGGGAAAGGAGAGGAGTGGCAAGCAAAGCTTAAACCTTATTCCGATCAAAATAACCTCAAAGAGGGAATAACATACACACTCAGTTATATACAGAAATCTATGTTACCCTATAAGGAAGTAAGAAAGGGATGGAAATAAAAGGAGGAGGGGAGACTGATAGAAGGGATGGTACCTTGGAGAAGAAGGTGGTGATCAAAAGTAAAACATTTGTGAGGAAGGAAAGAATAGTTGGTAAGAGAGAGGCGAGAATAAACAAATGAAAAATAGCATGGAGGGTAATACACAGTTAATTATCATAATTATAAATTTGAATGGGATGGACTTACACATAAAATGGAAGCAGATAGCAGAATAGATTAAAAACCAGAATCTTACAGTATGCTGTTTATAAGAAACACATCTGAAGAGGGCAGACACACATAGGGTAAAGGTCAGGGGCTGGAGCAGAATCTATCATGCTTCAGATGAAGCAAAGAATGTGGGGGCAGTAATCATGATCTTAGACAAAGCAAAAGCATAAATAGATCTAATTAAAAGAGATGAAGAAGGAAACTATATATTGTTGAAAAGTGGCATAGACAAAGTTATATCGATACTAAACATATGTACACCAAATGGCACAGCATCTAAATTTTTGAAGGTGAGTGAGTTACAAGAGAAAATATTTAGTAAAAATATATTAGCAGGGGACCTCAACTTTCCCATTTCAGAACTAGGTTAATCTAACCAAAAAAATAAATAAGAAAATAGGAGAATAAAATTCTGGAAAACTCAGATATAATAGCTCTCTGGATAAAATTGAGTGGAAATAGAAAGGAATATAAGTTTTTTCTCAGCTATTCATGGCACCTGCACAAAAAGTTGGCCATGTATCAGGACATAAAAGCCTCACATCCAAATGGAGAAAAGGAGAAATAGTAGTAAATGCATCCTTTTCAAATCATAATGCAATAAAAATTACATTCAATAATAGAGAAAGTCAGGTTATAATTAATTTGGAATTAAATAATTTAATTCTAAAAAATAGCAAGTGGGTCAAAGAACAAATCATAGAAACAATAGTTTCTTTAAAGAAAATGATGATAATTAAATAATATGCCAAAATTTATAATAGGCAAAGAAATACTTAAGGGAAATTTTATTGCCCTAATTGCTTACATCAGAAAAATAAAGAAAAAGCAGATCGATGAATCAGGCATGTAACTAAAAAAACTAGAAAAGAAACAAATTTTAAATCTCTAATTAAACACTAAATTGGAAATCCTGAAAATCAAAGGAAAGATTAATAAAATTGAAAGAGAATCATTGAATTAATAAACATAACTAGAAGTTTGTTTTATGAAAAAAGCAACAAAATAGATAAAACTAGCTAATTTGGTTGTAAAAAGAAAGAAAAAATAAATTACTAGTATCAAAAATGTTTTCTCCCCTGTAATATTATACTCAGTTTTGCTAGGTAGGTGATTCTTAGTTTTAATCCTACCTCCTTTGACCTTTAGAGTGTCATATCCCAAGCCCTACGATCCCTTAATGTAGAAGCTGCTAGATCTTGTGTTATCCTGATTGTATTTTCACAATACTCAAATTGTTTCTTTCTGGCTGCTTACAATATTTTCTCCTTGACCTGGGAGCTCTGGAATTTAGCTACAATATGCCTAGGAGTTTTCCTTTGGGAATCTCTTTCAGGACACAATCTGTGGGTTCTTTCATATCTATTTTACCCTATGGTTCTACAATATCAGGGTAGTTTTGCATGATAATTTCTTGAAAGATGATGTCTAGGCTCTTTTTTTGATTATAACTTCCAGGTAGTCCACTAATTTTTAAATGTCTCTCCTAGATCTATTTTACAGGTCAGTTGTTTTTCCAATGAGATATTTCACATTGTCTGCTATTTTTTTCATCCTTTGGCTTTGTTTTATAATTTCTTGATATTTCATAGTCATTAACTTCCATCTGCTCCATTCTAATCTTTAAGGAATTATTTTCTTCAGTGACCTCCTTTTCCATCCTGCCAATTCTGTTGTTTAGGACATTCCTCTCCTCATTTTTTGGGGTCTCTTTTGCCATTTGGTTTCGTCTATTTTTTAAAGTGTTATTTTCTTCAGCATTTTTTGGGATTTCCTTTAGCAAACAGTTGACTTGTTTTTCATGATTTTCTTGCATCACTTTCATTTCTCTTCCAAATTTTTGCTGTACTTCTCTTACTTGATTTTCAAAATCCTTTTTGAGATTTTTCGATGACCTAAGACCAATTCACATTTTTCTTAGAGGCTTTGGATGTAGGAACTTTGACTTTGTTGTCTTCTGTTTGTATACTTCATTCTTCTTTGTCACCAAAGTGATATTCTATAGTCTGATTCTTTTTCAGATGTTTGCTCATTTTCTCAGCTATTAACTTGATTTTTGAGCTCTTTGTCAAGGTAGTTCTCTGCTTCCTGTGGGGGTGGGAGTGTGTACTGTCAGCTGCTCAATCCCCCCACAATCCGTGGGCCTAGAGCTCCAGAAACAGTCACTGCTGCCACTGCCCTGCAACTGCTATTGTAGACTCCTCCTCCTCTGGCTCTTCCACCTCCTCCACCACCCTGGGGTTGGAGCCACCTCACACCTATTGCTAATATGACAGAAAGGAAAAATGGATATTGAACAGGATATGGGAAAACTGGGACACTCATGCACTGTTGGTGGAGTTGTGAAGTGATCCAACCCTTCTGGAGAACAATTTGAAACTATCACCAAAGGGATATAAAAATGTGCATAACCTTTGACCCAGCAATACTACTTCTAGGGCTGTACTCCAAAGAAATTATAAAATGGATAAAGGACCCATGCACAAAAATATTTATAGAAGCTATTTGCTTGGGAGTAGACACACAGGTCCACAGGTCTGCTTTATTCCATTGATAATTGGGAAAGAGAGCATCATCCTTTATCCATAACCCATATAAGCATGCCATTGTGAAATTGGTGTACAATACTGATGAACTGTAGACAATCAAATTTTGTCATGATCTTCCATAAGCCCTAAGGACTGACAGTATCAGATCAAATCAATGAATGTTGAATATATTCCTCTATTCTGCTCCTGAAATTTCTCCTAGAGTTGTCAGGCTTAATGTCCTTAGTTCTTTCAAATGTCTTTTATATGGCATGATCCCTAATCTCTAACCAACCTTTCTTCTTCTCTAGACCTGTTCTTTCTATCAGTATCCTTCTTAAAATGGTCTCTAGAACTGTACACAATATTACATGTATGGACTGACCAGAAAATCATACAGCAAGACTATCACTTCCTCTCTTCTTGATATTTTGAGTGTCTTTGTTACGTCTTTCACTGTTGCATTTGAATATCCTGTCTAGCATTTTTTTCTGAATGACATTGTTCCTGGTAGAGGAAAAAAGGAAAATTGTAATAAGTAATTTTTCCTTCCCTTTGTTTTAAATTACATTTATATACTCCACATATAACATAGTACCATGTACATGGTAGTATTAAGTATGTATTTAATGATTAAATAAAAATTACAAGCTTTTTTAAAAGTATCTCTACTTGGATCTCTCCTACCTTACTTCTAGTAGAGGGATTGGGCAGAACATCAAGACTTCAAGCCAAAATTTTATTATAAAAATGTATATGCCTACATGTACTATTATCAAGATATAGTCAAAATGGATAAATAATTTAGACCATAAAAGGTCATAAGTAAGTTAGGGGAGCATGGAAAAGAGAGCATGGAAAAATGTACCTGAAGATCTATGGCTAAGGGAAAAGATTACGACCAAACAAGAGATAGAGTTGATTATAGGAATTAAAATAATTTTGATTACATGCAATTAAAAAACTTTTCCACAAACAAAACAAATACAGCCAAAATTAGAAGGAAAACAGGAAATGGGAAAAAAATTTTCAACAAGTTTCTCTAAGGAAGGTCTTATTTCTCAAATATACAGGAAATAGAGCCAAATTTATAAAAATAAAAGCCACTTCCCAGTTGATAATTAGTCAAGTGACACGAACAGACTATTTTCAGAAGAAGAAATCAGAGTTATCAATAGTCACAAAAAAGTGCTCTAATTAGAGAAATGTAAATTAAAAGAACTCTTAGGTACCCCTTCATACATATCAAACTGACCAACATAATGTTAGGAAAAGGAAAGGAAAAATGACAAATGTTGGAGCAGATATGGGAATATTGAGACACATTCATTTTTGATGGAGTTGTGAACTAGGGCAACCATCCTGAAGAACAATTTGGAACTATAGTCAAAGGGCTATAAAACTGCATACACTTTGGCCCAGCATCCACTGCTAGGCCTATATCCCAAAGAAATGAAATAAAAGGAAAATGATATATTTGTACAAGAATACTTATAGCAGCTCTTTTTGTGATGGCAAAGAATTGAAAATTGAGGGAATGTCAATTATTTGCAGAATGGCTGAACAAGTTGTGGAACATGGTTGAAATGGAATACTATTTTACTATGAAAAATGACAAACAAGATGGTTTCATAAAAACCTAAGAAGACTTATATTTCAACAAAGTGAAGTGAGCAGAATCAGGAGAACATGGTACACAGTAACAGCAATATTGGAAGGATAATCAATTATGAAAGACTTAGCTACTCTTGATGGAATCCTAACAAACCTACTCCCAACCCCAATATTCTAACTTCCTTATAGAACACACTGAACTTCATATCCACTGTCCCAAGCAAGTCACTGACCTTGGATCAAATTCACATATTTGAACAGGTCTTTTCTTGTATTCTACCACAATCATACCATCTGTTTAGCCCAAGACAGGACCACAATGCCTAACTATCCATCTTGACCAGACAGGACCACAATAGTGAGTTAATCAGAAAGCAACATGACCAGGATACTTGAACACTGAATCATCCTTCCCTATTACCTAATCCATTAACAAACCCTTCCTGCCTTTATAATGTTAATAATATTCTTATGCTCTATGTAAATTTTTATTGTGTAATCAGCATCATATACTATATAAAATTTTCTGTCTTCCTTACTGAAATCACTAGTTCCTCTAAGGAACTTTCACCAGAGTGTGAAACCTCAAAACCAAAATAAATCTCTTATAGTCATCCTGAGTCTTTGAAATTCTTTGAGACATCCAGCTGCATGCAACCTGACCCTCACCACTCTCATCAAATCAATGATCCAACACAATTCCAAAGGACACATGAGGAAAAATACTATCCACCTTCAGAGAGAGAGCTGATCAAATATGAGTGCAAATTGAAGCATACTTTTTTAAACTTTATTTTTTTGTTTCATTTTATTTGTGCTTTGTTTCACAACATGGATAATATGGAAATGTGTTTGGCATGACCTCACATGTACAGTTACAATCAAATTGTTCACCTCCTCAAGGCAGGAGAAGTGGTGAAAAGGAAGGGAAGAATTTGGAAATCAAAAAAAAAATTCAAATGCTTGTTAAAAATTCTTTTACATGTAATTACATGTAAAAATATTTAACTGAATAAATAAAAATATTTTAAATTTATATATAAATATCCAATCATTTAATACTGAGTCAACCAACTTACAGAAAAAACCAACAGACTTTACCTTCCTTTATACACTGAATGGATTTCAGAAACACCAGCTTGATTAGTGCTTGGGAACTAATGAGTAAGAAGTGAGAGTAAAGCATGCGGTCTATCATTTTCTACTCCTTTTGATTTCTGATTTTTTTCCATCTGACTAATTTGGGTTTTATATCTGTCTCTTTTCAAATAATCAGTAACCTCCTAGAATAATACACATTACTGTGCTGTTATTTGTTTTTGCTACCTAGCAACTGGGTGCTCATCCTATACCATAATTTTGGCAATCAGTGACTCATTCTTCTTTTGGTGACATCAGTTTGTCGCCAAGAACATCATCATTATTGCTTATTCAAGAGAGCTAGACTGGCCTGAGTGCTTGAGCTTCTACTCATCAAGTTCTCATAGAACACAGAAAAACCTCTTGGTCTCTCTTCCTTGCCCTATTTATTTTAAGTGTCTGTTCTCTTTCTTTTTTTTCCTACCATTGCAGATCAGCAGGGATTTTTTGGTTTTGTTTTTTTGTTTTGTTGCTGTGGTTGTTTTGGGGTTAGGGGGGTTGTTTGTTTTATCGCAATAGATAGTCTTAGGGAGTTAATTTGAGAACTAAGAGGTTAATTGATTTGCCAGAGTCACATGACCAGGATGTTTCAGATGCGGCAATCGAAGCCTCGTTGTCATGATAAGGGGTCCATCTCTCTATCAATTATATCATATCACATCTCTAGTTTTCAATTACATGGAAAATATTCGAAGAATTATATAGATAGGCATCACCCAATAGTACACATATACATCAACTCCTGTATCTTTTTTCTCAATACCACTTGGTGTAATTATTGTCAAGGTTACCTCCATCTTCCTATTTACCCAGATTTGAAATCTAGGTGTCAGTCTTATTGTCTCACTCCCTCTCACCTCCTATAGCCAAATAATTTTGTCAAGACCTGTTAATGGTACCTTCATAATATCTCTCGTTAATAACATGCTTTCTCTCCTCTGACATTGTACACCTGTTGGAAGATCTTGAATGATGATCTCTCCCTTTTGACATTGTTATTTCACCTCTGTCTCTTTTATTATATCTCCTCTCCACTCTCAGTATGATGTAGATCCCCCAACTATATCTTATGTTCCTAGAACTCTGTTCTGCATGTCCTTGTCTCTCTCTCCAGAATGGTCCTTATGAGCAGCCATTCTAATAACGCCCTCTCCTAACATTAGCATCCTTTATCCTGTTGATCTTTTGTCGGCATTGATAGACTAATTCCAAAGAGTGAGCAGACTACTCTGAAGCTCCTGGACCACAGAGGGTTGCTGAAGAAAGTCATAAAAATGCTTACTAATTCCTCTCAAATGAGGTAGGTCATTTTTATTATACCGTTGCTATTTAACCCTAAGTTGGTCTTCATAGCTGTACAGTTATCTGCAAAGAAGTTCCTAATAAACTTATAATCAACAGATTTCTTCTATTTACTAAAAATGATCAGATTTATTATTTTCCAGGTTTCACTATTTACTTTCTCTTCATTTCAAAATGTCTGTGCAGCTTCACCCCACCTCCTCTTTCAATGGAATATTGGTGATCTTTGAAAGTTCAGTTTCAGTAGAATGCTGAAGGAGTCACATTTCAAAGGGTTGAGGAGAAAGGTAGGATTGAGGTAGAGAAAGCACTTAGCATAACCAATTTTTAAATAATGTTTTATTTTCCCCAATTGCATATAAAAATATTTTAACATGCATTTTTTTTGAGTTCCAAGTTTTCTCCCTCCTTCCCTCCCCTACCTTTCTTGGAGACAGTAAGCAATTTGATATTGGTTACATATGTGCCATCATGCAAAGCATGCTTTCATATTAGTCAGAAAGAAAATGCGGACCAACACACACATACACACACACAAATAAAGTGAAAAATGATATTCTTCAATCTACATTCAGGCTCCATTCATTATTTTTCTGGAGATGGGTATCATTTTTCATCATGGACATTGCATTTGTCTTTGTCTTGTGTCATTGTATTGCTGAGAATAGCTAGGTCATTCACAGTTTATCATGATAAAATATTGCTGTTACTATGTATAAAGTTCTGCTTCTTCTCATTTTACCCTGCATCAGTTCATGTGAGTTCAGGTTTTTCTAAAATCATCCTGCTCATCATTTCTTATAGTGCAATAGTATTTCATTACAATCAGATACCACAACTTGTTCAGCCATCCCTCAGTTGGTGAACATCCCTCAATTTCCAATTTTTTGCCTCTGTAAAAAGAGTTGCTATAAATATTTTCTTACAAATAAATAGTTCCTTTTCCCTTTTTCAAAAACCTCTTTGGAAATCAGACCTATCAAGTGATATTGTTGGGTCAAAGGGTATGTGTGCAATTTTATAGTCCTTTAGTCATAGTTCCAAATTATTCTCCAGAATGGCTGGATCATTTCACAACTCTACCAACAATGGATTAGTATCTCAATTTTCCCACATCCCCTCCCCACTATTTATCATTTTCCTTTTCTGTCATTGTAGCCAATCTGATAGGTGTAAGGTGGTACTTCAGAGTTGTTCTAATTTTCATTTCTCTAATAATAGTGATTTAAAGCATTTTTATATGACTATAGACAGCTTGAATTTCTCTTACCTGACAACTATTTATATCCTTTGACAATATGTCAATTGAGAATAACTTATATTCTCATAAATTTGATTCAATTCTCTATATATTTCAGAAGTGAGGCCTTTATCAGAGATGCTTTTCCTTTCAATCTTGACTATATTGGGTTTTTTTGTGCAAAAACTTTTTAATGTTTGGTCCTAAATTCTTCCCTTATCCATAGATAAGACAGATGAATTATTCCATACCCCCCCTGATTTGTCCATGAAATCACCCTTTATGTAAATATCATGCACCCATTTAAACTTTATCTTGGCGTATGTTGTGAGATGCTGGTCTATACCTAGTTTTTACTGTACTGTTTTCTAGTTTTCTCAGCAGTTTAGGTCAAATAGTGAGTTTTTATTCCAAAAGCTTGAAACTTAAATTTATCAAACACTAGATTCCTATGGTGGTTGGCTACAATGTGTTGTGTACCTATTTTATTCCACTGATCCAACATTCTATTTCCTACCATTACCACAGTGTGAGATATGATATGGCTAGACTTTTCTTCACATTTTTTTCATTAATTCCCTTGATATTCTTGACTTTCTGTACTTCCAGATGAGTTTTGTTATTGTTTTTCCTGACTCTCTACAATAATTTTAGTAGTTTGGTATGGCACTGAAAAAGCAAATTAATAAATAAAATTATCATTTTATTATATTAGCTCAGCCTACCACGAACAATATTTTTCTAAGACTTTAGATCTGACTTTATATAAGTGAAAAAACGTTTCATAATTTATTCATATATTCCTGAGTTTGTGATGGCAGGTAGAATCCCAAGGACTAAATATTATCTACCATTATTTCAAATGAAATTTTTCTTTCTGTCTCTTGCTGCTGGACTTTGTTGATAGTAATAGAAATGTTGATGATTTATAGGGGTTTGTTTTATATCCTGCATCTTTGTTAAAGTTGTTCATAATTTCAACTACTATTTTAGTTGATTTTTTTCATAATTAAGTATACCATCATATTATCTACAAAGAATGGTAGTTTTGTTTCCTTATTGCCTATCCCTATTTCCTTCAAATTCTTGTTCTTCTCTTATTGTAAGAAGCTACCATTTTTAGCACAATATTGAATAATAGTGGTGATAATGAACATTCTTGCTTCACTCTGGTCTTATTGGAAGGCTTGTAGCTTACCCCCATTACAAATAAAGCTTGTGGATGGTTATAGATAGATACCATTTAGATAGATACCCATTTGTCAATTGGAAATGACATTTTTAAGGAAAATTCCATCGACTCCCATTCTCTTGAGTTGTTTTTTTTAAGAGGAATGGGTGTTGCAGTTTGAAAAAAAAAGCTTTTTCTGTATGTGTTAAGATAATCACATGATTTTGTTGGTTTTGTTATTTATATAGTCAATTATCCTGATAGTGTTCTTAATATTGACCCTATCATGAATTCCTGTTATAAATCTATCTGGTTATAATGTATAATCCTTTTAATATATTGCTGTAATCTCCTTGCTATTATTTTATTTAATTTTTTACATCAATGTTTATTTAAAAAATTGCTCTATAGTTTTCTTTTTCTGCTTTTGCTCTTCTTCAAGCATCAGCACCATCATGAGGGTTCATGATGGTGGGAGCGTAGGCACTGATGATAGTGGCATGACATTTTCCTGAAAGTGGCAATCACATTGTCTTGAGCCTGTCATTCTCTCCGTTAGGCAGGCATACAAGCTTGTTGACTAAATTAGCTATGATTGCAAAACCTACTCCCACTTTGTTGCACTCCCCTTCGCTGTGACCACTCCAGAAAAAATATGTATCCAGCTTCAACTCCAGTAAGATGACCTTCATTAGCCAGCCTTGTTTCACTCAAGACTGCTATTTGAATGCAATATTTGTTGAATTCTCTTATAACAAGAGCTGTTTGACTTCCAGGTCTACTGAATTTTGTGTTTATAAGTGTGCACATATTCCATGTGCCGATGGTAAGTGGAATTGTCTTTGCAGATGTTCTTATACATTCTTTTGCTGGTTCTGCCCCCGCTAGAATTCATTTTTATGCATTAAAGTTATTTGTACGGGAATTGGGAGAGCCTCACTCTGCATTCTTGGCTCTGCCCTACCCATAGATCACTTTTTAAAGTAGTTGTTCATGAAGTGGAGAATGATATCAGATAATAGGCTGACAGGCTAGTAAGACTGAGGGGAAATCTTTTCAACTGAAGTATTGTTTGGGCAAATGAAAAGTCAGAGAAGAGGGATATATTGAAGATAAATGATAAAGGTGATTTCTGACGGACTAAAAATTCTTGAAAATGGAGCCAAAAAGGGTTCTATTCCCAAACTCTCACTTTCCAATTCTTTTCCTTGGTTGTTTTATTTTAATAGTTGATTGGGAGAGGATTTTGGGAAGATGATGGAGTAGGTCAGAAAATTCCAAGCTCTCAAGATTTTTCCCCACAAAAGAGATAAAATAGCACCTTGGGGTGAAAAAAGTACAGGTTAAAATAAATAAGAACAAGGGTACAATAGAAGTCTTTCTGGGACAATTTGAGAAGATCAGAAGAAAATTCCAAGAGGAGAATTGGTCCCAATGAAGAGTAACATCTCTAGACTAGGGACTGTGCTTAACAACAAGCACCAAGCTGCTTAAATAACAAGCTGCAAATTCTGGGATTAGTTGGTATGAGAGGCTTGCTTGGCCCCAGCCATATGAACTTTTACCTAAGTAATGAGCATAGTTGGGTGTCTAAGGAAGATTGAGGAAACCTCTGCTAAAAAAGAATACCAGATCCAGTGACAGAAGAACAGCAGGGGTGAGAAGGAAAGAGCACAAACCAGGTGAGTACAGAAGTAGTGGGGCAGAAAGCCCCTGGCTGTGGGCACCTAAAGGAGGTTGGAGGTTTGGTCTGGGTCCAGACTAGAGAAGGAACTGAATAACTGGGGCAAGAGTCACCATCCTCCATGCCCCAGGGTTAGAGGTGATTACAAAAATTAAGCTTTTATCAGAAAAAAACTGCACAGGCAAAGGAGAAAGAATCCAACCTATTCTGTGTGTTCATCCTTCATTGCCAAAGAAGACCATGCCATCAGAGAAATAATGACATGACTTCCACTTGACTTTGTTTTTTGCGTGAGGGAGGGCTTTGCATGTCACTAATCTCACTTTTCCTCCAGAGTCATCTGAATCTAGTGACCAGAAATTCATGAAGATGACAGGAGATGACCTAGGATGAGGCAATTGGGGTTAAGTGACTTGCCCAAGGTCACACAGCTAATGAGTGTCAAGTGTCTGAGGTGAGATTTGAACTCAGATCTTCCTGATACCTGCACTGGTGCTCTATCCACTGTACCACCTAGCTGTTCCTTCCAACCTATTATGGGAATAGAGAAGACTGGGATACATCTTCAGAGGAGGATACTGAAGTAAAGAAACCCCATTCTCCCCTAAGGAATAATGTGAAATGGTCACCTGCCCAAAAAGAATTCATAGAAGATCTTTAACAAAGACTTTAAAAATCAAATGACAGAGATGGAAGAAAACCTTTTAAAAATAATAAGAACAATTCAAGAAAAACAAGATTATGAAAAGGAAGTCAACCAATTAGTAAAGGAAATTCAGAATCTTTTTTAAATTTATTTATTTAACTTTTAACATTCATTTTCAAAAAATTTTGGGTTCCAAATTTTCTCCCCATTTCTCCGCTCACCCAACCCCAAAATGCCGAGCATTCTAATTGCCCCATCAGTGACCTACTCTCTCTTCTAACATCCCTCCCTTCCCCTCTCCCCATCTTCTCTTTTGTCCTATAGGGCCAGAAAACTTTCTATACCCCACTACCTGTATTTCTTATTTCCTAGTAGTAAGAACAATACTCAACAGTTGGTCCTACAACTTTGACTTCCAACTTCTCTTCATCCCTCCCTCCCCACCCATTCCCTTTGGGAAGCAAGCAATTCAATATAGGTCATATTTGTACAGTTTTGCAAATGACTTCCATAATAATCATGTTGTGTAAGACTACCTATATTTCCCTCCATCCTATCCTGCCCCCATTGCTTCTGTTCTCTCTTTGGATCCTGCCCCTCCCCAAGAGTGTTGACTTCAAATTGCTCCCTCCTCCCACTGCCCTCCCTTCCATCATTCTCCCCACCCTATTTATCCCCTTTTCCCCTATTTTCCCTGTATTGTAAGATAGGTTTTCATACCAAAATGAGTGTGCATTTTATTCCTTCCTTTAGTCAAATGTGATAAGAGTAAGCTTCATGATTTTTTCTCCCCTTCCCTATTTTTCCCTCCACTGAAAAGTCTTTTGCTTGCATCTTTTATGAGAGATAATTTACCCCATTCCATTTCTCCCTTTCTCCTCCCAATGTATTTCTCTCTCACCACTTAATTTCATTTTTTTAAGATATGATCCCATCCTATTAAATTCACTCTGTGCTCTGTGTGTGTAATCCCACCAATCACCCACATACTGAAGAGTTTCAAGAGTTATAAATATTGTCTTTCCATATAGGAATGTAAACAGTTCAACTTTAGGAAGTCCCTTATGACTTCTCTTCGCTGTTTACCTTTTCATGCTTCTCTTCATTCTTGTGTTTGAAAGTCAAATTTTCTTTTCAGCTCTGGTCTTTTCATCAAGAATGTTTGAAATTCCTCAATTTCATTAAAAGACCAATTTTTCTCCTGAAGTATTATACTCAGTTTTGCTGGGTAGGTGATTCTTGGTTTTAGTCCTAGTTCCTTTGACTTCTGGAATATCATATTCCACACCCTTCGATCCCTTAATGTAGAAACTGTTAGATCTTGTGTTATCTTGATTGTATTTCCACAGTACTTGAATTGTTTCTTTCTAGCTCCTTGCAATATTTTCTCCTTGACCAGGGAACTCTAGAATTTGGCCACAATGTTCCTAGAAGCTTCTTTTTAGAATCTCTTTCAGGAGGTGATCAGTGGATTCTTTCAATATTTACTTTGCCCTCTGGTTCTAGAATATCAGGGCAGTTTTCCTTGATAATTTCATGAAAGATGATGTCTAGGCTCTTTCTTTGATCATGGCTTTCAGGTAGTCCCAAAATTTTTAAATTGTCTCTCCTGGACCTATTTTCCAGGTCAGTTGTTTTTTCCATGAGATATTTCACATTATGTTCCATTTTTTCATTCTTTTGGTTTTGTTTTGTGATTTCTTAGTTTCTCATAAAGTCATTAGCCTCCATCTGTTCCATTCTAATTTTGAAAGAAGTATTTTCTTCAGGGAGCTTTTGAGCCTCTTTTTCCACTTGGCTAATTCTGCTTTTTATAGCATTCTTCTCCTCATTGGCTTTTTGAACCTCTTTTGCCAATTGAGTTAGCCTATTTTTCATGGTGTTATTTTCTTCAGCATTTTTTTGGGGTCTCCTTTAACAAGGTGTTGACCTGCTTTTCATGCTTTTCTTGCATCTCTCTCATTTCTCTTCCCAGTTTTTCCTCCACCTGTCTAACTTGATTTTCAAAATCCTTTTTGAGTTCTTCCATGGCCTGAGTCCATTGAATATTTATTTTGAATGTTTGGGATACAGAAGCCTTGAGTTCTATGTCTTTTCCTGATGGTAAACAGTGTTCTTCCTCTTTTGAAAGGATGGGAGGAGATATCTCTTCACCAAGAAAGTAACCTTCTATAGTCTTATTTTTTTCCCTTTTCTGGGCATTTTCCCAACCAGTTACTTGACTTTTGGGTGCTTTGTCAAGAGTAGGGTATACTCTGGGAATCTGTGAGATCTCAGTTCCTCCAAGGTGGCACAATCAAGCATGTACTGGTCTGGACACAGAGAGGGATTTTTGTGCCCGGAATCTTAGCAGATACCTCTTCACAGCCACTTGGCCTCCAGTTCCACCAAGCCAGAGCTGGGGGCTGATTTTCAGATAAGCTGGACAGGCAGGGCCACCATTCAGTTTGAGATAAAGACCAGCTCAGCCAGGGCCTCCACCCAGGGCTGAGGTAAGACTCAGCTCTTTAATGCCCCCAGGGGTTTTTATGCTCTAAAAATGGAGCTTCAGTACAGGCTGCTCTGCTGGCTCTGTGGCTGCTGCCTGCTGCTGGAGCTATGGGAAGTCCCTCCTCCCTTCCTGGTCCCCTGATAAAACCCTGTCACTGACCTTTGGAGCCTGTGGGCTGAGGGATCTGAGGACCCACTACTGCAACTGGAGATTTTGCCCCAGAGTCTCCTCCCAGAGTCTCTTCTCATCATGCTGCTCAGCCAAGGCTGGACTGGGCTCTGCGCTCAGCTCCACGTCCCAGTGCAACAGATGTATCCACATTTCCGTGGGTCAATATGGGCTGGAAATCTCCTCCACTCTGTTGTTCCCCACTTCTACTGCTCCAAATGTTGCTGGGAGTCCCTCTCTGCAGGTATTTTATGGGCTGTGGGGAGGACCCTGCATAAGTGTGTCTTTCTAGTCCACCATCTTGGTTCCGCCCCCTGATTCAGAATCTTAAAGAAGAAAATAACCCCTTGAAAATTAGAATTGGGCAAGGTATAGTCAATGAAATTATAAGAGATCGAGAAATAATTAAACCAGTAAGAGTAATGAAAAATAGAAAAGAAATGGAAACAAGAAAAACAACAGATCTGGAGAATAGGTCAAGAAGAGAAAATTTAAAAATAATCTGATTAACTGAAAGTTATGATCAAAAAAGGAATCTTGATACCATAATACAAGAAATAAAGAAAATTGTCCCGTAGCGTTAGAACAAGGGGAGAAAGTAGAAATTGAAAACATCCATCAATTAGCACTAAAAAGAGATCTTATGAGGAAAATCCATAGTCAAAGTTCAAAACTTGCAGCTCAGGAATAAATTGTTAAAAGCAACAAGAATAAAACAATTTAAATATAATGGTGCCGCAATTAGAATCACACAAGACCCCTAGCAGCAAAGACATTAAAGGACCACAGGTCTTAGAATACTATGTATCAAAGACCAAAAGAATTGGGGCTCTGACCCAAAATGTCATACCTAGCAAAGTTAAGCATAATCCTGAATAAAAAAAAATGGACTTTTGATCAACTGTCAGACTTTCAACACTTTGTTAAAAAAAAAAAAAAAAAGAAATACCTGAACTTAATAGAAGGCTTGTCATACAAAAGCCAAGAGAAACATAAGGTACATCCAAAGACTGATTACAAGGGATTCAATAAGGATAGACCATTTACTTTTTATATATGTCAAATGTATGTCTAATATTCTTGTTAATAATTGAAATAAATCCATTTAGGAACAGCTGAAAAGAGTAATTATTTTATACAAATGAGGTTCAAGGGGAAGAATAAATACAGAGGAATTAAATGGAGGAGAAGGGCTGGTCATTCCGGTAACCTGTTTTCATTGGGAATGTGTTTAAGAGGGAGATATATATATATATATATTTAGAAGAGTATAAAAGTTTTCTAAATTCAGAAGAAATAAAATGGTAAGGGGATAGGGAGGAGGCAGAATACAAGGAATGCATCTTCAGAGGAGGGGTTGAGAGAATAGGTAAAGGAGGGTATAGAACGGTGTTTAGATCAATGGGAATGAGAGGATAAGAGAGAGATCTCTAGAGGGGAGAATGAGGGAATAGATAATGGGGGCTACAGAAGGATGTTTAGATTTATGGAAATCTTTGGATATGGGTAGGCAAGTAACAGGAGGGCAAGATAGCATGTAGAAGAAAGTAGAGGAGGCAGGAGGGTTAGGAAATGAGATATGCACAAACATAAAAACACAAATCAGGAATAGAAATTGTTTGGGAAAGTATATGTCTATCTAACTATGTATATGTGTATGTCATATATCTATAGCTATAGTGAAATATGTACTCACATAATTGTAGCCTTCTGGGGGGTGAGAAAAAAGAGCAAAAGAAAACTTACAAGAAAGCAAAGATGGACAGCTCTCAACACAATATGTAGTATTTATCATACAGACTTTCTTGAAATGAAAATTTATTGTTACATATTATGTTCTCATGTTCTGCTATGCACATGACAGCTTTTTTCCCCTTTCTTACTTTATATTTAAGTGCCAATATTTAAGTCAATAATATGTTTTTGTTTCTTTTTGGGGAAGAAATTGTAATAGTTGACTGGTACCATAATACCTTGAAAATACAGGTTTGGGGTAAAATGTCTAGATGAATGAAAATGTATAATCTATCTAAAATAACATACATAGATGTAGATATATACTAAAGTCAATAATTTCTAGTACTAACTCTCAGGGTTTGGGTTATGTGTATTCAGATGCACCACAGGACTGATCTAAGTTGTTCCTTAATCCAATCTAAAATAGAAATTTTGAGAGATACACAGACAGACAGACACCTTATTATTCCAGTGACCACCAGCAGACAAAGAGCAACCAATGAGCATGTAGACTCTAGGACCAGTAGTATGTATGTAGTGATCATGAGACCTATCTAGTTGCATCCTGGACCCAAAATCTACCTGTCTTTCTGGTATATCTCCAGAAGAAAGAAATGAGATTCAGTCTCCAGGCAACATATCCAGGAGCAGAGATGTCTTTGCTTGTGTCAACAATTAATTCTATTCTAGTCAAGCCTCACATGATCATTCCAACAAAAACACAACCCCCTCCGTTATAGTCTATGAAAGCTTCCCTTGGAGGTTAGAAGACAATTTATATTTTACATGTTCTCAGTTCCATGCTATATCATATATTCCTTAGTGGCACTGGGATCCTTGCCTCTTAATATGGAAAATAATTTGGGACTTCAAGGTCCTACCTTGTCAACAACCAAAAAAAACTTCTCCTTGTTTTAGTCACATGGTACATTATTGCCCCTTAAATAAGGCCCATTTTCCACCATAATGTTATCCAGTCTTCCCAGTAGTTTTGGTCAAACAGTGAATTCTTAACCAAGAAGCTGGGGTCCTTGGTTTGTCAAATAGTAGATTACTATATTCATTAACTACTGTGTCTTGAGTACCTAACATATTCCACTGGTGTACCCCTTTGTTTCTTAGCCAATACCAAGGGGTTTTGATGATTGCTGCTTTATAATAAAATTTGAGATCTAGTAGGGCTAGGTCACCTTCCTGACCATTTCTTTTCATTAATTCCCTTGATATTCTGAATCTTTTGTTCTTCCAGATGAATTCTGATACTATTTTTTCTAGTACTAGAAAATATTTCTCTGAAAGTTTGATTGGTATGGCACTGAATAAGTAAACAAGTAAATTAATTTAGGTAGAATTGTCATTTTTATTATATTAACTCACCCTATCCACAAGCAACTGACATTTTTCCACTTACTTAAATCTGACTTTATTTGTGCGAAAAGTGTTTTGTAATTGTGTTCCTATAGTCCCTGGGTTTGTTTTGGCAGGTAAACTCCCAGATATTTTATAGTGGGTTAAGCTTTAAATGGAATTTCTCTTTCTATCTCTTGCTGTTGGGCTTTGTTGGTAATATATAAAAATGCAGAAGATTTGTGTGGGTTTATTTTGTAACCTGCAACTTTTCCAAAGTTGTTTATTATTTCATGTAGTTTTTTACTTGATTATCTAGGATTCTCTAAGTATGTGATCATACCATCTGCAATCTTCTTTGCCTATTCTAATTCCATCAATTTCAGTTTCTTCTCTTATTGCTATTTATAATATTTCTAGTACTGTATCAAATAACAGTGGTGATAATGGACATCCTTTTTGCAGTCCTGATCTTATTGGAAATGCATCCAGCTTATCCCCACTGCATATAATGCTTACTGATGGTTTTAGGTAGATACTACTTATTCTTTTATGGAAAGATCCATTTATTCCTATGCTCTCCAGTGTTTTCAATAGGAGTGGGTGTTGCATTTTTTCAAAAGCTTTTTCTGCATCTATTGAGATAATCATATGGTTTCTGTAAATTTTGTTGTTAATAGGATCAATGATACTGACAGTTTATCTAATAGTGAACCAGTCCTGCATTCCTGGTATAATGTATTATTCTCATGATAAGCTGCTGTATTTTTTACCAATATCTTATTCAAAATTTCTGTACATATATTCATTAGGGAAATTGGTCTATGATTTTCTTTCTCTGTTTTGGCTCTTCTTGATTTAGGTATCAGAACCATATTTGTATTATAAAAAGAATTTGGTAGGGCTCCTTCACCAATTTTTCCAAATAGTCTACATCATATTGGAATTAACTGTTCTTTAACTGTTTGATAGAATTCACTTGTAAATCCATCTGGTCTTGGAGATTTTTTCCAAGGAAGTTCATTAATGAATTCTTCAATTTCTTTTTCTGAGATGGGATTATTTAAGTATTCAAATTCCTCTTCTATTAATCTGGGCAATTTACATTTTTTTTAGTATTCATTCATCTCACTTATGTTGCCAAATTTATGGGCATACAGTTGGGCAAAGTAATTTCTAATTATTGTTTTAATTTCCTCCTCATTGGAAGTGAATTCATCCTTTTCATTTATGATATTGATAATTTGGTTTTCTTTCCTTTTTTAATCAAATTGACCAAAGGTTTATAAGTTTTATTGGTTTTTTCATAAAACCAACTCTTAATTTCATTTATTCAACTGTTTTCTTAATTTCAATTTTATTAAACTATTCTTTGGTTTTCAGCATTTCTAATTTGACTTTTACTTGGAGATTTTCAATTTTTCTAACTTTTTCAGCTGCATACTCAATTCATTGATTTCCTCTTTCTCTATTTTATTCAAGTAGGCATTTAAAGACATAATACTTCCCCTAAGAACTGTTTTTGCAGCATCCCATAAATTTTGGCAGGTTGTCTCATTATTGTCATTCTAATGAATGAAGTTATTGATTATTTCCACGATCTGTTGTTTACTTCACTAATTCTTTAGAATTAGATTATTTAGTTTCCAATTAATTTTTGGTCTATCTTTCCATGGCCTTTTATTGCATGTAATTTTTTATTGCATTATATTCTGAGAAGGATGCATTGACTATCTCTGCCTTTCTGCACTGGATTATGAGATTTTTTATGCCCATCGTCAATTTTTGTCTATGTACCATGTACCACTGAGAAAAAGATATATTCCTTTCTATCCTCATTCAGTTTTCACCAGAGATCTATCATATCTACCTTATCCAGAGATCTATTCACCTCCTTAACTTCTTTTTTGTTTATTTTGAGGTTAGATTTATGAAGTTCAGAGAGGGAGAGGTTAAGGGTCCCCTTGGTATAGTTTTGCTGTCTATTTCTTCCTGTAACTCCCTCAACTTCTCCTCTAAGTATTTGGATGCTATACCACTTGGTGCATATAAGCTTAGTAATGATAGTGCTTCTTTGTCTATGGTGTCTTTTAGCAGGATATAGTTTCCTTCCTTATCTCTTTTGATTAGATGTATTTCTGCTTTTGCTTTGTCTAAGATTAGGATTGCTATCCCTGCTTTTTTTACATCAGCTGAAGCACAATATATTCTGCTCCAACCTTTTACCTTTACTCTGTGTGTACCTCTCTGTTTCAAACGTGTTTCTTGTAAACAACACGTTGTTAGATTATGGTTTTTCATCATTCTGCTATCTGCCTGTATTTCATGGGAGAGTTCATCTCATTCACATTCACAGTTATAATTACTATCTGTGTCTTTCCCTTCATCCTATTTCTTCACATTTATGCTTTTAGTTCTTCCTTTTTCCTTCCTCTCCACAACAGTTTTAATTTTTGACCACCACCTCCCTCAGTGTTCCCTCCCTTCTTTCAGCATCCCTCTCTTTTTTCCCCTTTTTCCCTTACTACTTCTTCCTCCATTTTAGCCTCCCCTCCCTTTTCTTTCCCCTTTCCCCTCCTACTACCTATATGGCAAATTAGATTTCTATACTTGACTGAGTGTGTTGTTCCCCCCTTGAACAAAATCAGATCAGAGTAAATCTCCAACTATTCTCATCTCCCTCACCTCTTTCCCTCTACTATAATGTTTTATGCCTCTTCCTGTGATGTAATTTACATTTTTTGCCTCCTCCTTTTCACATCTCCCATTATAATTCATTTATAATTCATTCACACACTTAAATCACTTCTTTATCATCATATCATTTAATTTGTACCCACTCCCTCTACCTATGTATATCCCTTTTAAATATCATAATAAATATACAATTCTCAAGATTAACAAGTGTCATCTTCCCTTATAGGAATGTAAACAGTTTTCCCATATTGAATAACAAGTTTTTCCCCCGGTTTACTTTTTTGTGCCTCTTTTGAGACTTGCGTTTGAAGATCAAATTTTTTACTGAGCTCTGGTCTTTTCATCAGGAAAGTCTGGAAATCCCTTATTTCATTGAATATCCATCCCTTTGTCTGAAATATTATGCTCAATTTTGCTGGGCAATTGATCTTTGGTTGCAGTCCAAGCTCCTTTGCCTTATGAAATATCATATTCCAGTCCCTTCAGTCTTTTAATGTAGAAGTTGCAAGGTCCCATGTGATCCTGACTGCAGTTCCTCAATATATGAATTGTTTCTTTCTGTCTGCTTACAGTTTTTTCTCCTAGATTTGATAGTTCTGGAATTTGGCAATAATATTCCCTTGTGTTTTCAGTTTGATATCTCTTTGAGGAGGTGATTGGTGATTCTTTCGATGATTACTTTGCCCTCTGAATCTAAGACTTCTGTGCAGTTTTTCTTGATGATTTCTTGGAAGATATTGTCCAGGCTCTTTTTCTCATCATGGCTTTCTGGTAGCCCAATAATTCTCAGATTTTCTCTCCTGGATCTATTTTCTAGGTCAGTTGTTTTTCCAATGAGATATTTTGCATTTTCTTTTTTCATTCTCTAGATTCTGTTTGACTGATTCTTGATGTTTCATGGAATCATAGATTGTTTTCTTCATTTAACTTTTGCATCTCCTTTTCCATTTGTCCAATTGTTCCAGTTAGGTTTTGTATCTCTTTATCCATTTGTTCAATTTTCTTTTTAAATACTTACATGAATTTTTTCATATTTTTAACTCATTGGACAATTTTTCTTCCCCCTCTCTAATTTGTCTTTTAAAATCCTTCTTGAGCTCTTCCTATGCTCTTTGGGCTTGAGACCAGTTCATATTGTCCCCCAAGTAAGATTTTATGGTCTTTTCTTTTCTAGTTTGTTTCCTGTTCATGGTGATTGCCTTTTTTCTGGGTTTTAGAGTGGATGTCTACTTCTAGGGCACAGGAGGCTCTTTCCTGTGGTTCTTGTGCTTGGAACTTTATGCCCTGTGGCCTCTGGTTCTTTCAGTCATAAGCTAGAATGCTGAAACTTACCCGATATTGAGCTGGCTGGTGCACCAAAGCAGAGGCTAGGTGAAGTCTTTCTGAGTTTCCCTGCAGTTACCCTGGAGCTCACTACATGTGGTGTGTGCAAGGGGTGGTCTGGCTGCAGGAGTTCTCCTCTCCTGAGCTAGATTACAGGCAGGCTCAGTGGTTGGTGAACATCATCTGCACTAGTGTCTTCCCCATTCCCTTGGCTGTGCTAAGGCATGCCTGGGATCCTGGTGTTGGTGCTTACAGCTCCACCCCCCTAGGACTCAGGATCTCCTTCTGGTTTGCTGAGGTGAGGCTGTCTGGGACGGTTCAGGTCTTGCACTGGTCCCCTTCAGCCACAGAAAGAGGGACCCCTCCTTTGTGATTTTCCTGGCCTCTCAAGCTAAAAGACTGTTTACCCCTTCAGATGATTCCACTATTCCAGGATTTTTCCTGGGGACATATTCCCTGGGTTTTTCAAAGTCAACAAGGGGAGGGAGATAGGACTTACAGATCATTCCACCAGCAAATTTAGTGAGAAAAGTCAGCTACATTTCAGATTTCTCTTTAGTTTTACTTTGAGAGATGAGTTCATTTCATGGAATGGGGAGTAAGATAGATGTTTGGAGTGGGGTATGATTAAACATCTGTCTATCAAACAGTAAGGATGAGAATGTGATGACATGAATGTCATTCAGATTCCAGTAATGTTCATGATCTTCTGCTTTTTCAGTAGTTTGAATTACCTTTTCACTATTCCTTTCCATTCATAGGCAGTAGGAAGTTAACTACATTCTCTGTTATATATTTTTGCATTAACTATTGCCTTCTTGAGCTGCTCACCCCAACATGGTAATTCTTGTATCAACAATTTCTAGTTGTGATAATACAAGGTACCTCCTAGCTGAGATCAATGCAAGTGAGTCATAACTTTGTATCTCCTGGTAGCCTGGGGAGTAGTGGCAAGAAAAAAAGAGAACAGGGAAATAGACACATAGCTATTCATCAAAAACAAGTACTCTCTGAATCACAACAGAAAACATCCTATGTTAGAAAACACAATTTATGGATTTGAGAGGCCCTGAATCTGAAATTCAGATAAATTCATTCTTAATAAGGAGCCCTAAAAAAAGCAAAAAGAAAAGTGGGGAAAAAGACTTTTTAAAAAAAGTTTCCCAAAGACTTTACAACTTGACAAATTGGCAAATCCCATGATTCCCTCTGTACTTTCTGCTCTATAACCTTCCACAGTCTTCTCCTGAGATTTTATAACAGGGTCAAAGAGTTTGTGTGGTCACTTTTACTGTTTACAAAACAGTTTTAACATCTAAAGTTTTAACATCTTTCTAAATATTTATTTTTATGACCTTTTGAACTCAGATTGAGAAGAATGCAGATGGAAAATAGTTTTTAAGTTTTAAGAAAAGGAATAACAAAATAGTCCAGAAGAAAATAAGTAATATTGCAACTAATTTTAAGGCTGCATACTGCTTCTATCATAAAAATATTTGTCATTTGATGATTTTATATTTTTTTTTAAATTTCTAAGTCTGTTTTTCCCATAAGTATTTATTAATGGAGTACTGAATACCATAAAATAATATCCAAGTGTGGCATTCTTCATATAAAATATTTCAATACTAAGTCATTTTAGAATAGATCTTGAACACAAAGAATAAAGGATTCTCTTTCTGTTGATTTTCCTCCTCCATAAGTAAAATATTTGTTGTGTTTTGATTTAATCTCAATTCAACTTTTCATCCATGTATAATTTGTGACAATTGGAATAGTATTGTATATATTATCATTGCAAATAGTTCTCACAAAAGTTGATTTTTTAATCCATACTAAAAAACAAATCATCTTCAAAAACCTGTGGGTTGAAATTTATAGATGTTCACTTTCAACACAGAAGCTATTCTGAAAGAAATCACATATAACTTAAATTAACTTTCAGAATCATCATTAAAAATACCTTCATGATAGGAAGATCTATGATCCTTTTCCTTTAGACTATTTTAGGGACAAAGATTTCCCAAACATTTTTTTATCATTTTCCCCACAACTATTTTTGCTGTAAAACAGCTTTACATCTTCTACAAATTTTAAGCTCAATACATAGTCTCATAGGATATTAATGTTGAAAGGGAATAATTAATTTTCCTATTTTTCCATACTTATTAGTAAAGGAAAACTGGTCAATAATTGTCATGTATCTGAAGAACATCATTTTACCATCGTCAGAGAATTATATTATCTATGAAACAGAAGTAACATTAGAAACCTAATTCATCCTATCACCTATTATCAAATTAAGTTAAAAGTATTTACTTTGAAAGATTTTTTTTACTTACTGGTTTTTTACTTACTGGTTAAATATTTTCCAGTTACTTGTAAAAGATTTTTTAACAATTTTTTTTAAATTTTGAGTTCCAAATTCTCTGCCTCCCTCCTGCCCCCTCCTTGAGAAGGCAAATAATTTTATTGCAATTATACATGTGAGGTCATGCTGATCACATTTACATATTAGGCATGTTGCCACAGAAAACACAATTTAAACAAAGAAAAGAAAGATGATTTTTTTTAAAGCATGCTTCAATCTGAATTTGGAGCTCATAAGTTCTCTCTCTGGAGGTGGATAGCATTTTTCATCATGTGCCCTTTGGAATTGTCTTGATCAGAATATCCAGGTTTTTTACAGTTATCTTTGTTACAATACTGCTATTGTTGTGTACAATATTCCTCTGTTTCTGCTCACTTTACATTGCATCAGTCCATATAAGTCTTCCTAGGTTTTTCTAAAACTATCCTACTCATCATTTTTTATGACTCAATAGTATTCCATCATGGGGTGGAGCCAAGATGGCGGAATAGATTCACATATGCTAGCTCCGAACCTACAGCCCATAAATTACCTATAAAGAGGAACTCCCAACAAATTCTGGAGCAGCAGAAGCCAAAGAACAATGGAGTGGAGAAGATTTTTGCTCCAGAGAGCCCTGAAAAACCAACACCAAAGGTCTATCACACACCGGACCCGGAGCAGAACCCAGCCCTGCCCTGGCCACACGACCCTGAGAGAAGCAGATCCGAGCAGGCTTCAGGAATGGAATCTCAAGCAGCCATGAAGGACTCTCAACCCAAAGGCACTGCAGGTCACTGAGAGAGCCTTCTGGACTGGCCGAGAGGGGAGCGGGGTGTCTCCATAACTCAAGCCCCCTCGGGAGGCAGCAGGGGGAAGCAGTAGACAGGAGCTCCCAAAGCAGGCAGGAGCTCAGATCCATTACTGAAGGTCTCCACATAAACCCCCTGAGGGAACTGAGCCTGGGAGGCCACCCTGTCCCCACCTGAGAACCTGAATTTAATCCTACCCTGAATAGCAGCTGGGCCCATCACTGAAAGCCCTGAGGCTGGGGAGCAGCATTTGAATCTCAGACCCCAAGCGCTAGAGAGGTGGGGGTGGAGAGGACTCTCAGAAGTCAAGTAACTGGCTGGGAAAATGCCCAGAAAAGGAGAAAAAAATAAGACCATAGAAGGTTTCTTTCTTGGTGAACAGATGTTTTTTTCCTTTCCTTTCTGAGGAGAAAGAACAATGCTTACCATCAGGGAAAGACATAGGAGTCAAGGCCTCTGTATCCCAAACCTCTGAAATAGATATCCAATGGGCTCAGGCCATGGAAGAGCTCAAAAAGGATTTTGAAAATCAAGTTAGACAGGTGGAGGAAAAGCTGGGAAGAGAAATGAGAGAGATGCAAGAAAGGCATGAAAAACGGGTCAATACCTTGCTAAAGGAAACCCAAAAAATGCTGAAGAAAATAGTATTCCATCATGATCGTACACCACAAGCTGTTGAGCTATTCTCCACGTGATATAAATCCTTTCAATTCCCAATTCTTTGCCACCACAAAAAGAGTTGCTATTTTTGTACAAATATGTCCTTTTCCCTTTTCTTTGATCTCTTTACGATACAGATTTATTAGCAGTATTGCTGAGTGATATTGCATAGTTTACAGTCCTTTGAGCACAGTTCCACCTTGCTCTCCAGAATGGTTGGACTAAGTCACAACTCCATCAATAGCGCATTAATGTTCTAATTTTTCCACATTCTTGCTATCATTTGTCATTTTTCTTTTGCTGTGTTAACCAATCTGATAGGTGTGAGCTGGTATCTCAGAGCTGATTTAACTTGCTTTTCTCAGTAGAGATTTAGAACATTTTTTTGTGTGACTATTGATAGTTTTGATGTATTCATCTGAAAATTACCTGTTCATATCTTTGAAGTATTAACTGGGTAAGGTTTTTGTTTTTATAAATATGGCTCAGTTCCCTATGTATTTGAGAAATGAAGCCTTTATCAGGAAAATGCTGCAAATTTTACCCCATTTTCCTGTTTTCCTTCTAATTTTGGCTACATTCATTTTGTATGTGCAAAAGTTTTTTTTTTAATTTCATATAATCAAAATTATCTATTTTTTCATAATTCCTTCTATTTCTTTTCTGGTCATAAATGTTTTCCTTATCTATATATCTGACATGTACATTTTCCAGTGCTCCCCTAACTTATTTATGCTATCATCTTTTATGCTTAAATAATTCATCCAATTTGATTTTATTTTGGTATATGGTGTGAGCTGTTGGTCTATGCCTAGTTTCTGCCAAGCTACCTTTCAGTTTTCCATTAATTTTTGTCAAATAATGAGTCCTAACTCTAGAAGTTTGGATCTTTGTGTTTATCAAACACTAGATTTCTATGGTCACTTACTACCGTGTATTATCTACTCAATCTATCCCAGCACTCTCTTATGTAATAGTGGATTGTCACTTTGTAATATAGTTTGAAATCTGGAGCTTCTAACATTTTTTCTATTGATTCCCTTTAAATTCTTGACATTTTGCACCTCCACATGAATTTTGTTATTATTTTTTCTAGCTCTATAAAATAACATTTTGGTAGTTTGATTGGTATGCCACTGAATAAGTAAATTAACTTAGATAGAATTTTAATTTTTATTATGTTGACTCAGCCTACCCATGAGTAATTAATATTTCTCCTACTGTTTACATCTGTCTTTATTTGTGTGAAAAGTGTTTTGTAATTGCGTTTATATAATCCTTGGGTTTGTCTTGGTATGTAGACTTCCAAATATGTCATATTGTCTGCAGTTATTTTAAATGAAATTTCTCTCTCTATCTCTTACTGCTGGGCATTAGTAGTACATAGAAATACTGATAATTTATATGGATTTATTTTATGTAGTGAAACTTTGCTGAAGTTGTCCATTTTAGTTGATTCTCAAGGGTTCTCTAAATATACCAATGTGTCACCTGAAAAAAGTGTTAGTTTTGTTCTCACTGTCTGCTTTTATTCCTTCAATTTCTACTTCTTTTCTTATTGTTATAGGTAGTATTTATAGTACAATATTGAATAATAGTGTAGATAATGGGCATTCTTGATTCACTCCTGACCTTACTTAAAAGGCTTTGGTTTATTCCCATTACAGATAATACTTGCTCTTGGCATTAGACACTACTTATCATTTTAAGAAATATTCTATTGATTCCTATGCTTTCTAGTGTTTTTAATAGGAATAGTTATTGTATTTTATCAACAAAACATTGTCATTTATTGATATATATTTTTGCTGTTTTTGTTATTGATATGGTAAAATATGCTATTGATTTTCATAATATTGCAGGAGCCCTTCATTCCTGGTATAAATCCCACCTGGTCATTTATATGATCCTTGCAATGGATTGCTGTGATCTTCTTGCTGGTACTTTATTTAAAATTTTTGCACCAATATTCATTAGGGAAATGTGAGTCAGTTTCAAGTATTGTCATCAACCCCACCATTTTCTTGTCCATTGTAAAAGCTTTTCCTTGCATGATTCTTTTATATGAGATAATTTTCCCCCATTCTTCCTCTCCCTTCTCAGGGCAACACTTTTTCTCACCTTTTAATTTTTTTTACATCATCCCAACATATCAACTCACTCCCATGCCCTTTTTTATGTAAATGCTTCTAACTTTCTGAATCATCTTCCTATAGAGAAAACTCTACAGTTTAACTTTATTGTGTCCCTTATGATTTCTTTCCTGTTTTCCTTTCTATGTTTCTCTTGAGTATTGGATTTGAAAATCAAATTTTCTATTCATCTCTAATCTTTTCGTGAGGAATGCTTGAAAGTCTTCTATTTCATTAAATATATGTGTGTATTACCTTGAAGAAGTATGTGTGGCTATTCCGGGTACAATATTCTTGGTTATAATCCCAGCTCTTTTCCTTTATGCACTATTATATTCCACTCCTCTGCTCCTTTAATGTGACAGCTGCTAAATCTTGTGTGACCCTGACTGTGGCTCCACAATATTGAACAATTGCTTTCTGACTACTTGAAGTATTTTCTTTTTGACCTGGAATCTCCAGAATGTGGCTATAATATTCCTAGGAGTTTTCATTCAGGGATCTCTTTTAGGTGGTAATCTGTGGATTCGTTCAATTTCTGTTTTATCCTCTGGTTGTAGGATATTGGAACAGTTTTCCTTGATAATTTCTTGAATTATGATATCTATGTTATTTCTTCCCTCATGGCTTTCAGGTAATCCAATAATTCTTAAGTTATCTCTCATTCATTTATTTTCCATGTCAGTTATTTTCCCAATTACATACTTCATATTTTTTATTTTGTTTTATTTTTTCTTAATGATTACCTTCCAATTGTCCAAATCTCACTTTTAAGGAATTATTCTCTTCAGTGAGCTTTTGCACCTCTTTTTACATTCAACCAATTCTGCTTTTTAAGGAGTTTTTTTAATAAACATATTTTTGTACTCCTATTTTCATTTGGTCAATTCTGTTTTTAAGGTGTCATTTTCTTCAGTAATTTTTGTGCCTCTTTTACCAAGCTGTTAATTCTCTTTTCATAATTTTCTTCTTTTGCTTTCATTTCTTTATCTATTTTTTCCTATGACACTTTTATTTGGTAATGTGGGACTGGAGCTTAGAACTCTGTAACTTTTTTATAACATTTCATAAAGCAACCTGTTTTGTTGTTGAGGAGGCTCTTACTATTATAGCAATTTTCCTTCTATTAAGTTGAAATCTAGTTTGTAACTTCCATTCATTGGTGGAAAAAAGCAGTATGTCATTGTGGAATTATAATGAGGTTACTATCAACTACAATTTCCATTATGGTGATAATAGGATACATATGCTGTCCAGGTGCAGTCTTATGAATAGATTGCTCATTCAGCAAATGGTTATTTGATTACTTCACAATATCATATGGATATTAAAGTAGCTGACCAAACTGGGTTGACAACTAATCTCATTGTTACAAAGCTAATTAGGAGTTTGGGGGACTTTTTAAAGATATTTCTTACACACCTTTTTAAAACCAAAAAAAACATTAAATCTGATACAGTGGAAAGAGCACTGACTTAGTCAGAAGACCTGGATTAGAATTCCATCTGTGATGGTTGTTACCTGTGTGACTGAATGTAATGTTAATTAGAGTTCAAGAGCTCAGGTACCTTATGTTAATTTATAATGAGGCACTTAGACACAGGGTCATGCCTTCTGGCTCTGAAAATTGCATATATACTTTGAGGTGAGATTTTGCTTTGGGGCTTACTCTTTATAGGAAGGTTCATGTGTTGGACAAGACTCTGGGTAGCTGTTAAGGAACCCCCTGTTTTGAAAACCCAGATGTTGGTACTTCTCTCTCTGATAACTATGTATGTATATAATGGTCAGAAAGCTTGATCAGTCTATCGATCTCTGATGTATGTATTGTTCATTATCAGACAGTTAGAAGCACTGTCTCTTGGTCTTTATTTCTCTGCTTATATTTTCTCTGTTGGTGAATGTAATTAAAGAAGATTGTTGACCCCCTTTAAAGTTGCTTTCCTTAGAAAAGCAGATCTAAGAACTTGTGACAGTAGGCCCTCCTGTGTATACCAGGGTATTTGCTGCTTCACTGTGGAAAAATCTCTAAACCTCCATTGGCTTCAGCTTCTTTATTTGTAAAATGAGGGAGATGAATAAGGTGATGTCTAGAGTTCCAGCTCTAACTTTATGGTCCCATTATAAAATGGAAGCAAAGATTAAACTTTTTTTTAAATTACTGAGCACAAACATATGACGTGACTTAGTCCAGCCAAATTTGTTTTTCCTTGTAACACCACACCTTAGTTCACATGTTATGGTATGCTTCATGTGTGTAGTTTTTTTTTTTATGAACCAACGAACTAAGTCAAAAATTATGCATACACTAACTGAATTGAAAAACTTTCAGATCACTAATCTGAATGACTGAGTCGTAATTCCAGGTTTTTTCCTCAATAGAAAATTTAACCTCCTTTAATATTTAATCTCTCTTTGCCTGTGGATAAAGGGGGCATTCCACATGGAATAGAATGCATTTGCCTTTCTACCAGGATCCTTGAGGCTTTGTTCTACATGTTCAACCTTAGGCTATTCTTTTAAATTACCACAATGAATTCTAAAAAATGATGTTTAAAGCCCAAAAGGAACTCAGGAAGTCAAAATAATATACCAGAAGGTCATAGGAAGAGAGTTTTATTTCTGTCTAATGTTATCTAAATGTTAAAAGCCATTTCAAATTACTTATTAATTTGTGGATGCCTTTATATGTAGATTTTTCAGCAACAATTAAAATCTTGAAAATCATTTCCAATGCTAGTTATGATTGATCAATGAAGAAAGCTTGATTCTTTTTTTTCACTTAACATTTAATAATGTCTCACATCTGTGTACACATGTAATTGAATCATGCAAAAGGGCAAGATCCAAATGATATCCAATTGTGTGACTTTAGATAAGTTGATTAAAATTTCTAAACCTCTAAGCCTAAAGTAAGAGGATTGGACCAAATGATGCCCTTTCTAATTTGAAATTTAGAATAATCAAAGATCAGACCTAAAGAAATAAATTTACATTGACAAATTTGTAGGTAACCAGGCCACAGAGTAACATCAAAAGATCTAATTTCTAACTGTGCTTGCAGCCCAACTTCCCATGCTCAAAATGGGTTCTTGATGCACAGAAAAAAAGTCGAAGATGAAGGAAAACTTTTTTTTTCTTGGAGCCAACTAAAGATTTATCAGGTGTCAGTCTTCAGCAGTATTGGCAGAGTCAAATCCCTCTTAGCACTTACTTGAATATAAGTACCAAAAGAATAGAGGGATTTATTGACAAACCAGATGAGAAACAGTAATTAGTTCTGTCCTAAGAGCAATGGATCTGGACTTGGAAAACAGTAATTAATTTGAATGCTCTCTTTGTCACACAGTAGGTAAATCACTGACCTTAGGTAAATCACTTAATGCCTTTAGTCTATTAACACATTTTTAAACTAAGACAGTTGGGTAGATGACCCGGACAACTTCCAGTGCTAAATCTATGATCCAATAATCCTTACTGCCTATATAATCCACAGAGCAGTCTTAATCCCATGGGTGGAACTTGGGATAAATCCACATTCATCCTTTGATGTTTGAATACATTCACTAGAAATTAAATTATAGCAAGGTAAGTACCCTTTAAGCCTTAAGACTATTTTGACTGGGGGGGAGGGAGGGGGGAAATAAGTATCATACTGAAAATCATGAAAAGTCAAAAGGAATCTTATCTGAAAATAGCACTTGTAGCTAGCTGTGGTGAACAGCTATAATTTTATCACATCTATGCCTTAAGGACTTCTGTTTCTTTCAACTTTGTGGCTTATTTAAAATACAAAATATTTACTTTAAAACACGGAAAAAACCCCAAATTTTTAAAATGAGTGACCCATAGGAAGTAGAATCAAGGAGGTTTTCTATGATGGGAAGATCACATTTGAAAATAAAAGAAAACCACAGAGGCAAGGGAAGTAATCCATAGAAACAAGAATATTTGAACTGATCTTGAGCCAATAAAAAACATTCACGTTCTCTTTGAATTTCTATGGGGACTTAAGTACAAATTTCAACTTTTTATGTCACCTTTTGCTTTATAGTTTCAAAATTACACCCAAAAATAAGCAACTGTTTTCTTTTAAAAGCCATTTATTAAATTAGAGGGATTATTTCCCTTGAAAGGAGTTGGATGGAAAGGAAAAGAGAAATAGATTAGCAGAACTAAATAAGTATATGTGGTTGTAAAAATAATATTTTAAAATCCAATCATTTATAAATTCTGGACTAGGAGAAATTAAACAAGGTAAAAGGTAAAAAAGGTAAAAAATTCTGAACTCATATAAGGGTCAGAGAAGTATTAAAGAGATAATTGGCAACTATATCCTAAAAGGATTATGGAAACATCCTGGTGTGTTAGGACCTGAAGGGACACAAGTCCCCTACAAATATCCCAGTTCTAAAAATGTACCAGAAGAAACAATGATAAAGAAAACAAAAGAGAATTGGCTATGAATGGCTCCATCCAGGGGAAAATTGCACAAAATGCTACTAGAATCCTACAGAAGTACAAATCAAACAAAAGAGGATATATGAACACCAAAATTTAAAACAGATTGATTTCACAGTAGAAGACAGAGTCAGAGCAGGATCTCCATAAGGGACAAGAGACAGGATTAGATCAGCATCCAAACACCCTGGGCCTGAAACTTGGCAACATACAAGAACAAACAATTTCTGAAAAAAAAGCAAGGCCTATTCTTAGCCACTAAAGTCAAGATCAAGCAAAGCCTACCCATACCAACCAATGTATAAGAGTACCATTTGACCCAAGTGTAAGTTCGCAATCCAAACCCTGAGGTTGGTGATAGGAGTAGATATAAGAAAATATTGAAAACAATGAAGAAATATCTTGGCCTGAGAGGTGCCCAAGTGATAAGCCCACAAGAAGAAATCAATTCTACAAGTATAAATTGAATTGGAGGGGGTGGGGCATCCCGTGGGGAATGACTGGACTTTGTAATACTGAGTACTGAGAAGAAATTAAACAAAAGAGAGCCAACATGGTAAAGCAGGGATAGCAACCCAGCTGGATTCTCCCAAAGATCCCCTTCAAAGAATTTTAAAATAATGCCCCAAATCAAATTTTGGAGCAGTAGAGCCAAAAAAAGGTCAAGATGACATATTTTTCCAGCCAAAACAACTTGGGAGGTCAGCAGGAGAGGTCTGTGACACCACGGTGGACGCCTGTACAGAGCACATGCAGGCAGTAGCAGCACCAGTTGTGGCTGTTGGAGGTGGCCACAACTGTGGCAGCAGTGGCAGCTTTTGGAGCTCTTAGCCTAGGAGCAATAAGGAAGTCATACAACTGGTCAGAAAAAGATTATAGTTGATCCCTTGCTGGCACTGTGTACAGCTGGTGTTAATTGGCAACTCTATTGTCCATAAGCAGTTCTGGGTCAGGGAAGAGAGGAGTGCTTATGGTTTATCACAAGGGAACAGAGGCCCACAGTTCAGGGGCAAAGAAGAGCACTAGCACTTCTGGCAGCAGGACAGTAGAGAAAAGTAGAGCACTAGAGGACGAACTGAGGGGGAAGAATGGGAGACATGCAAGAAAATTATGGGGAAAGGATTGACAGCTTGATAAGAGAGGCACAAGAAATGTTGCAGAAAATAACACCCTAAACAACAAAAGTGGCCTAATGGTAAAAGAGACACAAAAATTCACTCAAGAAAAGAATTCCTTAGAAAGTTGAATGGGCCAAATAGAAAAGGAGGTATAAAAAATTCACTGAAGAAAACAATTCCTTAAAAAACAGGGTTGGCCAAATGAAAAAAGAGGTGCAAAAAGCTCATTGAAGAAAATAATTCTTTAAAAATGAGAATTGGGCAGGTGGAAACTAATGACCCCATGAGACATCAAGAAACAATAACATAAAGTTGACAGAATAAAAAATAGAAGAAAATGTGAAATATCTCATCAGAAAAACAACTGATCTGGAAAATAGATTGAGAAGATATAATTTAAGAATCATTGGCCTACCTGAAATCCATAATCAAAGAAAAAGCCTAGATACCGTATTTCAAGAAATCAAAAGGGGAAATTGCCCTGATAACTTAGATCGAAAAAATAAATACATTGAAAAAAATCTTAAAAACAAATCTACTAATAACCTCCTATCACAAAATAAAAACTCCAAAATATTATAACCAAATTCCAGAGCTCCCAGGTAAAGGAGATAATATTGCAAGCAACCAGGAAACAATTCAAATGTCATAGAACCCCTGTAGAGATGACAAAACATTTAGCAGCTTCCATGTTTGTGGAACAAGGGGCTTGGAATATTGTATTCCATAAGGCAAAGGAGCTAGAATTATAACCAAAAGTAACCTGTCTGGGAGAATAGATATTTAATCAAATAGAGGCATTTTGAGTGTTCCTGAAGAATATACCAGAGGTGAATAGAAAATCTGATGCTGAAACACAAGACTCAAGAAAAGCAAAGAAAAGTAAATATGAAAGAGAAATCATAAGGGACTTAATATGCTTAAACCACTTACATTCCTATATGGGAAAATTATACTTGTGATTTCTAAGAACTTTCTCATTATTAGGACAGTTGGAAGGAGTTTACCTAGAGAGAGGGCACAAGTGTGAGTTGAGATGGGATGATACCCAAAAAACAGTGAAAGAGTAGGAAAGAGGGATGTGCAAGTAAAAGGGGGAAGGGAGAGGTAGAACAGAGAAATGTTTCTCATATCAAAGAGGCATACCACAAAAAAACTTTTACAGTGGAAGGAATAATTGTGGGATGGGCAATGCTTGATAACCACTCTCATCAAAATTGCTTCAAAGAAGGAAGAATATATATACATATATACACACACATACATATATACATATATGTGTATATATACATATTTTATATATATATATACATAAAATTTCCTTAGGTATAGAAATCTGACTCTAGGGAAATAGGAGGTGAAGGGGATAAGAGATATGGGATGGTGATAAAAGGGAGGAGGTATTATGAAAGGCATTGGTCAGAAGCAATACACTCTTTTGAGGAGAGAACAGGATAAAAGAGAGAGGAGAATATAAGAAAATAGGATAGAGGGAAATACATAATTAGTCATCATAAATTGTGAATGTGAGCGGGATGAGCTTACCCTTAAAATGAAATTGTATAAACTGAAACCCAACAGTATGTTACTTACAAGAGAGACACTTGAAATAAGAAGTCAAAGAGTTATAATAAAAGGCTAGAGCAGAATCTATTTAGCTTCAGCTGCAGTAAAAAGGAAGTAGTAGAAATCATGATCTCAGAGAAAGCAAAAACAAAAACGGACCTAAGTAAAAGAGATTACCAGAGAAACTACATTTTACTAAAAGGTACCATAGTACCTTCAAAGTAATATTTTTTTAAACTACATCAAGTTTCTCTAATAAAGGTCTCACTTCTTAAATATATCAGAAACTGAGTCAAAGAACAGGAAGCTTTCAGAAGAAGAAATCAAGGCAATTAACAGCTTTATAAATCTTCTATAACTATTGATTAGAGAAATACAAATCAAAATAACTCTGGGGTAACACCATATACCTTTCAGAAGTGATAAATGCTAGAGGTGATGAGGGAAAATAGGTTACACTAGTAAACTGTTGGTGGCATTATGAACTAGTCCAATCATTCTGGAAAACAATTTGGAACTATGTCCAATGAACTTTAAAATTATACATGCCCTGTGACCCAGCAATAACACTACTAGTTCTTTACCCCAAAGAGATCAAAGTGGGGGGAAAGGACTTACATTTACATACAGCAGGTGTTTTTATGGAGGCAAAAACCTGGACATTGAGGGAATGCTCATCTATTGGATGATAACTGAACAAGTTGTGGCATATAATTATGATAGAGTACTACTATGCTGTGGGAAATAATGAAGGGGTAGTTTCAGGGGGAAAAAATCATGAAAAGACCTATATGAATTGCAAAATTAAGTGAGAAGCAGAAGATCATTGGGCACAGTAACAGTAACACTGTATGTAGTGATAACTGTGAAAGACTTGGCTACTCTGATCAATACAGTGATACTTGAACGATTCCAAAGGACTCATGATTAAGAATACTATCAACCTCAAGAAAGAGAGCTGAAAATTTCTGAGTGCAAAATGAAGGATATTATTTGTCATTTTCTTTATTTCTTGTTTGCTTTTTTTGCAATGTAGTTAATGTAAAAATATATTTTGCATGATTTCACATGTATAATTTATTCAATCTTGATTGCCTTCTCAGTGAATGAAGGGAGGTGGCAGGGAGTGAGAGAATTTGGAATTCAAATTTTTAAAAGGAAATAATGCTGTGAATAAATAATAAATTCATTTTTAAGAAAAGAAATAAATGAAATAAGAGATCAAAATGGAATATAAAATATAACAAAGATATGAGATTAAGAATATTCAAATATGTAGAAAGGGGTGGCGAGATTAGGCATTCCAAAAATATCACTTTAATCTGAAAAAGGCCAAAGGAAAACTACACACACACACACACACACACACACATGTGTACACACATGCACAAAGAACATAGCATAGAATTATATTAAATACAATCAGGAAATGGGCATGGGCATAGAGAAAGCAAAGGGGCATAAGATGGAGATCGGGACAGAGGAGAAACTAGTAGTAAGCAAAACAAACTAAGATTAGATGAGAAACATTAAAAGAAGATTAAAAGGAAAGAAAACATAGAGTTAAAAATCTGTATTAGGGTTCTGAGCAAGAGGAAGACAAAAGAAGCCATAGAGCAGAAATTATCTCATATATAGATAGCTACACTATGCTTAAAGGCCACATAGATAATGGATCACGCAATAATATAGATGTAGTGAACGGCATAGCATCTAAATATTTAAAAGGCTAATGGAAATAGAAAAATGAAAAGAGAAAGAGAAAAGTTAAGAACATGAATAGAACTTTAAAAAGTTAGAGATGATAGATATCTGGTGATTATTGAATGAGAATAGAAAAAAACAATGTTTAAATCTCAGCCATGGATGACACCTTTACAGAAGTGATCATGTATTAAGTTACAAAACCCACCCAAATGCAGAAAAGCAAAAATCTTAAACACATCCTTTATTGATCACAATGTAATAATAGCTATAATAAAAATTGGACTTTTGAAGAAAATTAAAATTAGTTTTTAAAAAAACTAATCTTAATGATTTGGTCAACAAAAAAATAAATTGTGAAAACAGAAAATTTCATTAAACAAAATGACAGCACTGAGACAAAATAGGAAATATTATGGGATGGAGTATTGAGGGCAGAATGATATATTTCTAAACATTTTCATGAGAAAAAGAAAGAGATAACAAATCACTGAATTTAGCATGTAAATAAAAAAGCTAGAAAAGCAAAAGATGAAAGCCCCTAACTAAATTCCAAACTAGACATATGAAAATTAAAATAGAAATTAACAAAATTGAAATAACAATTGAACTGATAAATCAAAGTAGGGGCCATTTTTAAAAACTAATAAAAATAAATAATTAGCTAATCTGATTTTTAGAGTAAGAGAGTAGAAATCAAATTATTTATAGCAAAAGTAATGATGTAAATGTAAATGCCTGGGTGCATGTACTTGGACCCTGAGTTCTAAAATCATATTTCTCTCTAAAATTCACATTTCTCCCTAGCCTCAAAACACTATCCCAGGCAGTTTTTCCCCAGCCCAAGGACACAACCTGTCCCAGAAAAAAACTGTTATCTCCCTTCCTGCTATAGTAGCCAGCTACACCTATAGAATTTATTAGTTTGAATCGGCTGTGTACTGGTTTAACTGTGTACTGGGTCATAATGACATTTACTACTCACTGACCAATCATATGTATCCTAGACTTAGATATATGTATACTCCCTTATATTTACTGTCTAACAAGACATTGATTAGAGCAGCCTGGTACTCCTTAGTCAGTCCTGACCATTAGTGACTTTTCAGGCCTAAAACCACACCTCCATGTAGCACCCCCTTGGGCTAGTTTCCAATGAACTCTAGGTAAAAGACCTGTGCAGTAGATACTAAAAGTTCATATTCCTTTAAGAACTAAACCCTCCTTAACAACTCCCTCATCTCACCCTGAATCACCCAGTTAGCATATTTGGCACATGTTTTACTATAGAATATGCATATAAACTTTACTGTACCCCTCTAAGTTTGCAGGTTCAATAAGAACTCTTATCCACTGAAAAGTGTAACAAATCTTTACCACCTTGACCTCAACAATACTTGAGTAGTGAATTCTTTTTCAAATGGCCCACATAGGGAACTCATCTTGAAGTTGCTGTACCTCTATCTCTCCAGTCCTCATCAATGAAAGAGTAGAATTCAAATAAATTGGAAATGGAAGGAAAAAAAATTATGAGAAACTGTTTTGATTGATAATAAGCTAACTAAATTGATAATTTAGATAAACTGGATTAAATAATGTATTAATGACAGAACAAATAGATTATTTAAATAGCTCAATAGAAAAAGATTTTTTTGAATAAGGCATAAGTGAACTCCCAAGGGGAAAACTACAGGACCAGGTACATTACAAATGAATTCTAATAAACATTCAGAGATCAATTAATTCCAATATTATATAAACTATTTGCAAATATAGGAAAAATAAATAATCCTTCCAAACTATTTTGGTAAGTCAAATAGGATCCTGATACCTAAACTAGAGATCAAGTCATGAAGTTAAGTGAACTACAGAACAAAATCACTAATGAACATTAATTCAAACATATTCAAATATTTTATTTTACTAACATTAAATAAAATATTAGCAAATAAGTTACCACAACATATTAAAATTTATAAGTTAGATTTGTGTTCTATGAATACTAAGACTGTAGGGTGGGTTAAATATAAGGAAAATCATAGACAATATATTAAAAGTATTTAAAAAAACACATAATTTTGAAAGACTTAAGAACTCTGATTAATACAATGACCAACCACAATTCCAGAGCACTTTATTCTAAAGCATTCTCCCCACCTCTAGACAATGAGGTGATGGACTCAAGTTGCATAATACAAACATTTTCAACAGTCTATGTTTGAATGTGACTTACTTGATTATGCATACTTTTTGCAGGGGCTTTCTTTTTCTAATGGTGGTGGGATGGGGGAAGAGGGAAGGGCAAAATGGTACAGATCAGTAAAAAAAAAAAAAAGGAGGAAAGAGATCATTGAGATATGCTTTAAAATGCAGAGAAAAAAATGAAGGAAGACCAGAAATTAACAAAGACAAGCAAGAAAACTTTAAAAGTACCAGGATGAATGCTACATATGCATATACATATATATACACACATATGTGTATACACATACAATACATATACACATATGTGTTTATACATGTATATGTGCTTATACATATGCATGCAAAAGAAAAGGCAAGCTACACATAACAGAGATCCACAGATTCATTATATCCCTCTTTTTCTATTCTTTTATAAATATGGAAATATCCATTTTATTTGGATTTGTTAAGTTCAAAATAAAAATAAAATCTATTTTTAAAACTCTATCCTAAATACCACTTGAGAAAAAACTGGAATAAATAGGACAGATGGCTGTGAAAAAGAGTTGGGGCAGCCCTTAAGTGGTGGAAAGAAGATCAGATAAAGATTTAGAGAAGCAGGAAAGCAAACAGTAATCAAAGATGACCAAACCACTGGTATAAAGCCAACTGATATTAAAAGGACAATGAGTCAGCCCCTTTCCCTCTTGAAATATCCCCAACTTCCTCTTTCCAACTATTAGTCTTAAGTAGACAGCCTGGAACAGTGGGATGATGACTGGCTCTGAAATCAGAGGACTAAGATTCCACTTCTGTTTATGAAGATTTCTTTTTATGTGACCTTAAGTAAGTCACCAGGAGACTGAGTTTTTCTTGAGGGCAGGGACTGCATTTTACCTCTTCTTGTATCCTGAGAACTTAGCACTTAGTTCCTGGAATCCAGAAGGAGCTTAGTAAACCAGTTTTATCATCTGTAAGACAAGGAGGCTGGGTGGTGCAGTGGACAGAACATTGTAATTGGACTCAGGATTAGAATCCTATCTCAGATTCTAGCTGTGTGACCTTGCCTGGGTCAATTTACTTACCTGTGAAACAGGGGATAACAATAGTATCTATTTCAAAGGGTTATGGGAGTCAAATGAGATATACAGGGTGTTCCAAAGGTCCTAGTACGGTTTAATCTGCCAAAGCTTAAAACTGCCCTAATATTTTCAGTACACCTTTTACATAAAACACTTTGTAAACCTTTAGGTCCTATATAAATGTTGGTGACTATGATTATAAATGGTATCTAAAATGGTATTATCTCTATGAGATAGTCAGAAGATGGCTGTAGATACAGAGTAGTCTCTGTAGGGCAAAATAATGCTGGTACCTTCCTTTCCAAGAATGCCCTCCATCTATTCTGTAGATATAGTGTATGCAGCTATACATATATATATATATGTGTGTGTGTGTGTGTGTGTGTGTGTGTGTGTGTGTGTTCTCTCCTCCATTAGAATATAAGCTCCCTAATAGCAGGGACTATTTCTGGGTTGGTTTGGTTTTTCTTTTCATCCTCTGGGCTTAATAGTCTCTAACACATAGTAAATACTTAAATGTTTTTAAAAGGGGCAGCCCTTAACAAATGCTTTTTAAAAATTATTTATCAAATAGAAAGTAGGGTGGAGTTAAAAGAGGAAAGTGATAGAGACAATCTGGGCAGCCCTTAACAAATGCTTTTTAAAAATTATTTATCAAATAGAAAGTAGGGTGGAGTTAAAAGAGGAAAGTGATAGAGACAATCTGTGGATTTGTGGAAGCCCTTATGTAGATAAGATATGAAGAATTTTGAATACCATGGACCTCTAACTTCAGGAAACAGATTGAAAGGCCTAACTATTGCAAATAGAAAATCAATATTCATACCATATTTTAATATAACATTTCTCATTTAAAGAAATCTATAAATAAGCATCAAAAGTTTCATGTAAATATTATTTCATCTTGTTTCTCCAACTCCCTAAGGGGCAAACAAAATTCTCTAAGATGCATTGATTTCTAAAAACTGCTATTAGTGGACTGACTGACTTCATTAATTTCCACCACATTATTTTAAATGGACAATTAGCATTTTTCATTACATAAGATGAAACCGGTGTGGACACCTTATGTAGATTGCCTATTGCTCCTGTTCCTTATTTCAGCTGCTTTCCTGTTTATTCAGGATGAGTAGTCTAATGGAAGATTGTTTGCATCCTCAGGAGAATCAAATATAATGAAAATAAAATGTCACATTACAGTGACCAGTTAGATGACCAAAGGTTTGAACAGGAGGGTGAAAAAAATATCAAGTTTATATTCCCCAGTGATGGTTGTAACTTTCCAAATATTGCAAATTTTAAGAGTTTGTTTCGACAGAAGTTCCACATACTGGGTGTTTCCACAACTATCTAAACTACTTAAGTTTCAAAAACTAGGCAGTTTTTTTCATGGGATTTTTTGGATAAGATTTTTGGTATTTAACATTTCTAGCTAGACTAGACATAAGATGGTTTCTTTTTGTATGATTTCAGCAAGCATTCAACCAGTATAGGAATAACAATGAGGGGCACTTTGGAAGGAAGTGAGCACAGTTTCTTAAGAGTTTGAGATGGTTAAGAAAGGGAAATCTAGACTTGATCTTAAAAGAGGAATCATAGTATATAACTGACAACAAAAAGAAGAGGACAATAGAAGGTGAGAGGGATAGACAGTATCATGGAAGCAGTGAACATGAGCTTGGAAAGACTTTGGAAGATAGTGGAAGATAGAAGGGGCTGGCATGCTATGGTTTGTGGGGTAATAAAAGTTGGAAGTGACTAAATGACTGAACAAAAAATAATGGAAAGAATAAAACCTGGATTCTATTCTTGTTTCAAACACCTAGCTGTGTGGCCCTGGGCAAGTCACTAACTTGGGCCTCAGATTCAGTGATCTCTAAAGTCACTTCTAGATCTAAATCTATGATACTAGATGTTCATGGTTCTAGAGTCAGGGAACATGGGTTTTGGTTTATCTTTGTTCACTACCAACATGACCTTGTGTAAGGCACTTAACTAGGGGAATTTCCTCAATTTTTTTCATCTGTAAATTGAAGAGGTTGGGTTAGATGGCCTCTAATGACTCTCTTAGTTCTAGATCTATTGTCTCAAAATAGGAGTGGGCCATGACATACAGTCAGATGAAGATAGCCTTGGAGTCCGAGGACATGAGTTTGAATCCTAGTTCTCATTATCTATATTACCTAAGAAAAATCACTTTACCACCCTGGTGTTCAGTATCCTTATCTGAAATAGGAAGGGCTTGGAACAGATGACAGCTGAGGTCGCTGTGAGGTCCATATCTCTGAAGCTATACTAGATATCCTTGACTTGAAAATGGAAAGTTTCAAAGAGTTTAAAGGAAAAAAAATAACTAGGATCTTATAACCCAGATTTCAGAGGGGACTATGTCTCAAGAGAATTGGAACTCTTTAAAGAACCAAGAGCTGCGTGGCACAGGGGATAAAGCACTGGACCTAGAGTGAGGAAGAACTGAGTTCAAATCCAACTTCATACACTCACTAGATGTATGACTCTGGGCAGGTCATTTAACTCCACCTCAGTTTTCTCAGTAAAATTAGTTGGAGAAGGAAATGGCAAACCATTGCAGTATGTTTGCAAAGAAAATGCTCAATGGGGTCAAAAAGAATTAGACATGACTGATATGAACGAATAACAAAAGAGCCAAAATGAGGAAGAAAAGGGGGAAGGGAAATCTTATACATACACACACATACACACATACAGTAGAAATAAATGAAGGTTGTCTACAAAAGCATGACCACAAAAGAATGGGATTGTCATATAAGAGTAATAATAAGAAAGTTGTAGCCTAGAATGAACCAAGGTGTGTTGTGTTTTCCTTCGTTCTCGAACAGGACCACAACATCAAGATGTCAACATGACTTGCATTTGACTTTGATTTGAGTGAAGGAGAGCTGTGCAAGGTCACCAACCTCATTTTCTCCTCCAGAGCCATCTGGGTCCAGTGACCTGACCATTAGAATGATTGGAGATGGCCCAGGATGAAATGTGAGAACCTGGCCATTTTAGGCTAAGGTCTTATCACATTCTCACTTTGAGTAAGACGCATTCATTCATGAATAAGCCTCTTTAAGTAATTATGCAAGGGATAACCCCTGTAAAAAAAAAAATCAAACTGGGAGAGGAAGACCCACTGGGTACCTGAATAAAAGAGAAACAGTTTCTATTTAGTATTTACATTCACTCTGTGGTAGGTGGTCAGGGACCTGTCGTCCGGTCTATGAGCTCCAGAGTAATCAAGGCACATAACGAATGCTAAAGTGTATTTCAGATATATTGAGGGAAAGAGGAAGGGTTAGAACCAGTATATAAGGAAATAATGGATTATGAAGGAAAGAAAAAAAAATTTCAATTAGTGTTTCACTTCTATTTTCCCTAGTTAGGAGAATATCTTCAGTGTAACAACCACAGAACAAAGGTGATTAACAGGTTTTGAAACAAAGACAAATGAGTAGATGGTAAAAGAGAACCTAGCAGCATTCATTTACTTCAAATCACCAAACCTGAATGAACTACACCCCAGGTTTCTGAAAGAACCAGAAGATGTGATGGCTGATCTCTCCAAAAACATCATAAAGACTAGGACTGGAGGTAGGCAAATGTGACCCTCATTTTCAAAAGCAAAAATAATGTCTATTTTATAAACTACAGATTAATAAGTTTTATTTCAATTCCTGACAAAATTGTAGTAAGTATTAAAAAGGATGTTTGTGAGTAGTTAGAATGGTCATCAATACAAGTCTGCACAGATACATCTAGCACAAGTCATCAAAAACTAACTTTACTTCTTTTTCAGGCAGGGCTTCTAAAATATTTGATGAGAATATAATGGACCTGGCATACTTGGACTTATACAAAATATTTAACAAAATCTCTCAATAGCATTCGTTATGTGCCTTGACTACTCTGGAGCTCATAGACCGGACGACAGGTCCCTGACCACCTCCCACAGAGTGAATGTAAATACTAAATAGAAACTGTTTCTCTTTTATTCAGGTGCCCAGTGGGTCTTCCCCTCCCAGTTTGATTTTTTTTTTTTTACAGGGGCTATCCCTTGCATAATTACTTAAAGAGGCTTATTCATGAATGAATGCGTCTCACTCAAAGTGAGAATGTGATAAGACCTTAGCCTAAAATGGCCAGGTTCTCACATTTCATCCTGGGCCATCTCATGTTTTTGCTGTTGTTTAAATAAGTGAGGTCAATTTGGAATTGGTTCAAGACTTGTATCCAAAAAGTATTTATGATTGAATCAGTATCAACATGGAGAACTATCAGAGAGGCAAAGGACTCTATGCTCAGCCCTGATTACATTCAAGATTTTATCAGGGATGTCATTGAAGGTATAGGTGACGTGTATTAATTCTATGCATGACACAAAGTTGAGAAGAATAGTGGGAATTAGAGCCTTCAAGGTTGGCTTCTCCCTAGTTGTGTAATCCCTGCTCAGGAAGAAATCAGAAGTATGAGGTGCCTCTGGCATGTATCTTAGGGATACATGGTTCTGAGTTGAGGAACAAGTATCAGGTTCAAAACAGAGTACAAGTGAGTCGATAAGAAGATATGTTCCAGGGTCACCTTTCAGGCTTCTGACCATGGTCACACCTGACTTGAAAAACACCAGTGACTCACTGTTACCTATGAAATTAATGTAGCATTTCTACATAATAGTTCATTTGAAAAACATCTCTTGTTTTTATTGCACTGGACATTCCATACATAATACCAAAAAAAGCCAAACAAAGACAGAACGAAGGACATCCAGGGATAAAGAAAGGATCAGACAAGAAAAAGGGCAAGGGTAGAAAGTTTCAGAGCAAAGAATACCACTAGGTTTCATTTGTGAGAGGTGGTTGATGCACCATAGTTTTGGATACAGTGGTGTTCAGATTATGGCAAAATTATGGTAAGAGAAAGCAAGTTGAGCAACAGTCTTTCAGAAAGGCTGCCATCAGACTTGCCACACCCAACTTCTAGCCTGCCCCAATCGTGTGGGACCTGTGGGTTCCAACAGCTCCACAATCAGAGGAGCCCAACTCTTCATAATACATGGTCCTTGCTTTTTTGTGGAGATGAAAAACCAATGTTGCTGCTCTTTAATCATCAGAAGTCACATCAATCAATCACTCACCATATATTAAGTTCCCATTATGTGCTAAGCACTGGGGCAAAAAGAAGCAAAAGACAATCCTTACCCTCTAGAAATTTACCATCTAATGTGGGAGATAACATGCAAACAGATATATATAAGACAAATAGAAGATAAATAGAAAATAATTAACAGAGGGAAATAACTGGAACTAAGAGGGATTAGAGAAGGCTTCCTATTGAAGATAGGATTTTAGTTGAGACTTAAAAGTATGAGTTCAAATCCATCCTCAGATACTTACTAGTTGTGTGACTCTAGGCAAGTAACTCTGTAAAATGGGGACATGCTAGTGAAGCAAATGACAAACCACTCGAGTATCTTTGCCAAGGAAACACCACGTAAAGTCATACACAACTAAATGACTAAGGAACAAGGGAAGCCAGGGAGGTCAATGATCAGACAGAACTGAAAAGGGAAAATACTCCAGGCATGAGAGATAGGCAGAGAAAATGTCCAGAGCTGAGAAATGGTTTCTTGTTCCTGGAACAACTACAAGGCCAGTATCACTGGATTAAAGAATACATGTTGGGGAATAAGATGTAAGAACACTGGAAAGGAAGGATAGGGCCAGGGAAGGGAGGGTTTTGAATGCCAAACAGAGGATTTTGTATTTGATCCTAGAGGCAATGGGAAGTCACTGGAATTTAGTGAGTAAGGAGTGACATAAGACCTGCGCTTTATCATGTTAGCAGCTTAATGAAAGATGAATTGGAGTAGGGACAGACTTGAAATAGGTAGAACCACCAGCAGACTTTTATAATAATCTAGATGTGAAGTGATGAGGATCTGTACTGGAGTGGTCGCAGGGTCAGGGAAACACAGGGAGTATTCGATACTATGAAGATAATTCAACAGGACATGGCAAGCTTAGATATGGGGGATGAGAGATAGAAAGGAATCCAGGATGACTCCTAGGTTGTGAGTCTGAGGAACTGGGAGGATGGTGTTGTTATCTATGGTAATAGGGAAAGTAGGATTGGGGGAGAGTTTAGGGGCAAAGATAATGAATTCTGTTTCAGACATATTAAGCTTAAAACAGCTTAATCTGAGATCCAATCTGAGATATCTGAAAGGCAAATTGGAGATAGGAAGAGACATTGGGACAGGATAGACGGATTTGCCAATCACCGGCATGAAGATAAATATTAAATCCATAGAAGCTGTTGAGATCACCAAGTAAAGTAGTATAGAGAGAGAAAAGAAGAGGGTCCAAGACAAACCTGAGGGACATTTACAGTTAGGAGGTATGATCTAAAGGAGGATCTAGCAAAGGAGTAAATGGTCAATAAATATCTCTTCACAATCCCTGACTTCATAAGTAAGGAACAACCCAAAATGCTGAAAGGGAGATTACATGTGCATGGTTTTCTACATCTTTGTATAGGGGTCAAGAGTCTGGGAAGTCTAGGGGGCCTCTTAGTTGGACAATGTCTTCAGCATTCTGTCACTAGATAGTATGGAGCACCTTACTGCCAAATATAGGTGGAGATATTTAAAAATTGTTTGAGACACTAAAGGTCAAGGTCATGAGGATAAAGTGACTTCATAACTTAGCATTCTTTAAAACCATGTGGAGCAAAAAAAAAATGCTTTGCTTGAATAATTTCTCCAAAAGGATGAAACTGACAACTCTAATAACAGTAATTCTTGAGCAGTTCCCATCTAATGTTGGTGTTAACTACCAATCATTTCCTTAATTTTTTATTCTGCTTTCTCAGTTTTAAGCTGTCCAAGGGCCACCTCTGAATTAAAACGGTCATTTTGAGTAATAGAAGCACTTAAAATTGAACATTTCTTTCGTAAGAAAACTGTACTGGAAACTTTCAATAATGCTACATGTGTATAGCATAAAATTTGGCATAAAGTGGGTCTAGAAAGTTACCTGTAGAATTGCAAGATTAAGGGACCTGTCCAGAATCACACAATCAATGTGTGTTAGAGATAGGACTTGAACTCAGCTCTTCTAGCTCTGAGACCCAGTTTCTATCCCTACATCAATGATGTGGCAAGTAGGATATAAATCAGTATTATGGCTGTGATCACCACCACCATCATCTTACAAGTCTGCATTCAGTCCATACAGGTGGGATACGTGCTATACCAAAAGAGTCATTTCTTAAGATTGTCTTACCATTATAGCATGGACGTCATGTAGAGGGTTATAGTGCTGCTACCAATAAGTTCCAATATTCCCTTCACCTAAGTGGTAACTGTCTTATAATTTATAGACTTTGGCAGTGCCAGAGGAAGTGTGAGTTAAAAATTTAACCAAAAATCATTCAATCAGCTTAAGCCAGAGGCAAGGCCTGAACCCAGGTCATTCTAACTCTAAGGGCAGATCTCTGCCCACTGAGCCACCTTGCTTTCCCATTAATAAATTGCCATAAATGTCTGCTGGAGATGATGGTAATGATAGAGAAGCTTATATCCAGTAAGACCTGGGAATAAAAATTCTCATCTTAGTCATCATCTGTCTTTAGTAGAGAGATAAATATGTCTTAAAAGACATCCTTACATTCCCACACTGCCATAAACACAGACATGCCATTAGTCTGAGAGCTAAAACAGATGAATCACTTTTTGGTGAGAAAATGAAATCTATGCCTTCCCTTCTATCAACAATCCAGATAGTAATCACAACTTTCTTTCTGCATCAACTCCAGATCATGAAACTGATGCCTAGCCTCAAATGTTCAGCTATCAGAAAATAAATAGTTTTCCATCAAGAATGTCTTAAAATGCTCAGACTTCAGAGATGTATACATTTGTAATCCATATGCAGTTCTATTTACTTTTCTATTATCAGTGTGAGTTGACAAACACTATTTGAAATTTGTTTTAGGGTATGAATGGTAGGTTTCTAAGTCTACTCAAAAATGCAAAATTGAACTATTTTTTACTAGCATTAGCATATCAAAAAAAGAACAGATACATGATTATTCCCCCAAAGCAATGGCCTTTTGTAATTCTGGACTCATATTTAAAGTATTTTCATTCAACACTGAACATACATAGTCAATGTTTACATATCCCTTCAATGGTCTAAGCTCAAAATCAAGAGTCAGAGACTGAGAAATGTTAACTCTTAGATCTGTCACCAATATACCTTCTGGCAGAGGGAAAAAGAGAGGAGGTAAAGCATAGGAACAGAGAGATGTGGATTAGAGTCACTTTGTACTATTGATGTTGATTTTTGAATCCATGGGTAATACTTTATATGAAGTCCTATTCAATTCCATATTATTCACTAAGGAAGACTGGAGGTGAGGGTAGAGGAAGTCAAAGGAGATTGGCAATGAAAACATGGGAAAGGAGTGGAAGACAAAAGTTATGTATTTCTTTTACTCAAAAATATGAGTGCTACTAACTTATACCATGGTAGGAATAAAGTATGATATCAGACAAATCTGGCTAGCTTTAAATATTACCACTTAGTAAACATTTGCTTTATCAGAATTCATTTGATAAAATAATAAATAAAAATTCAACTTACACAAAAGGTGTCCTGTGTCCATGATGGGCAGTCATCAGCTTGGGGAGTGTGCTTCCCTTCTTATGAGTCATAATGGAGGAAAAATCATTCAAAATCTTACAACCAAAACCAGGTCTATATTCTTCTCCCATCAATGGAAACAAAAGTCAAAGATTATGTTAGCCTCATAACTAAACCCAGCTTCTCTATTCTTCTCACAATATGTTCTAAAACACCAGACGCAGGACCACTTGGCTCCCTTCTTGGCTACTTTTTAATAATACCAGAAAAATATTTATCCCAGAACACACTTGGTTCTCTTTCAGTTCAAGTGAGCTTTATAAGAAGAGTAGCAGGTAACAGGCCTTTTGATAAAGGTCTGGATATGGGCCAATAAGTAATTCTGTAACAAAGAACCACAAAGCAATTACCTAGAAGCACCCTTTCTCCAAGGAAATGGGTGTGAACATAGAATAAGGTTTTATTTTCATTATCAAGCAAGTATAAGTGCTACAAAGTGACTTGCCTTAGAAGTTCTATAATGGAAAAAAGAAATATAATTAAGGGTTTGGATTAAAGATGAAAAACAGATGTAATGAATGCACCATCAAGAACTGTGATTACTCAGGATAAGGTTTAAAAAAATTGGAGGACTAAATAAGATGAAAAATACAAGATAAAATGTTTGACTTCTCATGAAAGGTGGTCTATAGTATAGGGGTGAGAGATACATGTTAAGATGATGTTGTGCAAATTACTTGGGACAAGCAATCCTTTTGACGATATGTCATTTGAGGATAGCAATGATCATATACCCATACTAATTTATCCTCAGAAAACAAAAACTTCCAGAGGTACACCTGGATGAGATGTTATTGAATTTTGTATAGCATATTATAGTCACAATTCAGAGTGTTTGATCTCAACCAACAGAAACTAAATTGGGATAATTTTTCCACCATTAATTAGTTTTTTATCCATTGGGTTCTGGATTTCTATCATGCATGATTTTCACTGCTTTTTGTTGTATTCTGTGATTTTTAAGCTAGATGATATTCCAAGGAAATGGGCAAAAGTTTAAGTTCTGAACGCACATGCTTCATTTACAGAGTCAGCTGATGGTAGAGTAGCTATAGAGTAGCTACACCTGGAGTCAGGAAAACCTGAATTCAAATGCCGCATCAGACAACAACTAACTGTGTGTCCCTGGGCAAGTCACTTAACCTCTTCGTTTCTTCAATTATAGAATGAGGATAACAATAGCATGCTCCTCACACGTAGAAAGGGTTTAGCACAATGCCTGGCACATGCTAGGTGCTGTATTTGATTATTGCAATACCTCTTGGTGTGGAGGAAGTAAAGCACTTCAAACATCGATCAAGTGCACAACGAAATACAATGTATGAAAAGTCTACTCGAAAATTAAAGAAAAAAGATCAATGCTAAGAACTGACAAATTATTGCATAAAAACAAACTAATTAATCCTCAGAAAACAAAGAATTTCAGAGAAGTTGATAACTTAGATGACTTGTTATTGAATGCCATACAGGGTGTCACAGACTTTCTGATATTGGAAGAATAACAATAAGATCAAAAAAATACATATGAAAATTAAAAAATATTTGTCATAGTTAAGACACTACAAAAAGGAGAGGATCGAAGATTAAATATGCATAATGATATAGTGGACAAGGCACTGGACTTAGAATTAGGAAAACCTGGATTCAAATCATATCTAAAATATCTATTAGCTGTGAGACCCAGTGACCAAGTGACCAATTCACTTAACATTAGTTTCTCATCTGGAAAGTGAGGGGAAAAAACACTCAGCACCTCTAGGGCTCCTTCTAGCCCTTAATGTATTACAGGAAAAAAGTAACTTTTACTGATGAAACTCAATTTTTCATTCAAGGCTACTCCAAAACCACTATTAGAAGTACAGGTGAGCCTATAAGGTCTGGGAATCTTCATCAGACTATAAAATAATCCATCAAAAATGTTTTGATAATTTTTACTTCTTGTGGACTTGGAATTTTGTTCTCATTGAGGAACGAACTCTAATAAATATATTGATATACTGATGTAACACCGTTGGGTCTCACTGTAGAGCGCAGAGTTGACAGCCTAGCACTTGATTTTTTCTCTTTTCCTCTCTGCTAGAGAGGGCTGAGCTGACTTTTTCCCAGGATTTGTATTTCCACCCTAGTAGTGATTTAGGGCATGACTTTTCTTTGGCCATCACCATGACCTCCTTAACCTCCATCTGTCTGGAGACTTTATCAGCCACATCTTGTTACAACTATTAGCTCAGTTTTGGGGGTAGATGCAATATGATTGCACTCAGCTCCACATGATCTCCACCTTTGTTCATTTATAGAAATTATATCAGACAAAACATTGTTAATGCAATTATAATAACCTGTAGCCTTCAGTTAGGAAAATGCCTAACATTCATGTAGAGATTTGGTTCTCTGTTCCAATTTCAGTACTTGTATATGTCCAAGATGGGCAGCTAGGTGGTGCAGTGGATAAAGCACCAGTGCAGGAGTCAGGAGGACTTGAGTTCAAATCTCACCTCAGAAACTTGACACTTAATAGCTGTGTGACCTTGGGCAAGTCACTTAACCCCAGTTGCCTCATCCTGGGTCATCTTCAGTCATCCTGATGAATATTTGGTCATGGGATTCAGATGGCTCAGGAGGAGAAGTGAGTCTGGTGACCTTCACAGCCCTCCCTCACTCAAAACAAAGTCAAGTGCAAGTCATGTCATTATTTCTCTTATGGCATGGTCTTCTTTGGCAACAAAGGATGAATACGCACATATCCAAGATACAGGAAACATTAAGTAAAGGAAGCCAATAGAGGCTATTACAGGGTCTTTTACTGACAAGCATAAAGAAGATGAACTTAGGAAAGGAGCCTACCTTTCTTTTGGGAAACTCTCTCTATTCATGAAAGGGTGAATAAAATGGTCACTTCAGTCTGAATACTCCATATCAGGATACCTGGAGAAGTCTAATGGACCACTTGGACCTCTCCTTTCTCTCCTGTAGCTTTGAACCCTTTTAAAATCCTTTTGATTTCTTCTAGTAGTGCCACCAATCCTTACCAAATCTCCCCATTGAGTCTCAGGTAAAGCTGGGAATGTCATTTCCCAGATCTGTCTTCTCTATCTGTTTCTGTGAAGGCTATGTATGTCTCCTTTAAAAGTTCTGTGTATAACTCAAGTCTCTCTATTCTCAAAAATCACAATATTTAAATAACTTAATATTGAAATACTATCACAAAATTAAAATTAATTTTAATATATTATAAATTATATCCTATTATATAATATTTCTATATATCATATGACATTATATATCCTATCATATATTATGTTGCATATTATATTTCATATCATATTATAGTATATCATAGTATTTATATTGTATTTTATTACATGTTATATCATATATTATGTCATGTAATATATTATTATGTATGATTATATGTATTATTATGTTATATATATGTCATCGTATATTATTGTGTCATATTACATATTTTATTACTTATATATGTCATTATTATATTGATATTTTTATAACTATTCACAACAATAACAATGATTTAAAACTACAAATTAATGCTTGTTCTCTGAAGTACAAATCCCAGATTGATTAATTTTTTTTCAGTTTTCAACATTCACTTCTGCAAAATTTTGAATTTCAAATTTTCTACCCATCTCCCTTTTCCCCCTACCCCAGGACAGGATATATTCTGATTAATTACCTTTTAATCTACCCTCCCTTCTATCACCATTTCCCCCTTATTCCCTTCCCTTCTGTTTTCCTGGAGGGCAAGCTATATTTCTATACCCCATTGACGATATATCTTATTTCCTAGTTGCATGTAAAAACCATTTTTAAAGCTTTGAGTTCCATATTCTCTCCCTTCCCCTTTCCCATCCACCCTCATTGCGAAGGCAAACAATTCAATATAGGCTATTCATGTGTAGACATATAAAACACTTCCATGACAGTCATTGTTCGAAAGACTAACTATATTTGCCTCTATCCTGTCCCACCGTCCATTTACTCTATTCTCTCCTTTGACCTGTCCCTCTAACAAAGTGTTTGCTTCTGATTACCCCTTCCTCCAATCTGACATTCCTTCTATTATCTTCTCTCTCTTATCCCCTTCCCTCCTGCTTTCCTGTAGGGTAAGATGAACTTCCATACTCAATTGAGTGTGTATATTATTCCCTCTTGAAGTCAAATCCAATGAAAGGAAGGCTCACTTATTACCTCTCATCTTACCCATCTTCCCCTCCATTGTAAAAGTTCTTTCTTGCCTCTTTTATGTGAGATGATTTCTACCTTTCCCTTTCTCCTGGTACATTCCTCTCAGCCCCTAATTTTTCTTTTTATATGTCATTCCTTCATATTCAGCTCACCTTGTGGCCTCTCTCTCTCTCTCTCTCTCTCTTTCTATAAATATACATATATAATATATATGTACACACATGCATATGTATATATACACGTATACATATGTATACGTGTGTGTGTGTGTGTGTGTGTATATATATATCTCCAAGTAGAAATGCAAACAATTCTACTTTAATAAATCCCTTATGTTTCTCTTTCCTGTTTACCTTTTCATGCTTCTCTTGATTCTTGTATTTGAAATTCAAATCTTTTCAACAAGAATTCTTGGAAGTCCTCTATTTCATTGAAACACATTTTTTTCTCCTGAAGTATTATAGTCAGATTAGCTGGGTAAGTGATTCTTGGTTTTAGTTCTAACTCCTTTGACATCTGGAATATCATATTCCAAGCCCTCTGATCTCTTAGTATAGAAACTGCTAAATCTTGCATTATCCTGATTGTATTTCCATAATCTTTGAATTGTTTCTTTCTGGTTGCTTGTAATATTTTCTTCTTGAGCTGAGAACTCTGCAATTTGGCTACAATATTCCTAGGAGCTTTCCTTTTGGGATGGCTTCCAGGAGGTGATTGGTGGGTTCTTTCCATTTCCGTTTTACCCTGTGGTTCTAGAATATTAGGGAAGGTTTGTTCTGATAATTTCTTGAAAGATGATGTCTGGTATCTTTTTTTTGATCATGGCTTTCAGGTAGTCCAATAATTTTTAAATTATCTCTCCTAGATTCAATTTCCAGGTCAGTTGTTTTTCCATGGAGATACTTCACATTGTCTTCTAGTTTTTCATTCCTTTGGTTTTGTTTTATAATTTCTTGATTTCTCATAAAGTCATTAGCCTCCATTTGCTTCATTCTAATTTTTATGAAATCATTTTCTTCCGTGGGCTTTTGGACCTATTTTTTCACTTGGCTCATTCTACTTTTTAAGGCATTCTTCCCCTGATAGGCTTTTTGGAGGTCTTTTGACATTTGGATTAGTCTAATTTAAAGCTGCTGTTTTCTTCAGCATTTTGGGGATGGTTTCCTTTAGCAAGCTGTTCACTCATTTTTCATGATTTTCTTGCATCACTATCATTTCTCTTCTCAATTTTTCCTCTACTTCTCTTACTTGATTTTCAAAATCTTTTTTGCACTCTTCTATGGTGTGAGACCAATTCATATTTTTTATTGGAGGTTTTGGATTCAGAAGCTTTGACTTTGTTGTCTTCTTATGATGGTATGCTTTGATCTTCGTCGTCACCAGTGACATAAGAAAATATCTCTTAATTGAGAAAGTAAAAATCTATAGTCTGGTTCTTTTCCCCCATTTGCTCATTTTCCTAGCCAATTACTTGGCTTTTGAGCTCTTTGTTAAGTGGACAGCTCCAGATTCTTTAGCAGAGGCTGCCACTGCCCTGGAGCTGGGGCTAGTGCTGGGGTCAGACCATGCTCCCCTCTCAATCAGGTGAGGGACCCTCCCCACTGACCTTCAAAGCTATCTTTGGCATTTGTGGGTTGAAAAGTCTAGAAACCACAGCAGTCACCAGCAATTTAGTCCCCTAAGGCCTACTCCAGCTCCATCTATGCTGGTATGGCCCTGGTCAAACTGTTTCACTCCCAGTCCTATGTAATAGACCTTTCCTGTTGACGTTCCCGATTGTCTTGCGCTGGAAATTTGCTTCAGTCTGTCATTTTGTAGATTCTGCTGCTCTAGAATTTGTTTAAAGTTATTTTTACAGGTTTTTTGAGGGGTTTGGAGGGAGAACTGTAGCAGATCCCTGATTCTACTCTGCCATCTTGGCCCAGATTGGTTCTTAAACCCCTCTTACATTGAGAAACAGAATTGTTTTGAAATAAAAGAAATTCCAAAAGGGTAGTGGAATACTATAACAAGACCTTGTAGCATGACACATGTCACAAAATGTTGACAAGGTTATTCAAAAATTAGATATAAACATGTTCAGTTGGCTTAAGGATTTGTCTGACTTTAACTCTACTAAAAACCCATGGGCTCTCATTAAGGCCAGACATGGGAAAAAATGAACCATTTGTCAAAGATGAGCTTAATATGCAATGTGATAAAAATGTGATTCCATGATCAAGAATTAAAGTTGTCAAAATCTTACGAATTCAGTGTCATCATATAAAAAAATGATGACAGCAAAAGGAGGACTTGATACACATTAAAAGTTTTTGTTTGAAATGTAAAAATATTATTAGGTTGTTGTGAAAGTCAATAAGTTTACTTTGTCCCCATTAATTTACACACTGCTATAAGTAGGAAGTATGTTCCCACCAAAATAAATGCAGATTTTAACTACTCTAATACTCAGAGAAAAATTACTGAAAAAGAATGATAAAAGACCCATCCCTATAGATAATATAGGGCTTTTCTCTACTAAAATCCTACACTGATACTTCATCATAGTCTAGGGGTAACTCTGGGTTTCCAAAAGTTATTCCACAGAGCAGGCTTTTTGAGTTACCACCTTCAAACGTGGGCTTGGAGTCAGGAAAACCTGATTCAAATCTGGTCTCAGACATTTACTAACTAAGCAAGCCATTTAACTTGTGTCTACGTCAGTTTCCTCAACTATAAAATGGAGGCAATATTAGCAACTATTTCCCAAGGTTGTTTTAAAGATTAAATGAGGCATGTTTTAAGCATTTAGCACATACTCTGGTACATAGTAGATACTTTAAAATGTTTGCCTTCTTCTTACCAAAAGGAAAAGGTTTAAAGCAGAGCCTATTATGGACTATGTGCCTCCTCTCTGGAAAAAGCTCACAAACAAAAAAGATGACCAGCAACTGACAAACTTTGGGGCCTTGGCATCTCAAAAAGACTGTCTATTAAAGGCATGAAGATATCTATTTATGTAAATGGTGAAAAGATCCACAATGGAGAAACTGCAAATCTGAAGTATTGAAGACATTTATTGCAATTGGGTCCCTTGAAAGACCTTTATTAAGTAAGAAGGCATCGTGAGAGTCTTTAAAATAGCTTAGAACTGCTCAACACTTGTGAGAGACAAAAATTGCAAAGTTAAGACTCTCCTGGTTTCATTTAATAAGATCCTGAAATAAAAATATACACAGAGACTAAAATGATGTAAATGAAAACAATACTAAAAGGCAATTGAACACTGATTAACAGTTGCAAGGACTTTCTCAATTTCCATAGCTGTTCTGGATGTCTAATGATAGAAGATATATCTTTGCTCACGAAAGAAAGGAAGGGGGCTATGGAAGAGTAATAAGTTATCTTTCTTCACACTTCATCATCATTTTGTTTCTTGGTTTTCTTTAAATGCTTTTCTTTGTTATATGGACAACTTCAACGGTAGAGTAGCGGAAAGTTAGCAAAGTTCTTTTTTAAAAAATATTGCCTAAATTGATCTTTTCAATAATTCATGGAGGTTATTACTATTCCTGCTATTTTTCCCACATTAGAGATGAGAAAGCTGAGGTAGACAGGGATTAAATGACTTAGCAAGAATCAGGCAGCTGGTAAGTATCTCAGACAGAATTTAAATGCAGGTTTTTGAGACTCCAGACCCAGTGTTCCATGGACTGCACCACCTAGCTGTTTCATACAGTGACTAACATTTGTCCTTGTCATCAGTGGAAATCCCTTCATCATTTGCAAATAATGAATGGAAGCTATGACAGCAATTAATTTCAAAACATCTGTTGTTCTTATCAAAGAGAAACAATGCCACAGATTTATGTCCTCATTGTACAGACGACTGAGATTTTGAAGCGATGACAGAAACTATGAGTCTGAGGTTTTACTCCCATAAAAAGAGACCCTAAAAATAAGGAACTAATCCAGATTGAACTAGAAAATGATATTGACAAAGAGGACTGGAAAGTTCTCTTCAGTGTACGTAAGATGAATATGAAAGTTATTAGCCTTATCTTCTTTAAAGATCCTTTTGCAAATTTTGATAGGAAATTATCCAGACTTTAATTGAAGTCTTAGAGTTCCAAAAAGAATTAATGAGGGGGAGGAGCCAAGATGGCGGAGTAGAAAGATTCACATATGCTAGCTCCAAACCCACAGCCCATGGATCTCCTGTAAAAAGAACTCCCAACAAATTCTGGAACAGTGAAAGTCATGCAGCAACACAGTGAAGGAGATTTCTGTTTCCAGAGAGCCCTGAAAAACAGATCTCAAAGGTCCGTCACGCACCGGACGGGAGTGGAGCCCAGCCTTTCCCTGGCCACACGGCAAAGAGAGGAGCAGATCGGGGCAGGCTTCAGGGATGGAATCTCTGGTGACCATGAAGGTCCCTCCACCCACAAGCGCACAGGACAGTGAGAGAGACTTCTGGACTGGCCGAGAGGCGAGTGGGGTGTCTCCATAATTTAGGACCCCTTGGGAGGCAGCAGCAGAGGCAGCAGGCGCCCAGAGGCTCCCTGATACAGGCAGGAGCTTGGCAGAAGCTCCATTAGGGAAGGTCTCTTCATAAACCCCCTGAGGGAACTGAACCTGGGAGGTGGCCCTGCCCCCACCTGAGAGCCTGATTTAATCTTACCCTGAATAGCAGCCGGGCCCGCCACTGAAAGCCCTGAGGCTGGGGAGCAGCATTTGAATCTCAGACCCCAAGAACTAGCTGGGCTGATCTGGAGGCAAGGTGGGGTGGAGAGGAATCTCAGAAGTCAAGTAACTGGCTGGGAAAATGCCCAGAAAAGGGAAAAAAAATACGACCATAGAAGGTTATTTTATTGGTGACAGATGATTCCCCCCTTCCTTTCTGATGAGGAAGAACAATGCTTACCATCAGGGAAAGAAATAGGAGTCAAGGCCTCTGTATCCCAAACATCTGAAATAGATATCCAATGGGCTCAGGCCATGGAAGAGCTCAAAAAGGATTTTGAAAATCAAGTTAGACAGGTGGAGGAAAAACTGGGAAGAGAAATGAGAGAGATG
>CM053771.1:125925330-126030579 GCA_028658325.1 Potorous gilbertii | reverse complement strand
CAAATGGGGAGAAAATTTTGGAACCCAAAATCTTGTGAAAATGAATGTAAAAAGTTAAATAAATTTATTAATAAAAAAAAAGACTTACCACACAATTTCAGAACTAAAAAATGGACTAGATTTATAAAATAAGCCAACAAAATCATGTTCAATAGTAACAAAACACAGGGCTCATCCGTCTGTCTACAAGCATTTAAGTGCCTACTATGTACCAGGGACTATGCTGAGTGCTTTACAAATATAACTCCTGCCTGACTCAGCCCAGCAGTAGGATGTCCTAAAAACAAAGGAGCTACTCATCCCATACCCAGAAGTAAATTTGGTGGGAGAAATACTTCTTAACAACCACTTTAAATATGATTTCATTCTACTGAAGAATTGAGTGGTTGTTGGAGAAAGAAGAGTGACCTGTTGTTGGCTGCTGTCATCATTGGGGGCGGCAGGGGATGGAGGGGGTGAGGATAGGGGAATGGAAGGATTATATTTCTGCCCTTCATATATTTTCCCTGTAAATATCTCTTTATAAAAGTTAATGATTTTAACTGATTAATTGATGTTCAGGAAATAGCAACTGATCAAACTGATATTGAGAAGAGATTAGTCAAAATGATGTTAAATAGGAATTATTGAGAATTAATATTGGGAGAAAATTACTGGATAGAGGCTCATAAATAATAGTATTAGAAAAAGCCCCAACCCCTTAGGGTTACCCCTATAAACTTGATAAAAAGAGGGGGAAATTGCTCACCTCTGGGGCTCTGACCTGCTAATCTAAATATGTGCTGGGAGAACCCAGAGCCTCTGTACTACACATAGGGCCTTATCTAAAATGCATCACATTCCATCACATTTTCAGTGACTCACGTTGAAATTCTCAACCTGGTATTCCCCTTATTGGATTCCCTAATTTACAGGCTTATTAGAGGGAAATAAGATAAATATTTTTCTCTCTTTTGTTTTAGACTATAATTGTACAATAGTCAGTTTAATTTCTTTATAAAAACTTTTGCTTGTTTGAATACTTGTGTACTGATATTTCTTGTTTTACTAAATTGAATATAAATGTTACAGTTGTTGAGAGAAGTATAAATTTTACATCTTTAAAGTGGTAATTGGTGCCTAGCTTATAAATACTCATTTTTAGACTGCTTGCCTTAATATGACATCTTTATAGAGTAAAGTTCCATAGGATGAGGTTTACCTGCTGGCCTAATTCCTCCAAGTAATTAGCTCCAAGTGCTTAATTCTTTTTGAGAGTCCCACAAATTTTGTAACTTACCTCAGTCTGTTTTTCTTTCTTTTCAAAATGAGCCTGCATATGTTATTGTTCAGTGAGTCTGGAATTCTGTTAGGTTTGACCTTGCAGTGAGAGTGATCCCCAGAGGAAATTTTAAGTGTCATATTTTTGAGGAACCCAGAGAATCTGGGTGTTCCTTAAGTGGAAAGAGACATCTAGAGATTTTCTCTGGGCTTCCAGTTGGATTCTCTATATGTTTTAGGGATTCCTGGAGAAAACTTTGGGTGTCCTATGTTGTAGGGACCCATGATGATTTTACAGACCAAAACCAAGTCTGTGACTATGAACCCAGAGCAGAGGAGGACCTCTTAGTGGCAGAAAAACTCAAGTGAACTAATCCCTGCCTGGGTGCAGGACTGGAGAATTGTAATGCCTGGTACCTGAGTGAGTGGTAAAGGTGCAGAAACTTTGGCCCAGAGCATTTATGATGAGGAACGAATATAAGCTTCCCTCTTACTGGAGTCTCAGACAGTGCACTAATATGAAGAATGGAGATTCTACAGGTCTCTAACGACAGTAGCTCACTTGTGTGTGCAAGTGTGGGGCTGGGTGTCTCTTGCCACTTAATGGGCTCTGCATGCAATGGGACATAAATGAAACTGTCTTACTTGTAAAGTTTCTGAAATTTAAGAGTTATGTAACACTTCTAGTCAAATAATTGAGGGAATATGGCTCAGGAAAAAGAGTGCTGGGTTATGAGATTACATGAATTCAAATCCTGGATATGCCACTTAATATGTGTCTCCTTGGACAAATAACAACCTCTCTACATTTCAGTATTCACATGTGTAAAATAAGGGATTTAAATTAGGTTACCCTTAAGATTCCTTCCCACACTAACTCTATGACCCTGTGAGTCCTACATCTATATCTCCAGGCCTTCTACTACTTTTGAGCTCCAGACCCATGTTAACAGCTGCCTCCAACTTCACATATCCAGAAACAAGCTCTGAATCCTTCCTAATTTACTCTTCCACTGCCTTTTCTCTTTCTATGATACCATCATTCATCCGTCTTTAACCATGGAGTTATCTTGGACTCTCCCCTCTGCCTCATTTTTCATATTCACTCAGTCACCAGATCCTATCAGCTCCACCTCTCCTATTTCCTCTGTACTCGTTTTCCACCATCCCAGTACAAGTTTTCATCAGCACAAGAATAGATTACTGTACTAGCCCCCTCTCCTCCCTCCAACCTATACCTTATCTCAACTTTGGATCTCCCTAAGTACCTACCACAATTTGTACTTCATAAATATTTGATGTATTTGTGTTAAGTTGCAAAATCTTTCTTTTCAAAAATGTTTTGTTGGTGCTTTCTATTTCTACATCATTATCACTTCTCATCCTAACTCACAGATCAAACCCTCCATTATGACAAGAAAAACATTTGACACAGAAATCTTACCTGAGAATATATACCATTTTCTATCCTAGAAATCTTCTACCTCTCTATTGTGAGAAGATGGGTACAAGAAAAGAGTAGGTTAATAAATATCAGTACCAACAGAGATTCTCCTTCCTAGAAAGCACTGAAGAAAATTTCCAGTGGGAGTCTTGCCAATGAGCACAGAATACTCTCAGATCAGATCAATATCAACAAGACTGGAACTATCCCAATTTTGAACCATTCAACAGGCTCCTAAGCCAAATAGGAGAAGCTAAGTCTTTTGGTGCATGTTTCACCTCTCCCTCCTTTTTGTACAATGGAAAATCTCTTCTCTTTAGCCTTGTCATTCTCACTCCTTGCTTCTTGGTCCCATAATCTTCTTTAGTCCTCAAGGTCAGGGAAAATCTATCTGGGGGAAGGGAGAGTTGAGAGGTTGCTGGGAAAACTGCCCAATTCTGCAGGCATCTATGTCCTCTTCCCAATCTCTTTGGCAATGCCCGCAGAAAGCCTGGCCGGGACAGATGCCTTTTATTTTTACATCACAGACAGTCATTTCTATATCTGTGGCCTACCCTCAGAAATTGAACTCCCTTTTGAAATAAGGAAAGACAGTTAAGTAACTGACTGATAAAATGATCCCATCTGACAATGTATGCAATACTTTGCACTCAGTCTTCCACCTCTCTGCCAAAATGAGCAAGGTAGGTTTCATTATTTGTTCTCTGGAACCATTATGAGTTTTCCATTTATTCCTCCACACCATTTTCATTTACATTGTTTTGGTCACTGCGTATATTATTAGAACATCTTCTTGTGAGTTTTTTTCACATTCATTGTTCTATGTTTTTTGTGTTCTACAGGGTTTTTTTGCCAAGTTCATTAAGATGATCTCTCAAGTCTCTTCCAGATTGTATCATTCTGTGATTAAATCTATAAACATAAAAATTATCAATAGTTTTTACAGTCAAAGCCTTTACAATTAGCCTACTTGTGGTTGAAATGTCAGGGCTCTTGTTTTGAATAACTTCAAATCAGCAGCTAGAGATTTGATATTCTTTTTTAAACGATGCTATTTTCAGGCTTTGAAGTCTTGGTTCACTGCATTTTGGATTGCTCATAGAATGAATGAACTTTATATTACAACAGAGACCAGTTCAGTACAAACTGCAGATGTCCTTAACATCTAAATATGGAAAAGTTTCACATCCTCTCCTTGCAATTGTCCCACGCCACCTAGTGTCCGTGGAATTGTCATGCTTAATGCTAAACATTTAGAATGGTGTAGTGGAAGAAGGCTGCATTTGGAGTCTGAACATGCAGGTCCAAGTCCTGCCTCCCTTACCAGCTGAATGACTTCACTTCAATCTCCCTGGGTCTCAGTTCCCTCATCTGTTAAAAGAGAGGTAATCCCAGAGGGAAGCCACTAGCAGGGCAGGGAAGTTTGGAACTGAGCTGAGTCTAGAAGAAAGTCAGAGTAACCAAGAGGATATATAAATATAAATTATTATACAAGATAATTTTTAGTAACAAAATAATCTCAAAGAGCAATACAAAGGTACGTCAATGTATGATCCCTCCTTTAGAGCAGATCACAACCCAACCAGACCTTATCCTCCTCTGTTATTCCTGCACATGGACTCTCACAGAGATTCAAGGTTTGTATTGTATATCTTCCTATAAGTCATACTACATTCCAGGTGTACCATATTAGCACTCATTCTTTTTATCTGTTCTCCTTCATTTTCACTATATGACTATTCTGCTTTGTTTTCCAATCATATATTTTCCTATACAACGTCCCCCATACAACTGCTTGTGCCTAGGTCATCATTGAAATAGGCTACAACCTATTTACATGTACTACATATCTTTTTCTTTTGAGTCAACTATAACTTTAATTCTTCAAAGACTACTGTGTTAGAAGAGTTTTAAACTATACAGTATATCTGGGAGAACATTTATGTTAAAATAAATAAAATATAAAAATATTATATTATTTATATTCATATATAAAATATTAATTTTAATGCCAGAGAGCACATTGGGATCATTAAGAGCTCTGCACAGTTTCTTCTGTCCATTTCATTTCTGGGTCCAATTCATTGTACATTATGTCTAATACCAGATAGGTATATTTGTACACTAATTCAATGGAATGATTATGCAACTACACATCAAAGACTAAACAATAGTTATTTTTCATTCATTTGTTTTTGAGGTTTTTCCCTCCCATACATTGGATGTCTTTTGAGTAATCATAATTCTCATTCAGGAAACCCTGTAATGTTCTATGGTTTAATGCAATTAGTACAATGTCATCAGTAGACAGGGGCACCAGGAGAACCTCACAATTTATAGGGAGTCAGAGAGAGTCAGAATCAGTAAAGATTTATTAAGTGCCTACTATATGCAAAACACTGTGCTAAACACTAGGGATACAAAGAAAGGCAAAAGACAGTCTCTTCCCTCAAGGAATCCACCACCTAATGCTGAAAAACAGGAGGAAGGGGAGAGGGGAGAAGGGGACAGGAATATGAAGAAGTCAGGTAGTCAGGGTGGAAAATGTTGATTTCATCTTAGAAAATGATGAGTTTCTGAAGATATTGAAGTCCAGGAAAGTAACTGAGTGGAAAATGGCAAAAATTCCCTGGGTGAGATCCTTTAATAAAGAAGGATCAGGAAAGAACTCCCAGATGTCCACTTCCCAATCTCTCCAACAAGAGAGAAGGAGGGGCCCCAGGGGCAGTGGGTACTGAGGATATGTGGGTTTCCACATAGATTTCATCTTGTAGAATGATAAGTTTCTGCAGATGTGGAAGTCCAGGAAAATAGATAAGTGAGAAATGATGGAAACTCTTTTTCCATCTATCACCTATTTAAGAAATGTTCTGTGGCAGTGGTAAACCATTGCTGAGCACACTTCTTAGTTTTATTCTATACTAATGATCTTTGAACTTTGTATTTGTCAAGCAATCTTACTGTACCTTCATATATGCAAGATATATTCCTTGTTGGAGATAGAATTTTATTCAATTGAATTAAGTCCTTGTTTGTTTTGCAGTTTAAAAGCAATATATACAGCAGAAACTAATATTTTTGCATCTTTGGGCATCTTTCAGGCAGTAAGGATGAATAAAATATTAAAATCACTTATGGAAACAGTTTGCTCCTTTCTATTATTGCAATCAAAGTTAGGCTTGATCCTCACCATTTCCTTCAAAAGTTTAACCCATGTGACCCATGTTGCCACAACAGAAAGGGCAATAAATCCCTAATGAATTTATCCCTTTTCCCACCCAAGAAACATGGCATACAAGAATGACACCTGTTTAGAAATCAAACTCCTTTATAAGACACCTAAAAAGAGAATGGAGGAAAATTATAAATATCATTTTTGAAAAGAGAAAGGTATAGAGATAACAAATCTGCCAAAAGTTTGGTGTCAGATCCAACTAATCTTGATCATCCCGTATTCATAGATGAAACACATAAAAAGATAACACATTGGTCACCATTTTTTATAATTCTCTGGGCAACTAAGTGGCACAGAAAATAGAATGCTGAACCTGGAATTAAGATCTGATTTTGAATTCTGCCTCAGACATCCACTAGCTATGTTACCCTGGGAAAGACACTTAATCCCCCCACCCTTCATTACCTCACCTGCAAAATGGAAATAATACTAATAGTACTTCTTCACAGGGCTGTTGTGAGGATGAAATGAGGTAATATTTGTAGAGTACTTTCCAAATTTTAAAGAGCTATATAAATGCTAGATATTATAAGTAATGTTGTTATAATTTATGTAGGAAGAGCACTACATTTTTCCTCTAACATCTCAATATTCAGTGTGTTTATGAGAGAAAAAATTGACTCATAAGAAGACAGGAAGAACAGTTGAGTCACAAGTACTGACAGAGAAAATTTATACCAGAGGTCACAAAATTTTGAAAGCATTGAGTGATTATTTTATAATATAACATAGAGGGGAAAATAAAAAATATCTTTAAAACTATAGACAATATTACTACCAAAAAAGGTAATTAAAAGGATATCAATAACTACCATGTCATGTTCTTCCTTTCTCATCTTTGTAAAAATCATTGTAAATCTATTCTCTCATTTACTATAATCCTAAAAAAATTAATCAAATAGAAAATATACAATAATATTGTCATTAGATCCTAAATACCCAAAATTCCTACTTCCAAAAGCCAAGTCCTTATTACTCAACTTGGGATGGCAAATATATTGTCCCTGTCCATCCCTTGGATAGATTTGGAACTAAGGTAAATTTAAACAGGGATATAGCAACTAGGCAGCTTTCCAGTACTTCTTGAGCTAAATTTTCAGGTCAGTTCAATCAGTGAATCAATAAACTATCTTCCAGGAACTATGTGAAGAGCAAAGGATATAAAGAAAGGCAGTCCTTGCTCTCTAAAGAAAAGTTAAAGACAACCTTTGCTCTCAAGGATCTCAGTCTAATGTTGGAGAAAATATGCAAACAACTATGTATAAACAAGCTATATTCAGGATAAAACTGAAATAATCTACAGAAGGAAGGAGGTAGAATAAAAATTTATGGAATGATTTACAAACAAATCAATATTTATGCATATGTGAGGCACTGGGGGACACAAAGAAAAAAAACTGGTCCTATCCTCCAGGAGCTTCTATGGGGTAGGGAATAATATAACATGCACAGATAAGTAAATAGATATTTCAATAACAGATCATCAGAGAAGTAAATAGTTCTTTTCAATAAGGAGAGAGTTCTAAGAACATAATGAGTGAGATGGAGAGGACAGGGAAAGACTTCGGTTATACATGAGCTGAGTGCTGAATGACTCTAGGGATTACAATAGGTAGAGGTGATAAAGAAGTGGATCCAGAAGGGACAACTTGTATAAATCAGGGAGATGGGATATGAATTTTTTTAATCTAATAGGCCAGTTTGATTGGATCATATTGTATAGAAGAGAATAGTGTGACATAAGTATTGAAAGAAAGGTGAGAGTGAGATTTTAATGGGACTTAATGACTCCTGTTCTGAACATATTTAGTTTCAGAAGCCTATAGGACATCCATTTCAAGATATCCAAAAGGCAATTGGTGATGTAAAACTGGAGTTTAAGTGAGAGACTATGGTTAAATATATAAATCTGGGAATTATTGAATTAATATGATAATTGAATCCATGAGAGTTGATGAGATCGCCTAGTGAGATGGTGTAGAAGGAGAAAAGAAGAGGGCCCATGACAGAGCCTTGGGGGACACTCACAGTCAAGGGGCATGACATGGATGAAGAACCAGAAAATAAATTGACAAGACATCAAGTAGGTAGGAGAAATAACAGAAGATAATAGTGTCATAAACTTAGATGAGGAAATACTCAAAAGATGAGGGTAATTGACAGTGTCAAAAACTGCAGAGAGATTTAATGGAAAAAGAGGGAAATAGGATGAAGAAAACCCTTTTCTGTTAATTGAAAAGAAATAAATTTTAAAAATAAAAAGTGCTGTACTCAAACAATGGTTGCAGAGAGGTCAATAAGATTGCAAAATGCTATTTGATTTGGCAATTAAGAGATTATTGGTAACTTTGGAGAGGACAGTTTCTAAAAAGGGAGGAAGCTAGATTGCAATAATACAAAAAATGCATGGTAAATATCTATGCATAATGGATTGTATAAGGGGATACTCAAAGGAAACACCAACATGGTCTTTTCCTTTACTGCTTCTGGATTTAAGAGATTCTTAGTTATTCAGGAATATAGGACCACACATTCTTTCTATTAGCTTGGATATATAAGATTTGACTACGATTTTCTCATAAAAGAAGGAAATTTAAAGCAGTCCATTCAGCAATAGCTTCCTCACTGTTCTTAAATGTCCTGATGTTTTTTGCCATTTCAACATTATAACACGCAACACATACCAACTCAGAAAGACTCACTAAAAATATAGTTGTAAACTCATAGTAGAAAGATGTGTAGGAATTGTATCCTATTAGCCTTAATATGAGTGTCATCTCTTTAGTGGAATAATCATGAATTATTGACACTAATGCTAACACTCTATTAATAGAATTACTTCCATCAAATATACTCAAGAGGAGGATAACTATTGTGTCATAGGGCAAAGAAGACTTTGTAATCAGAAAACATGGTTGGCAGTCACCGTCTCCAAGTTGAAAGAGACTTTAGACATCATTAAATCCACCTTGTACATGAACAAGAATACAATCTATGTCATGCCTAATAAGTGACCATCCAGACTTTGCCAGAAGACTTCTAGTGAGGAGTAACTTACTGCCCTGTGAAGCAGCCCATTCTATGTTGGGGTAACCTCTTTTTTACCTCACAATCTGTCCTTCTGAAATTTTCACCTATTGTTTCAGTTATCTGGAATGAAGCCACTAATCCTTGAAATCTGACAACTTCAAATACTTGACAGCTATCATTTCCCCTTAAGTTTCCTTTTCATCCCCAGTTCCTTCAAGTGGTCTTCAAATAGCAGATTCTCAAGACCTCTTACATCCTGGTCATCCTCTAACTTACCAGTGATCTTCCTAAAAGATGGTTTGAGAAATGAACAAAATGATATAGATGTGTTATGAGCAGGGCACATTACAGTGGGTCAGGTAACTATCCCTCTCTTAATGAAGCCTGTGATTGTGCTTACTTTTTATGAGAGCCTTATTACCCCATTAACTCATATTGAGCTTGCAGAATCCCCCAGAATGTTTTTTCCCAACACAAATTGCTATCTACCTGCACTTTTCCCATCTTGCACTTGGGAAGTTGAGTTTTGTAACCTAGGTATGTGGTTTTACATGTATCTCTATTAAGTGTGAATTGTTAGATTTGGCCCAATGTTTAGTCTAGTGACATCTTTATGAATTAGAACTCTGTCATCTATTATATTCACTATTCCTCTTAGTTTTTTTACTTTTATTTTAATATATTTTGTTTAATGGAATACTTCCCAATTACATGTAAAAAAAATCATCTATTGACTCAGCCTGGGGAATTTTTCTTAGGCAGATGATTTATGGCTTGTTAAATTTCTTTTTCTAAAATGAGATCATTCAAGAACTCCCATTTCCTCTTTTGTTAATCTGAGCAATTTATATTTTTGTAAATATTCATCCATTTCACTTAGATTATCAGTTTTAATGGCATACAATTAGGCAAAAGACCTCCAGATAGTTGCTTTAAATTCATCTTCATTGGTGGTCATTCATCTTTTTATTTTTTGACACTGGTAATTTAGTGTTCCTCTCTCTTTTTTAAATAAAATTAACCAAGGGCTTATCTCTTTTATTGATTTTTTTCTTACAAAACCAGCTCCTAATTTTATTTATTAGTTCAATGAGTTTTTTATTTTCAATTTTATTATCTACTTTGATTTTTCAGGATTTTCATTTTAATGTTTAATTGAAATTTTTTAATTTAATATTTAATAGACTCTTTCTTTGATCATAGCTTTCAGGTAGTCTAATAATTTTTAAATGATCTTTCCTCAATCTATTTTCCAGGCCACTTGTTTTTCTGATGAGATATTTCATATTTTCAATTTTTTTTATTCTTTTGACTTTGATTTCTTCTTAATTTCTCAGAAATCATTAGTTTCCACTTGCCCAATTCTAATTTTTAAGGAATTATTTTCTTCAGTGAGCTTTTGTACCTCTTTTTACATTTGACCAATTCTGCCTTTTTAAGGTGTTATTTTCTTGTATTGTTTTGTTTTGTTTTTGCTTCTTTTACCAAGCTGTGACTTGTCTTTTCATAATTTTTTTCTTGTTCTCATGTCTTACCCAATTTTTTCTCTACTATTCTTATTTTGAAATTAATTTTTTAAGCTCTTCCAGAGATATTCTTGTTGTGCATGTAACTGTTTTGACATCATTGTCTTCTGAGTTTGTTTCTTGATCTCCTTTGTCACTGTAGTAACTTTTTATAGTTGGGTCCTTTTTGTTGTTGTTTTACATATTCATTTTTCCAACCTATTTCTTAACTTTGAAGTTTATGTCAATGTTGACCTCTCTTCCCAGTGGGAGTTGGGGGTAGGGGAGAGATTGTCCCATGCTTCAGATTTTTTTGCACTGCTGTTTTCAGAGTTAGTTCTTGGGGACTGGAAGGTTTTAGGGCCCCAGATCCTCAGGACTGCAATCAATAGTGCTCCTCATGGTCCCTTTTCCCTTGGGACCAAAAGTGATACTATTATTCTCCAATACCTCTGCTCCCTCTTGACCAAACATGTTCTTCTCCACCTTTGAACTGTGACTCCGAAGTGGGTTTAGGCAATGATGTTGCCAAACAGCATCTAGTTCTGCATCTCCTATCATCACTTTCTGACCAGTTGCTGTCTCCTTATCATCTCTGGTTATCATCTTATCATATCAGCTCCTGAAGTTGCTGCTGCTCCTCTCACCACCACTTAGTCCCACCACTGCTGCTTCATTCATGTGGACTCCAGCCCAGCCTTGATTCCCATGTCACAGATCTCTCCTTCCAACCTCCTAAGTTGTGTTGGGCTGGAAGAATATTTCACCCTGACCTTTTGTTGACTCTACCACGCTAGAATTTGATGCAGTGACATTTTAAAGTTGTCTGAAAGGGAATATTGGGAGAACTCATTTGAATGTTTCCAGTACTCTGTCATCTTTATCTCCACCCTCTAGAAGTCTCTACTCCTCTTAGTTCTGTGCTATATAAATATTTAATAAACATTCCACCTGTATCTTAACCCAAGTCATAGATAGAATCTTTACCTCACAGAACCTAGTACAGGTTCCTGGGACAATCCACCTCTTTCTACTTGGACATTTATCTGTTAATGATAACTCTTTGAGTTTTCTCTACACTTGTTTCCCCTTCTGTAAAATGGGGACACTAATATTTATACTTCCCACATAAAAAGGTTGTAAAAACAAAAACACCATAGAGCCTTCTATAAATGTCTACTCTTCCTTCTAAAAAGTTATAAAGTTGCATTTGATATCTATGATAATACAATTATGAGAACATTAATTTTGGTTAAATTCTTAAAATTATAAAAATATTTTCTATTGACTTGACTTTTTAAAAATTCTATAATTTTGTTGGTTGACTGCTGACTAGCTTATTTCTTTTAGGGTTATATTGACTACAATACTAAGGGAGAGTTGAACAGCCAAAATTCAGTTAAGGAGTACTATAAAAGACCCAGTAGACAAAATAGATTGGTTTTGGAACTGTATATTCTACCTTGTCCCAAAAAGAATCTGACAACATTTTGTACTTACATGAAACTGCTTTAAAATCAACTATGGGTTTTATAGAACAGATTGTAATTTAGTTCAAATATAGCATATCCCTTTTCCCTTTTTTTAGTGGGGAAGGAAGACAGACTTGTGAACTTTATTGTTATGGGGAACTTCTGATTAGAAAACTCCCTGAACCAATACCTGCTCTACAATTTCCAGTTATATAGAATTGTTTACAACCCTGAGTGATTAAATGATTTGCCCAGAGTCATCTTAGCCAATATGTATCAGAGCTCCACTAAATGAATGAATTTCAATAAGACTGAGGAGATTTTATTCCTTCCTCTGTTGTCTGCCATCATTTTATAGCCTGGAACATAGTTCTGACAATTAAGAAATTAGCATGTCCTCTCAGACACTATTCTTGCAAGTGTCACAAGATAAATGGTAGCAAACAGTTACATAAACTAACCAGATAGGTTTTCGATTTTCTTCAGGCACAGATAATTGAGATGTTATGTGTTTGTAAAAAATCCAGATGACTGTCCTTTTTTTGATTTAAAAAAAGACTATAAAATAATATTTTAAGTAAAATGTGTGGTTTCTACAGAAACATATGCCTACAAAGAAATTACCATATAATAAACCTATTATCAGTCTTGCTCAATATAACTTTTGCTTTCTCTCATCTGTGGTCCTTTGACTTGCTTAATGACATTATTGTGATCAATTGTTCCCTTCTAGCTATTTGTAGTGGGACGTATAATAAGGCACCCTTACTACCCATATGGCTCCCTTCAGAACAATTCAACAAGCGTTTTTTAAATATCAACACTGTGTCAAGACATTGCAAGGCCCTGGGAACACAAAGACAAAAAGGAAACAATTCCTTTCCTTAATAAGCTAACATTTACCACAAAAACTTGTAATTAAATAAATAGAAAATATTTCTTAAAATAGATACCAAGTAACTTCAGTGAGAGCAGCTGTTTTAGTACAGGTGTATACTGGTCTCAAGTGCAGGGTCAAGATCTGAAGAGACTGAGATAACGAGTAATTTTTTTTTTAAATTCTAGTACTAAATTTGAATATTCAGGAAAGATATAAATTAACAAATATACCTCTCCAGGTTCCCATGGGGACACATGAAAGTAGATCACCACCACAGTCTTCATGGGAATTAAAAGCCCTCAAATCAGAAGAGTTTTTAACTCCAAAATGCACCTTAATGCATTTAGTCAATCTCTGTTCCAGGGCTTCCCACTGCCCAGGGCAATGCATGCCTATGTAACCTGTTTAGCTTCTTAGGGCCAAGGTCTGGGCAAAACAAATATTTTCTAAGATGGGAGCACTAATAACTTTTGGAAGTGAAAAAAAAATACTCCTTGAAAGAAGTGGCCCTTGAGTAGATCCTTGCGGAAAATAGGAGGTTTCATAAGTCAAGGAAAAGAGGAGCAATAATAGACCTTTGAAAAACATGCAGAAATAAACTCATCACACAATGAGATTCAGGATATAGCATTCTGTCTCTAAAATGACAACATATTCTTGATTTGGAATTAGAGGTATAAAGACAAAGTGGAAAACAGTCCCTACCTCAAAAAGCTTACATTCTCCATGGGCGGGGGTACAGGTGGGATTCCAGGTGTAAAGACATGCATTTTGTTATCATTTGCAGAAAAGGGGAAATACTAACAGCTATGAGGATTATCAAAGTCTTCCCACAGAAGGTGGTACATGGGCTCTCCTTTGAAAGAATGTGGGAATTCTAAGAAATAGAGGTAAGGAGTGAGTGCATTCCAGGCAGGGAGAACAACCTATACAAAGACAAGGAGGTGGTGGATGGATGGCTCTACTCAAAAAATAGAAAATAGTCGTTTGGCTGGAATGAAGAGTAAATGAAGGAAAATGATGTAAAATAAGTCTGTAACAATGAGCTAGAGTCAGAATGGGAAGGGCCTTTATTTTAGTGTAGTAGGAAAGAGGAAGCCATTGGTGAGTCTTGTGAGAAGAATGGCATACGTAGACCTGTACTTTAAAACACTATAGGAAGTGTGGAAGATGTGTGAAGGATGGTTAGAGAAGGGGAAGAGTGAAGTCCAGGATTACAATTAGGAAGCTATTGCAACAGTGCAGACCTAAACCATAACAATGCCAGAGAAAAGGATGAATGCAAGAATTCTCCCACTTCCTTGAATGCTCCTACAGTAGTAGACTTTCCACTGGTCCTTAAAGCTCTGGAATCTGGGGTTAGGACACAATGAACATTTTCCTATTTGGCTTGGGAAAATGCCAGCAGAGCCTCCTATAATCACTGTTACTCCAATTTTCATTACTCTCCACACAACATTCCTAGAATACTGCCAACTTCCTGTTATTGCAGAGCTGTCCACATCACTAGATTTACCAGGTTATAGTCTGACAAATATAGAACATGCACTACTGAGAAATAGAGAAGAGGAAGGGTACTCTGAAGAGGATGGTTTTTCTCTGATAAATATTAGGTACATCCAACTAGAAGTCTATGAATTCTAGTTGAAAATCAGAAATAGCACCAAAACTTGGATGCCAGCTAAAGGATCCCTCTCTTTTACCAATCTATTTCTTTGGATGGTTTGTTTTGAGCTAAAAACCTCTCATTTTACAAATGAGGAAACTAAAACTCAGAAAAGTTCAATGACTTTGTGGTCACAAGCTAGTAAATAAGAAAACTGGAATTATATCTTGGTTCTTCCATTTCAAAACTCAGTGTTCTTTCCAATGGACTTCAATCAGTCAAACAATGAAAGAAGAAGCATTTATTGAGCACTTTCCGTATGGGAGTTCAAGGTGATGATAGTAGTTTGAATTGCCTGGTACCTGTTTTCTTGTCTCTCCCTCACAGTTCCCTGTGGCTTCAGCTAAACTCATTCATCCACCCTATTGAAGAGTTTGTCACAAATATTACCTTCAAGTTCCTAAAAGTGCTATAACCATATGTAAAAATCATCCTGAAAATTTCCAGTAAGGCACTTTGATACAAAAGACTCCCTATGTCTTCTGCTGAACAGGTTCACTGACTACTTAAAGAATGGAGTTTTTAACTTTTGGTGGGTAATGTGCAAGCTGTAGAGCTGGTTCCAGGAAACCACTGCTCCAAGATTCCAGTTGGAAACTATACTCACTACACACAAATAACCTCCAAACTAGGTACCTGTTCCCATGCAGTCGATAACGAACACTTATTATCCTGAGTCAAATTCTCCTAGGTTTCTAATATTCACTTTCATTTTGTTTCTGTCAGGATCAGTAGCCCTAGACATGCACTGAAACTCTTTTCATTCCATTCAGCTCTGTCTCATTTTTTCTTACTATCCCTTATTTTCATTTTATTTTCTATTCTATTTTCCATTTCCATATTTGTTTGCACATTTTCTTCCCCATTTGATTATGACCTTGTTGAAATAAGGGATTGTCTTTTGTTTTACTTTGAATTTCCAGTGCTTTATATCTTCAGATGCTTAATAAATTTTTTGTTAACTGACTTCCCTTTTATTTTTAAAATAAAATTGCAACAAGATTTATTGTCTACCGAGTGCAAGATAGTGTGCTATGTACTGTGAACTTTTTTAAAGTGTTACCTGCCATCAAAGAACTCACATTCTACTGGGAAGAAACCATTCATATAAAAATGAGAAGAATAAAAAGATAGACAGATAGACAGACAGATAGACAGACATAGATAGACAGATAGATAGATTGATTGATAGAGAGATAGACAGATATAACATATACATAGTAAATGCAATGGAACAGGGCTTGGGCATGCCAAGGACAAGTCCCTCAGGGCACCTCCATTTTAGGATATCATCCCCTCACTACACAAAATAAATGCAAAACAAAGTAATTTCATGGAGTAACTAAAAGTGAGTGGATCTAGAAAGGTCTCAGCAGATAGCACCTGAACTGAACCTTAAAGGGAGCTAGGGATGCCAAGAGGCAGAGGTGAAGAAGGGAGTATTCAAGTATGAGAGAAGGCCAATTCTAAGTTTCAGGTTCAGGAGATGATGTGTTGTATTTTAGAACTCAGTAGACTGCTTTGGCCGGAACAGTGAGGTGAAGTGGCATGAAATCCACTTGAAATATAAGCTGGAGCTGTATTACAAAGAACATAAGTACCAAAGGAGTATGTATTGTATGCTTGAGGCAAGAAGGAGCAACTGAAACTTCTTGACCAAGGGAATAACACGGTTGGACTCTTGGACAGGTGGACATTTCCTGACCTTTTTCATCAGTCCTCTTTTTGTTTTCATTTCCCCCACTCCCTAATATATCTACATTCTACAATTTGCTTCTGTCAATTGATATCTAGCTTAATATAAAATTCACATTTATAATGAAGGTATCAATATGCACGAGTTTTTTAGTCAAAATTTAAGGAATTATAATCATGAGGTATTTATCATGATAAATTTCATGGTAAAATTTTTTTTTGGTTGAAGGAGAGAACCAGAAATATTATATATGTATCCTCTTGTGGTCTGTACTTGTCATTGTGGCTTATGCCATGTCAAGTGGTACATTTGTTTTGTTTTATTTTTCATATCCAAGGCAGAAACAAATTGTATTAATTATAAATTATAATAAATAAGTTTTCAGCACTTTTCAAACGATGTTCTCTTGACTTTTGTGATTTATGAAGTAAGCAATTATTCACAGTATGGTGGAAGGAAAGTACTGGCTCTGCAATCAAAAGATACAGATTCAAGTGGCAGTAAGTCTGCCACTTACTAATGGTGTGACCTTGGTCAAGTCTCTTAACCTCTCTGAGATTTGATCTCTTCAACTACTAAATGAAAGGATTGGACTATATGTCCTCTAAGGCCTCTTCCAGTTTGTAAGATATTATACTTAACTATTTTTTGACAATTGAGAATTTCTATCCTATAAATGATTTCAAAATTATATCATCTTCAATCTCATTTCAACCTCCTATTTATACTTAAATCTTTATAGGACTTCTTTCAACCCTATACCATGTCTTGGTAGGAATAGTTAAGGGAAAATGAAATTGACCACGCTAAATTGGTCTTGTCTGTCCAGTCCCCTTTCAGCTGAATCTCAGATGTGATAATGGATAGGACTGTGGCCAAAGGGTGAAGGGTAGCCAGCAAAGTAAGTGGATATCATCATAGAGTACAGCTAATCTGTTCATTAAGAAGGAAAGTTTTGTTTAATAGAGGAGCTCTGTGTTGATGTGTCATCCAGCAGAAGATCATACCCTTTCCACCTTTAAGTTTCTAATGAGATGAAAAGGTCTGCTTGATAACAATGCTTAGTTGAGCAGATACTCATTTAATTGAAATTATTATAATCACTGAAAAGTCACAATATTATAGGATAGGGTAATGAACATAACAAGACAAAATGATATACATGGTGACTACAAAAACGTAGAAAAAGAACAACAAAATGCGTGTGATTACAATGATCAAATTTGACCCCAGAGAAGAAATCAGAGAAAAGCATCTCCTTCCTTTCAGTGAAGAGGTAGGAAACAATGGGTGTAGAAAGTCATTTAGGCTATGAGTTGCAATGGATGAATCAAGCAGTTTTGCTTAAATCTTTTCCATATTATTTTTAATCTTTGTTATAAAAGAAATCTTGCTGGGATGGTGGAGAAAAGAAGGATGTGTTCAGAAATGTGATTAAAAAACAAAAATCAACAATAAACATTTTATTTTAAAGTCATAATATCATGCTAAACTTTCAAAAGATAGGAGGTGAAACTCAGAGGTATATAACTAGGTTACTCAATAATTTTGGTGAAAAAAAATGCCGAAATGTTTATCCACAAATGTAGTCAATGTGCACTGAAACTGGAATCTGTTTTATTTATATATGTACTCTAAAGCAGTATGCATTCCATTCTCACATGCTACCTTTCAAGTACAATCTATAAATACCACATATTCAGATCACACAAGCTAGTACTATAAACTTAGTCTATAATATGCTGTTATCTTATGAAAATGATTACCTAACAAAGTCTTATGTGAGTAATGTATTAGAATATTATTGTGAACCCTCTTTTATGTAATTGCTCAAATACTCCAAAGTTAGTCTGATCACAATCAAGAGAAATAGGTTTCAAGCTCACTGTCAACAGAAACCAGAATTATTCATAAAAAATGATGTATTTTAAAAGTTAAGATAACAGAGAGGAGGCAACTAGCCACAATGAAAGGAACACAGAATCTTATTGACCAGGACATGCTGTCTCTTGGCATTGTTGGTTTCTATGGTGATTTCGAGTTCCAGGTACCTCCAACTGATGTAGCATGATGTGCAGAAGAAGCACAGCATATGTCAAGACAACCTAGGAGATGATTTGGGACACAGTTGTACAAGAGGTTTTAAAAAAAAAGAAAAACCACTTTTTTTACTAAGTTAAATTTTCTGAGAGCTGTAACTATAAGCCAATTTTATCCTCTCCAAATAATACACCAATCAGTTTTTACTTTCATGGTGAATTCAGATATAAATTTTCTGCATAATAGGCCTAATTTATTTGGAACATGCACCTGTAATAAAAGTGGAGTTCTATTTAAATTACATACTGTGTGAACAAACATCCCAGCACCACCATAATAAGATGTAGCTTCATTTAAAGGATTTACAAATACATCAGCATTAACCAGAGAAGCAACATGGTGAAGTAGTAGTCTACTGATTCAGAGTCAGGAAGACTAATCATTGACTCTAGCTATGGAAACTCTCTGAGACTATAAGTTAAAGTTACAAATAAATTGTTCCTCTATATCACATGAAATCATAAGTTGGGGGAGATATTTATCCATACTGACCACATTTTTTAGATCTATAGTATTTGTACAGTAGTACAGATGCTATTATTCTGAGTCCAAAATCTAATTTCTTTATTTTATTTTATTTATTTTCAGTGCTCCACACTCACTTCTATATATCTTAGATTTTTTTCCCTCCCTACCCTTCTTCCCCATTACCTCCCCACTCCCTCCCTGAGACAGCATACAGTTTTATATAGGTTCTGCACATACATTCCTATTAAATACATTTTCACTATAGTCATGCTACAAAGAAGAATATATTGAATGGGAAAAATCATAAAACAAACCAAAGCATGATACAGAATAAAATTATCTGCTTCATTCTGCAATTGAATTGCATAGTTCTTTCCCTGGATGTAGAAGGCATTTTGCTTTACGAGACCATTGAGAATTATTTAAGTCCTTGCATTGCAATGAAGTACTAAGTCTACCAGAAAAATTCCTTGAACACTCTCGTTGTTGCTGAGCACAAATTTCTCCTGCTTCTTATCCTTTCATTCAGTATCAGTTCATATAAGACTTTCCAAGTCTCTCTGAAATATTCCTGGTCATCATTTCTTATAGCACAATAGTATTTTATTCAGCCATTCCCCAATTGATGGACATCCTCTTGATTTCCAGTTTTTGGCTACCACAAAGAGTGCTGCTATAAATATTTTTGTACATGTGGGACCCTTTCCCATTTTTATGATCTCTTGGGGATATAGTCCTAGAAGTGGTATTGCTAACTCAAAGGGTATGCACATTTTTGTAGCCCTTTGGGCATATTTCCAAATCATTCTCCAGAACAGTTGAATCAGCTCACAGCTCCACCAACAATGAATTAGTGTTCCAACTCTCCCACATCTTCTCCAACATTTATCATCTTACTGTTTCATCATGTTAACCAATCTGATAGGTGTGATGTGATATCTCAAAGTTGTTTTGATTTTCATCTCTCTAATCAATAGTGATTTAGAGCATTTTTTCATATGACTATAGATAACTTTAATTTCTTCCTCTGAAAACTGCCTGTCCATGTCCTTTGGCCATTTATCAATTGGGGAATGACTTGTATTTTTATACATTTGACTCAGTTCTCTATATATTTCAGAAATGAGGCCTTTGTATCACAGATACTAATTGCAAAAATTCTTTCCCAGTTTTCTGCTTTCCTTCTAATCTTGGCTGCATTGGGTTTGGTTGTGCAAACACTTTTCAATTTAATGTAATTAAAATTATCCATTTTGCACTTCATAATACTTTCTATCTCTTGTTTAGTAAAAATTTCTTCCCTTCTCCATAAATCTGATAAATATACTATTTCTTGCTCCACAAACAGTGAGTTCTTATTCCTGAAACTGGTATACTTGAGTTTATCAAACAGAACATTGCTATATTCATTGACTACTGTGTCTTGAGTACCTAACCTATTCCACTGGTCAACCCTTCTGTTTTTTAGTCAGTACCAAGTGGTTTTGATAATTGGTGCTTTATAAAACAATTTGAGATCTTGTAGAGCTAGACCACGTACCCTAGCATTTCTTTTCATTAGTTTCCTGGATGTTCTGGACCTTTTGTTCTTCCAGAGGAATTTTGATATTATTTTTTCTAGCTCTAGAAAACAATTATCTGATAGTTTGATTAGTATGGCACTAATAAATAATTTAAGTAGAATTGTCATTTTTTTTTTAGCTTGGCCTACCCATGAGCAACTGGTGATTTTCCACTTACTTAGATCTGACTTAATTTGTGCAAAAGGTGCTTTGTAATTGTGTTCCTAGAATCTCTGGATTTGTTTTCGCAGGTAAACTCCCAAATATTTTATAGCATCTACCGTAGCTTTAAATGGGATTTCTCTTTCTATCCCTTTCTATTGGGCTTTGTTAGTAATATATAAAAATGCAGAAGATTTGTATGGATTTAATTTGTAACCTGCAACTTTACCAAAGTTATTTATTATTTCAAGTAGTTTTTTCACTTGAATCTCTGGGATTCTCTAAGTATATCATCATATCATCTGAAAAGAGTGATAATTTAGTTTCTTCTCTGCCTATTCTAATTCTTCAATTTCTTTTTCTTCTCTTATTGCTACAGTAAACATTTCTAGTACTATATTGAATAATAGTGGTGATAATGGACATCCTTGTTTCACCCCTGATCTTATTGGAAATGCATCTAGCTTATCTTCATTGCATATAATGCTTGCTGTAGGTTTTAGATAGGCCTAAAGGATCCAAGGTCTCTCAGTGCATCCTACGTCATCTCCAGTCATCCTGATGAATATCTGGTCACTGGATTCAGATGACTCTGGAGGAGAAGTGAGGTTGATGACCTGCACAGCCCTCCCTCACTCAAAACAAAGTCTAGTGCAAGTCATGTCATCATTTCTCTGATGGCATGGTCTTCTTCCACAATGAGAGGATAAACAAAGTTTCCTTCCTTATCTCGTTTGATTAGATTTCTGCTTTTGCTTTGTCTGAGATTAGGATTGCTACCCCTGCTTTTTTTTACATCAGATGAAGCAGAATATATTCTGCTCCAATCTTTTACCTTTAATCTGCATGTAACCCCCCATTTCAAATGTGTTTCTTGTAAACATATTGTTGGATTGTAGTTTTAATCCTTTCTGCTGTCTCTGTTTTATGAGAAAGTTTATCCCATTCACATTCACAGTTTTAAAAGAGTCAAAGCTTGGTAAAGGAGACAAAATAAATAGTAAAGAAAGTTATACTTAAAAATAAATAGAATAGCTCAAATGATAAAAGAGGCAAAAAAAATTCCAAGAGAACAAAGAATTCTTTAAAAAGCAAAATTAGCCGAATGGAAAAAGAAGCACAGAAATTCACTGAAGAAAAATTCTTTAAAAAGTAGAATTGGCCAAATGGTGAAAGAGATACAAAAGTTCACTGAAAATAATAATTCCTTAAAAATTAGAATTGGGGGAGTAGAAGTTAGTGATTTTATGAGACATCAAGAAACAGTACAGCAAAATCAGAAGAATGACAAAATAGAATAAAATATGAACTATCTCATTGGAAAAACAATTTAACCTTTAAAATAGATCCAGAGGACATAATTTAAGAATTATTGGACTATCCTGGCAAGAAAAAAAGCCATCATATTATCATTCAAAAAATTTTCAAGGAAAACTGCCCTGATATTCTAAAATCAGAGAATAAAATAGAAATTGAAAGAATTTGTTGACTATCTCTTGAAAGAGATCTGAAAATGAAAACTCCCAGAAAAATTATAGTCAAATTCCAGAGCTCCCAGATAAAATATTGCAAGTAGCCAAAAAGAAATACTTGAAATATTGTGGAGCCATAGTCAGGATAACACAAGATTTATCAACTTCTACTTCCAAGGATAGAAAGCCTGGCATACTTCTGGTGGGCAAAGCATCTAGGATTACAACCAAGAATCACCTACCCCAGAATAACTGGATATAATCCTTCAGAGGGAAAATATATATTCAGTGAAATAGAGGACTTTTGGGTATTCTTAGTGAAAAGATCAGAGCTAAATAAAACATCTGACTTTCAAATATAAGACTCAAGAGGAGTATAAAAAAGTAAACAGGAAAGAGAAATCATAAGGGATTCAATAAGGTTAAACTGTTTACATTCCTACATGGGAAATTAATACTTGTAACTCCTAAAAATTATCTTATTTTTAAAGCAGTTAGAAGGAGTATACATAGACAGAGATTATTGCCATGAGTTGAATATGATGGCATGGTTATCTTAAAAAATAAAATTAAATAATGAGAAAAAAAAGAATGTACTGGAAGAAGAGGAAAGGGAGAGGTAGAAGGAGGTAAATTATCTCACATAAAAGCAGTGAGAAAGAGCTTTTACAGTGGGAGGGAAGATGGAGGAATTGGGGGTCGGCACTCATGAACCTTATTTTCAGAGAAATTGGCTCAAAGAGGTAATAAGATACACACTTAGTTGGGTATAGACATCTATCTTATACAGGAAAGTAGGAGGGAAATGGATGAGAGAGGGAAAGAGGTGGTGATAAAAGGAAGAGAAGATTGGATGAAGTAAAAATCAGAAACAAAACACTTGAGAATGAACAGGGTGAACGTAGAGAGAGTAGGATAAACAGAGGGGTAAATAGTATGGTGGGAAATACATAGTATTTGTAACTGTGAAAAAAAATTTACAGCAAATTTCTCTGACAAAGACCTCATTTCTCAAATATATAGAGATCTGAGTCAAATTTATTGGGGGAAAAGGCTATTCCTCAATTGATAAATGGTCAAAGGATAAGAACAGTCAGTTTTCAGATGAAGTGATCAAAGCTATCTATAATCATATGAAAGTCACTATGGATTAGAGAAAGTCCAATTAAAATAATTCTAAGCTACCACCCCACATCCATTAGGTTGACTGCTATAACACAAAAGGAAAATGATGAATTTTGGAGGGGATATAGGAAAATTGGGATATTAATGTACTGTTGTAAAGTCGTGAACTGATTCAACCATTCTGGAGAGCAATTTAAAACTATGTCCAAAGGACTATGAAACCAAGCATACATTTTGACCAGACAATACCACTACTAGGTCTGTATCCCAAAGAGATTAAAAAAAAAAAGGAAAGGACCTATATGTACAAAAATATTTATAGCAGCTCTTTTCATGCTGGCAAAGAATTAGAAATTGAGGAGATATTTATCAATTGTGAAATGGTGGAACAAGTTTTTGTATATAATTGTGGTGGAATACTATTGTGCTATAAGAAATGACAAGCAGAATGTGGAAATATGTTTAATATGAATGTATATGTAGAGCCTATATCAGATTACATGACACCTTGGGAAGTGGGGGAGAGAAAACATTTATGGAAGTGAATGTTCAAAACCAAATATAAATAAATTAACTTCAAAAAAGAGAAATGACAAGTAGGATGCTCTCAGAAAAACCTGGGAAGACTTACATAAACTGAGGCAAAGTGAAATGAACACAAGGAGAACGTAGTGTAAACAGCACCAGCAATATTGTATGATTTTCAGATTTGAGGGACTTAACTATTCTCAGCACTACAGTGATCCAAGACAACTCTTATGAAGGACTTATGATGAAAAATGCTCTCCATTTCCAGAGAAAGAACTGATGAGTCTGAATGTCCAAAGTCAACTTTTTTTTTATTTTTCTTGGAGTGTTTTTACCTGTTTTCTTTTATAATGACCAACATGGAAATATGTTTTGCATGACTGCACATGTATAATCCTTATCAAATTTCTTGCCTTCTCCATGATTGGGAGGGGAGGAGATACTGAGAAAATTTGGAACTCAACATTTTTTAAATGAATATTAGAAATGGTTTTTACATGTAATTAGGGAAAAAATAAAATATTGAATTAAAAAAAAGAAAATTCCTAGAATAAAATGAAGTGGTACATAATAATATGGAAATTCCAAAGGGTACAATGGAAGTGTTGGACAGTTGTAGTGGTATATGGGTGGTGTAGGGGAGGATGGGGGTGGTAGAGCAGAAGTTAGAAGTTGGGAAGAGTTTTTAGGGAGAATAATAAGTAGTGAGAGCTTGCTAGCCATAGGGGTATCATACATGAACTGCAATGCTCACAGTGTCTGTGGGCTTATAGTGTGGCATTGTGGGACAAAGGCCAGAGGTGCTAGACCATGGTCATTATAATTTCCTTCAGGATGAGTGGATTAAGCAAGTATGTTGTAGAAACAGAAGGCCATAGGAAAAGTGGCAAAGCACTGGGCATTGGCCACTTTCCTTTCTTCTCCAAATCATTGAAACCTGCCCTTTCTGAAGAATCATAATGGCAAAAGGCAATGGAGAGATTTATGGCTGTTCTTAGTAGGCTATATCATATTTTTTAATTGAAAAATTTTATTGATTATGCATTGTAATCGTAAGCACCCCAACGTACACAGGGGGACCTGTGATCACAGGTTCTTAGATCTGCACTCATAAAAGGAAAGGCAACTTTTGAAGGTTTAACAATCACTTTAATCAAGCACAGGTATCAGAGTAAATCAAAATTTCAGAGAAATCAAAAATCAACAGACAGGGCTTCCAAACTGCCTGAACATTAACATACATACATCTTTACCAGAGAGGGAAACACCAACATCTGAGTTTTCAAAAGGAGGGTGGGGAGAGGGAGAATGTGGCACAGCTGCTTAGTACTTCCCAGTCTCATCTGGCACACATACCTTCTTCCAAAAATTAAGCCCCAAATTAAAAACTCACCCTCAGAGTGCTTTTCACCATTTCTCAGAGTCAGAGGGCATAACCCTCAGACCCGGTGCCTCAATAGAAAAAACAAAAGGTACTAGGGGCCCTCCTCCAAACAGCTCCCCTAATCAAGCTTCCCTCAATGGGCAGGCCCATCAATGGATGGGGAAGATCTTCTTTCATCACATTATTCAATCAGAGGCACTTTTAGTAATACAAAAACAGCAAAAGATCCTAATTTGATTGCCATCATATGCATATATACATGTGCATACCATGACATACATATGCATATGTGTGTGTGTGTATATATATATATATATATATATATATATATATATATATACACACATATGAGTATAAATATCCTGAAACATAACAATTCAGTAATTTGGATTATCCCCAGTACTGATTTCTTTATCCTGTTTTCCTCTTCTTTTACTGAGAAAACTTAAATCTATCTTCATAGGTTTCCAGTAGGATATAGCTTTAATTAGCATACTTCTACCTATAATGTCTTCAACCTGTCTTTGCCCATTAAATACTTCCTTTTCTGCCAGTAATTATATTCAAGTTATGTTTAGCCTAAAGAAATTTTCTCTCAGCCTTCCTACCCCTTTGATTTATTATCTTCTCTCTCCTTCATTTTATCAGTCTTCTTAGGTTTGTGGCTTCTATTTCCTTAGAAGTCATTCACTTTTTATAAAAATGGTTGCATGGGTAGAAGGAATAATATTTTTAAAATTATTGAGAGGTTTTATGATCCAGAAAGGACACAGAACAGTCACTTAGTAAGGATGAGAAATAACAGATGGACATCCTGTATGATCTCTTGGTCCTCACAGAATGTCAAAAGATCTAGAAGAATGCCTCTAGTATATTGGTTGGTTCACCTAAGGAGACTTCCCAAATCTTCAATTTATCTTCAGTTTTCAAACAAAAAGTGAGGCCTGCACACTCCCTGACCCCCACCTTTCTTTATAGGTCTTATTTTATTGGACTCATTTTATTTTCATTTCTATCATATACCCATCCCAGAACAATGCCTACTGAATTTCCTACCACCACTACTGTTACCACTCCATTTGCTCCCTTCCAGGCCCTGAAGGAAAATGGCCTAACATCTACCAGTTCTGCAGATTTTTCTATCTGTGCACTGTGTTTTACAAAATACAGGTTAACAGTTTATAATATCCTGAGAAACCAATTGATAGTAAATACAAGGGAGAAGTACATGAAGAGGAAGGAATTTGATATTGATAAAGACCTCTACATTCTTTAAGCTCAAACCTTGTATTGTTAGATTAACAGAATGCAATGCACCTTCATCTGATTACTTTGGCTCCTCTCAGAAGAATATTCACTCAATTAAAATTTAATACTTTTAATACTTTGTTCTCAGTTTTTAATAGATACTGTTGATAAATATCAATTTGAACAATATTTTGGTGTCTTTCACAAGAGGATAGTTGAAGTCACTGTCCCATTATGTTACATTATCCAATGTATTCAAAGAATAAAATCATCCTTGAATTCAGTACTGGAGGGAATAAAGGCTTTACTCTACTTCATTTCATTCTCACTGTAATTTTTTTTTAATAATCCAGCATGCTTTCTATTTTATGGAAAATTTTTTCTTCCAAGAAATGTTCTCAGTTGAAATAATTAACTCATCTCAAGTTCAATTTGCTTCAATTCAATAAATATATAAGTGCTTAATATCTGCAAGGCTGTACAAAATCCATTAAAGTAGTAAGCAAACTAAAATGCTTTTTTTGAAGTACATATAAATTCTAAAAAACAAACAAAAAAATCTGAGATACAGCAAGGCTGAATTAAGGGGAACAAGATTTGGAATGAAATAAAATTTGTTTTCTTTTCAAGCAGAAAACTATACCTCTGGGTTGTTGTTCAAGCATTTCAGTCTTGACCCACTCCTTGTGACCCCATCTGAGGTTTTCCTGGCAAAGATACTTGAGTCATTTGCCATTTCCTTCTCTGAGCTCATTTTACAGACAAGAAACTGAGGCAAGCCAGGTCGAGGAACTTGCCCAAGGTCACACAGCTAGTAAGTAACTGAGGCCAGATTGAACTCAGGAAGCTAAATCTTCCTGACTCCAGGCCTGACACTCTCCATTGTAACACTCAGCTGCCCTTGCTAATCTCTAAGGATGCAAATAATAAAAAGATAGTCCTTGTACTCAAGGAGTTTATAAACTAATGAAGGAACACCATGTACAAAAAGAAGCTGAAAAGGTGGGGTGAGGGAGTGGCCATCAGGGCTATCCTGAATAGAAGAGCTGACAGAAAATGGAGTTACCTGGAAAGTTCAAGAGCTCCTTATAAAGGCAAGCATTGGGAAGAGTGTATTGCTCTACCCCACCTCCTCCAAGTCAGGAGAGGCAACTGAGGGAGTTGAGAAGAAATAAAGAACAAAAACTGAGTCAGTCTGTGTGAAGATGAGATTTCTGGTGATGAGCTAAGCCTAGAGGAGGCATAATGTTCCTGAAGAAGAAACTAAGTAGAGTCTCTGATGAAAAATGAAGAGCAGCTCACCTCTAATTGGTTTGGGCAACTCTCTAAGACTATATACATTGTACAACAATTTCAGATCTGCATTGCCGGTGGAGGTTTCTGTACTCGGAATTCCTCATACCAACGAAATCATAGATCTAGGCCAAAAAAAAAAGAGTGTACATAAATTGATAGTTAAAGAGTACATGGGAGATAGCTTTAGAAGGGAAAGCAGTAGCAGATTGGAGGACACATGAGGCAATACCTGAGCTGAATGCTGAGAAAAACCAGAGATTCTGAGGCAAAAATTAGAACATTACCAGTATGGGCTCATCATAGATCTAGAAGTAGAAGCGATCTCAGAGGTCACCTAGTCAGTAAGGGATCTAAAGCCCAGGACAGTTAAGTGACTTGTCTAAAGTCATGTGGGCAGTGAATTTATTAATTTTTCTACTGTACTATTCCTTGTGAGTGAGGAACATAGAATATGAACCACAGAGCATATGGAGGGGACGAATAAGAAAGATGATTGAAAAGAGGGAGGGGACATGATACGAAGAGCTTAGAAGAACAAACATCTCTTACCTTTGTCTCCATTTCTCGACTCACCCAGTCACCCGGCTAGCGTAGGTCCAAACTACATCTTTTCTGGATGACTGCAACAGTCTCTGAATTAGCATCCCCTCTTGTTTTAGTCTGTCTTCAATACAACTGCTGAAGTAGTTTTCCTAAAATATAGATCTATGACACTCTCCTCCATAAACTCCAATGACACCCTATTGCTTCTAGGATCAAATTAACTCCTCTGGTTTAATCTTTATTCTTTATGACACACTGAGACACAGATATCTGATAAAAATCCTGCATACTGATATGATTTGGTCAGGCTCCAAGACCACCCCTCTCTTTTCATTACTAGGAAATACCATTTTCCAGAGCTATAGCACAACAGGCAAGCTTGGCATGACAACCATGCTTTGTGCTCACCCTCTGGATGAACGCTGCTGCAACTAAATCACAGCACCTGATGGTCCCTGAGCTTGGGCAAGCACCAACAGGCCCAGACACAAAGTGCTGCTATGAATGAACTTTTTGTCACTAAACAACCATGCCTCACCGTTACTGCTGTGTCTCACACATTTCTGCTACACTACACTACTTGAGTCCTTATCTAGACAGAAATATATAGATCAAGGTTTAGCCCCACTGCCCTGAGTCTCCTACTACAGAATGCCCTGACACGTATCTAATTTCCCTCCCTCAGTGAAATAAAGAAAGCTTTTTGCTTATAAACTGTGTGAGTTTTTCAGTATTTTTGGAGGAAACAGTGGTTGCAAAACCTCTGTGATTCTTTGGTCATTTCTTACCAGAGTTGACAAGACATATCTCAATTATATGTGTGTATAGTTTGTATGGACATATGTAACAGATTTAAGTGTATATATACATTATATGTGGCAGCTAGATGGCACAGTAGATAAAGTCCCGGACCTGGAGTGTGGAAGACATCTTCCTGAGTTCCAATCTGGTCTTGGGTTACTTACCAGCTGTGTGGCCCTGAGCAAGTCATTTAACCCTGTTTGCCTCCATCTCCTCATCTATAAAATGAGCTGGAGGAGGAAATGGCAAACCATTCCCCTAACTTTACCAAGAAAACCCTGAGTGGGATCATGAAGAGTCAGACATAGCGGAAAAGACTGAACAACAATAAATGTTATATGTACTTTTGATAGAGGGCGTTTCTCCCCACCTAATAAGTGCTTACTATGTGCTAGATACAGTGCTTAAAACACCGGAAATACAAATACGATCCACCCCAAAAGACAAGGGTTGGGGAGGGAAGATAACACATAAAAGAAAACTGATAAAGGGAAGGGAGGACTCAAAGATATCTGAGCAGGTTGTGCTTGCGAAAGGCTGGAGTGCAGCCTGAAGAGAATGAGACTTGTATGGTTGAAGTGTCCTCTGTAAATAGGGGTTTAGGGAGGAGCTACGCACTCAATTTGAGAGGTCTATAAGGGGCAAAAGGTACTTCCACTGTATGAATTGCATGGTGGACTGAGATTTTAGAATGATTGGCTGAGGCATAGTAGAGTCAGTCTAGAAAGTAGCCTGAAGAAGAATGAAAAATCTATATAAATCACCTGTGAACATTAGCAATTTATCTTCAATTTATAGTTTTATAGTGCTGCCATAAACCACCGAGATTACATGATGTGTCCATCCATCACTTAGGATCAAAAGCAGTACTTGATTACAGGTCTTCCTGGCACCACAGCATGCCCTCAATCCACTGCTCCAAACATTTAAGCTCTTGTGTGGGATGTCTTACTGAATTAAATGGTCTCTGAAATCCCTTCTGACCCTGAGTTTATGACATAACAATATAATAAATATACTTGTCACAAATTCTGAATCTCTAAAATAGATTTTAAAGTTAAAGATACATATATAATGATACATACATATACATATTAAGTATAAAGGTACATACATATCAATGTATGATATTGAAATGGGAAATAAATTTTATATTGATCAAACCAACATAAGATACAAACTCAAATGTTACTAGAGCGAAGTTTAATTAAATCCTATTTTGTTATTTAAATTTTCAATTAAAATTTTCTTCTATTTTGTTAACTTTTGTAATCAATATTTAGGACTATGCTGCCACCTACTGATAGAGACTTTAAAGGCATACTACTGTAGGGTTCAATTATTTTAGTTGCATCCAACTCTTCATGACTCTGTTTAGGATTTTCTTGCCAAAGATAGCGAAGTGGTTTACCATTTTATTCTCCAGCTCATTTTACAGATGAGGCAAACAGGGTTAAGTGACTTGCCCGGAGTCATACAGCTAGTAAGTGTCTGAGGCTAGATTTGATCTCACGTCTTCCTGACTGCAAACCGAGTCCCATCAGCTTATTAGTTTGTGAATATACTTAGTACTAAGGGCTTATTTTCTTCATTTTTCAAAGTACATATTCACTATACACTAGTACATATTCATTCAGGATGTCAGAACTCATTAGAAGGAAGGCCAGTCCCCAGAAAGCTCTCAGATGCCAGTGACATGGGAATAGTTGAAATGTCACCCATTTGTGGTGCCATTCCATTACAACAGAGGGCTTTAACTAATTCCAAAATTATTATATCCTTTTTAGCAAGGAAAGTAGAAGGTGACACTATATACATCTTTTATTATGTTCACATCTTATTGTATTGTTACTTTAAATACCAAAAAAAAAAAACTCCAGGGAATCTATTATTTATAAAATGCCACTTGAAGAATGTTGCATAATGACTCCATTTAGAGGATTCTGAAAGTGAGATATTGACAGTTGATAGTATCTATGAATATCAGCTGCCTTGTTTCATTCTTATCAGCTGTGTATCCTAAGTCAACTGGTGAGCATCCTCATAACTAAACAAAAAAACTGATCTTTTCATAGCCTATATGAAAGGAATTCTGTTGACCTTCCATGTTCAAAAATTCAAATTTTCTCATGATCATGATAGATAATAGTGTACACATAAGGGATCACCTGGGAGGTTTCATCATAGCACTGGTCACTAATTAACAAAGTATGAAATCGCTGCAGGAAATGAACACAGCACTAATTTACACGCTCAAATGTTTCTTTAATTGAAATTCTCAGACCATGTTTGTCTGTCTGTGCAGCTCGGTCTACTCACAGATTCCTCCTTTGTTTTTGAAGAAGACCATGACATCAGAGAAATGGTGACATGACTTGAACTTGATTTTGTTTTGGCCCTCTGGATCCAGTGACCAGATATTCATCAGGATGACTAGAGAAGGTCCAAGATGCAATGGGAAACCTTGGCCTATTCACTGAATGGGCATTACCTCACTCTAAGTCAGAGAATGTTGTAAGATCACTGGATGAAGATTATCAATAGACCTGGACTATAGTCTTCATTCTGCCAACAATGTGATCCTGAGCAAACCCCTTCACTTTTCTGGGCCTCGGTTTCCAAGATAAGATGATCCATTTTCCATATTTGTAAAAATAATGTAAAAATAGTTAGACCAAACCTAAAATATTTCCTTTTTACAAATCCTACATCTAAGGATTTTAAATCTAAGAAGCTACAAACATATGAACTTTGGCATTATTTTGTCTGATTACACTATATTAATATTTCACCTCTTCATCTGCCTTGACCTTCAGTCTCTTCACCCTCCATTTTTTCTCAAGCCATCTTGCTTATACTGGCTATATTCTCCTCCCTTCTCCATCTTGACCTATTAGTGAACCAATGGAATTCTACCCTGTCTTCTTCTCCTGAATCCCTTGGCTCCTTGTCTTGCCTTGCCAAGCCTCAACCATGAATTGTGCCCACCATCTGTGGAAGGAGGAAAGGAAGAAGGAAGGAAGGAAGGAAGGAAGGAAGGAAGGAAGGAAGGAAGGAAGGAAGGAATGGTCTACCACATAGGACTTAGAATTACAGTTGTGAACATAGATGCATATTTCCCTGAAACTAAGGTTATACCTAGGACCCTGACACTGAGTTAGAGTCATATGCTGTCCCCTTGGGGAACGAGTCCAGACCTGCCAAAAGGGGTGAAAGTAGAGATAGAGATACCAGTTCTGTGCCAGGAAGAGAGAGAGCCTGGAGAGAATTTGAGGTATTGGTGCTATGACCTTTTATACTCATCTCATAGAAATAACTAGAATACAAATGATCCATAAGTTTATATGAGCTATGCAAGGCAAGTGCATCATGAGAGAAGGATCCTAACTGGTTTCTATCCCTCCAGGCTCTCTTTTCTTTGATCCGTCATACACCCAATGGCCAGAGATATTCTTAACTCACTTCAGTAGTTCATAATTATCTCTAAGGATCAAAAACAAATTCCTTTGTTAGCTTTTAAATCTGGTGCCAGTCCATTTTGCCAGCCTTGTTATGTATTACTCTCCTTCACAGACTGCTGTCAAGTCACAGTAGCCTTCTTGCTCTCACAAGCACAGAATAATTCATTTTCTTTCTACGCTTTTGCCCACACCTGGAATGTACCCTCCCATCCCTTTCACTTCTTATATCTTCTAGTTTTCTTCAAATTTCAGCTTGTTTGCTGATTCCTATATGAGATCTTTCTTGGTTCTACCTCCTGTTGATCTCTACCCTCCAAAAAATTATCTTGTACTTATGTTATATATACTTGCAAGTGTACATGTCTGCCCTAATAGAATGGAATCTTCTTGAAGACAAGTTCTGTTTCATTTCTGTCTTTGTATCCTTTGCACCTAACATGAGATCTAACATATATAAAGGGTACTCAACAAATTCTTGTTGAGAAATTCCAGGAGCAAAGATGACTGAGTAAGCAGTAATTCATTCTCACTCTCCTTTACTCATCTTGAAAAACCCAAAAAATACCACCATAGGAAAAATCCTGGAATAGTGGAGCCAGCAGAAAGACAGGGTACAGCAGTTTTTTAGCTTGAGAAGCTAGGGGGATTAACAGGAAAGGTCCCTCTTGCTGAAGGGAACCAGTACAGTACAGGCAAGCCAGCAGCAAGACCAACCTTAGCAAACCAACAGTAGATCCTGAGCCCCAGAATGGTGGAACTGGCAAATACCAACACTAGGGGCCCTGTGAGTCTTTGCATAGCCAGAGGAATCAGCAGACACCAATGCAGAGAACCACCACTGGCACCATAGATGGGCATCCACCATCAGCTGACCTGAGCTATGGCACAACCCTCAGGGAGGAGGAGACCTCAAGAGGCCAGATCACCACTCTCCCACACCTCCTGTCATAAGCTTCATTGTAACCCCAAGGAAACACAGAAGACCTCACCTAGCCTCAGCACACACCAGCTAGCTCTCCCTCAGCACCAGGTAAGCCACAGCATTATACACCTTCTACCTGCAAGAACCTGAGGTCCCAGAACACAAAATCAGTAACCAGGCCCTTAGCCCCCAGGACAAGAAGTGTGGGACAGAGTCCCCTATACCTCAGAAGTAGAGATCCACTTTGAAAGCCAGAAAAAAGGCAAAAGCAATGAACAAAAAACAACTTAGAAAAGCAAAGACCATAGATTCTTACTATGAGGAAAGGAAAGATTAAAATACAAATTCACAAGAGGACAGCACTGTCACTATACCCACATCTGAAACCTCAAAGGGGAATATGAACCAGTCTCAAGCCCAAAAAGCCTTCTTGGAAGAGCTCAAGAAGGATTTGTAAAGTCAAATTAGAGAGATAGAGGAAAAATTGAACAATTCCTTTAAAAATACAACTGACAAAATGGAAAAAAAGTTCACTGAAGGAAAAAAAATTCACTGAACAAATTCTTGTTGCTTTATTGATTCATTGAATCAATATTTGGGAAAAAATTCTTAAAAGATGGATAGCACTTCAACAGTCAGAGACAGAAGAAAGATCATATCAGACATAGCTAACAGTATGAACAAAAACAAAAACAAAAGGTAGGATAACATGCAACATCCTGAGTAGAGGGATGTCGTGAAGAAAATGGTCTGATTGAAACATAGGACACATGGAAGAGCAAAGTGGTACATGAAGCTGGAGAGGTAGAGTGGTGACAGAAAGTAAAGGGTATAGCTGGAAAGTTAAGAAGTCTGAAATAAGTGTGGTAGTCAATGGGGAATCATTGAACAGTTTGGAAAAGAGGAACAGCATAATCAGACCACTGTTGCTGTGTTTCTCCTTCATTCTTGAAGAGGACCATGACATCAAGATGATGACATGACTTGCAGTTGACTTTGATTTGAGTGAGGGAGGGCCATGCAAGGTCACCTACCTTACTTTCTTCTCCTGAGCCATCTGGAGACAGTGGCCAGATATTCGTCAGGACAACTGGAGATGGGAGACCCTGGCCCTTTCAGTCTAAGGTCTGACTTTGAGTGAGATACACCCATTCAATGAATAGGCTTCTTCAAGTAGTTACTCAAGGGATGGCCCCTTTAATCAAAAAGAAAAAAAACCAATTTGGTTGGGGAAGACCCTCAGAATTCCTGGGTAAAAGAGAAACAATTACTATTTGGTAATTGTTAGTCAATGGAAAATCATTGAACAGTTTGGAAATGAGGAACAACATGCTCAGACCATACATCTGAATGAAGAATGAATCTGTGATTTCTGTGGCATGGGGAACTCCTATATGAATAAAATTCTTCTAACAATGTAGATAAGTAGCTAGAGGGCAAAGTAGATAGAATTCCAGACTTGGATCAGAAAGAACTGAATTCAAACCCTCCCTAAGATAATTATCAGCTATGTGATCCTGGAAAGTCTCTTACTTTCATTTTCCTCATCTATAAAATAGAAATGACATAATAATATTTCTCAAGGTTTTTGTGAGGATCAAATAACATAATAGACCTTAAATTATTATGTACGTTAGCTACTATAATTATGTTCTGAAATGTGTAGTCTCCAAAAGTTTCTTTCCTAGGACACTGAGAAGTGACTTACCCAGAGTCACATAGACATTGTATTACATGGCAAAGGCAGAACATGAACCCAAATCTTCATGATTCAGAGGCTGACTATTTTTTATGCCTTATTGCCTGTCACAGGTTTCTAGAAGTAATATTTATCCAGTGCCAGTATGATATGGAAATTGGAGTAGAGGAAAGGGAGAGTAGAGTCAATACCTATTAGAAGGCCATTAGTGAGAGGAGAGGCTGAGAGGGGAGACAAGAAAAAAAAAGGAAAAAAGAAAGTTACATGATAACTTTATTATGTATTTAAAAGGAATAGCAAATTGTACATAATAGTTTCATGTACCATCATCTTTTTTCTGTTCTATTACATTATGGAAATTCTTGTTTTATTTCTTAAGTTCAGAATAAAATTTAAAAAATGTGATAATCCAGGATGGTAATAGTATAAACCTAAAACGGGTTGTGGCATTGAGAATAAACAGGAGAAAATGAGTATGCAAGATGCTCTCTGGCTTTGCTCTCTTAACCCTGAATTATATTGGGGCACTAAGTTCCAAAGAGGGGAAATCTATCACTTCATGGCTATTTGTCCCTTCCTGGCTCTAGGATTAAAGGAGGTACAAAAGTTCACTGAAGAAAATAACTCCTTAAAAATTAGAATTGGGAAAGTAGAAGCTAATGACTTTATGAGACATCAAGAAACAATAAAAACAAAATCAGAAGAATGAAAAAATGGAATAAAATGTGAAATATTTCATTGGTAAAACCACTGAACTGGAAAATAGATCCAGGAAAGATAACTGAAGAATAATTGAGAGTATCTTTTTTTCTGTGCTATAGATCACAATCACTAACAGGGTGCTTATCAGTTGATATAAATTACTCAACTAGACTTACTTAACTTTTAGAAAGGGATATATTTATTCATATGATATATAGTAAGAGCAGTTGGTATAAAACATTGCCACAAAAGTCTTTGACACATTCTCCTACAAGTAGGACTCAATGGAAGTGTTCCCACTTGATTAAGGTGTACTCAGGAGGACTAGAGCATCTTGTTCAATATCTTAAATGGGCTATTATGATTGATTGACTCAAGGACACCCACCCTTATGGATTGATAATGTAATGCTCCATGCCTTCATGAGCACAGAAAAGCAGATTTGATAAGAGCTTGAGAGAAGAGGGAACCTGATTTTCTGGCTTTTAGTTTCAAGAAAGATGTGTGGTTCCAGATTCTCTTCAAGTCCCTGAAGGGAGAAAAAGACTCTGGAAAGAAGCTGAGGTGGGTGGAGCCAAGATGAAGGAGTAACAGCAGGCACTTTCTAGAGCGCTACCTCCAAGCCCAGCCAAATACCTGTAAAAATGGCTCTAAACAAATTATGCAGTGGCAGAACACAGAGAATGATGAAGTGAAGCGCATCTCCAGCCTAAGACAGCCTGGAAGGTCACTGTAAAGTGTCTATCACACTACACTGGGAGCAGAGCACAGTCCAGTGTGGGCCACGCTGGCACAGAGAGGATGTAAGCAGGCCTTGAGGAGAGTGAATCTCTTGCACCTCTGGCAATTTCCAGACTTCAGGACCCCAAAACGCTAAGGACAAATTGGAAGGTCAGTGGAAAAAGCTTGTGGGATCAGTGTGGAAGAGTGGAATGGTCTGACCCCAGCCCCAGGGTGATTGAGGGAGGAGGGGACAAAGGAACCCGTGGCAGCCACAGAAGCAGCAAGAAACAGAGACAGCAACTGTTTCTGGAACTCTAAGCCCCACAGATTGTGAGGGGAAAGAGAGGCTAACAATATACCTCTCACCCCCACTGGAAGCAGAGAACAACCTTGACACAGAGCTCGAAAGTCAAGTAAATGGCTGGGGAAATGAACAAAGACTGGAAAAAGTATCAGACTACAGGGTTTTACTTTGGTGACAAGGAGAACAAAAGCATGCTAACAGAAGAAAACAAAGTTAAAGTACCTCCATACAAAACCTCTAAGAAAAATATGAATTGGTCTCAGGTCATGGAAGAGGTCAAAAAGGATTTTGAAAATCAAGTAAGAGAAATAGAGCAAAAATTGGGAAAAGAAATGAGAGCAATGCCAGAAAATCATCATAAGTAAGTCAACAGCTTTCTAAAGGAAATCCAAAGAAAGGCCAAAGAAAATAACACTTTAAGAAATAGACTAACACAAATGGCAAAAGAAATCCAAAAAGTCAATGAGGAAAAGAATGCACTAAAAAGTAAAACTGACCAGATGGAAAAGGAGATCCAAAAACTCACTGAAGAAAATAATTCCTTAAAGATTATAATGGAGCAGAAGGAAGCTAATGACTTTAATAAAAATCAAGAAATTATAAAAAAAAAATCCAAAGGAATGAAAAAATAGCAGACCATGTGAAATATCTCATTGGAAAAACAACTGACCTGGAAAATAGATCCAGGAGAGACAATTTAAAAATTATGGGATGACCTGAAAGCCATGATCAAAAAAAGAGCCTGGACATCATCTTTCATGAAATTATCAAGAAAACTGCCGTGATATTCTAGAACCAGGGGGTAAAATAAATATTGAAAGAATCCACCAATCATCTTCTGAAAAAGATCCCAAAAGAAAAACTCCTAGGAATATTGTAGCCAGATTCCAGAGTTCCCAGGTCAAGGAGAAAATATTGCAAGCAGCCAGAAAAAAACAATTCTAGTACTGTGGAAATATAATCAGGGTAACATAAGCTCTAGCAGCTTCTACATTAAGGGATCAAAGGGCTTGGAATAGTATATTCCAGAAGTCAAAAGAACTAGGATTAAAACCAAGAATCACCTACCCAGGAAAACTGAGTATAATTCTTCAGGGGGAAAATTGGTCATTCCATGAAATAAAGAACTTTCAAGCATTCTTGTTGAAAAGACCAGAACTGAATAGAGAATTTGACTTTCAAACACAAGAAGCAAGAGAAGTATGAAAAGGTAAACAAGAAAGAGAAATCATAAGGGACTTACTAAAGTTGAACTGTTTCCATTCCTACATGGAAAGGTAATACTTGTAACTCTTGAGACTTTTCTCAGTGTTTGAGTTACTGAAGGGATTATATACATATTGCCAGAGAGTACAGGGTAAGTTGAATAGGAAAGAATGATATCTGAAAAAATAAAACTAAGGAGTGAGAGAGGAAAATATTGGGAGGAGAAAGGGAAAAATGGAATTAGGCACATTATCTCTCATAAAAGAGTCAAGAAAAAGCTTTTTCAGTGGAAGGGAAAGGGGGGAAGTAAGAGGGGGAAAGTGAAGCGTACTCTCATCACATTTGACTTGAGGAGGGAATAACATGCACACTCAATTTGGTATGAAAATCTATTTTACACTACAGAAAAGTAGGGGAGAAGAGATATGTGGGATGTGGGGGAAGAATGATAGAAGGGAGGGCAACGAAGAGGAGAGAGTAATTAGAAGTAAACATATTTGGGGAGGGATGAGGTCAAAGGAGAGAATAGAATAAATTTGGGGCAAGATAGTATGGAGGGAAATATAGCTAGTCTTTCACAACATGACTTTTGTGGAAGTCTTTTGCATAAATTACACATGTATAGCCAATATTGAATTACTTGCCTTCTCAGTGGGGATGGATAGGGAGGGAGGAAGGAAGAGAAGCTAAAACTCAAAGTTTTAGGAATGAATGTTGAGAATTGTTTTTGCATGCAACTGGGAAATAAGAAATACAGGTAATAGGGTATAGAAATCTTTCTTGCCCTACAAGAAAATAGAGGAGATGGGGATAAGGGAAGGGAGGGGTGTGATAGAAGGGAGGGCAGATTGGGGGAAGGGGTAATCAGAATTCATGATGTTGGGGTGGGGGGAGGGGAGAGATGGAGAGAAAATTTGGAACTCAAAATCTTGTGGAAAGTAAAAAGAAATAAATAAATAAAACATGATAAACAGATAAGTAAGTAGATTAATAAATAAAAACAAGATGATGTGTAAAGTTGCTAAGATCACAATTGTGTCCTTATCTCAACTTGCTACATTACTTTACATTACCATTAATTGGGTAATTACCTCTTGGATAATATCTGGGACTCTTCTGGTTGAACTAGGATATTTCACTGCCAATGGTAGAGCTCATCTGGTACATATCCTCATCTATATACTCTCTGATTTCTGTGTGCTATCAGTTCAAATAAATGAGTTTATTTGTTATTTGCTGCATGTATTCACTGTAAAACTGGCATTTGGTGGGAAGGGAGTAAAGCCTTTGATTTATAGCTTCAGTTACCCCTTTCTTGTTAAGGGATAGTAATGAGGAGCTCAGCTTAAATCTAAAAATTATCTCCCCTGGACTATCAGCACAGGCAGCTAGGTGGCTCCATGGATAGAATGCTAGATCTAGAGTCAGAAAGACTCACCTTCCTGAGTTCAAATCTAGCCTTAAACAATTACAATCTGTGTGACCCTGAGCAAGACACTTAACCCTGTTTGCCTTGGTTTCCTCATCTATGAAATGAGTTGAAGAATAAAATGGCAAAATACTCTAGTATCTTCCCAAGAAAATCTTAAATGAGGTCATGAAAAGTCAGATTTGACTGAAAAACAACTGAACAACGAAAGGCCATCAACATGTAAGGAAGAAATAGATATAATTCTAGCCCATTACCCTTTTTTGAGGAGAGGAGAGTGGCCAGCCTCTGGCCCCAACCTGCTGCCTCCTTTCCTGGCAAGAATCAATCTCCCTTGGACAAGAATGAGTGGAAGAGACTCTAAAGATATCTATTCATACCTCTCTTCAAGTCACATCTAGACAGACCCATGCAGACCCACATAATATACATAGGCAGCAAAACACATCACATACTGTCTTATACCAACAACTGGAACTTGCAAAATGGAACTGAATGCAAATATCTCATCACTAGGGGCCTTCTATTATATGCTAACTGAAGATACATGTTGGAGGTTTTAGATGAGATTTATGATTTGGGAAAGGATTGTACTAGATAACCTCTGAAATCACTTCCAAATCAAAGATTATATAATTATATAATATATATATTATATAATTATATAATTTATGATAATTTAAACAATTAAACATGCAAGTAAGTGTCTAAGTTTCAACATCCAACATTTTTTGAAAGGAGAGAATATATATTTACGCATCTTATTATTAATCCTAGAAAATGAAAAATGCATAATCAATCCCATTCTGTTTAACATAGGATCCTGGGGGATGGGTGTTTTGTTATTGTTTCGCGGTGGGGGGAAGTATCAGTAGCACTTTATACATTATATTAATTCCTTGACACTAGGAATAGAATTTCTAAATTTGAAAAACTTCAGAAGGTATTACATTTATCATGTAAGGCTCAGTTCAAAAACTATAATAATAATTTACACTAAATGGAGCTTTATATTGTAATGTTTTGCATAAATTTTCTCATTTGCTTAATATAGATTTAGAAGATAATGACAAAATTTTATGACTATTTGGAGGTTTCACTCTTTTTTTATTTTTACTTATAACATGACTAGGTTTTATTTTTTAGAATCTAGTTCCTGTAAGCTTTTTGAGAGATACTCTTTGATAATAGGCTATTCAGTTCTTTTGCATTTTTTTCTGTTCTTATTCAGGTATTTGGAACATTATAAATTTGTTCCAATAGCATTGGGCAATAATATATGTCTACAAAATTAAAAGTTATACAATCAATTGATATTTAAATAAAATGTCTTCTAACTACACAATGTTGACAAGTCAGATATTTTAAATGTCTTAATTCACAACAAATAAATCAGAAAGTTAGTAGAATACCATTCAATTCTGAAGGCTAACCTTACTGAAATATGAAAGCTCAGTGGAAAATGAAATGCCCTCAAATTGTCTTTCCAGATGTTTAAGACATTAAATTCGACAGTGCTACGTAAACCAGTTTAATTCTTGAATCCACATTTGTGTATGGAAAAACTATTTTTACTTCACTAGAACTGCTTTGCTAAAAACAAGAAAAGTCAAGCCAGAACTCATCATTCGCTTGTATTATGAAATTTCCTATGTAGATTGCTTTTCAAAACTCATTTTCTAGTTCCCTTTGTTGATATAAATTGAAAGCACATGTTGTATGAACAGTTTTACAACTTGAGTGACATTATTCTTAGAACAGTCAGTAGCTACCAAAATTCTCTGAAGCAGGAGGTCAAAGGACTACTCCTTAAAGATGTATGTGAATGAATAAAGAATTCTTCCCCTCCCCCCCCAATTTCTGCACAGTTCTTCAACACAGAAGTACTTAGTGGAGTACTTAGCCCAGGGCTGCAATGCAGGGAAATTGACAGGGGACATAAGCAGTAGTGTATAAACTTTGGTATTCCTTTTGGTCCAGGAATAATACTGGATACCAATTCTAACATATATAGTCTCAATCGTTTTCCATTCTGCATAATTTTCATTCTTCATTTTCATCTTTTTTATGTGTCACTATGATGCTTCCTTCTGACATCACCTTATCTCTTTCTTCTATCTTACCTTTTTTTGCTCTCTGTTCTCTAAAGTTTAATCTAATCATCTAATCCTAATTACATATGTATTTATCTCTTAACTCTGGTCAAAAGACAGCATGACATAGTGGATAGCGAGATATAGTTGAATTCAGAAAGACCTGGGTTCAAATCCTACCTCTGATACACACACACACACACACACACACACACACACATATGTACATACACACATGCACACATACATTTCTACATTTTATTTTATTTTCTTCATTGTACTTCTAAGAACTCTTATACTATATACAAATTAAAGCATCTTTTCATTCCTGTGCTGGTTTTCCCTATGGTTGCTATATATATATCCCATCTGTCTTACCCATCTAATTCCTCCACTCATCACCAGTATCTATGCCTGTTTCTCTGAGCATGAACATCTCAACTTTGCTACCTCCACCCAAACCTTCATGCCCATCCCTCACTTATTTCTTCTCATTCCTTTTCACCAAAGTAAGGATATTTGTCTTCTACTTATTATTTCCTTTTTCTGTGCTCTGTGGAATTCCCACTCTAATATAAACAAACTATTTTTAAACCCATTTCTCATCTCTTTCTTCCACTTCCTTGAAAAACTCAAAATTGGCTTTTCCTGAACATGTATGCCTACTTCTATGCACTCCCTTCAGAGCTGAAGATTTTATATCTTCTTGCCCTCTTCAATGGGATCTTGACCTTTCATGCACACCTTGAGTCAGTGGGTGAGGTGAAAGGATTGGTTTTTGCTTGCTCTAGTACCAGTTCTTTACCATCAATCTATGTTTTTATTTTTACTTTCTTTGGAAGTCATTTGCAAAACTACACAGATATGGCCTGTTTTGAATTGCCTGCCCTCCCAAAGGGAATGGGTGGGGAGCGGGGGATGGGGAGAAGCTGGAACTCAAAGTTTTAGGAACATCTGTTGAATACTGTTCTTGCTACTAGGAAATAAGAAATACAGGTAATGGGGAATAGAAAGTTATCTGGCCCTACAGGACAAAGGAGAAGATGGGGTAAGGGAATGGAGGGATGAAAGAAGAGAGGGCAGATTGGTGATATGGGTAATTAGAATGTCCAGTGTATTGGGGAGGGGGGAGGGAACAAATGGGGAGAAAATTTTGGAACCCAAAATCTTGTGAAAATGAATGTAAAAAGTTAAATAAATTTATTTATTTTTTTAAAAAGTTATTATATTCATTTATACTAGCCTCTTAAAAGCTGGTGGAGTGAGTCTGCTGTCATATAACCAATTAGGGTTAAAATGTGAACTGAATTAACTGAAAACAAAAAGAATCATTATAAAAAACTTCAATAGTTATAAAAAATGGGAATGACTAAAAGAAACTTTTATAACATCTTTTATTAGTATTGAGGAATCTATTACTACATCAGTATATGAAATGGATGCAACAAAGCGCTAATACTAGATTCCCAGTCAAATAGTGTTCAAACACAAGCTTTAAGGTATTAGTTTGCACAGAAGTTACTCCTCAAGAGTTTGTCATTGAAAGTTTCCTGTCTGTTTCATAATTTGTACAAGAGGAGAGCCATAAAGATAAGCATGATATTTTTATTATTATTTCAATTCACTATAGCTGTTTCGGTGCCAAGGAAAACACTTCCTCGAAATTACAATTTTCCATAATCATAATATTTGACTATATATATGTAAATGTCTAGTCTCAATAATTTTTATTTAGATGGAAGGTGGGGAAATTAGTCTAGAATAACAGAGTGAATTAAAGAATACTTTTTAAAGAAATACAATGTAATTCAACTGTTCAAAGTAGGTTAACAAGATTCAAACTATTACCTAGTAGAGATTTAAAAGACAGTCCTTCAGAATAAACAACATAGATTTCTAGTTAATGTATAATTCTATGTAAATGAGGTCCTTTAAAGTCCTTAAGAATGCTTGAAAAGTTTTCTTTTAAGTATTTTAAACATTTGCTTAATTATTCAACAGATATTTCTGTGTAACACATACACATGTATATATGCACACATACTTGTGTGTGTGTGTCTATGTGAGTGCAGATGTGGCTATATATTAGACACTAAGAAAAAGAAAACATTCTTGTCTTCAAGACATTTTTACTTTCAATGTTATCTTGAAGACATGCTGTATTTTGAAAATAATCTTATTTGTTATACTTTGGTACTTAAGGAGGATCAAAGTGAGAAAACTCAGAAATTAACTGGATCCAACAAGCTGGTTGGAGGATGAACAATTTTTTTAAAAGAAGGAATTAATTGTGTATTGCTAATGCGTCTACTAGTATGTCACATATCATATTAGACTAAAATTTTCCTTTATAAAATTTTATTTGCTTTATAAATTTATTCCTTTATAAAAATCAAGGCAAAAGAATAGAATCCATAATAAGCAGGTTCCATATGTAGTTGGATATTGGTTGATATATATAAAATATTTGAAGGCCTTGGATTTCGAGTTGAGACCTTGATTCAAGTTCCCACTATTATACTTATCTAATTAAGTGACCTTTAATAAGTCACTTAATCTCTCTGAGATTTCCTTACCCATAAAATGAGTATAATAATATTTGCACAACTTACCTCCCAGGGTTATTTTTAGGAAAAGCACTTTTTTAAGCCATACAGCACCACGTAAATATACAGGCTTATAATAGTTTGATGAAAGAAATACAGACATTTTAATAAGATAGTCTTTACACTTTATCCAGAATGGAATTGGAATAACTAATACAGTGTTGTTTTATGGTTAATTATTTGAAAAGTGGATTGTAAGCTCTTCGTATTTTCATTGAAACAGATTTGATCCTGACCCATGAATTGTTTTTATCCCATGTACCCCAGTGAATTCCAGATGAGAGTAACTTGCCTGGGTACTGATGAACACCGTTAAGATTTGCTAAGCCACACTGACTGAACCACCAACCAGTCTTATTATTGAAGTGACTACAACTCTTGACTGATTGATCACCAATCACGCATGCTGGACGGCATCCATCATTATCGACATCAGCGGTGCTGAAAGGCATTGCATTTTGATTATCTTCCTTTCTGAGACCACGGAATGCATCACCTGAATAAAACAGACTGACAATGACTACGTGAAATGACTAATGAAAGCATTTCTCATTAATATAATTGAATGTCTTCAGCCTACTTTGCTATTGAAATTTTATGAACACTTTAATGGTAAAAATGATATGAACTACAATTTAATCCTTATTTATCACAAGCAATACTTCATATATCTGTGTCTATTCAGGTGACATTATACACAAGAAAATTAATGCCTTGCAGAGTTTTGTAGGCCCTTCAAGCATCTTCTCAAATTATGTATCTAGTCAGTCCTAAAAGTCAAAGTCAAGAAGATGGTAGCTGGATTACACTATGTAAATAGCAAATCAGATAATGTAAGGCAAAAAAGTATTACATATAAATCTGCCATCATTCTGCAGAAAATTTTTATTTGAATGCCAAATAAATAATAATATATAATTACCAATAATAATGTATGATAACCAATATTTATTATTGACTGTGTGCAAGGCCCTGAGCTAAATTGCCACATTTTTCACTTCATTTGGCTATGGTGAGTTGGTTACAGATAAAAGGAAGACTTTACCTTAAACATTTTCACCCTTAAACTTCCTTATTTGTGCCCTTTATTCCTAGCTTCCCCAATCTCCTCTGGAGTTTATCTATATGGATCTTCAACTACACTCTCATGTTCATTCTGGATCTTATACCTACAGATAGGCTCAGAACTCTACTATCCAAAAGATACATGTATACATATTGAGTATATGTATATATTCTTTCCTTCACACTTGCTATTCCTCAAATGATCGTCTATAGTTTTAACATTCCAACACCATTTCTTTTACCTTCACAATCTTACTTCTCTTTCTTAGCACTCTATTGACAATGCTGTCTCAAATGTCACGAATAACTTTTTTCTTTTTCTTTTTTGTTTCCTATTGCCTTCAATTTTTATATCACAATCACTTCCCCTTTAACCACATGCCCACCTCTACCACTGAACATTCTCTTGTAACAAAGAAAAGCATTTATGCAAACCAACTAACACAGTGACAATGTCTAGCAGTATATACCACATTTCATATCTGAAGTACCCCATCTTTCTACTAAGAAGTAGAAGGTGAGTTTCTTCAACAGATCTCTGTGACAAATATTGGTCATTAATTAATTAATTAATTTCCTTTTATTATCAGTTTCGTTTACATTATTTTAACTATCACCACTCTTGTACATATTATCATCGCGGTTCTACTTACTTTGCTCTGCCTCAGTTCATACAAGTCTTACAATATTTCTCTGAATTTTACTCATTGCTTCTTATCATGTAATCATTTTATATCATATTCATATGTGACATTCTAAAATCATTCTCCATTTCCAATGATTTTTAATTGCTAAATGGTCTTTTAGCAATCCTCCTTGATCTTTCCCCAGAATTTAGCAATATTGACTAGCCTATGCTTTTCAATGCTTCTCATGATTATGCTGTGATATGGCTGTTAAATTCTTCTCAGATGGGTTCCCCAACTTCTCTGGTGGGTGCCACAAATTCTCTTTCCTTTGTCCTATTCTATCTTATATTTATATTATCTGCTTTGCCAAAATCACATAAATTTCCATGATTTCAATTATCATGAGTATGCAAATATCTCCTAAAATTCCACTGTGTCCCTGCATGTCTCGTATTTCACAGAAGCTTAGAGCCTGGGAAGAACCTGAGAGGCCTAGTCCAACCTGAACCTCAACAAGAGTCCTCTCTGTAATATAGCTGATGAATGGTAATTCAGCCTTTCCATAAAGGCCTAAAGTGAAGGGGAAACCCACCACTTTCCAAGTCAGAGATTCCAATTTCATCTAAGTCTACTTCTCTTCAGTTTCTTTTCATTGCTCCAAGTTATGCTTTCTAGAGTCAAGCAAAACAAATCTAATTCCTCTTCCTCATGACAGACCTCTCAGCTTGAAGATAAGTCAACATTCCCCTGTATCTCCACCCTCTCCCTGCAATCCTCTCCTCTCTAAACTAAATACACTTGTTTCAACCAATTCATTCATGGAGTAAAATTGAAACATCTCAACATCTTGCCTCTTTTAGATGCTCTCTAGATTATCAATTTTTAAAAAATAATTTGTGGCCAAAACTGAATACCATATTCTACATGTGGCCTGAACAGGACAGAGTGGGACCTACCTTACCTCTCTTAATCGAGGCTAAAATTTCATTAGCTTTCTTGGTTGCCAAATGACACTGTTGACTCATAAATTTAGAACTGAAAGGGACTTTAAAGGACATTTTACAGAGAGGTTTATATTCTTCTCTTCATAACTGTTATAATATAGAAAATTATTAGAAAACAACACTCATAAGATCAAGGTCAAGGTTTCCACTTTCATCTAGATGAGTTACTTTTAATGTTATCTATATTACAAAAGTGTACATTGATTATAAGGAAGTCCCAAATAAGACAGTATAGATAGATAACCATGATATAGGACAATCATTTCAAAGTACTATCAGTAAAGTCATATTTATATAGAAATAATGGTATATTATCATCAAATTAAAACCTAACATACTAAAACAAACAATCTTGCAGAATTTATGGACAGACTTCTAACTTCATCTGTGCCTTATTTACTAATGGTTCTTTTTACCTCTAGAACACCAAACATACATAATCACTGACCACATATTACTTTGGCATATGAAGGGCACAGGATTCCATTTTGCTAAGATAAAAACATATCTCAATTAATTACCCTTAAAATTAATTTAATGGCATGTATTTGAGTTTTCAAAAATCCAACATACAGGCAACCTATCATAAGAGTCTTGGTACAGGCAGAAAGAATAAAAAACCAGGAGTTAGAAAATCTGGTTTCTGATCTCATGTCCACACTAGCCAATCTTAATTTCTCTGAATTTCAGTTCTCTCACATATAAATTGGGATAATTATACTTAATTTGCTCTGCTCATTGCATTTTTGTAAGGATCAAATGAAATAATCCAAATAATAGCACTTTGAAAACTGTAAGACACTATACAAAATTAAGGTAATATCTCAAGAAATTTCAAGTATCAAAACTCAAAATACTGTGCCATTTTCTCATTTCCCACACATTCTACCACTAGCACCAAGAAGTTTATTACCATTAATGCCACCTAGCAGCACATATACATTGTTAAGTCTTCATAAAGTGTCACATGTTATATTTTTATTTGCCAGCATAATTTAGGGAGAATAACTTTACCTGCATTTCCTGAATAACGTCCTAAGTGTATCTTAAAAAAGTTTGTTTCATCTTCTATCCAAAAGTTCTCATACAATGCATAAGCAGACGTTTCATCCTCAGATTCCAGTGTCACAAGTAGCAGAAAACTGGCGTTTTTTTGATTAACGATGTAAAATATTTTTTTTAATCCTAGCCAAAATTCTCCTGAAGAGAGAAAATGTCTGGTTTTAAATTAGAGAAAGCAAAATCAATTATTATTTACCACTTTTTATCTCAACTGCCAGAAGCTAAGAGGTTTTATGTGGAAAAGTTGGTGGGGAGAAAGGGAATCTTTGCCCAAATGTTAATTTTTAGTTTAAATTATCCATATAGTTATTTTTATCTTTCACTTCATTGAGCTATGAATATTTTGCCTCAGAATCAAGTATAAATGAAAATAAGAAAGACTAGAAGTTACTTTAGACTACATCCACATAATAATAATAAATTCATGTACATGCATATGTATAGTATGCCCTATCTCCAAGACAAGTCTGCCTGTAAGCTTCCTGAAACTGCTTAGTTCAAATCAATGTTCTCAGTCTTTTTGTGTCATGAGTTCCTAAATGAAGGTTAATTTGGTATGGTCTAGATAATTCAAAAGGCCCATGGATAGAAAAATAATAGCTCCAAAATTAGTGAACATGAGATCATAAACAGAACTAGGTTCGTAGGTTGGAGGTAAGCATTTCCAGAACTGCAAAATAGCAGGTTTTTCAGAGCTCTGTAGTATAGTGTCAAATTCCTACATCAGCCTAGAATGTCTATTTCCTCTCTTTCCAAGTGAAAATACATAGAGTCACTAAAAACTTCTTTTAACCTGCGGACAAGTCTATATCTACCAGTGATCCTCGAGTGTGAATCCCAGGGATCCTCTGGGTTTACCCTCAAGTGCCCTTGGGGCTAGAGTTTACATACCCAGTCTATAATCACATTCTGAAACATCTCCCTAAGCTAAGGATCTGCTGATAAGTCCATAGTGGGTGGAGGGTAGGGTGAAGAATGCAGAAAACCTAGGTATGGTACTGTGACAATTCTCTATTTGACATCAGATAGATAGAAATTAACAACTATATGCTTCCACCTACATGAACCCTGGGGCAGCTCTGGAGACTGTAGAACCTACAGTCTAGGGTGTTAGAGTATGTTACCAGTTACAGAGCACTTGAAGGGTGCAATACCAGATTGGAACAAGGTTTCTGGTGAAACTCTAGAAGAAAGAAACTGAATCAGACAAATGAAATACCCACCCAAGAGGGTATGATAGGTTATAGGATCAAACAGTCTTTACCTCTCTTAGTTTATTAAAATAATCTTGCCTAAATAGAAGAAAAAATGGAATGGAGAATTGAAGAAAATGTTCAACAAATTCATCATATGCAAACAATCTAAAAGAGAGCAAAGGGGGAAAAAAGATTCTTTCCTCTTGAAGTCAGGTTTTTATTTATTCAGAAAAAGATATGTCATACAGTTTTTCAAAAAACTCCATCCTAAGATCAAGAAAAAGGTATTGATGATGAAAAATAGAAGAAAGATAGAAAAAAAAGGTCATGGACACCAATTAAATGAATTGCCATAATAAGGAGATCAAAAGAGACTAAAAAGTGCTTTAGCAAATACATGACTTTCTTGACAAGCAGTCAAGGACAACACTAGTTTAGAGTACAAACTTATTTGTGAAATATATTTGAGAAAGTAATAGAAGACCATGAGCAGCATCACCTCAAGAAACAGAAAAATAGTGGATGGTAAAACTAGTATACTGACTTGGTGAGAGAAAAAATTAAGCAAAGCTATTCCAAGGACATTTTTGAAAAGGAAAAGAGGATAAAAAACAGAAGAGAAATGGGAAAATATTTGTAACATTGTTTTCACCATCAAGGACAAGAGAACACCTGGACTCTAAAATCCCTAGATATGCTTATGGAGGAGATAGAAATCTCACTTAAAGAGAACATTTAGGAAAAGTACTTGGATTTGGCTAATTGTTTGCAGGCTTAATTCATAACAGAAGTGGAACAATTGTGAGAACATTGAAGAATATATTCACAAAGAATCTAATGGAGGAGGGGACAATACCAAAACACTGGAAAAAGTCTCAAACCTTATTAAGACCAAAGAAGTCAACCTGGTAAATATCAACAACTAGCAACCTTAGCCTCCTTTCCCATCTGGAGAAAAATTTTATGACAATAATTTACACATGCATAGAGAACTTTCACAATTATGGTATTAGGAGGGAACAAGCAGACATTTATAAGCAATATTCCTCAGCAAATTATAGTATTCTTCTACAATTAACAGAAAGAATACAATATTCCAGTGTGATTATTGTTGCTCTTTTTAAAAATCTGACTTGTTAGAGCCAATTCCCTTTAAAACTCATTTTAACAAGGTATCTCCCAAACATACACCAAATAATTCAAGTTTTCATGAAATATATAACAGAAGGAACCTCATTTGATGATCTCTGATAATTAATATCAGAAAATTAATTAAACAAGGAGACATATACTCATCAAAGAACTTAACTCTGTTGGGGAAGAGATCCAGCAAATAACTGAAGTTAATGAGAAATTCCTTGTTATGGTGAGGTTCTCTAGATGCTCCTGTTTCCAGATGACATCATGCTATTTTATCAAGGCCTAAAACAATGCAAAACTTATGGAAGTGATCCATAATCAGTCAAAAGAATTTGGCCTAACCAAATACACAGGAAAAAAAAGAATGAGGAATGCAGGCTATATAGATTATGGCATATATTTAAATGAACAACATGATGAGCTCTTCTATCAACTGATATATCTTAGACCAACACTATAAATGGATAACATGATTCCAAAAACACAAGGAAGGAAAAGAGTGAGTTGGATTGTTTTAGGGAAACTGAAAAGTTCTTTTAATGATCCCAGATTTCTCCTAGAAACAAATCTCTATCTTTTCAATACCAATATTCTACTAGTGTTATATGACTACAAGTCATGTAGCCACATAGATATTAAAGAATTAGAAATGAGTATCACTAAGATGGCAGTGGAGCAATGCATGGTGGAAGCAAGTAGGCTACGACACATAACACATAAAGAACTATAAATAAAAACCAGAGTAATGACATATCAGTAAAGAAATATATGGTTGAAAAAGAAGATGGTTTAGTCGTGTCATGACAGCAATATTTAAGATACTGTGGCATCATAGAGTTGTCAAGGGAAATTGAGCAAAGCCTCAGAATATTGGATAGACTCCTATGTCAAACATATGGGAGGACATATATAGGGTATTCAATTGCATGGGATAGCAAACATGGACAAGTTGCAATCTGTATAGTTGGAGGGAATGTCCACACTGATGGGATCACAGATCCATTCAGTGGATGGATCAATCCATCACTGGATATGTAATATATTATACATTTGAGAGTACCCAGACCAGTGGCTTAATAACTCTCCATTTTACTTGCCTATAATATTTGAAAAACATACAATATAAACATTAAAAAAATAAATCATACTGGAATTCCAATCAAATATCATTCCAAACAAAAATTTCAAAATTTCAAATGATATTTATTTTACATTAAGAAGCATATCAGAAGAATTTCAAATACTCCTGAAAGGTGACAGAAGGTAATAGAAAAGAGCACTAAATTCAGAGTCAAGAAAGCTCGTCCTTCTTAATCTCATGTGGAATATTTACCAACTTTGTGACCCCAGAGGAGTCACTTAGCCTGTCTGACTTTCTGTTTCCCCACCCATAAAATGGAGATGGTAACAGTAGGGGTACAATTTATCACACAGGTCTGTTGGAAGCATGAAATGAGACATAAAAAGAATTACTATTATTAATTTCATTATTATTATATAATTAATATAATCATTAATATCACTATTACTATTAGCAATACTAATGACAACATCTATTGGGAATATGACCTGCATCAGCAAAATTCTGACCAACAGAGACATTTTCTGTAGGAGTGGCGTAAAAATCACCAAAATTAAGAAGGATAAATATGTAAAATTTGAACCTAAAAGATCACCAAATCCATCCAGATAATCACACCACAGCCTTTGAAAATCAATTACTCCATTGATCCTTTTTTGTATCATGGTCCATCCACCTCCTCTGTAATCCATGTCACACATTACCTAAAATAAAGACATTTCAAAAATATTTAGTAATATATCATTGCACTACATACTTTTTCCATCTTCATATTTTAAAAACTCACTTTTAACTGAAATTTATTTTTTCTCTAAATAATTTAATGTATTTGTATGACAGCAGGGTATTATGACTAAAAATTATCTTAATAAATGTTTCATGGAAAGAATCTTGTAATAATAAAAACTTATTAGAAAAGCCTGATACCAATAGTTATTATATCTGCAGTTATATACCATTATGATTTTCTCAGTAATACAAAAACTATTTTATTTTGTATACTTCATATATGATTAGCAGTGATACTAGACTGTGGAACACTAAGGAAATTGTGATAGGGCCCATCAAAGCTCTATCAGAGCTATAAAGGCTTTGAGTTAGCCTATATTGAGTAATCCTATGAGTTTTAAGTTCAAACCCAGGGACTGACAATGTATCTGTAACACAAGGACCAGACTATCTAAATTCATGCACTCAGTCAACAAACATTTATCAAAAGCCAATTATGTGCCATGCATTGTACCTTTAAACACTGGGGATACAAGGAAAGGAAAAATACAGTCTTGACTTTAATGAACTCACATTCTAACAGGGGAGACAAGTAAAAAACTGAATATACAAGCCATATACAGTGTAAAGAAAGATGATCTTATGCTTCTTTGCATCCCTAATAAAGTGCAGATGCTGTGAGTGTGGGAGGAAAGATTTATTGACTTTAATTTTCATTTGAAGGGAAGAAGAGAGAGAAAGCTCCCAAATGAATTAAAAAAGAGAGAGAACTGCAGCTGGTAGGAGAAAAAAAAAGATACTCAGAAGAAAGTTGCAGGGAGTGAGGGGAAAGAAAATGAAGGATGAACTGGAAAGGCTTCCTGCAGAAGGTTATAGCTGAACAAGATCTTGAAGGAAGCTAGGGAGATCAGAAGGCTTTCTTACTAAGGAGGGAAAGCATACCAGGCATTGGGGATATCTAACGAAAAGTAAAAAATTTAGGAGATGTGTTGTCATGTGCAAGGGATAGCAAGATGGCCAGTTCCATTGCATGGCAAAATACAGTGAAGGTGAGTACAGGGTAATAAGGGGGAAGAAGCTGTGTTATAAAGAGCTTTAAAAGCAAAAGGGATGTTTTATATTCGATCCTGGAGGTAATAGGGAGCCACTGAAGTTTACTGAGTAAAGAGGTGACATGGTCAGACCTCTGCCTTACAGATAAACTATCAACTTTGATAGTTGAGTGGAGAATGGATTAGATTGGAGAGAGCCTTGAGGCAGGGAGACTAAAAGAGAAAGGTATCATAGTAATATTGTCTTGAGGTGATAAAGGTTACTGGTTGGTTGTTGTTCCTTCATTCTCAAAGAAGACCAAAATGACATCACTACACTACAGATGAGCTTCAATATCTCTCACTGTGACTGATCACACCAATACAAGGATAGAATATTCTACCACACGTCGGGCACAAATAGTCTGTGAGAACTTTGAGGTGGATTCTCTTAATTTGTGCGTCTTTTTTTTTTAGCTATTCCAATTCTGCTTTGTTCACAGAGCCCAGCACACCATATGGGCACTTCCCTGATATGGGCACACCATATTGAGAGGTCCTATGCCAGCATCAACCCTGTCATACAATCAATCCTAGAGTTTTTAAGAAAGACCTTGAGAGTGTTCTTGTGTTACTTCTTCTGACCACCATGTGAATACTTGCCCTGTGTGAATTCAACAAAGGTTACTATCAGGGTAGTGGTAGTATACGATTAGAAAGAAAGGGATGTATAGAAGAGATGTCAATGAGAGTAGAAATGACAAGTATTGGCAATAGACTAGACATGTGGGAGTTAGGACAAGTAGGCCATCAAGGGTAACACCTAGTTAGACTGAGTGACTGAGAGGATGAGGGTACTATAAGCAATAATAGGAAAACTGGGAAGAGGGAAAGACTTGGGAGGAAAGATAATGAGTCTTTTTTCATATGTTGAGGAGATGTAAAACTGGGGCTCAAGAGAGAAGTTAGGGTTGGATAAATAATCACCAACATAGAAATGATAATTGTACCCATGAGAACCAATGAGATCATCCACTTAGATAGTATAGAGGGAGAAGAGGATAGACCCTTGGGGGATATCAAATGTTAGTGGGCATTACGTGGAGGAAAATCCAGTAAAGGAAAAGGTACGAAGGAAATAATGTCACAGAAAACCAGAAAGGAGAGAGTGTCTAGAGAAAAAAGAATGATAGTACCAAAGGCTGCAGAAAGGTAAAAAAAAAGAATGAGAATTAAGAGGAGGCTATTAGATTTAGCAATTAAGAGATCACTGTTAACTTTATAGGGACACTTCAGTTGAATGAAGTCAAGGTTAAGGAGATATGATGAGAAGAGAAAATAGAGGCCCCCACAATAGGTGACTTTCTCAAGGAGTTGAGCTATGAAAAGGAGAGTTACAGCTATAGTTTAGTTATCAGGGATTGTTAAATCATGTGAGAGGTTTTTTGTTTTGGCTTTTCAGGTTAGAGAAGGCACGAGCATATTTGTAGGTATCAGGGAAAGAATCAATTGATAGGGAGGCATGAAAGATTAATGAGAATGGGAATGAAAGAGGGGGCAATCTTTTGGAAAAGATAGAATAGATGGTATCAAAGGTGCCTGGAGAGGTTGGTCTTGGTAAGGATAAGGGCCATCTCTTCATGTGAAACAGATGAAAGAGTTGAATAGAAGTAGGATAAGAAGGAAGTCTCAGAGAATAGCCTTTTTTAATGAAGTATGAGGCAAGTGGTGGAGAGGGATAATCAAAGGAAGTTTGAGGACAATGAAGTTTTTAAATAGCTGTTGTGGTAAATGGGATATAGAATTGATTAGACAAGAACAAAAGGATTGCCCTATTGCAGCAACAGTCCAGCTGAGATTACATAACATATCTGTAGTGGAACCAGTTAGCATGGCTATGTGATTCTCTCCAGTCCTGTTCAGAAACACAGGAATAACTAGTATTTACACAGTACTTTAAAGTTTGCAAAGTGCTTTGCAAATATTACCTCATTTTATCCTTACAAATACCCTGGGAGGTAGGTGTTATTATTAGTATCTCATATTACAGATAAATAAACTGAGACAGGCAGAGCATGTGAATTGTCCAGGGTCCCACAGCTAGTTCTGAGGCTATATTTGAACTCAGATTTTTTTTATTAGATGTACAGTGTGCTCTCCACCTAGTTGCCTTTATAGGAGTGAAATCAGAGGATGGTAAGCGTAAATCAAAGTTGAGATTTGTCAGAGTATGGTTAAAAAAAATAGGACAGGGGGGAAATTACAGGGTATAGTATAGAGTTGTCCTGGTTCACCATGAGGTCAAGACTAGGAAAAATAGGAGTATAGCTATTACAGGGATAAAGGCCTAGGAAAAAACCGAGGACTGAAGGGACTGAAGGTCACAGTAAGAACATAGAATAGGGCTAGTGGTTATAAGGCAGAGGGAAAAAATGAATGATCAAAGATTCTGATCAGATGGAGGAAAGTCATATTTGATAACTAGGAAAATGTATCATTCGGATCTGATAGTAAGATCAAAGATCTGACCATCTCTGTGTGTAGCTGAGGTAAAATGGAGTAAATCTTGAGAACTGAGTAAATTGAGGAACTGGGAAATTAGCATATTTGATACAGTATCCATATGTATGTTGAAGTCTCCTAGTATAAAGGCAGGATGTGGAGAGGAAAGAGTCTAAGTAAGGCACTGATTTCATTGAAGAATGAAGGAGAATGCCCTGGATGTAATTTGCTAACAGACACCAAAATTTTAATTGAGTTATAAATTTGGAGTACGAAGGAGTTCAACCAGAAGGTTGGCCACTAGGTAATGATTTTTTAAGCCATTACAATTTGCGAATACCATCAACCAACACAGTTCTCTTCAAACTTTTTCGATCACTCTTACTATTGATAAATTTTAGAGCACATTCTCCCAATATATGTATATTTATGTATTTGCAAATTATATACACATATTACTACTGTACTAATATTATGTATATTATAAAACATGCAAAAGTAGACATCTAAAAGGATGAAATAAATATTAAAATAATATTTGATTCTCAAGTCAATAAGGGATCACAGGAGTTTATTGAGTAGAGAGTAACATGATCACATCTATACTTTAAAACAAATCACTTTGCTCTGTGAATGTTGGACCTGAAAGTGAAGAGACAAGTCAGGGAAACAAATTAGGAGGCTATTTAAATAGCCCAAGGAGGATATGATCAGAGTCTGAATGATGGTGATATTTGTATAAATAGAGAGAGGTAAGCAGATGCAAGAGTGTGTGAAAATAGAAATAGGAAGATGTGGCAGTTTTTTGGACATATATGGGATGAGAGTGATGAAGATGACAAAAATAGCGAAGTTCAAAAAGGGGAGAGGCTATTATTTAGGGTCACCAAAAATTTTAAAAGGTGAGAAGGAAGGGGAGTATCTCATTTCCTCCTTCTGAGGGACTCCTGTCAAAGCTACCTGGGGAGCTAAGGGACAGGGAAGTACCCAGGCAGTGCTATTAGGAAGAAATGCCTAATAACTGACACAGAAGAGGTGAAAACTTTGGGGAAAGAGGTTAGAGTAAATAGACTGAAAACGTGTGCAGAAGGGTATGGAATGACTATGTTAGAGATAAGATTGGTTATCACAGAGAATACTGGATGCAACTCATCTTCCTACTCTCTAAATGATTAATGACACACTCCAGGAGTAAGGTCATGCACATACATTGGAGACTCATAGACTAAATTAGATGAGCTAGGTTGAAATCTGCATAGTAGGTTGGGGAAGACATGTTGAGGAAAAGGTGAATCCATGAATATTTCAAATATATTTTGGCAAAATAACCACACTCAACTGTTTCACACTAATTCTTAAAAGAAAATATAATATTTTCCTGCTATAATACATTTAATCATACTTAAGTTATGTACTTATCTTTAAATAATAAAACTAATTATCAGTTCACGTTCTGACTCTTGACATGGCCTTGACAAACCACTTGACCTCTTCCTATACATGACAAGTGCTGAATAAATACTTCTTAATTGATTGATCTAGTCTATGTTTCCTCACCTATAAAATTGGAAAAAATACCTGTAGTAAGGATCAAGTGAGATATATGTTTAGCAAACCTTAATACACTATATGAATGAATGAATGAAAAAGGAAACATTTGCTGGAGAGTTTATTATACATTTAATATTAGATATTTGTCAGAGACAGGATTTGGATATATTTAGTTTGTTACATGCCACCTGAACTAGAAATGAATTGGGGTGGGGGTTTCTACCTTTCCCACAATTACTAAAATAAACTTATTGGTTGATTTCTCATAGAACCAAATTGTTTAATTTCAAAAAGCATATAAGATCATATGGAAGGAAAATAAAAATTATTATTCCTTAGTGAGTCCTAGGCCAATGCTTACCATGTTATATCTTCATGTCAGTAAAATACTCATTATTGCTTTCATGACAAAATAAGATCCTGAACCAAATGGCTTTTCTCTAACACAGCAATCATGACCATTGAAACTGGATTTATAAAACTTCCTAATTTTAAAAAATAGAATAATTCAGTTTGTCCTTTATTTAAGCATCAGTGGACACTGGAATTCCAGAAAGCAATAAAACTAAAAGTAGAATTCTTATAGATACACTCAGAAATGTTTAAGGAATATATTACAAAAATATTAAATTGAAACTCTGAATCTGCATGCTTATTTTGAGAAGCAGTGTGGTAGAGCACCATCCTTGAAACCAGTACAAACAGGGTTCCATTCCCTCCTCTAAGACATACTGTGACCCTATGCAAATAATTTAACTTTCCAATGCTCTTGGCAACTGTCTAAGACTGTAAGTTTAAGAAAAGGTGCCAATGTACATTGACAGGAAATTCCTTGCTGGAGCTCCTTACACCAGTAAAACCATAAGTTCTGTCTCTATGCTTTTTCCCTATCTCATGCAACATGGAAAAGAAGACTCTTACCTCAAAAGGGTAACTGGAACCTTCTGGGTGTATTATGTATAAACCACTTGGAGTTTTTGTCACTGTGCCAATTGTATCTTTAATGTCAGTGCAATCCAAACCTAAAGAACAATCAAAAAGCATTCTAAACTGGCATGTTTATGAAGATGTATAAGATGAACAAATGAGAATTAAAGAATTCAAATAAAAGTTTATTTTCAGGAAAATGATAATTTTTAATCATTTTGACAGAAATATCTCAGCGCTAAAAGTCAGGTAAAGATAAAAAGAAGAAAAGAGGTAAATTCTGCTTTCCAAGTGGTAAAAAACAAGCAATAGCTACAAAATGCTTCTTCTATTCATTAATGACAGCATAAGATCTGAATTTCTTGCTGCTAAGATAGTCATATTGATTTAAATGAATGATCATCTTTGCCTCAATATTTATCCTAAAACTATCTCTCTCCTATCTCCTCCTTCAATTTTGAAAAAAAAATTTAAAAAAGATTTATCTCCATTTATTTTCTATTTCTTTAAGCCTCTCCAAATACCTTCCTAATATTGTCAATGTAAATAGCAATAGGCAAATGAAATTGAAATGACTCTCTTTTCTGATCAGAGCTACGGATTAATCAAGTATCTCTTAAGTACTAATGCTATTTTAGGTGCTGGGGATATAAATACAGCACTCTTTAATCATCCTATTTACTAAATAAATATTTGAAAAAGAGTTTGATGTTACATTTCAGTAGAAATGAAAACAATTAACAGAAAAATTCAAAGTTTGTAAAAGGAGTAAAGCCCATAGGGTTTAAACTGGAAGAAAAAAAATATGATAGAGCTTACTCAACAAAAAGAAAAGTTAGCACACAAGTTAATTATTCCATCTGAAGTCAGATGCTAGAAGCAAAGAGAAATTTGGGGGATGAGTAGCAGAGACTACATTCCTGGTCAAATCCAGTGAAACCACTGCCATATGAAACCAATGTGGAGGAGACCTACAGAAGTAGCAGCATCACCAGGAGACATAGGCATTGTTTGAAGACTATCCCTGCTCCATGAATGTGCACAAGCTACACATGTTCCCTAAGTACATGCCCTTCTAATTCACCATTCTAACCGTATGTGTTCTCTTTGTATGCTGTTATATGTATATGCACTAGAAACACATTCCCTAGATGTGTGTCCCGCTAGTATTCCCCGTGTGTGTCTATGCTTCCACTCTTCATATGTGCATTCATATATGCATTTGTGGAAGGGTTTCCCTAAGATTGATAGAGAAAATGTCTTATTGCTACTTTTATTATTGTGATATTTCATTAAATATTTTTCTTTTGAACTAATTCTCTAGCATTTGAAATGTATCCTCTAGCTGGCTAATAAAAGTAGATACATTGATTGGAGTTATGAGCTATGATATTGAGTGGATACAGACACAAAGAGTACCTTAAACCTGTATGTAACTTTGTATGGGAAACCCACTGTGTGATTTGATGTATTAAGGCTGTCCCCAAATGCTAGATAATTCAAAAATCTTAAGAGGCTCTAAAGAATTTTAGAACTTGGTAAACAGGTTAACTATTCTTCACACCTCCTCAGCTCTTTATCACAAACCTTTAGAGCCCATGATTTTTTGATAGATTTGGAACTGGAAGGGACCTTAAAAATCACCTAATTAAACTTCCTCATTTCACAAAAAACAGGGTCCAGAGATGCCTGGAGTTACACAGGTGTAGAGCCCCAATGTGAATCCAGGCCTTCTAACTCCAAATTTATCTGAATTTCCATCTCCTCATCCTTATTCTTTCAAATTTGAAATGTATTTCATGCATGGAAGATTCATTCTGCCACAAACTTGTATCTGAAGACACCTTAGCAAAAATAGTGAGCACCTATTATGTTTTGAGGGGCATAACGATATTCTATTCAGGTACAAAGCATCCTGGGTCATCGTGAGTCATCCTGATGAATATCTGGTCACTAGATCCAGATGGCTCTGGAGGAGAAGTGAGGCTGGTGACCTGCACAACCCTCCCTTACTCAAAACAAAGTCAAGTGCAAGTCATGTCATCATTTCTCTGATGGTATAGCCATCTTTGACAACGAAGGATGAACACACACACACACATACACACAGAGTCTACAGTGTAATTTACCTTATAGCAGGTATTAATCCCTCAGACTCTGTTATGCAATAACAATCTGGTCATACTCTTTTAAAAACAATGAAGTCTCATCCATGGCACTTCTGAAACATAAGAGGGATATGAAATGGCAAAAAAAGGCAAAGTTCTTACCATGTGCCTGAACTGGTCTATGAGGGAAAGGATCCAGATATTTTCTAAAAACTTCTGTATTCAAAAGAAGGATTCTATTCATAAGTTCATTCACCTATATAAACAAAAGAAGGGAAAAAACACATTTAAGTAAATTTATATTTGAATACACTTCTGATACCTCTGAGTTCTGAGGTTAAGATTAATGTGCCACTATTATTCAGGCTGTTGGAGTTGAATTTCAGTATTTTATAAGTATATAAAACAGGACTGCATGCCTTGCTACTTTGAGGAAACATTAAAGCCTTAATTTTATTTCAAGCAATGATAATTGTTAACTCCAGTCAAGAGAAAAGAGTAGATGTGTTATCACCAACAAAGAAATTAAACCAATACCTGATTAGACAGATAATCCAAAGAAGCTTGCTGTTCATCCATCATATTTCTGAGTAGTTTTTTGGTGCTTCTTGTATAGGAAACAATGGAACTCTGCAAATTCCCTTGAAGCATAATGAAATTATTGAGATAACTATCATCTTTGTAGAAAACTACTAGACTGAAAAGTCTTGAATTTCATGAATTTTGGCTAAGTGTAAGACCAATAAAACCTCAATTAACACAAATAATTTTTTGAAGCCCTTTTTACTTTATCCCTTTTTCAAAACTTCTCTAAAATGTATTAGATTAGTATGTATAGCATACTTCAACAACTTGAACAAAAGTGAATTAATTTCTATAGATATATTATTTAGAAGCAAGTCCAGAAGATGAAAGAGATATCAATTCCCATTATGTATTGTATATATAGAAGTAGGAAATTGGCCTGAATCTATACCAATACCAGAACATAATTTGAAAGCTGTTTTGTTTTATTAAATACAGTTATCAAGTGGGGTTTTTTTATTTCTTCTCTTTCTCATAAAAGTGAAGATAAATTGTTATTATTCAAAGGATTTGGATAACCAGGTTCTAAGTTTTTGAGGTTTTGTGTTGTATTGGAAAGTCAGTCAAAAAGTCTTAATTAAGTGCTTAGTAAATGTCAGGTATTGAGTTAAGCATTCAAGATACAAGGAGCAATGCATTTGAAGTTGGACATGGGATTGCGTATCAGTTTTGCCACTTATTAGCTGAGTGACCTTAAAGAAGTCACTGCATCCTTGAGTTTGTTTCATGATACTTACAATAAGGATAGCAATGCCTTCCTTCCCTGACTGCTGTGAAATTCAAATGAGATAATATATAAAATACAGACTTGAAAACTGGAAAATAATATATAAGCATGAGGTATAATTGCTACTTATTTTTAATCATTTCACTTTATAGAATCAAATAAAATCTAATATCCTGTTAAAGCATGAATCAATTCAACAAATCTTTGAAAAAATGACTTCTCAACCTCTGCTCGAAAACAATCTAATATAGAGAAGAATAATACCTAGTACTTACATAGATAGCACTTTACATTCTTCCTTTCATTTGAGTCTGAGGATCACTAGTAAGATAAATCCTGCAGCTATTATCTCCATATGAAGAAACAGACTCAAAGAGGCCATACAGCTAGCAAGTACCAGAGGCAAGATTGGAAGTAACTTCTCTCCTTTAAGAGGCAGTCCATGCCACTTTGGGATAGTTTTAACTTTCAGTAAGTCTTCCTTTATATCAAACTGAAGTTTTTCACTTAAGCTCACACTCATTGCTCTTGGCTCTCCTCTTTGTGGCCAACCAAAATAAACCTAACAGTTCTTTCATGATACAACTCCCTTGAGATACTTGAAACATCTGTCCTCTCCTCTTTTCTCCAAATTAAAGACAGCAAGTGAATGGGCATTTCTTAACTACCTACCATGTGCCAGGCATTATGCTGATCTCTGAAAGTACAAAGAAAAGCAAATAAGAAAACTAAAAAAAAGGCTCTGCTCTCAAGGAGCTAACAGTCTAATGGGAGAGACAATGTGGAAACAACTCTTATATAGGATAAATTGTAGATAATCAACAGAGAAAAGGTACTATCATTAAGGAGGATTAGGAAAGCTTTTTTGTAGAAGGAGAGGTTTTAGGTGGAACCAGGGTTCTGTTGGAGCCAGTCTGAATGAATTCACAGAGTCAACTGCTATTTTTTCAGCATAAGCATTTATACCTCAAATCATCAAATGCCACAAATCAGGGCTTGATTTATTGTTTTCCTGATTGTTTAGACCTAAAAATTGAGAAGATGTTAATAATACAAAAGCGTGTCATGGGTGCATCCCCCTACCCCCAAAGACATAGTTGTTACATTTACCAGTACATCCCTGACTGGGACTTAAAGGAAACCAGGAAGGCCAAGAGATAAAAATTAGGATAGAGAGCATTTCAGGCAAATAATCAGTGAAAAGGCACATAGTTCAGAGATGGGGTGTCTTGCATGAAGAACAGTAAGATCATTCACTGGATCTCAAAATATATGGGGATGAGTAGGGTGGAGAAAAGACTGGAAAGGTAGGATGGTGGTCCATTATGAAGGGCTTTGAATGAAAAAGAGGATTTTATGCTTGATCTTGGAGGTGATAGAAAGCCACTAGAGTTTACTGAATGAGGGAGGTGGTTGTGACTTGTTCAGACCTGCACTTTAGAGAGATTATTTAGTTTAAGAGCCCAGTAGATACCCTAGTGGAGTAAGACAGTGGAGAGACCAAATAGAAGGCTGTTGTCTAAGCATAAAGTGAGGGGGCCTGCAACTGGGTTGTGGCAGTGTCAGGGCAGAGAAGGGGACATATGTGAGAGTTACTTTGAAGGTAGAAGCAACAGGACTTGGTAAGACAGGATACGGATGATGAGGAGAGTGAGGAGTTGAGGATAACATGTAGGTTGTAAGCCTAGGTAACTAGGAGGAGGATGGAGTCCTCAATAGTAATTAAAGCAAAATAGGATGGGGGAGGGAAAGAAGCCAAATGTAAACTATCCTATGGAGGATCACAGTCCCACAAAGCAAGACTAAAAAGGGAAAACTCAACTTTTCATATTTCTGTATCTTTTAACACCCAACTAGGAAATGAACTTGCACATTGTAGGTGCTCAATGAGCATTTGCTTCTGTTTTAGTTTGTTTGGGGTTTTTTTTCCAAGACACATAATTGTTCACTTTATAATCCAGGAAGAATTTAACCTGGTCAATAGATTGTGAATAAACAGACTACCTCCTATAAATTTACATAATATCAAGTCAGTACCACCTTCTACAGACAGTTGTTGCAGTCTACAGAATTTAATCAATATAAGGCCAATGGGCCAAGATAGGCAGGCAAGATGCAGGTAAAATTACCCAAAATTAGCCTACAAACAGGACCATTTTTTTCATTTATAACATTAAAAAATTCAATAACTTATAGATGCTATTTTCAAGGGTTACTTACTACACATAAAATGTTTTTCTTCTCGTGTAATTTTAGTTTGAACTGCACATGAATCACCACAATTTTCCTTATCATTAGAGTTACTTTTGCTTCCTGTATTGGATAATTCTTCAAGAATGTTGATAGCTGAAGAATCCTGTCACATCAATAGAGAAATAAAGGGAAGACAGACAAAAATGTAGCATGTTATATAGTAATTACATATATGTGAAGGGGAAGCATACTCTAATGTATAGAATAAATAAGGTAGCCTTGGATTCAGGAGGGTCTGAGTTCAAACTCTGCCTCTAACACATAATGTACATACAAAGACTGAATGACCATAGGCAAGTCACTTAGCTTCTCTATGCCTCAGATAACTCTCTAAGACTGCAAATTAAATGAGTTGCCCATTGACATCATTACAGGGATGATCTTTATCACTAGAAAAAGTTTCCATAATCAGAGTTCCCCACACCACTCACATATAATCTGGACCAAATCACTGATCTGGACCAAATTAGGCAACTAAACCTATATTAAATATTTAACATAATTTTAATTTCAAATTCATCTTCCTTTAAAAGAAATTGATTTTCAAAAGTATGTAATATATATGAATGTATGCACACACCTAAATGTTCCCTTGACTATTCTGACCTTCTAGTTAATCAGTTTTCTAAACTATAGCCTCTATCTTCACTCTACCTCAGCAACATACAGGGAAGGTTATCTCCATAATTTTTGTTCTACCTTTGCTGTATCTCCAAGATATAAAATTTTCACATTCCTCTCTTCAATCACAATCTCCTACCTTTTATCCCTCTATCTCATTTTTCTTAACCCTATATTCAGTCTCCACATGATCAGTAGCTACCTTGTCCTCTCTCCAGGCACTCTTTGCCAAAACCCAATCCTGCTTAAACTCCACTATTTGCTGACTATTCCTACTCAGATGCTCTGAAAATCATGCAACTGTAGGATTGTGTTCACTATTATGTCATCTGCATTTAATTAGAGAGGCAGGGCAGTATGGTGAGTAGAAAGTTTCCCTGAGTCAGAAAAGCCTGAGTTCAAGTTCTGTCCCTCATAAAAGCCACCTTAACCCAAGGCAAGTCATTCAATCCTGAGGCACTGAGAAACAGCTCAGGTAGCAAGAGAATAAAGCATTTGGCCTGGAGTCAAGAAGACCTAAGTTTAAATCTGACCTCAGAAATTTACTAGTGTGAACCTGGGCAGGTCGCTTAATCTCTATCTCAGTTTCCTCAGCTGTAAAATGAAGATAGTAATAGCATCTACTTTGCAAGAATCAAATTACATAGTTATTGTAAAAAAAATTACTTAGTTTAGCATACTAGGTGCTCACGTACTTCTCTTCAGGCAGGTGGTTATGACTATAAATTGCAGACAAGGTACTGCTCTTCAGTGGTGGAGCCTCTTTACTCATAGTTCCTCACACCTGTCATATCAAAGATTCTATCCAAAACCCCCCAAAAATCTTTTCTAGGCCCTTGCTGCAACACAGAACTTTTATTTTTCCCTCATTGTCTCTATATCATACTCTCCACAGCGTCTTGTTGTTGTTCAGTCATTTCAGGCATGTCCAATTCTTTGTGACATCATTGGGGGTTTTCTTGGCAAAGGTGTTCATTGGAATAATTTGCCATTTCCTTCTCTAAACCATTGTACAGATGAGAAAAACTGAGGCAAACAAGGTTAAGTGCCTTGCCCAGGGTCACACAGCTAACAAACATCTGAGGTCAGATTTGAACTCTGATCTTCCAGACCCTTTGCTCCACCCACTACACCACCCAAATGCCCTCTCTAAAGGCCTCTTCTACTCTAAGCCTTTTCTTCTCCAGCCCTCCTACACCCCCCTATTCCAACTCCTCCCTCTCCAGCAGAAGACTTCATCACCCATGTTTTTCTGAGAAAGTAAAAGGCAGCCTCCTAGAGCTCCTCTTTCTCCCCCTTTCTCCCGTCCTTCCATTTCATATCTGGAAGTCCTTCTTTTATCTTCTGCCAATATCTCCTTCCTTCTTCTAGTTGCTGATTAGGTGGAACTTCTTGCTAACCCTTCTATTGGTATTCTTAATCCCATCTCTTCTAGATTTCCTCATTGACAATCCTTTTCTCTCACACTCAATCTCTCCTCCTTTACTATTTCTTAGAAGGTGTTTAATAAATACTTATTGATTAATTCACTGATTGATTGACAGAAACATGCTGGGTCTCCTTCATCTTTGAAACCCTGGACCCTGTCACTCCTTTAAGCTATTGTCCTATATCTCTTCTTTTACAAATATGCTCCAAGAAATGGTCCTTTAAACTCACCACTCCTTTTTTTCTCACTTCCCACTCACTTCTCAGTCTCATGCAATCTGTCTTCTAACCCAAACACTTCACTAAAACTATTCTCTCTCTTCAAGGTTAACAATGATCTCTTAATTGCTAAATGCAATTGCATTCATTCAATCCTCACCACCCCGCCTTGACCTGTTTGAAGTTTATGATTCTATCAACCACACCCTGCTCTTGGATACTTATTCTTCAAGTTATCTATGGTTCTTAGAGAGTGAATGACATTTCATTCCCCACCATCACCTCTATTTGGGTGATCAAACCATAAATTAATTAAGATGCATTCATTAATTGTTGACTATGTGCCAAGCACTGTGCTGCCTACTATAGATACAAACAGAAAGCAGGGAAGATTCTGTTCTTAAGAAGCATAAATTTTAATTGGGGGATACAAAATATATTGAAACATTCAGCTGCAGCATAGATGGAGAGGAACAAAGGCACTCAGGAAAATCCCAGATCCTTAATGTTTATCAGCAGGGCAGATAGAAATGCCTGAAGCTATTGTATCAGAGCAAATGGTCAGGTCCTATGGGCAGAAAACTGTAATGGCAGAGCATCTGATAAGACCCAGTGGTCCTTAGGGCTTAATTTCAGGGCAGCTGTTAAGGTCCAGTGGTCCTCTATCTTATAATAAAGTTTATAGTTGGTGACTCTCAAGGCTTACTGCAAGGATGTGAGTAGCCCAAAGGATGGAGTGGAGTGGGCACTCTGGATCGCTCTGCAGGAGTGGGGATGGGAGTTTATGATAGAGGGATGTGAAAATGGAAATGAATTAATGAATGAACTGGCATTTAATTATGTACATATAGTCCAGGTTTCCTCTATTCATTATGATTCATGTATCTTCTTTTTGGTAAAATAACTGTACAAATTGTAAAAATATATATTAATTAGACAACATATTTTTGTAGAGTATATTTCTGAAAAATACCATATTAAGAACTAGACTAAAAAACAAGACAATCCTTGTCAAGGCAATATACTATGAGGAAAAGGATTTCAAGTACCCTACTTCTTATTTGTTTTTTAACCAGAAGATGGCACTATGAGCCAGGGTTTAGCTATGTAGAGGAGAAAATAGCCCTCCTTTTGAAATTTAGGGGTGGAGGGGTTGCTTTTGGGCAAGGGTTCTTAACTATGGATAGATTTCAAGGATTCTAAAAATTTAGAGAGGGAAGAAATTACATCTTTATTTCAACATAATTGATTTCCTAAATATTTTATTTTAGGCATTTTCAAAACATCATTCTGAGAAGAGGGGTCCATGCTGACAGTTTCATGACACATAGAAAGATTAAAAACCCCTGCCCTGGAGTATAGACCCACCTCCCAGACCACAACTTTCTGCTTTCCATGGGAGACCTAGGGGATATGGCCTTCCTTTAGTCTAAGCTTCTACTCCACCCCTCATTCTGGAGGCTGGAAGTTTCACTGAAAAGCCTGACATTCTAAGCCATCTGAATCTTGGTTATTCATAGCCAAATGAAAAATGGTCCTAAGCCACGTGGCTGGTATATCTTTGCTATTTAGGAGCTTGAATTTAAATCATTTCTAAAATCAAAACTATAGGATTTTCTCTCATTCACCTAGGCTTCCCTTCAGGGAATGGGAAGAAAAAAGTTCCTTTCCCTACTGTCTTCATCAGTCGGGAAAGTTTCATCCTTTCTCTCTATTTACTTCTGTCTCACAAAATATTCACTGATTTCCTCTGTTGTAATCACCCATATAAACAACACATAGGCATCATTGAGAAGTTGCGCTCAACAATAGTTTTATATAAGACAAATAAAACAGTTAGAAAGAGCTTTAAGAAATAAAGAACTTGCATAGAAATCCCCTGCTCAAGGAGTCAGAAAAGGAGGGAAAGGAGTCAAGCCTTCTCTGCCCTCTGCTAATTTTTGATGAGTGAAAACAACAGCTCATGGTGTCACCTTCTCCACAAAGTCTTCTCTGATCTCCTCAGCCAGAGATAATTTCTACTCCCTTGCTCCCCACCCCACAAAAAAAACACAATTCAACGCTCTTTGGCTGGGCCTTTCTTTTGTATTTATCATGTGTACCTTTGTATTGCAGTTTATCTTCACACAGGTAAGATTTGTACATTTACAATTACCCAGACAAAATTTATGTTTCACAACTAGTTATTCTTTACTTTTTCTTTGTATCATGGAAAGGTAGAAGTTGACATAATGGGTATTTTAGAAAACTTAAAATATGTGGCTGTTTACAGCTTTACTCAAGCCCATGTGAAAAGCCTAAAAGAGTTAAGATTTTAAGAGAGGATTAAATCAATTATTACTTCATTAGCTTTTATATAATTTACTTACTTTTTCAAACTTCTGATATTGTCAGTTGATAAATACATTTTGCTTTTGAATAAAATAGAATTTAAAATATTAATTAAAAAGCTTAAATAGATTTATACAAAATATAAAGTCTAAATATGCATATATAACAGATATTTTTTTCTTCAAGGTTTTATTTTCTAGCTTTCTAGATAAAAATAAATGCAATATTTAAAGTATGTAATGTTACATAACAATTAAAAATAGCTCATGAAAATGAAATATATGTCTAACCAATCAGATATTCCATTAACTTGGTTATTGTCATGAGTCACATTTTAGCCTTAGTCCTACAACTGTTTTTCAAAAAATAAACTAGAATGAATTAGAAATAGTTTTAAGATCATTAAATCCCCATTTAGAGGATGATAGTCTAAATATATTAATAATAACAGTGTTATCAAATATAATTTCAATGTTTTAATAAAAGAAACAATTATTCTATAACTAAATGTTAGTAGTAAAAGAAACTTTGGCAAATGTAGAAATTATTCTGTGAAAACTATCTAATCAGCTTCTTCTTATCAAAGGAATATAATTTACTTACCGTGGTAGAAAACTGTATGCAATTGCCTTGTACACTTTCTCCCCATATGAAAAAATATATATTTAGGCATATCGACGAAGTCAAGCTTAGAGGTACCATAGTTTTCTTGAAGAAATGAAAACACTGCTTCAAATTCCAACTCTGTGGAAAAAAACTGCAGTGCACAGACTCTTCAGTTAAGAGTTTTGGAAGAGATACAACACAAATAGAAGCCAACACCCCAATTCTTTAGTTCCTGTCTTTAAAACACCGTTCATTTAAAAAACACAGGCACCTTGATCTGGTGTTCAGAAATAACTATGTGAAGTATTAAATAGCTGATATATTGGAGTTTAATGGATCTGTTTAAGACATTTACAGAATGTGTCATTCCACTGCTACCTCTCAAATAATCAGAATGACCAAACTCTACTACGTGAACAGAAAATAATTCATCAGTACTTGAAATCCACATCTAAAAGAGCATTATAAAATTAACCCTATCTGACATTCTAAAAGAGATCATTTAGAACACCTAGGACTTTAACATGGAATTTTGCTCTCTTTAGGTAATTTTTAAATATGCTATGCAATAATATTGTAGATAGAAGCTATTTTTATTATAAATTCAAAGCTTTCCAGTAATAACTAAAAAAATTAAAATACTTAGAACAGAACTTCCTTCTACTGTCTATATGAAATAAGTATTCCTTGCTTGAATTTGGGGAAAAAATGTTTCTCTGATAAGCTGTATCTGTGGAAATTAGGATGTTCATAAAGAAACAAAAGATATGGTCTTTTGTAAATGGAAAAAATTCCAATTCAGCCGTCATCTTCAAGGTCCCTTCATACTCTGAGATTCTGTGGTTTTTGTGAAATCTTTTAAGCTTTATAGGCCTTGGATTATTTATAAAATGAGGAGGTAGATCTTAATGACTTCTAAGGTATCTAAATTCCACAATCCTGTGGTCATGCTAGAACCAGAGGAGTTTCATCCACCATACACAGAGCAAAGATAATTAGTTAATTTGATCAACTTTGGCATCTAAAGTGTATAAACTTGAATGTTTTTTTAATTTCAATCATTTACATTGATATTGACCATATAAATTCCATTTTTTTCTGTATAGATTAAGTCCTTATCAGATACAGGCATCATCATTGATTCAACAAATTGCAATTGTTTTTAAGTGAATTACTCTGAATTCCATTTCATTTACCTATTTCTAACAGCTCATATTTCTATAGAATTTTACAGTGTATGCCTACTGTATAGTAGACTGTCTATCAACACTTTCTATATTAGCACTAGGACAATTCACTAAAGTAGGAACAATTATTCAACAGGAAAAATGTGTCAATAGTTCTAGAAATCATTTTGATACCATTTACACTGTCAGAAATAATTCTTACAGGTATAGCTCACTAGGTATAAATCTCTCTGAGTATACTTGAAGTACACTTTTCTAAGAATAGCTGTCCACGTGGACAATAACAGCTCCTCTTGGAGAACTGGGCAGCTGAGCTCAAACTGGCTTCAATTCGAAAATTAGTCATAGACAGAAACAGATGGCCTAGGGAAACAGTACAGAGGCAAATTCCACAGAGTTAATTGTCAAGTGAAGCATTTTAGGTGAAAAAAATATATAGTAAGAAAGTTATAAAAAAATTCATGAAACTGTATCTGAAAAGTTTATATTGAACATTTTATTCTTAGGTATTTTATTGAATGTATATATACATCTCTATAATTAATACTTTAACATTTTAATACATGAATGTACAAGAGTACAGATTTCTGTCCATTCAAGCTTCTTCATTTCTGAGCAGCTCTTATCCCTGTCTTCCCATAAATCTTTGACAAAAAGTACATGCAATATTCTAACATTCCTCTATGTCTCTTAATATTATTTGAGTACCAGGATGGTCTATTACATTTCAAGGACAACTGATGAATATCCACACAGTAAAACTTCAAAACATAGGAAAAATAGTTTCCATTGCATATTGTCAGTCTCAAGGCAGAAAAATAATGTGTCATGTGATTAAGGAAATAAATTTAATCCTGACCTAATTGTGTAAATGTCATCATTGGCTGTTGACACTCTAAATCTGAATTTGTTAGCACTATCACATATATAGTTTTAAAAGTATGGATATTTATATAATCACAACCTATACCACTTCCTTTCCTTCCTTTTTAATGTCCTGTTATGGGGAAGCAATGAAAATGGTTTCTCAGTGTAGACACTTTCAAATCAATATTGATCTTAAGAGTAAAATTGTAATCTAAATACCTAAATCAGTAAACATGACATATTTTCTTGTATAATTTCCCTCATTTCCCCTTGATATTTTAAATTTTAAAGGAAAGGGAATCAGCCAGGTCCTAGTCCACTGACACTTTCAAAAACTGTCATTTATCTTTTCAATTTGTTTCAGTTGACTTAAGATTTATGCCTAATCTACTGCCACATAGTCATCAATAGTAGAGTTGAATCTAGAGCCAACATTTTAGTCAGCAATTTCCCACTCCTCTGAACAAAATAATAAATTCAACAAATGTTTATTAAGTACCTCCAATAATGCTAGGAATTGATTTTAAAAAATTTTTTAATTACACAGTCTCTACCCTCAAGCAGTTTATAATCTAGTAGCAAAAGGATGACATGCACATGAAAAAAAAATATGATACCAGGTAGAATTTGAAAGAGAGAGAGTAAAGAATCATAGAATTTCATAGTGAGAAGGGACTTCAGGGGCTATTTAGTTCAACCAATACTTAAACAAGAACCCTCTCTATAATACACCTGACAAGTAATAATCCAGACTTTGAGTCTCTAAGACTCTCTAAGAAAATTTGAGGGAGAAAATAATATTTTGATGTGAAGAATTTAGGGAAGACTTCATGGAGGAGACCCCCATGCTTTAATTAAAGACTACTTTTCAGCTTCAAGTGAGGCAAGGCTATTTTTAAATTAAGCTTGATACATATACACACACATATACATAGTTGCTGTCATTGTGTTCATCCTTCATTGCCAAAGAAGACCATGTCATCAGAGAAATGATGACATGACTTGTAATTGACTTTGTTTGAATGAGGGAGGGCTGTGCAGGTCACCAGACTGACTTCTCCTCAGAGCCATCTGAATCCAGTGACCAAATATGAATAAACATAAAAGGAATAAATATAAGGAAGTCAAACAAGATAATTTGAAAGAGAGAGTATTCACATTAAGGGGATCAGGAAAGTCTTCACATAGAACAGAGTGCTTGAATTGTGACTTGAAGAAAGAGAAAAATTCCATGAGTTGGAAGAGAGGGAGAAGTACATTCCAGACATAGAGAGTGGCAAGTACAAAGGCACGGAACTAGGAGATGAAATATTATGTGTTAGGAACAGAGAGAAGACCAGTTTGGCTGGATCCCTAAATAAAATAGGAGAGTAATGTCCACTGAAGATGGAAAGATAGGTTGAAGCAATATTGTAAATTAAACAGTAGAGGTTATACTTGATTCTAATTAAACAATAGAGGTTATGTTTGATTCTAATGGCAATAGAAAGTTACTATACATAAATTAAGCAGAAGAGTAATACAGTTAGATCTGAACTTAGTGAAATTACTTTAGCAGCAATGTGGAGATTTCATTAAGGGTGGGAAACACTGGAAGCAGAAAGAACAATTAAGAGATCACCGAAGTAATCTAGGTGAGAGGCAGGAGTATGCTCCTAAGTGTTTAGCAATAAGCTATCAAAAGAAAAAAAAAAAAAAGGATGCATGACATACTTTCAAGTTAAATCTCCTTTATTTACATTTTCTTAAGTCCAGACAATTACCAAGTCCAGAACAATAAACCAAGCCCCAATTTGTAACATTTGATGATTTCTGAGGTATTACTGTTCATACTGATAATTTAACAACTGACTCTTGAGAGCTAGTTTGACCTATCTCTACTATATACTTTGAAAAGATATGGTGGGCCTAAATTAAGTTGGTAGCTATATAAGCAGAGCAAAGGGACCAGATGCAAAGAATATTATGAAGATAAAAATGTCAATTCATTAGATACATGGTTAAGAGAGAATGAAGAGTGAAGGAAAACACCAACATTATCAATCTGAGAAGAATTTGCCACTAATTATGAAAAAATAAAATTAAAGCATTATTTGGGAAATCTTTGACTGATTAATATAATGATGGCAATCCTCAATACCCAATGGATTTGTAGGATGACAACCCTTTGGCCTAAATCTGAGGAAAATTAGTTTTCCAGATCACTGATATCTAAACACTTTAACATCAACCTTGCCTTATTTCTCAGCTTAGACTTGCTCACCAAGCTTGTGCCCTGCCCTCATCCTCAGATATGAATTGCCTTTCCCTGCCCAGGTACTTGCACATGCATCCAACCTGATTCTGGAAGTTTATAAACTAAGTCTGATATGCACCTAAATTATCCAAAGAACATATTTCCAATAATTCAGAGAAAGAAAAAGTAAGAGCTTCTGGTAAAGTTACACAAAGAAAGTCAGTCAAAGTGAAATGGGATCCTCTCAAGTATGAAATTCTGATAACATAAAAATGAATTATTCTGATCATGAAGAAAGGAAGCTTTTGAATAATATGGGTATGACTATATAGAGATATAACCACCCAACTTAGTTTTTAAAAGACATATACTGAAGACAAGGCAAGGTCAGGTAATTGAGGAAGGCTATGATACAATGGGACAGTTCTATAAAAAGTGTAAAAAGTACTAAGACTGATGATGAATACTGATAGATCAGCAATATATTATATAATATATATTATATATAAATATATTATACATAAATAAATATATTATATATTATATATCAGTCTTATTATCAGCCTGATAATAAGATTGCCTGATAGAAATAATGAGTCACTGTTAATGATCTAAAAGATACTGAAAAGCTGGAAATGGTCAAATACTGTCACAGTTTTAAATAAATAGAAGACAAGATTTCTTAAACTTGAGGTTATTGATCTTCAACTCAATTCCAGGCAAAATTCTAAAATGAATTATTAAAGGGAAAGTTTATGATCATTTTAAAGAGATATGATCACTAAGATTCAGCAGGATATCATGAAGACAAATTAACCTGATTTCTATTTTTGACAAACTAACTAGACAAGCCACCAATATTTATACCTCATTTGCAACAAGATATTTGACAAAAATTCTTATCTTATCCTTATGGACAAACTTGGAAATATATTTGAATGACAATACAATTATTTGGGTTTAGAATGGGTTAAATAACTGGAAACAAAGAATATTGACTAATGTATAATTTATTCTATCATTTGACATACCAATTTTATGTCATGCACAAACAATTTTATGACATCCCAGTTTTATGTCATGCACAAACTTGATAAATAAGCCATCTTATACAGGCCATATAGGTAGCTATAGGATAATGGATACAGAGCTAACCAGAAGACAGGAGTTCAATTCCCTTCTTGGACACATATTTGCTTTGGGACCCTGAGCAAATCACTTAACTTTTCATTTTTCTAGGCCACTCTATAAGACTACAAATTGAAGAGAAGGTACCAAACCGCTTTAGCAGAAGGAGTTTCTTCATCAGGGATATTCCTATATCAATAGTTCATTCCAGTCTCTGACAAAATTATTGAAAAAATAGGACAAAAGATAGACTTATGGGGTACCCTGATGTAATACCCTTTTACCTATGCTAAGAAAATAAGTTTACTCTTTAAGTAGGAAAATTGGTCTTTAAGCAGTAATTATTAGCAACTGAAGTTTAAAATGAAAAGTGCTTAATTTGTACTTGGGCTAAGTTGTATCACTGCTTGTATTTAATAATTAAAGATTAGTTAACCATTTATGCTATTAAATTAATGGAGCTTCTCCTTAATGGAAAAAACATAGGTAATCAGATTTTCTATTGAATACCAATTTTGTCTTAATTATCTACACCTGAAGTAAGCTTAACTTGCCTATTTATTTAGTCAAGACCACATAGGAATGGCTGACAGGGTGCCTGAAAGGAAATAATCAGCTTTCATCTGGTTGGCCTTACATAGCCAAACTGTTCAATGATTACAAATAGTACACTTTGTGTATTGCATATAATGTCAGACTATATGAGTATATATACACGCACATACATACATACATATTTTATTTAGTTTGTGATTCTTTTTCTTTCGTATTTTATTTTATTTGTACTTTTTTTTAAAAAAGAGAAGCTCCCTAGAAGAGGGTAGGACAAGGAATACTGTGTGAAATTAAAAATAAAGGATATCAATTTTAAAAAAATTTGTCATACCTAGTTCCTGACTTTAGGGAACTACAACTCACCTCCTCCCCAAAAAAAAATCTATCACAGAAGGAGAGGCACATGGCATAGTGGAAAGAGCACTGGCTGGAGAGTCCCTAGGATCTGAGTATGACTCTTAATTTTTCTATTTTCTACTTGTATTACCTTAGGCAAACCACTGAACTCTCCTATGCCGATTTCTACATCTGTAAAATGAGAGGTCTACATTAGAGGCCCCTAAGATCCCTTGTAGCTCTGAACCATAATCCTAAAATCCTTTAATGACATAACTACCACCTTGAAAAATTATCAAATAACACATATATTTTGCTTACTGTTCACGATCACTGCTTGACCCAAGACATGAATTCATGCCATAGTTGGCCACTCTATTTTTTTTTTTACTGGACCTGTGATTTCAATGGTGTAGGGAATTCTAGGTGAGAAGGCCCTTAATAAATACATTTTGATTGATTTGATGGATCTGTTTATAGCCTTAGTTGCCTGGAACTCTGAGAGGTGGAGTAGCTTGCCTAGGTTATACTGCCAAGATGAATCAGAAATAGAATTTGAAATGATGTCTTCCTGAATCCAAAGCCAGTTTTCTATCCACTATTACATTCTGCCTCCCATATAGTCTTCGGTTACACTTTGCTTTGATATCATTGCTTTCTCATTTGTATTTGGACTAAGACAACTTCACAAGAAGATTGCAAGGGGGGGCAAAACACAGCTATAAAATGTTTTTAGAATGGAAAGTTGCCATGTTAAAATATCTATCTTTCTGAAAAGACGAATAGCTTGAACATCAAGCAATTTTGGTTTGCATCCTATCTTTTGAATGTGTTCAGTAAAGAAATAGAATGTAATTTTAACCATAACTACCACTACTCGGCTCAGGGAGTTTAGGAACCCTAGTTCTCTCCCTTTCCACCAAAGGGTCTGTTCTCAACATTGGACCCAGGGAGACTCAGCTGGAAGGAGCCCAGTCTCTGAAGAACAGATTGAGACTTCTTGTTTGTTTTTGGTTTCATCGTATCTGACTTTTTATGCCTCAACCTTGGAACCACAGGAAAAAATTACTAAAAGCTTAGCTTTAATAATAAGTGTGTGTTGGGAGTAGGAGAGATAGAAGGTACTTGATGCAAAATATAAATCGGGTATAGAATAACAATTTCTTTTCTCTTTCCCCCAGAAAAGATGCTTAACGTGAAAGATTTGCAGATGCACATGAACAAAAACAAACAAGGAGGAGAAATAATTTAAACAATTTTTACACCCTCTTGGGGGGGTTTAGATTTAAATATCAGAAAAAAAGCAATATGTGGGACTGCTAAATCATAATTTCACATTTCACTTCCACTCTAACCGAACAATTCCCTCTAGGTCCATGTCTCCTGGAAAGCTGTGCCAAGAGCTGGCTGGACCCTTTCTCCTGTCTGTGATCATCCTCTTTAATGTGTAAACTCATCCTGCCTCCAGCCAGCTTCAACTGAAGGACCCAGAAGCTGGCTTCTCAGATTTACAAGGCTGCCTATAATGCCGAACCATTTCAAAAATCACTATTTGGTCACCCAGGGTCAGGAAAGAAGCTCAAAGCAGAAAAAGTCAGCCAGTGGCCCAAGACCCAGGATCATCTTTGTTATGGGACTTGTGGACACCATGTGGCTGGGTTAAAGGGAAAGATGCTATCCCTCTCCCAATGTTCATAGGAAGCTCAGGGGAGAAAACACATACATAAGTATATATAAAATAAATATAAAGTAAGCAAATACTGTATCAGATCCTAAAATTTCCAGATAGCTGGGCAATACCTAAATATTCTAAACCTACACTTTCTTCTTTCATTGAAAGACAAAATCTGAGAACTGGAAGGGACCTTGGGGTCATCTAGTCTGTTAGAAACACTCTTGTCACTAGTAAAGTATCAAGGAAAATTTATTGCAGCAGAGTTCAGAGGAATTGAACACTGGCCAAAGCGGGCTCTTCTCGGGAGAAAAGAGCACTGAATACAGAAGCAAGATGAGCTATATACTATTAGTTCAAGACAGATCCTCCCACTAGGAGATGGATTGGTTCATTCTCCATTATGTCACCATCTTCTCTACCTGCCCATTACATAATTCCCCTTAGTGTGATCCCCCTACCAAACATGTTTTAACATAGGATCCATGATCAGAAAATGGAGAGATAACTTTATGTGGGGTGTGTCTGCTTATGTGCTTAAGGTTCATCCAGGTAACTCTAGGTCATTTTTCTTGGCTAGTTCCAGCTAGCTGTAGATTTAGTTCCTTTATCAAAAACTGTAATTTTCTGAAGGCTACTGTCTGTCTTTTGATTGGTTGAGTTCACCTTCAGTCTGCTGGCCTTCCTATTATCTAACTTATTCTCAATGACTTCATCAATTAACAATAACTTACTGTGTAAACTTAACTTTTGCTGTCTCTCACACAGTCAAATGAAAGGAATCACCAATTTTCTCCAGCTGATCCTCATGTGACAATCAATCGTTTTCCATCTACTTTTATACATAATCTTGTACTGTACTTTTTCAAACCATTTCAATGACAGCAATAGTGGGTGTAGGAAATGGTGAAAAGAGCTCTGCTATAATTGAGCTCTTCACCTTCTGGACTTATTTTTCTTTAAAATGAGGGAATTTGATTAGATAACCCTAAGGCCCTTTCAAGCTCTAAATCTATGATTTCTCTAAACTCCCTTCAGGTTCTAAATACTAAGATCGGTATGACACTTCGTTTTTCCCTAGACAGTGAACCTCTTACATCTACTTTCTATCCCCTTGACATGCTTACAATACAGGAAGGCAGTGTGTTTGTTTACTGTTGGTTCCAATGATTTCATCAGTGTAGAAATTTCCTGTACCAATGGAGATCAGAACTTTCTGTTACCTATAATCTTATGACATTACCTGGGAGCACAGAAAGGGTAAGTTTAACTGTTTATGACTATAAGGCTAGTACTATCAGAGACAGGATTTGAAACCAGATCTTACCTACTCGAAAACTAGCCCCTTCTCCATGATAGATAGATAGACAGATAGATACTATATATCTATATATAGATATATATACCATGTTGTCTCTGGGTAGTTTATTATTATTTTGTGGTAATCTGTAGAAGATGAGATGTGATACTTAAAAAATGCCAGCCTCTTGGGAATATTCCACTTAGAGCACTTTTTTTTTTTGGTGGGGGAGGAAGTATTTTTAATAATTTCAACTGGAAACGTTGTTGTTTGCCTCAACTCTAAAACTGCACAGGTTGACAGGGACATTTGAATTGTGGGTGAACAATCTTTATTTGGTCTATGAATTCTGGTTCTAATCTTGGAACTTTTCAGCAAGAAAGCTGGCTGAAAACCAATCAGAACTTGAGTATGCCATCATGATGGATCCAGCAAATGCTTTCAGACTCCCCCTCCACCATTACATCGTGTTGTAGCCATCAAGCAGATGGCTCCAAATCCCGTTTTTTAACTTATCGCATACTGCGCCAATTAACTCTGTGACTGTCTCCTGAGGATGGGGAGTCTCCTCTGTACACACCACCCCCAACACCCAGACCTAGTGCTGGGTCTAACTCCTTTCATTAGGGGGATTTGTTCCGTGAAGTTTGGATTTAGTCCAAGGGCCGCACTTGGGGCCCTAAGGGGTCGCGTGTGACTTTGGGGGAGCCCCTGGCACAGACTCGATCCCTGGCAGCCCGCCTGCCTCCAAGGACATCACCAGCGGGGACTCGAAATGTGGTGACGGTGTGGACCCCGGACGAGGTGGGCTACCCCCTCAGGATCCCACGCTTAGAGCTGCACGGGACCGTCCCCTTCAGCGAGGGGGGGGCGAGGGGGCATCTTTCTCAATGGCTGAAAACCCAACACCGGCCCCGGAATGAAAGCCGCAGGTCACTGTCCACGAGGAGAGGGTCAAATGTGGTCACACTTGTGGGGGGCGGCGGACGGGTTTCGGACCCCCCCACTTCGTCCGTCAGGAAGGACGGAGTCCTCCGAGCCCAGGGCGGCCCCACTCCGTCACAGAGGCCGCTCCTCCAGGACGTTCTCCGCTCTACCCCCACGCTCCCTCGACGGCCCGCTCCCCAGGCCGCGCCAGCCCCGCGAGGCCGAGCGGAGCCTCGGATTGGCCGCTGCCTCGGCCGCGGCCCCGCCCCCTCCCGCCGGCGAACAGCGTCCTCGCTCCCCTCCCCCGCCCCGCCCCGCCCCGCCCCGCCCCTCTCCCCCGAACCCGGCTCCCCCAGCTCTCGCTCCCTAGTTTCCGTTGCGAGGGTAGCGGCGTCTGTTGGTTGTCAAGATGGCGGCGGCGGCGGAGTGGGCCGGGCTGCCGCTGCTGCCGCTGCCAGGCGGGGTCGCCGCCGCCGCTGCTGCTGCCCCTGCCGCCGTCGCCACCGCCGCTGACACCACCAGCAGAACCGCCGCGCGGGGGCCGGGGCTGGCGCGGCCCACCCTGCTGCACTCGTAACTCGAGGCCTGTGGGATCTAGGGAGTGCGGGAGAGGCGGAGGGGAGGGGAGGCCGGGTGGGGGAGGGGAGGGGAGGGGTGGGAGGGGCGCCGCGCAGCTGACATGAGGGAAGCGTCTGGGGGTCGGCGGAGAGTCGGGACGGCTCTGGGCTGAGAGATGCTGACGGGCCGGCCCGCGGCCAGGAGCCCAACGCGGGCACCGGGCGCTGCGCCTGCCTCCGCGGTCCCCCACTGGAGAAGCAGCTTTGCCCAAGGGAATAACTTCTATCAGTATCCTTCCTTGGTAAACGGCTTGGGGGACTGAGCGAAGGATGCTGGCCGTGCCCAGGACCGAGCCCTTCCCCCCCCCCCGACCCCTGCTGGGGGAGGTCACCAGGGTTGCCGTTGCCGGCCTGCCCTTGAGCGTCCGGTCTCTGCTGGTGAGTTACTCTTTATAGCGGATTCTTCCTCTGCTGGTGAGGTTTTATGTTTGCCTTTGCTGATTCTTGTGCATTTTAAAAACCTTCAGTCTTCAAAGCACGCTCCTTGGGGGGGTTTTCCTTGTGTTGGCTTTTTCCCCCTCCTCTGTGTGCTGCAGAAGGGACTGAGTCTTTTACCTTACCTTTGAATTCTTCATCAGGCTCCAAGGAGAGAGAAATAGTATAGATAATTAAAACCTACAGGTTAATTTTGTTACCACTTGGTACCTCCTCCCACCAAAATGTGATGAAAGGTTTCTCCAAACTCATTTTCTCATCCCATGTCCACAAACTGTTGCAGAGTCATTGACAAAAGGGAGATTCAGGTGACTTGGATAATCCACAAATCGGGTAATTTACATTAAACAAGTTGTGAGTTTAGAGAGATGGTAGGAATGGATGCATTAAAACATACATACATACATACATACACACCGTTTCATAATAGGGTAGATTATGATATGGAAACTTTAGTAAAATATCAATCATGCTTATTCCTTTAAAGGATGTGATAAGTGGTAAAGATACTCCGAACCAATTACCTTTATTTGGCCCAAACGTGTGATTTCATCTGGTCTTCCTGGGAAACTCACTCCTAGGATGCGTAGTGGCAACTTCCTTGATACCTGTGTCTGAGTAGGGGGTTAGCATATGGTTATACTGTTAATAGTTTGTCAGAAGCAGGCTTTAAACCCATGTCTTTCTGACTTTAAGACCTGTCTGCTATGCATTATTCCATGCTGCTTCTCAGTTGTTACATAGTTATTAAAACTTAAAAGTTTTCGAACATTTTATTCTGAGAATTTTAGGCAGTTTTATTGAAAATTATATGTTTAATACAAGATTCAATTTAATTAGTCACTCATTCTCTTAGAATTCAACTAATTCGGTTGGTTCAATTCAATAGATTAATTGATAAAGATCATAACCTTTGCTTGTATTCCTGTATTCCTGAACATTGCCATTTCCTTGGACTCAGAACTGCCTTTGTTATGTTCTTTTTGGCTTATCTGTGAACTGAAATATATGTGGGAGATGGGTGGGAAATATTACAGTAGAAAGAGCACCAGATTTTTGTGGAGGTTCAAATCCTACATCCATCATTTGTTAACTTTTGGCAAGTCAATTAATCTCCCCAGGCCTCAGTTTCCTTAAATACAAAACTGAGGGGGCTCTTGAGATCCCTTCCAGCTCAAAGTCTTATGGTAGCTGTACTCCCTTCTTTTAGGGATCATTTTTATGATGGCCATAGCCATACCTTTTTAAACGGTAAGGCTTACCACTAAAGCCTGCTAGACTCTTGGATATGATAAATATCAGAGAATCTCTTAGAATGAAAAGGCACCTCAGGGGTGATCTAGTGTAAGAATCCCCTCCACCCCTTAAGTCTTCCTCCAATGGATGCCTTCTGCCTGGCAGTCTGGCTGTGGACCCGCTTCTCACAAAAATGTTTTTAAATGCACAAATAAAATACATTGGATCACAAGGAAACAATTATGATGAAATACTTACCCAAACTTTTTAAACCCTACATTAGCAAGCAGTGTACTGCATTGTGCTGATACTGGGTTCCAGCACCTTATCAGCCATTTTTGTTCCGTTCTTTCTAATCCAGAAATCATTCAGAATAAATGGAAGCGAAATAATAATTCAATAGTTCTTCTTTCTCTCCATTGTTTGTTACAATGATCCCATCTATGTCAGTAGTAACTTTTTAGTAGTTTCTTAAAAGATTATTAGTAAAAGAGGAAAATTGGTAAAGTGCATTCCTCTTTAATTGGAGTCTTAAAAGTTTTTCTCCTGGAGCCCTACTACAGAAATAATTATGAGACTCCCTCTAGAGGCCTCTACTTGGCAATACAGTTGGTTGTGCGGATCAGTAGTAAATTTACCATCATTTATTTTAAATTGTAAGCTTCCCAGGACAAACACCAGCCACAAGGGTTTCTCCATACTTATTCTTTTGTGTGATCCTTTGAGAGGGCCATTTCAATATGGAGTACATTTAAGACTTGAATAGCATCTATGCATCTGAAATTTATAATTATTTCATATGATATTTACATGCTTACTGTAATATATTTCTATATTACAATTATTCTTAAAATAAATGAAAAGACATTGGTTATTTTGATGGTAGTGCAAACTTTTCTCCTTCTGACTGTGCAAACTTGCCGCCTTTTCCTCTGTATATGTAACTATATGACTAAGCATGTGTGCAAGTATTCAATACTTTTAAAAAATTATTTTTCAATTAGCATTTATTTTCTCTCCCTAAGTATCTCTCTCCACCCACCCCAACCATTAAAAATGAAATAAAAAGAATAAAGCTTGTAAGAAATGTATGCATAGTTAATCAAAACAAATTCCATACTGACCACTTAAAAATATAGATCTCATTCTGCATCTTTTGGCCATCACTTCTTTTGTCAGGAAGGAGGATAGCATTATTCATCATTGGTCTTCTGGCATCATAATTAGTCATTACATTGATCAGAGTTCAAATATGGCCTCAGACAATTATTAGCTTTGTGACCTTGGGCAAGTCACTTAATGCCATTTGCCTCAGTTCCCTTATCTGTAAAATGAGCTGGAAAAGAAAATGGGAAACCACTTTAGTATCTTTGCCAAGAAAACCCCAAATGGGATCATGAAGAATTGGATACAGCTGGAACGACTGAACAACAAGAAATATGTACAGTGAAGCAAAACAGTGGCCATGTCCAAAAATATGTCTTAATTTTCAGTCTGAGTCCATTACCACTCTCAGGAGGAGGATAGTATGTTTCATCCTAGGTCCTTGGATTCATAAGGTCATTGTAATGATGAAAGTTTTTTGCCACTTCTTTAAAAGAAGAGAGCAGTAAGAGGGTGTTCTCAATTGTTGTAATTTGATATAATCTGTTCCTTCTCCCCTGCCCTTCTTCTTTTCTCTTCCAAATCTCAGGCATAGGTTCTTATCCTTTATTGCTTTATTTTTAAATACATCTTCAGTATCTATCCTCCATTGTTAGAGTCTGTTTTGTTTAGGACTAATCCTTCCTGTAATCTGCCCTCTTTCTTATTTTTCCCCCTCTTTTGTCACCCTTCCCTCCTGTTTCCTATTCAATGAAATGTATTTCTGCATTCAATGTGTTCATTCTTCTTCTTTCCCTCCTTTGACCAGTTCAGGTGACAGTGAGAGTCAGGTGTTACTCTTTCCCACCATCAAGTCTCCCATCATCCCTCCTTATTTGTATGGTCTTCCGCTGCACTCTGATTATGTGAGAAAATTTCCCCCTTTCTTCCTCACTCTTCATTCCCAGTAGATACTCCTCTCCCCTTGCCCTTTCTTCTAAGATAATCAAAACTTAAAAAACAAACACTCCAAGGCTCTATTTCATTTTATACTCCTTTCTGTGACCTCTGATGATGATAGTTGACTGAAGAGACTCATGTATCATCTCTCCACATTAGAATATAAACAGCTCATCCTTTTTTAGTCCCCAGTGGTTTGCTCATATTTACCTTTTAGTGGTCTTCTTGGTTCCTATGTTTGTATTTTAAAATTTCTCCTAGTCTCTGCAGTCTTTTCATCAGGAATGCTTTGAGGTTCTCTTTCATTAAAGATCCATTTTCCCCTTTAGGATTATGCGATTTTGCTGGGCTAGTTATTATTCTTAAGTTTATCATATTCCAATATCTCCACTCATTTTTACTGGGGGCAACTAAATGGTACGTGAACTTGACTGTAGCTCCTTGGTACTTGAATTCTTGCTTTTTGGTTGCTTGCAGGATTTTTGCCTTGAGCTGAGCATTTTGACTCTAATGATCCTAGGACTTTTCATTGTGGAGTTTCTTTGAGGGGACTATCAGTAGATCCTTTCTCTTTTCACTTTGTCCTGTGACACTTTGTCCTAAGAAACCTAGGCAGTTTTCTTTTATGATTTTTTTGAAATACTGTTTCTAGGCTCTTTTGTTGGTCTTGGCTTTCACATAGGCCAATTATTATAAATATTTTTCTCCACAATCTTATTTCTAGGTCAGTTGTTTTTTTGCTAGGAAATGCCTCTCTTCAGTTTTTTTGTTTTTGTTTTTGTTCTTGTTTTCAGTCTTTTGATTTTGCTTCAGTATTTCTTCTTTTCTCATGATGGCATTAACATTTTTTGGCGCATTTTGATTTTCAAGGAGTCTTTTCATTGACAAGGTTTAGTACCCCATTTTCTAAACTGATAATTCTCTTTCCAATTCTTCCTTCCATAACTCTTATTTCTTTTCATCTTTTGTTCTAGAACTACCACTTCTTTTCCATTTGTTTTCTCTAGACCTCTCATCTATGAAAATCATTTTAAAAAACTCTAGTTTTACCACTTCCAGGAATTCCAGTTGAATTTGTACCCAAGCTGTGTTTTTCCTTGAGACTTTGTTTTTAGATATTTTAGAGTTATTCTCTTCTGGGTTTGTGTTTTAATCCTCCATGTTGCCATAATTGCTCTTTATGATCGGATTCTTTTTTCTGTGCTATTTCTTCCAGTTTTATTTCATTACTTTGGATTTGGTGTTAAAATTAAGCTCTGTGTACTTCTGAAGGGAATGGATTGACCATACTTGGTCCTGTTTATTGTATTTTTGTATCCTTATGTTGTTTTCTTAGGGTATAGAGTATTGCATTACTCTAGGATCATGGAAATAGCTTAGGCTGGGAATCTGCAAGTTTTCAGTGTGCCCAAAGTGGTCTGATCCAGGACAAAGTTTGAATGTAGTATCCTTGGTCTGAGCTCTGCAAGTTCCTAACCTTTGTTTGAGTATGGAGCGCCACAACTTAGTGCTTGCCCCTCATTAGATTCAGCCACCTCTAGCCATCTGGAAAGCGCTATAGGTCTAGAGTGACAGAACTGCAGGCTCTCCTTTGATCTTCTCTTTCTGTCTTGGTTATTCTTACGTAGGCTTCAGACGGACCTATGTGCTGGATCAGAAATCCTGTTCTACTTATACAACCAGAGCCACAAAACTGCTGCTTGCTTCTATATCTGCTATTCTGTCAGTATGCAGCCTAGGGCTTACGAACTCTCCCTGCCCTAAACCATTACCCCTAAATGAAGGTCTCATCTTCAGTCTACTTTAAATCTGTGACTCATACTAGGTGAGTGAGCAACTTGGGTACCTGTTCCTGCTCCCTACACAAGACTTTCTCTTGCCATGATTCACTGCTGTGCTAGAAGTCTCCACAAGCACCTGGCTAGACCCTTTCCCCATTATTTACTGTATCTGTCTTTCAGGGCAGTCCTGTGCTGGAAAAGTGGCTGATTTTTTTCTTGGTTATTCCAGTCAGGATACCATCTGGTATAGTTCTAGATCTTTGTGAATTACTTGTAGGAGAGAGCTCTGCTGTATTATTTCCTTTTGTGATCTTGCCTATCTCAGGAGGAGCAGACCATTACTTAAGGGCGTTACCAGGTGCAATGCGCTGAAGATACAAAGACAAAAATGAAGCAATCCCTGCCCTCAAGGAACCTATAATGAGGATATAACATAAGAAATAAGTCCAGTAAACACCTATGTGCAGCTTCAAGTACCCATAATTATTAAGCAGATCAGCTGCTACTCATTGGAAAATCTCTAGTACATCAAATTCCAGTGGATCAGTAGACCTTAAGTGCTTTATATGTGTCAGTCGCTGTCCTTGGTGCTGGGAATACCAGTATAAAAATGAGACCGTCCTTGCATAGCTTATGTTTTATTAAATAAAGGATGTATACATAACAAATATACACTGGTGGGTGACACCAAGCTGAAAGAGTCAGGAAAGATCTCAAGCTGAGCCTTGAAGGCATTTTAAGAGATTTGGAACCTCTAAATTTGGTAGATGATCTTCAAGAATAATTGGCCAAATATGGCCAAAAAAAATTATCACCCTGAAATCAACTTGAGTTTTCCTAATCTAGGCCTCAGTTAATGCACATACAGTGTTTCACAACCCATACTCAAAACCTTTCAACATTAGAAGAACCTGTTGACATTTATGCTCTATAACCATGGCTAGAAATTACGTTGAATATTATGAAGAGAGTAGTCAAAGGCAGGGTCTAGAATTTGCATCTCTGTATTGTGGCTCTTGCTTCTTTTCTAACTCCAATGCCAATCTTACCTTTCCTCAAGAAGACTTGGGTTCAGAAACTCTCATAACTTAACTATATGGCTCCCCTCTTCTGGGGCCATGTTGAAAGAATGTATAACTGCAACATGCCTCCACCAGTGCTTCTGCTGGCTGGATCTAGGCACTTGGAATCTAGGATCTTGGAGTTTGAATTACATTCTACCCTATTGCCCCTGCTGCTGCCTGCTTTTGACCTAAGAGGTTCTTCCATTGCTTCTCAATGGCTGCCATTTCAGGGACTGAGGCAGGGTGGTGATCAGTCACTGAGGGACAGCATTGGCAGGGAAGAGATTATGCTGATGTCCAGATCTTATCCAGGAGGGAACAAAGTCCTTTCTCATGTTCCTGATACTTGATGTGTATCAGCTCTCCATAGATCTCTCCCTGCATTGCATGTACATTTAATAAATACTTGTTGAATGGTAGAGTACATTTGGGTGAAGATCAGTGGAGAAATAGAAGGATGTTATTGTCATGGGAATGTAATATAACTTGCCTAAACAAAAGTAGTAAATAGATGGAAATCCAAGGAATAGATCACAAATCTCTCTCATGGAGTCATGATATAGTATTGGTGGGAGACTTCAACTATCTAAACATCTGATGGAGCACGCTCTTTGTCAAAAGTAGAACTAAGAGCAATTGAAAAATTCTTGAGTTTCTTTAACGACAATTTAATTCTCTAAAAGGTAGAAGATACAACAAGGGAAATAGTTATTCAGGATCTGAATTTAACCAAGGCAGCACTGGTTACCTAAATAGAAACTATGGGAACCTTAGAGAAAACAGACTGTTCATTAGAATTTGTGATAAAAAAAAAAGAGAAGAGAATCTGATGGGTACACTGTATTTCAGAAAGTAAATTTCAGAGTGTTCAAAAGAACAATTAGTAAGCTTACATGGTCCAAAATCTTATGGGTGAAATCCACCTCTGAGAGCTTGTGAAGGAATGACTATATTTCCCTCTGATTTAATAATTTTGGAAATTAATTCATTTTCTTATTTCCTGTGGTGAAGTTATCCCTGTATTGAATCCTGAAAGTTTCATGAAAGTTTTTATATAAAAAGTAACCTGTTTTATAGTCACTTTAATGATAATTTATTAAAAAAAAATTTGAGTTATCTGAGAACAGGTACTTTCTTCTCAATTTTCCTGCAACTAGTTCTTCAAGTAGTTATGCCAAAACTTAGTTATAACACTCATTGTTATACATTTCATTTATTGGACATATTGGAAATTAGTCTGGCTTGTTGACTTCATCCAAAGTAATTGTTATTGTAGAGGTCTTGTGATACAGACCTCATTGACATTGTTATATATTGTAGATTCTGTGCTTCGTGAAGTCAGGGACTGTATCTCATCTAAACTTAGCATTCTTTCCCCAAGCTTGGTTTGGTTGCCTTCAAACTATGTATGTTTAAGAAATGTTTGTTAAACTAATTCATTGTTGGTGGAGCTGTGAGCTGATCCGACCATTCTGGAGAGCAATTTGGAACTATGCAAAGGGCTACAAAAATGTACTTGCCCTTTGACCCAGTACTGTCACTTCTGGTACTCGATCCCATCATAGAAGTGGGAAAGGGTCTCACATGTACAAAAATATTTATAGCAGCTCTTTTTGTGATAGCCAAAGTACCGGAAAATTGAAGGAATCCCCTTGAGGGGAATAGCTGAACAAGTTGTGGTATATGAATGTAATGGAATACTATTGTGCTGTAAGAAATGATGATTAGGCGAACTTCAAAAAAACCTTGAAAGAATTGTATGAACTGATACTGAGTGAAGTGAGCTAAACCAGGAGAACATTATACACAGTAATAGCCACAGCATGCAAGGATTGTTTTTGATAGACTTAACCCTTGACAGCAATGCAAAAGACCTAAAACATTTCCAAAAGGACTCATGATGCAAAATGCCATCCACATCCAGAGAAAGAACTATGGAGTTGGAACACAGAATGAAGCACATTATGCTTCATTCAGAAAACATAACAAAAGAGAAAATAGTCTGTTATGTTTTCTTTTGTTTTTCTCATGCTTCTTCCTATTTGTTTTAATTCTTCTATGCAACATTCTTCTATACATTTATATAATGTGAAAATGTGTTTAATAGGAATGTATGTGTAGAGTCCATATAAGATTGTATACCATCTTGGGGAGGGAGAGGAGAAAATTTGTAAAGTATGGAAGTGATTGTTGAAAACTAAAAACAAATAAATTTGGGGGGAAAAGAAATATTTGTTGAGTATGCATTTGTCTTTGAATAAAGATTTAAATAAACTACTTTCCTTAATTTAACACTATGACTAGAAATATGAAGATCCATCTGGAAAAAAATTTAGAAGAAGAACGTCAAAAGTTATTTCAGGAACAAAGAATATGTCGAAGTCGAGCACGTAAACATTCTATAGAATCAAACAGAAGAAGAAAGTAAGTAATTATAGTTTATTCTGGTAGTTTAAAAAGGCTTTCCTGGTTTTACTAGATGTTTGAACTTTTTGTTCTTTAAAAAAAGGGGTGGCAGTGCTTTTTGTTGACCCAAATAATAATAGTGCATCTTCCAAATAAAATGCTATCTTTAATTTTTTTCAGGTTTTTAGTTTTACTTTTCTTCACAAATTATAAGAAAGTGATTGTCTTTTGAATCATCTGAATTATGCCATATATAATTTTTACAGTAATGCTTCCCTTCTTGTTTTTATGATTAAATAATAACTTACCATTTATTTAATCTTTTATGTAAGGTTACAGGGCTTGATCATATTACTTACTCATTGCCTTTGTGTCACCCACATTCAACCATGTAGGAAAGCAAATGCATACTGCTAAAGGATCCCCTGACTTGTCCTTTTGAGTTTTCATGTTTTCCAGAAACCCTGCACCTGGAGTGTACAAAAGGCTCTGAACATGTCAAGGATGAAACCCACTCCTCACCCCAAGATGACATAATTTGTTGTTTGCACCATAAATCGAACTCTGTTTGTCCTTGAGAGTCAAAGACAGGTGCCAGTAAGTCTGCACTAGACTGGGAAACTGCATATGCACCCGGGTCCCTTTAAATATAAGCTGGCCATCAATAACTTCATGGTCCACCAATTCTGCTTTTGCCACCTTAATTATTCATAGATTCTCTTCCTCTGCCTTTCCCATTTAGGTGGAAATTTCTATTTTTCCTCTTGTCTTCATCACAATTTCATAAATATGCAAGCTTCTGTTTGAATTGTGAACTCAAAACTTGCTTAGGGTTCCACATGCATGCTCATTTCTCTTGTAATAAATCTAGTTACAACACAATGTCTCATGGACTTGTGATAATATTTTTGGTTAGCAATACACACATACACACATATGCATATGTGTGTGCATAGAAAAGGGAGATATGCGTGTATGTATTTAAAATTAAAAACAAAGTTTAAATATGCTTTTATATCATTTGAATAATTATGTAAACAGGAAGAGTACATAACAGTTATTTGCAAAAACAGTTAGAAATCATATGTAAATGAATGTAAAACTTAAAATAGAGCAATACCTACCTATAAAAAAAGAAGGCAAAGTGAAGTTGATTCCTTGATACTTTTCAGTTTTTCTAGCAACACTTTTTTTGGTCATTTTTAGAACTAGGTTGTTAATAGTCCCTTTAAAAAAACTGTCGATGTTTTGGGTCCCTTCTCCAACTTACTTTAATATATGATTAGTAGAGCATATTAACATCATCGGTGTGAATCTGCTGTAAATCTCACTTGGGGAAAATAAAATTATTTATCTTTTTTCTCTCTGCTATATGGTATTTTGTATTAACTTCCTTAATTATAATTCTTTATGTCTTTTCATAAGTACCTTTTCTCCTTGTTTTTGAAGGAAACAGAGGAAGATAGAGCATAGTACTCCATGTTATTTGTTCTTTTCATAAATTGGTATTTTGCTTCTTTAGATTTTGAAATTAGACGACCTGAGTTCAAAGCCCAACTCTATCACTTTTTGAACAAGTCATTTTACTTCTTTGCATGTCAGTTTTCTCATTTTTAAAGTTTATACTAGTTATATCTATGGTCCTTTCTTATTTCAAATCTGTGATTCTGTGATTTTCTGTTCACATATTTTCAGCCAATTCTGTCAACATTATACATATTAATACATTCATGGTTATTATCACAATAAGTAATCAAACTACAAAACTACTATCTTCCTTATATTGTCAAACATATGCATCTTTCCTGAGGGATATTATTAACCACTGCAGAGAAGAATATTTACATGTTTCTAAGGGGTGAAACTTTTTAAAAAAATTTTTATAATTATAATGTATAATAAAATACTACAGGGTGGCACATTATGAAAAATTTAGAACACCAAGCCAGTGACTCATACGATCTATAGAATCACACTATATTTCTCAAATACCTCATTGTGGCATAGAGGTGACCCAGCAGAGTGTAAGTTCTAATAGGTCTTAACATGTGCCTATGGTTATTTTTGTATAACTAGGTCTCCTTTTTTTTTCTTTCCTTGATAGCTATAGGATGAAATCCTAGCAGTGGACTCATTGAGTCAGAAAGTATGTTCAGTTTTGTGACTTTCTCATTATATACTCCAAATTACATGCCCTAATCTTTGTATCAGTCTACAGTCCTACAAATAATATAACAAAATACTCCTAAAGTACTGATAGAATTCAGTTTCATCATTTTTGCCATGTCTGTCAATGTAGTGGATATAAGATGGTATCTTCAAGTTGTCTTGATTTGAAATTCTCTGATTGCTAAGGAATTTGAATATCTTTTCATGTGACTATTAACAATTTGCATTTTCTCCTTCCAACGTTGTTGGTTCATGTCCTTTGACCATTTTTCAACTGGAGGAGTATATATATATATATATATATATATATATATATATATATATATATATATATATATATATATATATATAACTCTTTGAATATGTATCACTTTGTGTAAATTCTGGATGTTGGACTTTAATCTTAATATATTTTCTGCAAGTTCATTACTTTAGAGAGTTTTGTGCAAAATCTTTTTGATTATTTTTGTATAATTGAATCAATTAATTATCTCTAATTATTTCCTTTTATTTAACAAGTTTATTCCTTTCATAATTTAAATTGATGTATTCTTTTTTCTTCTAACTTTAATAACTGTTTAGCATATGATGTAAGGTAGTTATTCAAACAGTTTTGTGCCGTGAAGCAATTACATTTTTCCATGTTTTTATTACAATAATTTCATTCTGCAGTTTTTAAAATATGAGTTCATCAAATACTAACCTCTTCTTCACTGGATTCTGTTCCATCCTGTTTCTCTATGCTTTTTTCCCCTCACTACCAACCAGACCTTTAAAAAATAAATAAGTTTATTTGACTCTATGAAGTAGAGCTTTTATACTTTAATTGGCATAGTACAGGGATGAAGGGAGGAAGTCTGAACCTGTGACTTCACTGATGGAAATTTTTCATTATGGAAATTACTTCCATCATTTCAACTCAACAACTTACCTGAAATTTATCATGTTAAAGAATTGCCTAGGGCACCTAAAGTCTAAATGACTTGTCTGTAGTTACACAGTGAGTGTGTGATAGAAGCTGGACTTGAATCTAGGTTTTCTGATAGTAAGGTCAATCCTCTGTATGTTAAACTAATTCATCTCTATTTTTTATTTTGTTTTATAGAATTACATTAATCTATAAATTAATTTTAAAATGTTGACTATTTTATTACATTCATTCCATCTAATCACAAGCAAGGGAAATCTTTCTATTTATCCACTTCTTTATTTCTATTATAATTGTTTTGAAATTCTTTACATAGGTCTCTTCTATTTGTTTGGGTATTTTATATTTTTATAAATCATTTCTTTTAGGACCTCGCCTGTATAAGTAATAACAATATTGTATCTAAAACCTATAAAAATATGGAAATAATGAGATCATATAGCTAACCTTAATGTTTTGCATAGTATTTTACTTCTGTTTATCTCATTTGATTTTCATAAAAACCCTAAAGAACTATGAAGGTATCGCAATTAAAATGGGAAAAAATGTGAAGGGTTTAGTAAACAACAAAATCAATATAAGTTAATAGTATGACATGGCAACATTTCAAGATTTTTTTAAGTAAAGAATGGAAAAATAGACTGATAATAAGATAACTATTAAAATTATTTATAAAATAAGAATTAGCAGGCTCTAAGTGTCATTCTAATAAAAGCTACATGAGCTTTACAAATACATCTTTATGCTTAGGTGTTTTTCTTCTTGGTTGTTGGGACTGTGTTCTAAATAGTTAAGATTATTTGATATGTGGCATCCAGGCCGGTATTGGTGTGTATTTTCTTTTCCTTTTTTTTTTTTTTTTTTTTTGCTATTTTTTAATCAACAGAAATTACCATTTTTCCTTTCCATCTTTCTCCCACAAGAGCAAAGTAAATTCCTGTATTGTCCAAAAATTACTATTTATTCTTCCTACTTTCCCCAACCAAAGAAAAATATACCTTCTGTTACCAACATGTATAGTCAAGCAAAACAAATTCCTGCTTTGTTCATATCAAACATAAAAAATGTCTCAATCTTCTCTCTCAAGAGACTCATAACATATCTCATCTTTAGATCTCTGGAATTAAGGTGCCACTTAAAGTTCCCAAGTCTTTCGGAGTTGTTTATCTTCACAATATTATTGTCTTTGTATATATTTTTCTCTTGATTCTACCTCCTTCATTCTCTGTCCCATTTATACAAGTCCTGGGTTTCTCTGAAAAAATAGAGCAAAACTCTATTCCATTATGTCCATATACCACAACTTGTTAAAATACTCCCCCATTCTTTCTTCTTGGCTATTTGCAGTATTCCTTTGACCAAAAATTTATGGATTTTGGTTGTGATGTTCCTGGGAGTTTTCATTTTGGGGCTTCTTTGAGGTGTCCAGTTGATTTTTTCTATTTTTACTTTGTCCTCTATATCTAAGAGATTTGGGCAGTTTTCTCTTATTTCCTGAAATGGGATACCTGAGTTCTTTGTTGTTGTTATGGCTTTTAGTTAGTATAATAATTCTTAAATTATCTCTTCTTGATCTGTTATCAGGTCAGTTGCTTTTGCTATGAGATACCTTACACTTTTGGTTTTTTGAATCTTTTAACTTTGTTTTAAAACAAAGTTTCTTGTTATCTCATGGAATCATTGGCTTCTATTTTGTGAATTCTAATTTTCCAGAGTTTGCTGCTTGGGTAAGGTTTTATACTCCCTGTGCCAAGCTGTTTTCTTTTCTAATTCTTTCTTCCATGCTCTCATTTCTTTTCCATTTTTTTTCTCTAGAGCTTTCATTTCACTTATGGAACAGTTTTAATTTTCTAAAAAATTTTCTCTTCCAAGAATTCTGTTGAGTCATACCTAGGCTGTATTTTACTTTGAGACCTTCCTGAGATATTTGGGAGCTGTTCTTTTTTCTGGATTTATGTCTTGAATGTTTCTGTCACCTTTTAATGATGGGCTTCTTGTTTGTTTGTTCATTTCTGACTTTGGACTTTAGGTTAGGGCCAGGATCTGTTAACTTCTGGAGGTAATTCTGGCCCGGTCTGCTAATGCTTTCTCAGGGGTATTGAAACCATCAGTCAATCAACAAGCATTTATTATGTGCCAGGCACTATGCTCAGCACTGGGAATATAAATATAAACAAAAAAAAATGGCTCCCTCCCAGAAAAGGAAGCTGAAAGTGGTAAGGGAGGCGGAAGAGAAAGCCAGCATGGGGTCATGATGGAGAAGTCCACAGGAGTGAATCTTGGTGGGTCTATACTGGATAAACTATTTAAATGGATGTTCTGGGAGTAACTATATCCCCTCCCATAAATCTGCCCCTGGAGCAGAGAGTACTTCTGAGGTGTGAGTTCTAGAGCTGAAGTATTCTTTTAGGTGAAGATATTTCTAGGGAATGATGGAGATAGTCAGAGGAGTACAGCCTGGTGGGAAATTGCCTATTATTCCATCTCTCAGGGAAAGCTCAGAGTAGGGAACTGTAAGCTTTCAGTGTGCACAAAGTAATATTATCTAGGGTAAAGTGTCATCTCTGCTCCCCTGGTCTTAGGTCTACAAGTCCTTGAATTAGGTTTGGGTATGAGTAACTGCCTCATTTACAATTTCAGTTGAGTGTTGATAAGTTAAGCCACTGTTAATCAACTAGAAAGCTCCACTTATTCAGTGACAGACCTGTAGGCTCTTTGGTCTGAGATTTCTGCCCTAGTTAGTCCTCTGCAAGTTTCAGATTGGACTAGAAGTTGGAACTCAGACTGCTCCACTCCTGGGGTCCAGGCTACAATGTAGATGCTTCTGAGCTTGTTCATTGCTGGATATATGGATAGAACCTGCATCTACTTCCTACCCTGAAACACTGTTCCTAAGCGCAAGTCCCCTGTTTAGACAACTTTGGATCTGTTACCCAGCACTGGATAATAAGCAGCAGAACTCAGAGTTTATGTATATTCCTGCACACATTTAAGCCTCTCTGTGCTGAATTTGGGACTTCTTGTCCTGTTACATATCTTCTTCCTGTACTGGAGTACCTCACCCAGCGTTTCCTGGCCAGACTTTATCCCTGCTATCTACAGACCACTCAGTCTCTATCTACCTGGGCTGGAAAAATGACTCCCCTTGATTTTTTTCTTGGATTTCCCTATTTAGGACTAGATCTTACATGTTTTCTTAATCTGTGTGGAGAACTTATAGAGACTTAAGTTCTATTTCTCTTTGCCATTCCACTTTCTTTGCTCCTCTGATTATTCTGTATTTTCTATCATATCTGTAGATTATTAATTTCAGTTTAGAGATTTTGATCATCATTGCTGTTTTTTAAAAATAGTCTTTCTTTGTTATTTTGGGCTTTTCATTTTTTTACATTTATAGACAAATGGAAGCTATTACATTGGCTTATCTAATTCATTATTTAGTTTTTGTGTTTTGAGGTTCAATGAGCAAGAACATAGTTAGTGTACACATGTCCCTTTTCTAGCCAGTGAAGATTCAAATAAACTGTTAGGCAAAAGTTTTGTCAAGTTTATAAAGATCATTGACAGGTTGTAATGTTCAAATTCTTGCCTTTTTATTTAGGGGAAGATTGAGGGATAGTGAGCACTTATTTGAGGAAATCACCATCTTCATTCTAAAATGAGTTACTTTTATTCCTGGGTAAGATTTTTCAAATTTATTTAAATTTCAATTTCTCTATTCGGTATGGTCACTTATAATTTAAAATACCTAAAACAAAACAATCCCATCTAGAATTAAAATTGCATCCAGTGGTGATCATACCAATCATTTCTACCTTATTTAAGATGTGTTCTCAAGTAATCTTTTAAAATTAATTTTGTTAATATCTTTTGTCTTTATATCACCTAAATTCTTCTTATTATTTCTTCCCCTCCTTACCTCCTTCCCAGAGAGCCATCTAACATAACAAAGAATATTTTTAAAACAAGAAAGTTCAGCAAAACTGATTCATGCATCCAAAAAGTTTGACAATGTATGCATTGTTCCACACTCTAAAAAGTAGAGGGAGATAGATGGAGTGTTTTATCTGTTCTTTGGGCTGTACCATAATTTCATAATATTCACTTGTGATTATTTTATGGTAGTTCTTTCTATTTAAATTATTATAGTCATTGCATATTATTTTCTTGATTCTTACTGCACACTGAATCAGTTCACATAAGCTCTTCCATGCTTCTCTGTATTTGTCCTACTCTGCTGCTTATGCCACAATAATATTCCATTGATTCCACTGAATCACATTTTTACTATATAGTACCTATTGTATAAAATAATTTTCCTCTTTCTATAACCTTTCTCTCATCATTCCTCTCGTCATCTTTGTTAGTTTTCAGTGTTAACAAAAATCTCAGGGTTGTTTTGATTTTAATTTGTCATGTTATTAGTGAATTGGAATATTCTTTCACATTCTCTATTAGGAATGGTTTTTAATTTGTCTGCCTATCTATATAAGCATTCATGCATACATATGCACATATATACATACTTATGCTTATATACATATGTGGATGTAGCTAGTTAGATATGTCTTAGATGCCAAATCTTTATCTGAGAAATTTGATACAAATATTTTTATTATTCCACTACTTCCATTATTTTTTCAGACACATTAATACTCTTTGTATAGAATGTTTTCAGTTTCATGTAGTCAAAATTAACTTTTTTCTTCTGAAATTGTCTCTATCCTATGTTAGTTAAGAATGCATATTTTACCTTTGGAAGGTGTATGTATGATCTGCTTTTCTCCTGTTTTTTTATGGCATAATATATATTAACATCATGTATCCATTTTGAATTTACTGTGAAATATGGCACATAAAGTTGCTGTAAGCTTAATTTCTGCTAGACTGCATTTCAGTTTTCCCAGAAATTTTAATCAAATAGTGAAGTCTACTGAATTATTGAATTCCATTTTTCAGTCCAATGTTCTACTTCTCAATTTCTTAACCAATTCCAAAGTATTTTGATGACTGCTGCTTTGTAATATAACACTCATTCTTGCTAAAAATCCTGTACAACATAAGCATCAAGAGACCTTTTTCAATATTATAAAGAGTATCAATCAAAAACCAAAGCAAGCATTATATATAATAGGGATACATTAGAAGCATTCCCAGTAAATAAAGAATTTGAGGACTAGTTCTTAGTATTCTCACTCTTATTTTATATAATTCTAGAAATGATAGCAGTAGCAATAGAGAGACAGAGGTGTAAGATTGACAAAGAGTAGATAAAACTGACCCTTTGTTTTTGAAAATACTTGGCCACATTTAGATGTTCTTGGTGGTCATTTTCTCTTCTACTTTAATATCTTCCCTATTGATTTATCTGCTTGTGCTCTTGGCTTTTTACTAAGTTTTCTTTATCCTGACATCTTTGGTAATTTCAGTCTTTTTTTCTTGTATTTCCTGATTGTTCACTTTCTGACTCTTAAATTGACAGTATATCCCCCAAGTGCTAGCTATCTAACCTGTCTCAACCTTTTCCCATACTGGAAATTTACTCAGTCCCTGATTAAAGTGACTTGGGGTGAAGGGGAACAAAACTGGCCCTAGGTGGAGGAGATTTTCCTTTCTTTCAGGCCTTAGTGTAGCCCTCTCCCCCCTCCTACCACACACACACACACACACACACGCATGCATGCATGCACGTACCATGGCACTGCTGAGGGCTGCTGAAATAGGCACATCAGGTTGAACTTGATTCTGTTTTCCTATATTTATCCATCTTCTTCCTATATTTATCCGTCTTCCACAAAGAGGTAAACAGTGTTGGTGTCTTCTTCTTATTACCACAGACTGGTAGTGTGAGAGTAGGGGCAAGATGTGACAGCAAGGACCACAACAACAGCAAGGAAGTTGCTGAGTGTTTCCCAGAATCCAAACCAATCAGTTGGGGTGTTGCTGCCTAGTCAGAGCATAGAGATTGATAGGGAAGGAATTAATGAGTGAACACATTAGGGATTAGCCTCTCTGCTATTAATTAATCAGTTGGGTTTCTTGGCATTTTGGCCTGTCAAGACAGCTATAGTTGCTTTATGGTATAATTACTGTCTGGCAGAGTTTCAAAAATTTGTGAAGACTGAAAAAAATGTCTTGTCCTCCGTGTTGTTAGTCACGTTTAAATACTCTTCTATGTTGGTCCATTTTTAAGCACAGTAATTCATAGTACATTGTAGACATTTAGTTAGGTGTTCTTTGAATTGAAATAAGAGTACTTGTCACAATAATTTTATAAATAATTGTCAGCATGTTTTCATTTTAAAGTCGCAGATAAAAAATAGCTCTTAATTTCTGGGAGTCTACAGATGATTATGCGGTAAGCAATTAAAGTGGCGCACTTCTGAGCCAAGATACTGGGCACCGAGATGATTAAACTGACCTTTTATTATTTATTTATTGATCCTAGTTACAAATAATTGCTTCTGTCCTGCAACTACTTCAGTTGCGGTTCTCTGCCTCTGAACTTGGTGCAGAATCCATTTGGTCGGTAATAAGGTAAGTTTAGAAATCCAGCTTTTCTGGTAATCACTGATCCGATCTTATCTCAAGACAATTTAACAGATCTTGGGGGATGTGTGTGAACGCAAAGGGTCAGGCCTGATATCTTTATACCATCAAGCTACCCTTCAGGGACGTCTGGTTTGTCATCTTGCACCTCAGCTCTTAGCGGGGAAGGAAGAAGCTGTTGCTGTCCTCCATTACCAAACTTTCAGCCAACCGTGTTGTTCCATGTTCCTCCACTTTTTAACCAGTCGTGTGGTCCCCAATCCCAGGGTGTCTTCTACCCTGTTCTGTTCTTTGTTTGTACTCCCCAGAACTTGTAACAGGGGAGCTGTCCGTGTGCTTGGGGTCTCTTGGCATTAGTGGTGACAAGCCAGTAATGCTCGTGTTGACAAAGCAGCGCGTCCTGATAATAAATGTTTTCTTGCTCAGACTCTTGTTAAATTTCAGGTGCAACAGCAACATAAGGCAGAGTTCGTAGGAAGCACTTCCAATCAATGGCAATAATCGCCACAGCTGACTTTTTGAAAATCATTATTTTCCCATGTGGAACCTTTCAGTGACACTAAAGCAACACGTGAGACAGCGATTAAATGGCTCAGTGAGTCATTAGCCATCTTCAGGCCAATTCCTCTATCGTCACTGCTCACATTCAAATTTCATTAATAAATTTAACTTTATTTACATTTCTTGTTTTTATGTTGCCTAGGATATTTGCAAATTAAATAATCTACTCACAAGTGGGTTTTTTTGTAAGAGTGATAAAATACTGTTCAAATACTACTTTCTAAATATTGTTAGTCTTATTTTTCTCTCAGTGGTAGTAAACCTCTGCCAATGAATGAGCTCTTACTCTTAATTTGTTAATTTCAGTCTGCTACATGATTCATTTCAATAAGTTGGTAAAAATACTGCATGAGGTGATATTGTTCTGGCCATAGAATTACAGACTGGAGATTAATTTCCTTCATTGAGTTGCTATGGTTACCCCATGCAGAAGGGAGCCTTGGAGAATGTGATAATAACAGTTGAATGTCAGCAAAAAAGAATATTAATTTCAAATGATATTCAGACTGTCAACTAAACTAAGCCATACCCTTTAAGTTCCACAGTCAGTTTATAAAGTCCTAATCATGCTTTCAGAGAAGCTTTAAAATTTTATTTATAAATAAGCTTTCATATTTAAAAATAAATTCTTGAGTATAAAAATAAATCTGTTTTCACATGCAGTGACAGTGTGCTGGAAATCAGAAAGATCAAAACCAGAACTGGAACCCTTGGTCAAGTGACTTAGCCTTTTTAAGCCTCAGTGCAATTTATACAACATTTTAAAGTACCTACTATGTTCATGCTTCAGGTTAATAAGTTTGTAAAAATAAAGAGAATGATAAACATCTGAACTAACACAAGTGTATACAAGTAGTATATGAGTGAACTAATGAATATGTAATCTAAAGTAACATGCTAGGCCACATACACTTCAATCCACAGTTCTGAGTAGTCCTTGAGAGCAAGGACTGTTTAGTTCTTTATGTCTGTATCCCCAGTATCTGGCACAGTGCTGGCACGTAGTAGACACTTGATTGTGTTTGATGATTAATTCATTGAATTAATCCAGATCGATCCACTACTAATGGCTTATAGCTACTTAGTGAGTTAGTTATCTAAATACTATTCTCCCAGGTTGTCCTGAGGTAAGCCTCTTGCAACCTATAAAACTCTATATAAGTATAATCCATTAGTAGATAAAAGACAACTCTAAATTTAAGATAAGTGACAGTTTGATCCATTTCCTGGTGGACTACATTGTGGGTGATAAGAACATTTATTTCAGTCGCCACTACATTTCAAAAAAATGTCAAGGCTGGCCTTAATAATAGAAGCATTTCCAAGAAAACACCAAAAAATATACTGGAGGAATTAATTTTCTGCTGTTTAGTTCATGCATCTATCTGTTGACACTGGTAGGAATTCTAAGATCTTGTTTTAAGCAGCCTCTTTTATCTAATACATTAATCGTCTAGCATTAAGTATTGACTATATTGCAGGTATTTTTTCAGTGCTGGACATATAAAGAAAGACAAAAATACGGTCCCTAATCTCAAGGAACTCACATTCTAATGGAGATGACATAGAAAAATTATGTACAAATAAGATTATTCATAAGATAAATTGGAGATAGTCTCTGAGGGAAGGCACTTTGATTAAAGAAAACTGGGAAAGACTTCTTGTAGAAAATGACTTTATCTGAGACTGAAAGAAAGATAGAGAAGCTAGGCATCTGAGGTGAGGAGAGAGAGAGAACATTCCAGATTTGTGGGACAGCCAGTGAAAATGCTCAGATTTAGGAGATGGAGTAAGAAGACCAATGGCACTGAATCAGATAGTACATGGATGGAAGTAAGGTATAAGAAGACAGGAAAAACAGGAAGGGGCCAAATTATGAAAGGGTTTAAAAACCAAAGGATTTTATATTTGATTCTGGAGGTAATAGGGTTTAATGCATTAAATATAGCCAACCAGTATAGGAAATTTTTCATCATATATATAATATAATATTTCCTGGGGGAAGAAGGAAGAATAAAAACAGACTGGGAAAGAATAACCAAGATGGCAGAATAGGAGAAACAGTACAACTTGTCTCCTCACAGGATTTTCAAGCAAGACCTGAAAAAGGTACCAGTCCAATTCTTGATTGGAAAATCCAAGGAAAAAAATTACGAGGCATTTTTTTCTGTCTAGTTCAATATAAAGAGACAGAGGTCTGCAGACCACAAGGATGAGGTCTAACCATGAGGGCCCTGCATGTAGCCGTCCAGTACAGAGGTTCGGAGTTTAGGGCAAGAAGAGGTCATTGATACTCTGTAGAGGGGTTTGACTCTGCAGGGAGTTGGAACAGGTGCCAGTGGACAGTTCTGTTGCTCATAAGCTAAAGTAAATTGTAAATCCAGTACATACTGGAAAGAGAACTAGAACCTTGCAGGACATGGCAAGAAGCACTCTGAGGCCAGAGACTGGGTAAGGAGTAGGAATAAAAATAAGCAACTGTCATGTGACTTTGACCTTGGGAATCAGTGGGGTGTCAGATTCAGCTCCAGCCTAGTCTGAGACCTGCAGCTGAATAACCAGGAATGGGACCTCATACCAAAGTGTTGTCTGCAGTTCTGTTCTTATGAATCCATAGATTATTCCAGTTAGCTAACTGCGTCCTGTAGCATTTATTCATGCTCTAACTGGGATGCAAGTTCATTTGTGTTGCTCAGCCCCAAACACAGGTGAGAAACTTGTAAAGATTGTATCAGGAAGACAACAATCCATCCAGTTTCACCCAGGTTCAGACCACTTTGGGCATACTGGAAGCTCTCCCAGCTTGGGCTGCTCCTGACGTTCCTTGAACACTACACCACTCAGTATCTGGAGAAAGCAGAAGCAGAGTTCAAGAGAATATAAAACAGTACCAAGTGCAGTCCCGGTATTCGCACCCTAAGTGTGAAGATACTGTCACTAATAGAAAGTGAGAAAAAGGGAAGTAAGACTAGAAGAATTTATAAAGAAACAAGCTATTATGGTTGGAAGTGTCTGGAAACATAAACCTAGAAGAAGAGAATGGCTCCAAAGCAGCTCAAAGCAAAACACCATCTGAGCACAAATTCAAGTAGAATTCCTGGAAGAAATGAAGGAAGAGGTTTTGAGGGGGGAGTATGGGAGTGTTAAATGTTAAAAAACAATTTTATAAATGAAATGAGATTGCTAGAGAAAATAATAGGAACAAAAATGCCTGAACATATTCTTAATGGGAGTTTCATTTTTAGTCTTAACAAGGGAGGGGTGAAGGAGGTGGTAGTAGGAAGAGAAGGTAGATTTTTGTGATTGAAAAAAACAAAATATAATTTTTAAATGAATGTAATGATAGATGTTTGCAAAAATATGAAATGCCAGAATAAATGCAAGAAATAAATAATGTAACCACCTAAATGAGCTCCAGAAGAATTTGCAAGTGAATTCTAGCAAATATTTAAAGAACAGTTAATTCTAGAAATACTGAAGTTGTTTGAAAAAAAAACTGGAAAAGAATGGGTTCTACTAAATTTCTCCTGTTATACAAATATGGTCTTCATACCTAAGCCAGGGAGAGTCCAAATAGAGAAGAAAAGCTATAGATTGATATCCCTAATGAATATGAATGCAAAAAATTTTAATGAAATATTTCCAAGGAGACTAAAACAACACATCACAAAAATTATATACAATTAACAGGTTGAACTTAGCCAGGTATACTGGGTTGACTCAATATTATTATTAAAATTATCAACATAATAAGCTATATTAATAAGAACAATAAAAATATGACTATATCAGTAACTGAACAAGAAGCTATGAGAAAATATATCCATTCTTGTTTGGAAAACACATTAGCAAACAGGAATAAAATGTACTTTTCCTGAAACCCAGAGCTAGTATTAAGTGTAATACGTATAAACTAGAAACCTTTCCAATAAGATAAGGGGTAAAATAAGGATATCGCTTATCACCACTACTATTTATATAGTACTCAAAATGTCAGTTATATAATTTTAAGACAAAACAATTGAAGAAATAAGCAGAGCAAAGAAGAAAAATATCACATTTTGTAGGTATGATCCTTTGCTTAGGAAACTATAGGGAGCCAAAGAAAAAATTAATTTAAAACAACAACTTCAGCAAAGTTGCAGAATATAAAATAAACTCACATAAATTATCAGTATTTCTTGATTAAGAAAAATGTAGCAGAGAGATACAAAGAGAAACTCCATTTAAAATAACCACAAACCATTGTTATTTTTATTATATCTGCTTGGCCTGCCAACAAACAAGTAACATTTTTTTATTTAGATCATTATTTAGAGGATAGAGAGGATCACAGCAGATTAAAAGGACTATTTCAGTAACGTAAAATTAAAAAGTTTCTGCACAAACAAAGCCATTGCAGCCATAATTAGAAGGCAACCAGGTAACTAGGAAAAAAATTTTCAGCAAGTTTATTTAATGAGGAAGGAACTTACTCAAATTTATAAGATTGAGAACTATTCTCCAATTTATAAATGGTCAAAGAATAAACAAATATCAATAGAAAGTTTTCAGAGGAAAGAATCTAAGCTAGCAATAGCCATGTGATAAAAATGTTCCATATCACTAATAATTATAGAAACATATAATTCATTATTGTTGTTCAGTCATTTCTTCGTGACCCCATGGATCATTGCGTACCAGGCCTTTCTATTCTTCATCATTTCCCAAAGTCTGTCTAAACCATGTTCATTGCTTCTGTGACTCTATCCATCTTGTTCTCTACTATCTCCTTTTGCCTTCAGTCTTACCCAGTGTCAGGGTCTTTTCCTGTCTTCTCATTATTTGATCAAAGTATATAAGTGTTATAGCTTCAGTATTTGACCTTCTAGTGAATACTATGGATTAATTTCTCTAAGTACTGATTGATCTCCTTATTGTCCAGAGAACTTTCAAAAGTCTACTCCAATACCGCAGTTTGAAAACGTTGATTCCGCAACACTTAATTTTCCTTATAATCCAATTCTCACAGCCATATACTGCTACTGCAAAAACTGTAGCTTTGACTATATGGACCTTTGTTGGCAAGGTGATGTCTGCTCTTTACCATGCTATACAGATTTACCATAACTTTCCTTTCAAGGAGTGAGCATCTTTTAATTTCATGACTGTAGTCATCATCTGCAGTGATCTTTGAGGCCAAGAATCTAAAATCTAATACAGTTTCTCAACTTCTATTTGCCAGGAAAATGTTTTGAGATTTTTGTTATTTATGTTAAGTTTCAAGCCATTTTTACACTCATTCTTATCAAGAGACTTCTTAATTCTTCTTTACTTTCCACCATCAGCTTGGTATTGTCTACATAGCTAAGATGGTTGATTTCTCCTGGCTACCCTAATTCTGGCTTTTGATTTATTTAGCCTGGCATTTTTCGTGATGTACTCTTCGTGTAAGTCAAATAAATAAGGTGATAACATACATCCCTGTCATACTCCTTTTCCAATCTTAAACCAATCAGTTGTTCCATGTTTGGTTCTCTTACTTCTTGATACATACAGATTCCTCAGGAGACAAATAAGATGATCTGGTAGTCCCATAGCTTTGAGGACTTGTCATATTTTGTTGTGATCCACACAATGAAAGACTTCAGTGTAGTCAGTGAAGCAGAAGTAGATTTTTTGCACTCCCTTTCTTTCTCCACAAGTCAGCCAATGTTGGCAATTTGGTTTCAAGTTTCTCTGCCTCTTCAAAAACTAGCCTTCTCTTCTGATAATTCTTGGTTCACATATTGCTAAAGCCTAGCCTGCAAAATCTTAAGTATAACATTCTGGTAAGTGAAATGAGTACAGTTGTTTGAGAATTTGAACATTCTTTGGCATTGCCCTTCTTTAGAATTGGGATATAAACTGATCTTTTTCCAATCCAGTTGGCACTGTTCAGTTTTCCAGATTTGTTGGCATCTTAAGTGCAGCACTTTTAACGGCATCAGCATCATCTTTTAGGACTTTAAATAGCTCATTTGGAATTGCATCACCTCTAGTACCATTCTTAGCAAAAGCCCACTTAAAGTCATTTCCTAGGATGTGTGGTTCTAGATCAATAATCATGATAATCATGTTATCTTAAGATCTTTTTTGTATAATTCTTCTGTATATTTTTGCCACATCTTCTTAATCTCTTCTGTTTCTGTTAAGTCCATACAATTTTTGTTCTTTATCATCCCCATTTTTGCATGAAACGTTCTTTTGTTATCTCACGTTTTGTTGAAGAGATCTCATCTTTCCCATTTTATTGTTTTCTTCTATTTCTTTGCATTCTTTTTTTTTTAAATAAATTTATTTAACTTTTTACATTTATTTTCACAAGATTTTGGGTTCCAAAATTTTCTCCCCATTTGTTCCCTCCCCCCTCCCCAATACACTGGACATTCTAATTACCCATATCACCAATCTGCC